>OZ004704.1:160439231-161039231 GCA_963924515.1 Vespertilio murinus | reverse complement strand
AACACATCATATTGATTTTATGCCAAGTCGATTGTTCAAAAACTTCTTTTAAAAATGGTTCAGGACAAAGAGGATAGACTTAATTTTGGCCAGTTCAAGAGACCTGTACAGAGTATGCTGACATTCCTTATAAACTACCAGCATGGTAGATTACAGAGGTGTAGAAGGTCCACCAAGGGTAATTTCTAGTGAAATAAATTATGAAAGAACTTGGTATTTGTCCTCAGAGGGTATCTCATTGTATATGCAGGAAGTAGTCCTAGTCACAAACAGGCTATTACAGTAATCCAAGCAGTGATGACTAACCATCTATTCATTTTAATTTCTTGGGTAATTGGTTCCATCTATTAGCAGTCAGTCACATATTTAAAAGACTTTTCTCCATAAAAATATTTCCTCTTGGGTGTGATGGTCAGCTAAGCCAGCAAGCAGAGTAGATTTTGCCAGCAACTTATATCAGTGATTTCAGACACTCCAGGGATTGGCCAATAAATACTTCCCCAAACAAGATGTATGGAGTTACTTATATTTCCTGATAAAAATAATCCCAGAATGATGTGCATTTTGCAATTAGGTTTTTTGTTGTTTTTGTTGCTGTTTTGTATAGCACAGCTTTATATCATCCGCTTTGCTATATTCACGATATCCTCAGAACATTGCAGCTATCAGTTTAATATGCCATTTCAGAAGGACCAGAGCATCGGAGTCTGTTTTACAGTTTGCAATAAAAGAGGTCCTTTCTGAGATGAGAGCACGACACTGATTTTTATCTGCCTTTCACATTTCAAACTGGGATTTAGTTAGACTACAAAACATTTACATTTTTCACAACCAACAAGTTCATGTTTTGACAGATTGTATGTCGAGAGACTCCCAACTCTTTTTTGATTTTCAAAAAACGGTCCCAATGCCTACTTTTCTCTTACCACCACCGCCAGCACTGCCATCTACTACTCTACATTTTGGGAAAGCAATCCGACATGATCCATTTACAAGCTGAGGCTACAATGTGCTATCATGTTATCATGGAGAATGATTCAATTCACACGGTTCCTTAAGGGATAACAAAAATCTGTCTTAAACCTACAAAAAACACTGTTTTGGAGTTCTCTGTTGCTGAAATTAATACCACACTCACTTGAAATATGTGTGATTTCTGCAAAACTCACTTTACAGATTCGAAGACCTATTACTTGAGACCACCCTCTACAATTATAAAACATTGTCCAAGGGAGAGATAGAGAATGGATTTATTATCTGCATGATCACAGCAAGTGATTAAAATACTTTGTCATTCTTGAAGGTTAAACTTTTGTTTCAATGAATTTAACAGGTGGTAAGATTTTTGTTTTGTTTTGAACGTTTAACAAATTAATTATGAAAGATTTCAGATTCAGAAAATAATACAATAGTATCTATGTATAAATTATCAAGAATAAACTTATATTAATGCTTTTTCTATATTTCTTCAGATATGCCTTTTTCAAAGAAGTACTATGTTGTAGATATACTTGAGTGTTTTCCCATTGTTCTCTTTCCCTCTACAATGGTAACTTCTATCTTGAAGTTAATTTTTATCACAGCAATGCTTATTTTAAAAGTTTGCAATGTATGTCCTTAAACAATACTTTTGTTCTCTTATCTAAATGTTATACTAATCTACATTTTTTTATTTCTTTTTTTTTTAAGTTAGATTTAGATAGGAAGGGAAAGAGAGAGAAACCTCAATGTGAGAAAGAAACATCAATGATCTACCTCTTGCATGCACCTGACCAGGGATGGAGTCTACAACCTGGGCATGTGCCCTGATCAGAATTGATCAGGTGACCTTTTGTCACATGGGGCAATGCTCAAACTACTAAGCCATGCTGGTCAGGGCTCTACCTTTTATAAAACAACTTTGAGATAAACATTCCTATAAGATGTAATTCATTTATTTGATGTGTACAATTTAATGGTTTTTAGTATATTCACAGATATTTGCAACTATAACCAGTCAATTTTATAACATTTAATCACTTCAGAAAGAAACACTGTACCCTTTAGCTATCACTCCCTATTCTTCCATCAATCTTCCCTTGCCCCATCTCATAAGCAACCACTAATCTAGTTTCTATCTCTATAGATTTCTATTTTGAACATTTCATATCAATGGGACCATATAATAGGTAGTTTTTTGAGACTGGCTACTTTCACTTAGCATAATGTTTCTAAGGTTTACCCGTGTTACAATAGTTCACTATGTGGCTATACCAAATTTGTTTATCGAGTCATCAGTTGGTGGATATCTGGGTTGTTTTCACCTTTTGGCTATTATAAACAATCCTATATAATAAAAGTCTAATATGCAAATCAATTGAATGGTAGAACAACCAGTTGCTATGACACTCACTGACCACCAGGGGGCAGCCGCTCAATGCAGGAGCTGCTCCCTGGTGGTCAGAGTGCTCCAACAGGGGGAGCACCACTCAGTCAAAAGCTGGGCTCACAGCTGGTGAGCACAGGGGTGGTGGCTTGGCAGTCCTAAGGATCCCTCAGGAGATGTCCAACTGCTAGTGGGGAGTGGGCCTAAGCCAGCAGTTAGGCATCCCCCAAGGCTCCCAGACTGTGAGAGGCTACAAACTGGGCTGAGGGACTGTTCCCCTCTCTCCCCCTCCCCACCAAGTGCACAGATTTCATGTACTGGGCCTCTAGTCTGTATATATAAATGCCTAAGTGACCAAAATGACCCATCACTATGATGAGCACTGACCACCAGGGGGCAGACGTTCAACACAAGAGCTGCCCCCTGGTGGTCAGTGCATTCCTACAGCTAACCCCCACTGGCTGGCCAAACTCCTGCAGTCTCTTCAGCCAGCTGGCAGGCCTCGATTGCCTGATTGTGGCCAGCCCCTGAGCTGGGCTGAGGAATTGGAGATAGGTGGCTACGGACATGGCCCCTTTCCCAAGGCGGGGAGGGGGGTGAGGAAGAGCTTTCTCTTCAGGCCATCAAGCAACCTCCTGTTCCCTGCCTCTCCCCCCCGCCCCAAGCTGGCTCTCTCCTTGGCCCACTGCCTGCCTGCCATGGTAGTGGCACAGTGATGAGGGAAGGAAGAGCGAGGGTGGTGGGGCACCGGCAATGTTGGCTTCAGCATCCGGTGTCTGTTCCTTCTGTGCCTGGCCTGGCAACTGTCACCTCCTCTCTGCCCAGCCTTGGTTGCCCTGGCCCCTATCAGCCCTGATTGCCGGCCCAGTCTAGGGACCCCACCCATGCATGCATTTCATGCACTGGACATCTAATGTTGCTATAAACATCCGTATACATGTTATGTAGAAAGAGGTTTTCGTTTCTCTTGGGTGTATTCCTAGGACACAGCACTGTTTTCTGATACATGTAGCTCTAGTTCATTGCAACCACCTTAATGGTGCTGCTTTGTATTAATAAACCTTGTTTTATTTCTCCCTTCTCCTGCCAATGGACAACTTGATAGTGTTTGCTCTTTGCTTCTTCTGCTCACAGTGCTGCAGTTATGCCCTTCCTTATGGATACACAGGGACTTTCCAAGGGAAGGGCTCCACAGTGGAGGGGGAGCAAACCTGGAACCTTTCTAGCTATTGACAAACCATTCTCCAACATTGCTGGGAACATTTTCACATTTACCAGTGAGATATAAACATTTTTACACCTCTACATTTTCCCAAAACTCAGTGTTATCTGACAACTATTCCTAGTGTGATGGGTGAGAATTGGTGTTTAATTAATTTTCTTCAATATACATTCTCTGTTTATTAGTGAAGTTGAGCACTTTGTCATATTTGACCATATTTATTGGTCATTCCTTTTACCTCTGCAGTAAATTGCCTTTTCATACTTTTTATGTGTTTTTCTGAGTTATAGTTTTTCTCATTACTTTGTCTCATAAATATATATGGGATGTATACGTTTATTATATACATGTATATATGTATATGTATTTATATGTATATGTATTTAAATCTTTATTGTTGAAAGTATTACATATGTTCCCTTTTTTCTCTCATTGACCCCTTATATCCCACCCCCACCTATTGTCTATATATACATACAAGTTCTTTGGTTGCTCTCCCCCCCACCTCTTTTAGATATTAATTCTGTGTTTGTTATAAAGAGACTTCAATGTCTTCTCCTGATCAAAAGCATTTTACCCTGCTTTTAAAAAATAATATTTTTTCAGTTTTATCCTATATAATAAAATCCTAATATGTTTAGTGGGTGGTTGTCTGGTAGGCCATTCAACCAATAAAAGTGTAATATGCTAATGATAGGTTAATGCCATTCAATCGCTCTCTATGACATGCACTCACCACCAGGGGGCAGGCACTTAGACTGGTAGGTTAGCTTGCAGCTGGGGTCCAGCTGATGGGGACTGAACGAGATGAGCCTGACATGGCCTGGAGCCCTCCTGTGATCTTTCCCTGGCTGGCCAACCTCCTGTGTATGTCCCCCCCAGGCCCAGTCATCCACCAGTGGGGTCCCTCAGCCTGGCCTGTGCACTCTTGCAATTTAGGACCCCTTGGGGGATGTCAGAGAGCCAGTTTCAGCCCAATGGCGAAATGACAGGCCACTATGATGCTCACTGACCACCCGGGGTTAGTGTGCTCCCACAAAAGGAGCGCCGCTCTGCCAGAAGCTGGGCTGACAGCTGGTAAGCCAGCGGTGGTGGCGGGAGGCACTAAGGATGTCTGACTGACACCTTAGGCCAGCTCCCCTAAGCTGTCAGTCAGACATCCCCGAAGAGCTCCCAGACTGTTTGTACACTTGGACTGAGATCTCCCAACCCCTGCCCCTTATTTCCCAAACCACCATTCTACTCTGTTTCTATCAGTTCAGCCTTTTCAGGTTTCACATATAAGTGGGATTGTATAATATTTGTCTTTGTGTGTTGTGCTATTTCACTTAGCATAATGCCCTCAAGGTCAATACATGTTGTCTCAGATGGGTTCTCTGGATACAACTTTTAAAAGGCATTTTATCTACATTAATTTTAATTTTTAATATCAAATTCTCAGTGTTTTTTCTTTATAACATATTCTAAAGGCCAAATGCATGAAGATTTGTGCAAGAATGGGCCTTCCTTCCTCTGGCTGTTGGCACCACCTTCACTCCGGCCCTGAGGTACCTTTCCATCTTCTCACATTGTCTAGAGGCCCAGAGTGGTTGGATGGTGCAGAGCGCCTGCATCATCACTGCCATCTTTGTTGGGTTAATTTGCATACACACTTCTGATTGGCTGGTGGGTGTCACAAAGCTATAGTCAATTAGCATGTTACTATTTTATTGGGTAGATTTTATATTTTAGTTTTAAAAATTCTCCCCTATTACAACTTTTTAATTCTTCTGAGTATTTTATTAATGCTAGGTTTTGCTTTTTTCATATTTAGTCTTTACCTCATTTGATATTGTGTGTGTGTGTGTGTGTGTGTTATCATGCAATAAGTTAAAAATTTAATTTCATCTTATTCTATAAAATTATCTCCTTAGATAGCTAATTGTTCTAGCATCATATATTCAATAGATTGTTCTTTCCTCATTGACTAAAATGGAACATTTGTCATACTCCACTATTGTGTGTGCATGTGCTAATGCGAGAGAGAGGGAGGAAAAGAGGGAGAGGAAAAAGGGGGAGGGCAAGATTATTTCTGGGCTCTCTGTTCTGCTCTGTTTATCTGTCACTGTGCTAATATCACATTATATAGTTTAGCTTTATAGTGAGCCTTATTATCTAGGAAAGTGAATCCATCCTTTTTCCCCTTTCTTCTTCATCTTCAAATTATGTAAGCTCTTCATGGCGGTCATTTGCTATTCTCTCTATATATTTAGAATCAAATCACAGTTGTTAATGCTCACTTACTTAGTTCCAGAAAAAGCCTGCTGGTGTTTTTATTGTAATTATATTGAATTTAGATTCATTTGGGGAAAACTGATTAACTTTAGACTTTGTTGAGATAAGTATACAATTTAAAGTTCAAAGAGTAACCATTAAAAAAATATTAGAGATGGAGTATATAACTTCCAAACTAGTATAAAAAAAAGGAAATGAAAGAATCACAGCCTAGTAAATTACATCTTAGCAATTATCTGACTCTTACATGTTATTGTGCTTACTGTTTTACTAGCAGCTTTATTTTATAGACCCTGTAAATTATCATTATAATGCAATTAAGAAGGAAAAAGAGGCAAAGAAAATCTATGGTAAAATTAGAAGAACAAATATTATGAAAGAAAGAGTTATTTATATCAGTAATCATAATTATTCTAAATGAACAAAATTCACCAGTTACAAGTTAGAGGCCCTAAGACTGGAAGCTCCCAGCTTTACTCAGAGTCTGGGTTCCAACTCTCCACTCATTTATTCCAAGGCCTGTCTCTGATTCCACACGGAACATTACGAGGCCCCACCCAGCCCCCCTCCTGCAGTCCTGGCCCACCTGTTCTTCCATCTCCTGTTTCACCTTCATTTCAGGCAACTTGGGGTTCTCTGACTTGTGAGTTTATTGCACATTTAAATGGCCCATTTCATCATTTTCTGCAGCATTCTCTAAGGCTTTATAGCTAGAGAACTGTCATATTATCTTCATCTGCTGTCTTTCCAGGACCAGAATTCCTCCCAGCCTTGCAGCAACATAGCCTATAAAGTTCATGAAACCCAGTAATTTCTAAATGATTCAAGTTGATAGAACACACAGGTTTGTCAAGCAATAGACATTGGATGAAACAGAACCAATAGGCTATAGATAGATGTATAAGAGGGATTGACCATATAAATTGGCTCACACATTTATGTAGGCTATGAAGTCCCATGATCTGCTATGTGTGAGCTAGAGAACAAGAGATCTGTGGTATAATTTAATCTGATGGCTCCAAAACCTGTCCAAGGACAGGAAAAAAAATGAATGTGTAAGTCACCTTCCTCTGTGCTTTTGTCCTATTCAGGCCCTCATTAGATTAGGTATTGCCCATACACACACACACACACACACACACACACACACACACACACAGAGGGCTTTATTTATTTATTTATTTATTTATTTATTTATTCTGTGTACCAACTAAAATTCTAATCTCTTCTGGAAACACCCTCATGAACACACTTGGAGATAATGCTTTACCTGCTATCTGGACACTCCTTAGAATTCTCAAGTTGATAAATAATATTTGCTATCACAGTGTGATTCACTACTTCTATAAATTATTTCTAAAACTACACTGTGCAATAGAAAACATAATTATTGTTTTGTGAAACAGATGCAAGAAATTCCTCTTTAAGGCCTTGGTAGTCAAGAAAAATGATCCAAACAGTGTGGTATGGGACATATAAGAATGGCATTTGTTTATTGAAAATGCTGGCATTAATCAGCTCTCCAGCTCTCATCACTGCGAGAGGTGTCTCCGATCACTATGCATTTTGATATTTATTTTTGAGAATATAACATTCTTAAATGTAATTATAGCTACTATATTCTCTATCTATTGATATTTATCTTGTCTCCCACCACTATGAGAAAAGGCTCTGGCTGAGACAACACTGTGCCCATCCTGAATTGTTGGTTCAAGAAAGGAGACCCCCCAGGAAAGGCAGATGCACATCTGCAAACCTTAATGGCACAGAGAGTCCCTCTGCTGGGCCAGATTCACACGCCTAGTTCCATCTTAGAATAATGTGGAGGCTGCCATCCATCCAATAACCAGAGCAGGGAGGAGGGGAGCATATTGCTTTCCTAAAAAATTCAAAGAAAATAAATCTTAAAAATAAGATACTCTCACCAAAATAATGTCTCTGACACCCCCTAGGTCTTAGTGTAAAAAAAATTAGCCCAGAGAATAAAGCATATGTATATATTTTTGTTCTAGTCTTGATCATTTCTTCATAGTCTTATATGTACTTTTGAGTACTGGACCTAGACAATGTGAATAAGTAATAATTTCTATCCTTGACAGACAGAACTTTATGGTAAGAGAGCCCTTGGAATACCAGGTCATCTGCCTTCAGGAGGGTATTTGGCTTTGGAAGCTGGACCAGTTATGTCAGTTACATACCCAACAGCCATGTGCTTACAAATCTCTGATTTCATTCATGTTTCTACCTTTCTCCCATGTGGCTCTGGTGAAAATCCTGATTCATCCCAGACAGTCACCATAGTTCTATTTTCCCAACCAGTCAGTGGGACTGGAAGTGGCATGAGATCCAGCCAATGAGAATTAAAAGGAGATCTGGGGGGGGGGAGTTTTATAGCAAAAGAATCTCTCGTTATGAAAAAGACAGATGAGAATCAACAACCCACTCATTTGTTTGTATGTTGTACATTGTTGTTTGCCAATGATGTGTGTAGTTTTGGAAGTCATCTTGCACGTTTGCGGGAGCTTGCCAAGGACGAGGCCACTATGCTGAGGTTGGCATAATGGAAAGAAGAATGGACAAGGCCCCGGTGCCCTTGAGTTGTTTTATGGAGCCACCCCTAGCCAACTGGTGCTAGAATTTCTTGTTCTATGTGTCATAATTGTCCTCACTGTGGAAGCCAGGGGAGGTAGGATTTTCTGTCATATTTCAGGATGCTTTATAACACTTCAAGTCTTACTAATTGATACAATAGCAATCTTTAAGGGCCTTTGGCTTAATTAACTGGTCTTTGTGGGATGTGAAGGCCAAGGGCAGAAAGGACCTGAGAGATCTAACTTCCCGGATGGGAAGAGATGATGGATGTGAAATGAGGAGGCCGTAGGCTTGACATCAGGCTATTTCTAGAATTCTGAGGTACAAAAACTCCATTAACCCATCTCCATAGAACCTTCTAACGCTGCCGGAGGTAGCCACTAACTGATGACTTGGTGTTCAGGCTGCTGTGGTTTAATTAGTGGTGAGGCTCTCTTGCCTGCATCAAAAGTACAAAATTCTCCATTTTTTTTTCTTTTCTGCTGAGGTACAACAGTGCCCAAGATGCTGGACTCTGCAGGGAGAAAGGATGCAGCAAATCTGTTTATTTTGGCACCTTTGCCCGATGGCAATAGTGGCGTCTCAGAGACTGAGCTGCTTGTTTTGCAATAAAAAAATAGGAAGGAGAATCTCTCCAACTTTCCCCAAGTGAATACAACAGTTCTAAGCAGCGGTTGACTGCCAGATAAAGAACCTGATCTTTTGTTTTGCTTTGTTTTGTTTTGTTTGCTTGTGTGTTATTTTCATTTAAAACTGGAAACAGCTGGTGGCCCAGGATCTCAGACCTCCAATGGTGAAGCTGTCCTGGGCGCACCTAGGCAGGTGTGGGAGGGACTGGCCTGAATCCAGTGCAGCAGGGAGGTATCCACCTGAGAACCAAGGACTTGCTCCAGAACTTCCTACCTGGGAAGACCTTGCTCTGAAAATAACCCAAGAGCACCAGATACCCTTCCTTCCTACTCGGTCCTCCAACCGGTCTAAGAACAGCCACGAAGATTGGTTGCAAGTAGGATCCCAAAGTGTCCCGTCATCACAACTCTACTGTATCTGGTTTTACTAAGACAGGAAGACATGTCTTAATCAGAGGGTGGGAAAAGGTTGTGGGGAGGGGGATTGGAGAAGGAATATTCTAGAACCCAGCAACATGTTTCAGTTTTTTTATGGAGATTAAAAAAAAATGCAGCACTTCCTGACTACCTCTGCTGTCCCCAACTCCCTTTCCGCCTGAGTCTAAGACTCTCTAGGTCCTTTGACAAGAGAAAGGGGTGCGGGTGGGGGATGGGAGGGAGGTCAGTTTCGCACCTGTTATGATCTTCCGTTGGGATGGACTATGATGAGGAGAAATGTATAAAAAAAATGGTCCCAGACTTTCTCTGTTTCCAGCTTTCTTTTGTTGTCTGCTCTAATCAACTGCCCTGTGCTTTAGTCACCACTTGTTGGAGTCCAACAAAATACTTGGGATTTAGAAATCAAACAAAAAGATAATCATCCAGAAATCAGCTAAATCTGCAGGGACTAAAGTTGCTTTGTTAGAGGAATAATGGCGTTAAGAAGCTTTTTTCTTCTATGGTTACTAAACAGTTGTAGTGGGAACAAATAGGTGTGGGGCTGTTGGAGCCATGAAAACCCACCTCACATGTGGAGACAGGCTGCCTTTACTTGGATTTCAAAGCTCTTGCAATTGTTTGGAAAATGGAGAACAATTCCTCCCTCTGATTTGGAAGGATCCATGTTTTCCTTATTTTAAGTTGTCACAACTTAAAATAATACAACCTCACTTTCAGTGGATCCCGAATGTCACCCCCACATCAGGAAAACAGGAGAAAAACATGACGTGGCAACTCACTGTAGGCAAGACATTACGATGCGTGCCACACTGTCGTTTTACAAAGTGACTTTTTAAAATTGAAAATAAATAAATAAACCATGAGAACCCCCACAGCGACACGTTAATGCCTCAACCTGGAACAATAAAGCTCCGTTGGAAACACTTGCCATTAGCCACAATCTGCTGTCAGCAATCGGGGGTAATCTTTATGTCCTCCTGACAGCTTTGCCTCATTCCTCAGCCACTCGATGAGCAAAGGCGCCGGTGGATAAAACAGCGAAGGGTGAGGATCTGCAGCAATTCAGAGCTCTGAGCTCGGTGACTAACATTCAAAAATCTGCTCAGGCTTTTCAAGGCTGCATATTGAATGGAAGGAAGTTTGCGCACTGTATTCCCTTCCTCGCTCACAGTGCTCTCTGTTCCGTCAGCATTTTCCGCACAAATCAGAGGTCAGGTGGGTTCCCTGACCTTGACATATTTGGGAATTTAGGAAAATAAGAAAATTGTTCTGCCCTAAAAAATGAGAAATGTGTGTGCTTCCCTTGATCAGAATTCCTCCAGTGCACCTGCATTTTATTTCTTCCATTTCAGCTTGTACATTTTGACTATTTAGTAAATATAATTCTTATTCACACTAAAAGCAAACATTTTCTCTTTGTAATACTGTGGGTTAACAAGTCTTAACATAATAATAATAATAATAATAATAATAGTAGTAGTAGTAGTAGTAATAGTAATAATAATAAAGATAAATGGCAGCGACAAGTCTGCCCTCCTATTTGGCAAAGAACTCTTGTGCAGCTCAAAGTGCAGAGTCAAGAAAAAAAATCCTATTAAGATTCCGAATGCATTGAGACCCCTGTTTTCCATCTTTCAGACATAATCTTACTGCATATGAAGACTGTGATTAGAGAAAGGAGTGCAGTTAGGTAGAATGCCAATGACATATGCTGGTCTTATATTCATTTCTTCTAGGGTTTTCCCTATCTGACTCTCTGTGATTTTTTTTTTTTTTATAGAATAATCCTTGGGCCTGTGCTGGGCTCTCCCCATAACCAGCCTTTATTCTGTAACTTCTGGGGTTCCACACCCATATCCAATATGATTATTTTCCTGGGTTAGACTCTGTCCCTTTATGTTGGCATTTTGGATCCTACTGCCCACACCCCAGGCTCTGCTGCATCATCTGGTTTCTACTGCGTGTGCTCACCTCCCCCTGTGCTATCCTGGCTCCTATTGCACACGCACCTAACGAAGGAATTCCCCCTCCTGCTCACTACCCCCTCTCTGAGTCCCCATATCCTGCGGTTGTTCCTTGGGGAGATGCTTCCTGCCTGCTCAGGCATTGCTCTGGGATTAGGTCCTGAGTGTGGAGGATGCAGTGTTCCCCTGGGGAGCCTGTGAATGTTATAGGTTCCTAGTGAATGAGGCTTAATGTCCGATTCAGGTCCCTAGTTTATTGGGCTCTGTGTTGATTCCATTTGCTCCCTTCCTTTATGGATAATAACTAGCTACCTACGCTAACATAGGGAACAAATTTTTACTTGGCTCTTCCCTGTCTGTCACACTTAATTCATATGTGCGAAGGTGACTTTGCTAAAGTTCCCTTCCTGAAGCAGATTTTTCTATCTGAATCTTTTTAGGCAGGTGAGGGGCAGGTTAAGAAACTCCTCCTGAGTGGGTTGAGCTTTAATGGTTTTCAGCTTGAAATAATCTGCGGGCCAGGTTGGCACATTCTGGGGCTATCCACTCCCCATCCTAACAAGGTCATGCCCTGTTACTCCATTTGTGGTTTCTGTTTCCTGGTGGTACACTGAGAAGAAAAATGAGACATGGCGGAGGAGTGGTAGAGAATGGGAGGGAAATAGAGGGTAGGCCTTGGTCATCCCATCAGATGTATTTTCTTTTATCCCCACTATTGCATTGTGAGGGTTAAACAAAATATTAATACTTGTCTTCCTACTTTCTAAATTCTTCTGGCTGTGCTAATAATCACATTAACAGAGGCAGGTTAATAGGAGAAAAATCAAAGTTTAATACATGCACATGGGGAATTCACAAAAACTGTGAGGCATCATTGGGTACATAAGATTTTGGACAAAGGAACAGGGGGGTGGGATGGGGATAGGGCAGGGGCCAGGTGGAATATGCTGTTAGATTTCAGAACTGAGTTAAAGAAGAGCAGAACACACATGGCGGGAAAATCCTTGCTGGGAAACTCAGAAACAATAGGACATGGCGTATCTAGCTAACAGGCTCCTGCCTCAACTCTTCTTGTTTACCACATTTAATTCAAACTAGGTTAAGGTGCTACCTAAGATCTCCTTCCTAAAGCAGGCTTCTCTGTTTGAATCTTGGGCAGGAAGGGAGGAGGGGTAAAATTTTTTTTTCTGAGTCTTGTTTCTTAATAAACAACTTAAAACCAATATCCCAACAAGACAGCTTCAGGGTAGCAAAACTTTGATCTCTTTAGCATTCACCCTGCTCCTAACCTTACAGACAGTATTCCTTGCTTTAATATCAAAGGGCCTTATGGTATGCTTTCCATTTAAAGCAGTAATAATATTGGCAACACCAATTTAAATCCATCCAGAGTACTCATACTCTTCCCACTGCCTACTCCCTCTCACTGCCTCCTTCCCTCCCACTACCCCCCTAGCTCTGTCTGCCAAGCTCTGAAAATTACCACACATGCCAATAAGTCATTAGAACCAGAATGGCAAGAAGTTGCTCTAGAATCACACAAGCATATCTCTTTTTTTTTGTTTTTATTCTTCCTTTCTTCTTTCTTCCTCTTTCTTTAATCTTAGACTGTCCATGGACCTTGCCCATACCAGAAATGACACACAACACTGGGCTGCAGATAGTCTAGGGGACTCTAGGAGACAACAGATGTTATTCTAAAAGCTGAGACCCACTTCTCTAGGAATGAATGTTCTGTCTGTAATAAGCATTTTACATAGATACATGTTTCACTGATCCGAACTCTGCTTCATAAAGCTGTATCATTTATGTTCTTGTATGCATCATGAAAAACCCAGAAACACAGAATAGCTTTGATAATGGGGGGTTCATTACCATCCCCGGGGGATAGTCACTTGGCCCCATGGAGAATATGAATGGTAGCTTGACACTCTTTGACCTATTACTCAAATGCAGAGAACCTATTATTCTGTGAAAATTAGTAAACCATAATTTCCAAGAGAGATTATATGATCAGGTTAGTTCTCATCATTCAGTATCAAACCCTCACTTAATCAGAGATTCCCCTCTTAGCTCAGATCAGTCATTGTTTTCATCAACTTTATCATCATCATCTCTAACACTTATATAGGTTCTATTGGAAGCATTTTACACAGAGAAACTCAATTTACTTGTATCAACAATTCCATGAGGTAGATACTATTATTTTCCTCATTTTATAGACAAGGAAACTGAGGCCCAGGAAGTTTAAGTTACTTTCCGAAGGTCACACAGCTAGAAGTTGGAGGAGCTAGAATGCTAGTTGAAGGCCCATACTATTTATTGATAGCACATTCATGCATTCATCTGGCCAGGGCTTATCCCTGATTTAGTTGCATGGGCTAATTACAGATAATGCTCCACCAAGTCCTGGAGGTCCCTTGCTGTATCAGTTGAATCCCTATAGAGAGAAACCAAGATGGCGGCATAGGTAAATGCCTAAATGCAGCCTCGCACAACAATTTCAAAAAATACAACTAAAATAAAAAATGGACATTATCAAGAACTACAGGAAAGTTGACTGACTGGAAATTCTACAACTAGAAGGAAAGATAAAACCAGAAGGAAAATCAGAGGAGCTGTAAAAGCCTAAGGTATGGAGACATGGTGCGCACATCAGGAGAGGAGCACCCATAAGACTGTCAGCTGATTTCTCAACAGAAACCATGCAGGCCAGATGGGAATGGCAAAAAATATTCAAGGTGATGAATAGCAAGAACCTACAGCCAAAAATACTCTACCCAGCAAAGCTATCACTCAGTATTGAAGGCCAGATAAAGAACTTCACAAATAAAAAAAGCTAAAGGAGTTCATCACCACCAAACCAGAATTATATGAGTTACTGAAGGGGGTTCTTTAGGAAGAGGAAGAAAATAAAGAAAAAATTATGAACAACAAATACGTAACTATCAACAAGTGAATCTAAAAACCAAGGGAATTAAAAAATTTGATGAACAATATTAACTGATGAATATAATAGAATCAGAGGCATGGAAGGAGAGTGAACTGATGATTCTCAGGAAAAATGGGAGTGGAGGGTACGGGAAGAGACTGAACATAAACTGTGTACCTATGGATGAGGACAATGGGGGGTGGGGAAAGGGCAGAGGGTGGGGTGGGAACCTGGTGGAAGAGAGCAATAGAGGGAAAAATGAGGAACAATTGCAATAATGTGAACAATAAATATTTAAAAAATAAATCCTTTTAATTGCAGCATCTGGAGGAAGTTCTAAGATCCTTAAGGAAAGCAGGGGCACGGAGAGAGGCTGTTTTCACTGGTCTGAAGTATTTCATTATTTTAATGATAGGTAGTTCCCAATTGCACCTACAGTCTCTGAATATGTATACATACTTAAATAAGGCTTACTTTCCCCTAATTGAACATTTTTTTTCTTCTAACCAAAAATAAGATATCATTATCCTACCTCCTGTTCATCAGATACACACATATGTTGCATTTCAGTAATATACAATTGACAGCATTTATTTTAGAATCAGATGCATTCTATAATATATGGAGTATCTTTAGATAGTCTATTGAAATTAGTTCATATGAAATCAGATAAGATGATTGCACTGTCCAAGTATATAATTCATTTTTGAAGATTATTATTATAAAGAAAATAAGTTCTATAGGCCAGACAGCATCTACTTTTGCATTTAAAAATTGCAAGTCTATTAACAGTGCAATAGAGTCTATGTATAGTCTTAGAACCCGTGTGAAATTATTTAAGAATCAAATGTGTAAATTATTTACAAAGAGAGCTCATTTAATGAGATTGAAACTCCTTGAATGAATAAGGCATATACACATGTAAAGCTGAAATTACTACCAACGTTTTAAATATTTGTACTTGACACTAACAAATTTGGGAAACTAACAGATTTGGGAATAATACCCATTAAAAAAAATCTGATCTCAAGTGCAATGTTTAATCATTTTTTTGTATACAAGTTTTATAGTATATAAATGAGAGAATTGACTTACTTCACCCAGATAGGAGCCAATAACAGCTTTGTGCCTCCCCCTCAAACTCTGATGAGCAATTATAACTTGGTAGGGTAAAACACCTTTTTCTTTTCATGCCTTGAACATATAACCAGACAAAAGTTATAAAATAAACACAACCACTACAACTACCCAGCACAGTCAAAGCTATATTTTCAGCTGCTTTCCCTCTAACTGTCTGAAAAGATGCATTAAGGAGATTCTGAGGATTCCAAGGGTCTCACAGGCAGTTCTTGTGGAGCTAGCCCTAATTCTGAGAAGACAACTCACGGACTTCCTACCTCCTTGAAAAGCATCAGAGCCAGTCACCCTCACATTTTAAAAACTGCAATGAACAGACTGAGTGGAATACTATGCAATTGCCTCCAAGAATTAAATTATAGTGTGTTCAAAGGTAACTTTTCTCATTATTATATCCCCAGCTTGAGGCAGTTAATCCTGGAAGTCTGGTGTTGTTTGTTTTCAGTTTTCTGTGAATAGGTGACAAGCAGCAGTCAGTTGTCAGAGCTGACAGGTGGAAACAGCATTGAACCAATTTGACATGGCAGCTTTTCTCACATCCCAAACCTTGAGGTTTTTCATGTTGTGCCTGAATTATTTGCCCAGAAGGACTTAAGTTCTCCTTTGATAGACCTGTACCTTATACCAACTCTAATCTTGGAAGAAATAAGGAAAATTTACAGTGTTGAAAATGGCCCCTTTGTGACAATAGTATTGTGCAGTTCAATATCTACTCAGGTTGAGAGCATCCCCTTAACTTCAAACATGCCAGTTCTTCATAAACCATTTCTCCTCTAGGGAACGGAAATGTGGTCCAACCCAATATTATAATCCCAGTTACAGACTTATGGGGTGGATTTACTATAATTACAGGGCTTCCAAGCTTTAAGTTAAGACTTACTTCCTTGACTTGGAAGGACAAATGTCACTCTGGTTTCACATATTCCATTCTGGGGTGAGGGGTGGCATTTTCTTTTCTCTTTATTAGAACTGCAGTGTTTTAAGAGGACAACAATTATAATGGCTACAGATTGAGGTCCAAGAAAAATATCATCATAACTTCTGAACCCTCCACTGGCATCCTAAGGCAATTTGGAATAATTTCTATTAAAGAATAGGTGAAAAAATTCTGCCATAATTCAATCAATCTTAGGGGCTTTCTTCCCCTCATTTGTACTGCATTATATCTAGCTTTGTCAACCTTCATCATTTATTTGTGTTGGTTTGTGAATCTTCAAGAGGTTGTCCATATCAACTCGCTAGTTCTGCAAATGAAGAAACAGAGGCCTCTAAGGAGAAAAGTGAATTACCCGTGATTCCAGCATGAGAAAGTGGAAAAGCTAGAATTAGATGTCAACATTTCCAATACTTATCACCCATGTTCATTATCACCCATGTCCTGTCATACAATTCACCACTTAATAAAAATCAAATTATAGTAGCAACTTTCAATGCACTGAGTGGGAAAAAGAGCTGGCAAGTGAATATCCATAACAGAGGAACTAAAAGAATATGGGAGGAAGGGGAGGTTCAACTTAACTTTGTGTCCAAAGCTTACATGCCTACTTCTTTCAAATAATTTATTTTTATATACCAGGCACAATTTTACATTCAACATGAGACAGAAGTAGAGTGTGTTTCCAACTTTAGGTTAATCAAAGATGAGTCATGGCGAGAATTTTATTGGGAAGGGCAGTGGTCGGCAAACTCATTAGTCAACAGAGCCAAATATCAACAGTACAACAATTGAAATTTCTTTTGAAAGCCAAATTTTTTCAACTTAAATTTCTTTTAATGCCGCTTCTTCAAAATAGTCTGGCCTAGGCTGCGGTATTTTGTGGAAGAGCCACACTCAAGGGGCCAAACAGCTGCATGTGGCTCGTGAGCCACAGTTTGCAGACCACGGGGGAAGAGAATTGAAAACATGTGCTTGAAATTACCCATAAGACACTCATTTCTTCCTTCAAATGCCTCATGTCTCACGTCTGTTCATGATCCAGGATTCTCTAAGTCATAGACACAGCTATCACATACCAAGAATAAAATTGATTCTGAATTTATTTTTTCTATAGCAGTTTAGTAGACTGTTATCCTATATTCTAATATTTAAATTTCATCTTATCAGAACCTATTATATAACAATGAGGTTTCACACTTTTGCTATGAATTAAGGTAAATATATATATGAGAAAGCAAACAGTAATTGGTTTGGTGAATCAAAACAAACCGAATGCATTCATGTAAGCAACACCTAGATCAAGAAATAGCACATTATAGCATCCTCTCAGACTCTCTTTCAGTCACTAACAAGCCCTCACATCTCTGCAATTTCAAATAAACCCTCTCCTGCCTTCTAACCACATACATTACACAAACACTCCTGCTTTGAACTTATAAATGGGATGATGCATATGTATTTTTTTAAGGTCTTACATCTCTTGCTCAGTCTTTGGCTTGTGAGAATAAACCATAATGTTGTATACATTTGTAATTGTTCACCTACGGTATGACTAAATCACAATTCATTTAACCATGCTACTCCTGTTGGGTGTTTGGGTGGTTATTCTAAAGATTTTGATTATGTTAAATTGCCTGTAGAAGTGAATAACTGAAATGTAAGAAAGTCACCTTTTAGAAGGGTGGTATATTTCACTGAAGAAATTACTAGCTCACATATGAAGTTATATTCCAAAATCTAGTTTATGCTTTTCTCTCTCTGTGTGTGTGTGTGTGTGTGTGTGTGTGCGTGTGTGTGTGCCTTTGAATTTACTGTCTTCTCAACCAACAGTTTCCACTGAGCCTTCATCTGGCTAGATTCTAGAACCTCAGCCTGGCAGTAGGGAGCCATAACACTGCATGCCCCCATCAAAATAAATGGCTGAATTATTGGGACATTAGTAAACAGGTAATTAATTTCCCATGTCATCGCTCCTCACCCCGAGCTGGTTAGCCATGGCTTCTCAAAAACCGCAACTTGTTTGACCTGCTACCAGCAACAGTCACTTCAAGCTCTTCTGTGTAAAATGCAGTCTCGTCAAAGGGCAGACACCTGCTCCCAGCAGGAGGGTCAATCGCCAACTACCGCGTCCTTTGTTAGTGTCTAGAAGCAAAATGCTCTTTCCATCTGGAATGTGTCTGCAGCCATGACTGCTGGCCTAGGGTTGACTGCCAGCCTCTGGCACCAGAAAGAGGCAGAGAAACATGGGAGGAGGGCTCTGAGAAATGACTCAATGAGTTCTCAACACTGTGGTTTTAAGGCTAATCTTCTCTGAAAGAGGAGCACTGACTTCTTCTGTGATCTCAGCAAAATACATTCATTTCTATGTCTGGTTTCTTCTTTCCTGATCCCAATTTGAGCTTATTTACTTCTTCAGTCTTATTAAAAGGCCTTTTATTAACTATCATTTTTCTTTCAAATATTCTCCTTCCTGATAAATGATTGGTAGTCCCAGGCTTTCTTCAAGACGGGAGAAACCAGGGGGCTTCGGTCCTGTTTCACTCCCCTCCCCAGCAGCATGGGATGCTGGAGTCCTCCATCTATCAGTAAGCATCTCTCTCTCTCTCTCTCTCTCTCTCTCTCTCTCTCTCTCACACACACACACACACACACACACACACACACACACACACACACATACACACATGTCAGTCCCTTTGCAGGCTGGGACCTTCACAGGAGGCTCCTCTTCTAGCTGTTATTTAAGGCTGTGAGTCAAGTCCATTTGATGGTTAATGGGGTGCATGTTTCATACAGACCCGCTTCTTCCTGATGGAAAATGACCTGTGCCTCCACAATTCCCAACTGCCTGCTCTCCAGAGGCACGGAGAGCCGAGGGCTTCCAAAAGAGCTGGCTTTGTTTCTGCCTCCACTGCTTGTGCCCAGAACATAGCAGGATACAGTTTTCTGGGTGCAAATTTTCTTTTTAAATCATACAGTGGAGAATGTACAATAATAGAGCGAGCATTTTAATTTAAAATGTTAAATATTTTTTTTCAAGATTACTATTCTCTATTGAAACGTTTAAAAGAACTTTAAGACTTCAACTTGGGACTATTATTTGATATAACTTCCATGGATGGGTTAAAGGCTACACAGATTGGTGCTTATGGGAGGAAAACCAAACTATATCATGGCATTCTGTAAACTGCAAAGCACGGCGCAAATGTATTGTTATTTTCATTGACCCTGAGGAATTAAATGTTTAAAAAATGTCCTAATAATGTCCTTGGTCTTCAGATTGAGTATAATCCTGAAAAGTAGTGCCCACAACTGCAAAACAAAGATCTGTCTCCCAGTGTAGCAGTCCTGTGCTAATCTCTCCCTTTAATTTTATTTCCTTCCCAGGTAAATAACTTTCCATGGGCTCCATCTTTGTATCCTATTTCATTAAAACAACACTAATCACCAACTAATCAAGCTCTCGCTTAACAAACTATTGTATTCTAACAAGTTGGGTTTTGTGTATTTGTTCTTTCTCCTCCAGGGAGGAAAAAAGGTAGGCATTGGTTTGAGGTCAGCAAAGGAGATTTAGGTAAGAAAACTGAACTACCAGGGGAATCAACTCCATTTAGTCATAAAGCATTTCCCCCTGTGAGCTCAGGAAGGAATTCCAATTATTTACAAACAGATAACATTGTGTAGCTCCCTCCTTATTACAGATAAGTCACCAGAAAACAACTAATTTGACAGAATTGCCTAGCAGCCATTAACTGTATTGCTCCGCTAAATATCTCTGTGGAATTTGCTAAGGAAACAGCACTGAGTTCCCCAGCAGCATTCTGGAAGTCATGAAATAAGAAGCTGGAGATGGCTTCTGCCACTGATACGCCAGTGATATCCATTGAATCCTTGGTTGTGGTGTGTGTGTGTGTGTGTGTGTGTGTGAGAGAGAGAGAGAGAGAGAGAGAGAGAGAGAGAGAGAGAGAGAGGTTAAATCGATGGTAAATAGTAAGTCAAATATTCAGTAAGAGTAAGTCAATGGTAAATCGGTTAATCAATGTTCCAGACCTAATAATTAATGAATGTTTTATTTTGATCCGCTTGGGAAGAACAGCTCAGCTTCTTCTGGTTCAACTTTTTGAAAATGAAAAGTTATTTTCGTCCTTTTATTGTACTCTGGGACAATTGGGAAGGAACTCAGTCATGCTAAACCTGAGACTCTGAGTCAAAATAAATGACTCTAGCTTAGTGATGCATATTTACAATCCTATTGAGCAACATTTTGGAAAGTTTATTATTTATTTTTCAATCTCTTGAGATGACTTCTCAACAATGAGAGGTCCAACAGTCACTTCTATGTTTGGGGGGCTCTTGGTGTACTTTTAAATAAAAATAAATGCCTAAATCAATATCATAAAGTTGGTACAGATTAAAAATTTGCATTTATGGTATCAGCATAGTCAACACAAAAAATACAATTCAATAAAACTGTGCTATCTCAAACATAATTAGAGGATTTATTTGAAAATTGAAATTGTCACCTGTAAGTATTATAATCTGGTAATAAGACAAAAGTTTAAAATTATTTGATGAAGGTCATCTTTCCCAGTCCTGTTGGTTCATTTCTGTAATTACATAGACAAATAACTTTATTTGCAAATAATATTGGAAATTTAAATTTCAGTTAGTCATTGAATAGAAGTTCCTGGTCACAAGAACACATGCCCCTTTTACTCTCCTGATAGGCCATCATCATCTCACTTCATTCTACTTGTTCATAATGTTGAGTAAGGTCTGCTAGCAGGAGGTAAGGTGAAGAAATAGGTGATTCTTATCAATGGTTCTCAAAGGCAAGTCCATGAATTGTAAGAATTATTTGAAATTGCCTTAAAAATTATATTCTTGGGCTCCACATTACCTTCTGGGTCAATATTTTCAGGGCAGGTGTCAGAAATTTGCATTTATTACAATGCTTGGGTGATTTGGGGGCATAGAAATATTTAAGAACCACTGAGCTATGGGGTTAGGGTTGGACCTGATGTCAGATGTTACTAAAAGAGACCACCAAGAGATACCACTTCTGCTCATTCTATGCAAAATGTCACTTTACAGTGGTTGCATTTTAAAACATATTCTTATTAATATTTTAGATAAAGAGGAAAGGACTCGGGTAGAGAGATAGAAAAATTAATGAGAAACATTGATTGGTACCTCCTGCATACTCCCACCAGCCTACCTGGGCATGTGCCCAGACTGGGAATTGAACCAGTGACCTCTTGGTTCAAGGGTTGATGCTCAACCACTGAGCCACACCCTGGTCATATTTTTATTGTGTACCTCATCATTGGGGTCACCTGAATCACTTTGGTAGATTGGGAACCACCAAGGACATTTTGAGCTAACCTGTCTTAAAATCTCTCTCTCTCTCTCTCTCTCTCTCTCTCTCTCTCTCTCTCTCTCTCTCTCTTTCTCTCTCAAACAGCCTGGTTCTTCTCTGATGAAACACAGAGTGGGCATTCTGGGCCCAGGGAACCTTCCTACTAATGATATCTTGCAGCCTCCACCATGAAGGGAATAAGCCTTTCATCTGGAGAAAAGACTACAGAGAACCAGGAAAAATGCCTGCACTCCACCATGCCTAGTAGAAATTAGCCCTGGCAACTGTTTGCAAGGAGGTAAGCACTGTGCAGCAGCTGTTTCCTTAACATAATTAGAGGGCTGCTGTTCTTAATAAGTTGGGCTGCAGTAGCCATCCTGACTGGGAGAGTCTTGGCTAAATCACATCCATGGACGAGGAAAGGGGAGTGAAAGCTACAGGTAAACTATAAAGCAATACGTGTTAACTGTTACTCTTTTCTTTAACAGCAACCAGCAAATTACTAGGTGATGTCATTTGCTAATTAATCATATTTTGATGGAAGGATTCTACCTGGGTTGGTCCTGTTATTTCAAAACAAAGCTTTCTGAGCCTAAAAATGTTCCACACTGTGCTGACATTTGTTTTGATTTGGGATGTTACATTTCATGTTACAAAGGAAGATTCAGGGTATTTCTGAGAAATTATTTATTCTTCCCTTTCCTTCCTCCCTTCTGAAATCCTTCAAAGCCCAGTGCAAATGTTACCTTTGTAAAGTATGCTGACAGCCCTCTCTCTAACTAAAGTCAACAGCTCATTCCTCTGTGTTCTGGAAGCGTGTAATTTGTACCTTCTTCCAGCATTTATATCCCTCTACCTTGTATGGTAGTTGGCTCATGCTGTCTCCTCACTAGATAATGAAAGAGATGGGGGGGGAGGGGGCATGTCATCTCTGCTTCTCCATAAGCAGGCGCCATGCACTGCAGTTAGCAAGTGCTCATGAAACCTCCTCTAAATTAAAATTTGTCAACCTCCAACAAAAGTAATAAACCGGAAGACCATAGGACAGGTGTATCCTGAAAAATTTGGTGTAATGGCCTATTGGCAGATTTCACATAACATCTTTGATGCCTGACTTTTCCTATAGCCATCGATGGCTTTGAACAGAGTGGCACCTGCTCTCTAGAAGGGAGCATACTCCTTCTAGTTGTTCACAGTTACCGTATTTTTCGCACCATATAAGACGCACCCGACCATAAGACGCACCTGGTTTTTAGAGGAGAAAAATAGGAAAAAAAATATTCTGAACCAAATAGTGTAATAAAATATTTAATAAAGTATAACAGAATAATATTT
Organism: Vespertilio murinus; assembly: GCA_963924515.1. Taxonomy (NCBI): domain Eukaryota; kingdom Metazoa; phylum Chordata; class Mammalia; order Chiroptera; family Vespertilionidae; genus Vespertilio; species Vespertilio murinus. Next base: position 161,016,047 of record OZ004704.1, on the reverse strand, counting down.
GAACCATATAAACTGAACAGCAGTCAACAGTGGCATTGAGAACCATTATCACTGTCATTAACACATAAAGACAAAGGTTTGAGTACTCTAGTCTTCTGAAAACCCCAAGAACTCTTCTTCGCTAGAGTCAGAATTCATGAAGACGCAGGCACTTCTTCTATTCGGACCATAAGACGCAGGCACTTTTCCTCCCACTATTTGGTGAAGAAAAAGTGAGTCTTATGGTCTGAAAAATACGGTACTTCTCATTCATCATTCATGTGTATTATCTGCCTGTCCTCTGTGGATACCCTTTCTTTAAAAAATATATTTTTTATCAATTTCAGAGAGGAAGGAAGAGGGAGAGAGAGATAGAAACAAAAAATTACAAGAGAGAACCACTGACTGGCTGCCTCCTGCATGCCCCATACTGGGGATTGAGTCCACAACCCTGGGCATATGCCCTGACTGGGAAATGAGCCATGACATGCTGGTTCATAGGTCAACACTCAACCACTGGGCCATGCCAGCTGGGCTGGATACCCTTTCTACAGAGACACCATTCCCTTAGTTGCTTTGATGTTAGTGAACACCAAATGCCTCCATGAATGGATGCGTGACTACACTATGGTGCAGGTGGTTCAGAACCAGAGACTAAATACTATCTTGTATGCCTGGATGGATCATTTACAAGTTAACTGGCTTGCTGTGCTCTATGATCTAATTTAATTTTTAAGGTGGAAAATTTTAATCTGATCATATTTTGGGTGACTGTTTAAGGCTTAACAGCTTTGTGGAATACTAAGCAAGCTTCAACCTGAAGTCAGTACAGATTAATAAAACATTAACACATGGCTCTCATTGGCCTGAGTTCCCTCTAGTGTGACACTTTTACAGCAGTCCCTCCTTATTTATTCCTAGGAACTCACACAGGGGCTTACAAATTGACAAGGTTTCTCTACCTGAGGTCTCCATCTCCCTACTTTCCACAGTTTTCTTGACCCATTGCAGCCAGGCCTCTTTTCATTGTGGTAAAGAATGGTTTTGACGATGGCCTCCAGGTCACCAAATGGAATGAATATTTTTTTCAGTGCTCTTTGTATCTAATCTCTGGGCAATTCTGGCACTATTGATCATGCTCCATTTTCTTAAAGCTCTCTCCTCCTTTAGTCACTGTGATACCACTCTTCCTGCTGGCTCTCTGCCTTCTCCTTGTCCAATGTCTTCCCTTGAATGTTTTCCTCCATCTGATGATTAATATTTGAGTCCTTCACAGCTGAGTTCTGCTCTTTGTTTTTTATCATTCTACACATTCTTCCTATGAAACATATTCATGTCCTCTACTTTAATTCTATTTATATGCCACTGATATAAAAATATATATTTATATCATTTCTTTTCTTTAGTCTCTAGATCATGTAGGCCATTATCTACATGGCTTCTCCACTTGGATGTTTCAAGAGTATCTCAAAATTTAATTTATCCAGAAACAAATTCACACCTCCTTTCAAATTGGTTCCCTCCCAGGGTTATCTAACTAGTAACTATCATAGCTAGATAAGCAAGTGAGAAAACTGAAAATCATCTGCTTCACCTACCTCTCCACCAAATGATGACCATTACCAAGTTTGGGTACTCTGCAACTCCAAATGCCTTGAATCTGTCCACTGTTTTCACCTGTGTCATCCCACACTGGTCTGTGCTACCACTATCACCTGACAACTTAATGACTTGTTGAACTGGCTTCCTCCAGTTCATTCCTACATAGAATTAGAATAATAATAATGCTTATGTAAGTAGGATTAAGGTATTCTTTTAGTAGCTTCCCATTGCTTTTAAAGACCAGAATCTTTGAAAAGACTGTGCACAATCCGGCCCCCACCTACTTCTTGAGACTCTCTCATCAATACCCTCCCAGTTCTCTCTGTGAACTAACGACTTCTTCACATTTCTAAATCCCAGCATGTTTCTTCCCATGACAGCACTTTTGCTCAGCAAGTTTCCTCTGTCCATGTACCTCTATTTCCAGAATGCCCCTCTTCAACTAGTTATTAGTGTTTCTTCTTTAGATGTGAGCACAAACACCAGTACTCCAAAAAGCCTTTCTTAAGCCACTTTAGTGTTTTCTTTACAATGCCACTAATTATAGTTTATAATTATAAATTCATTTTTGTGACTGTGATTAATGTGTCTTTACCACACTGCATTTTTGCTCATTGTCCCCCCCCCCATGAGCTTCCCTGGTCCCTATGTAATGCAGAGAATAAATATACATATTTTAGAAATATCTGAGCCCTAAATCCAACCTAGCCAAACACCTTGTTATACTTCATCAAGTCACTTCCATTTTAAAGCAATACCCATATAAATTGTCTATTGTACAAAGTTAATAGAAATGTTTTCATTGAAAAATAAGAACATATTTCTATGTATGTGGCTTTATACAACTGTATCCATACCTTAAATTTAAAATTCTTTTGTAGTTTCAAAAAAGGAAAGAGTCAAAGATAGATGGTTAATAGCAGAATATTTAAGTTGCTTCAGTAAGCCACTAAATGGAAATTGGGAACAATATTTTGATTGATTCAGCACAACAAACAAGTCACACTGATATGATTCTAAATTGCTACCATCACGATCTTTTGTAATTGTATAGTGTAAATTATTAGTTAACCAAGCACTCAATATATGATGTGAGTGCAACAAAAATAGGTTAGATATGATAATTAGGTGAAAGTGAGATTGTTACATGAAAATGAACATGAGACTTGTATCAATTTTGTGGTTATTTGTGGCTATCTTTGTCCTTATATACTATAGTAATAATTATTCCATTACCTTAAAGTTCCTTCTAATGCATTAAAACATACTAGAGATTACATTAAATTTCTATATCTAAGCCAAAGAAAATTATGACTTGGGTTTAGGTTTTTTTTTAAAAATCAATTGGCCGAAACCAGTTTGGCTCAGTGGTAGAGCATCGGTCTGCAGACTGAAAGATTCCAGGTTCCATTCTGGTCGGGGGGCATGTACATTGGTTGCGGGCACATCCCCAGTGGGGGGTGTGCAGGAGGCAGCTGGTCCATGTTTCTCTCTCATCGACGTTTCTAGCTCTCTATCTCTCTCCCTTCCTCTCTGTAAAATATCAATTTTAAAAAAAGAGAGAATAATGTATTAAAAAAATAATAAAAATAAACAAACAAACAAACAAACAAATAAATAAATAAATTGTCTTACTGGTTTCAATTTCCAATCACTGTTTTTCTGATTGAAAATGTCCTGATACAATTGTCAGGGAATGGTAGAAACTATATAGAATTCTTTTCTGGGTCTTGGTAAGCAGACCTCAGGAAAATAGATGCATAACCTCAGAAGCAATAAATCAGAGCAAATATTTTTAAGTCAAAGAGTTGTATTCTCTGGACGTTAAAATATTTTCTTAAAACACTATCAAAGACAAGTGTCTTTATGGCAATTTAGCTACAAGTTTCCCCAGATTTTTCTGTTTGGTATCTGAAAAAGAGGGTTTTAGTGACACCAATTTATCCTATATAATTAAGAGGTAATATGCAAATGACCCTCACGCTGTTTCACAAGATAGCTGCCTCCATGTGGTCAAAGATTGCTACCACAAGATGGCCACAGGGGAGGGCAGTTGTGGGCAATCAGGCTTGCAGGTGTGGGCACTTAGAGGTGACCAGGTCTGCAGGGGAGGGCAGCTGGGGGGGGGCAGGCTTGTAGGGAAAGGTAGTTAGGGGTGACCATGCCAGCAGGGAAGGGTAGTTGGTGCTACTGGGCCAACAGGAGATGGCAGTTGGGGGCGATCTGGCTGAAGGGTATGGAAGTTGAGGGCAACTTGGCTGGCAGGGGAGCAGTTAGGCATTGATTAGCCTGGCAGGCAGGCAAGCTGTTGGGAGCTAGCATTTGGACATCCCCCGAGGGGTCCCAGATTGAAGAGGGTGCAGTCTGGGCTGAAGGACAACCCCCCTTCCCCCAGTGCATACATTTCATGCACTAGGCCTCTAATCTGTATATAAAGTGGAAAATGTCATACAGTCTGTGCTCCTCTGGATTGTTCCCAAATAAGAATAGACTTAAATGAGCACAAAGAAAGAGATAGGTCTTAGATTAAAGCAGATATTTGGTTAGCTTCTGGAGTCTGTTTGTGTTTGAAAGCTGATCGATCACAGCCCTGCAATGTGACGTCAGATGGAGTCAGTGCTGTACTGCTCTTCTGAGCATTGCAGATCATTTGGAAATCCAATCTTTGAACACAATCAATGGCCATCATTTATCTTCGAAAGGCACATTTGACTAATCAGATTCTCTCCTTTTCCTCTCTTGTGACTTTCAACCATGCTTCCTATTAAGACAGAGGAGACACACAGAGCTCTCTTTTCAACCGCTTTCCATACAATTAACATCAAAGAGAAATAAGTGACTCATAGTCACAGATAAAAAATTAGGCAATTATATACTGAAGCTGGGACAAACAATCATGTCAATAAAATCGACGGGCACAAAAAGCCAGCCCCATAAAACCAGGACATTTGGCAGAATGTAAGACTTCTAGTCACTGCAGAATCTCACATGCTTTCCAGTCTATCACCCACAACTGGACAAATGGACAATGGATAATGGAGACTTAAAAAAAAAGTCATAGCTCTGGTGGGGGTCATTTAGGGCCAATTTATCCAGCAGGGCAGTATGAGTTTGTGGAATAGACAAAAAGCATTTCCTTTTTTTCCCCCCTAAGCGAAACTTCACATAGAGGGATTAACTTAGCGGCTCTTGGGACAGATGAATGTTATTTTTCAGACATAATTCTTTTTTTCCTGGCATATAATTTAGAGGGGAAAAGAGCCATCCGTTTAAAAATTCAAATACTTAAATCTTTGAACACTGTTTGCCAGACACTAAGAATGAATGGCTTGATTCAAGGTCATGCCCCCGTGCAATGAAACGACCAGCCAGAAGCATCGGAGAGGCAGCCACTGCACCATCTTAACAGGGCATCACTCTCTGCGTGGTCGAGGCACGTGAGGCACATCCATCCATCCGGACTGAGCAGACAGGCCATGGTGATCCAAAGTGACGGTTCTACTGCTCCATGGTGTTTTCATTCCAGTTGATTAGACACAGCTTCAATTTTGACTAATTTACAGATGGAGATGCTCAATGAATTTCAATTTGCAGTGATAGTATTACGCGGTGAGAAAGTGAGCTCTCGTTGGTTATCTTGAGTCTGTGTGGTATAAATAATAAGCTATAAGCCCTGTTATCCCCTGTGTCTGAACCTCTACCCAGGAGCAAGTTAGGTGCTTCCAGAGGTCTATTAACTATTGGAGGCCACTTAGAATATCATTTAATGTATTATCGTTACAGTAATGCACTCATACCCTGACAAGGGAGCAGAATGGCCATTTGTGTGGGAGATGGAGAAATACCACAGTGGCTTGGCCTCTGACATCCTCCTAACCATCTCTAGTCATGCCATTTCAGAGGGCCGTGGCCCCATTGTCAACTGTGGAACTGGGAAGGGGCTTGCTCTTACCTAAGACATAAATTAGTACTCCTATAATGACAATACTTTTTTTTAAAGCCCAAAAGCTGAGAGTAAATTTCTAATAACCAAAGAAACAGTTTGGGCCCAGCATCTGAAAGTATCGCTTGCTCTTTTGCTTGTCATTGGTCTTGTCATTGGTTTTATTGCTTTCCCGTTAAGACCAGAATTGTATTGGTAATCAATGCCCTTATCTGTCTGAGGACAAGAGATGTAGAAGTGGCACGATGCCCCTTGTCCATTATCCTTTCAGATCAGGCTAAATATTTCCTCTCACAGTGTCCAGAGAGCCAGCTGTGGAAAGTGGGGGATGGCTGGGTAGCCTGCCAGGTCAGGCCAGTGCCCACGGCTGCCAACCGGACATGAGGAAGTGAACCAAGCTTGGCAATATCCACGGGAAGGTCTGATGACCAGGCAGCATCATGGACATTGCAGCTGAATAGAAATGCCTTTGAGATTTTAATTTTCACATTATGTAACAGATTCCTGACCCCATTCATAAAGCACCAAAGTTCAGACCCAGATTTCACTATTCTAAAAGACAACAGGCCTCTCTGTACATGAGTTGAAAAGGAAAATCCCAAGACCAGCTAATTTGAAATCCTGGGCAATTTCCTTTTCTGTCACTGACCAAGCTGAAGTCCACCAGGATTTGACAGAATTCTCCTACTTGTATGGGATTTGGGAGCAGCTACAACTATAGGGAGGTGGCTCATCTCTTTCAAAGGTATTTTTCTGGGCTGATTTGCCACCCCAGGGGGCTCATGGAGTCTTGTGTCAGCCCTGCACTGAACTTGGGGGGTAGTACCCAGGTGGCCGAGGCCATGTCTCTCCAGCGCGTGTGACTAGTGTTGTCAAGACAAGCCCACCGACTCTACACAGTGTTCACTTAAATGGAAAGGAGACTAATCCCAGAAAGGTGGCCTGGGGCAGGGTCCCAGTGTCAAAGTGTTATGTTTTTTAAGCTTGTCAGCAGCCCTTTCAGTGAACACTGACTGAGAATGTATGTGCCAATGGAAGGAGAGAGGGGTTGGAGAGGAATGGAGAGGAATGCTTATCACCCTCACCCCTTGATTTTAAATTAAATGAATAGACCCTATTTTCTTAGAGCAGTTTTAGGGTTAGATAAAATTACATGGGAAGAACAGAGAGTTCCAATATACCCCCACCCCATTTTCCCTATTTTTAACATGTGGTATTTGTGGTATATTTGTTATAATTAGTAGGCCAATATTGATACACAATTATGAATTAAAGTCCATAACTGACATAGGGTTCACTCTCAGTGATGTATGTTCTATGGGTACATTCAGTATACACTCTGACAAATGTATAATTACGTGTATCCACCGCTATAGTATCATGCAGAATAGTTTCACTGCCCTAAAAATCCTCTGTGCTCTATTCATTGCTCCCCCCCCCCACCCCTTCTCGACCCTGAGCAACCACTGATCTTGCTATCTCTATAGTTTTCCCCTTTTCATAATGTGGTATAATTTAAATCATATAATATGTACCTTTTTCAGATTGTCTTTTTTCACTTAATCATATGCACTTAAGTTTCCTTCATGTCTTTTTGTAGCTTGAAAACTCATTTCTTTCTATTGTCAAATAATATTCGTTGTATGGATTTACCATGGTTAGTCTATCCATTCATCTAGTAAATGACATCTCAGCTGCTTCCAAGTTTGGGCAATTATGACAAAACTGCTATAAACATTCATGTGCTGGTTTTTGTATTGACATGAGTTTTCCATCTTTCCATTTTTGGGTGTGGGACTTTGGGAGTTAGAGATAAATACAATTTCAGCCCAGATTCATATACCTCAGAGATCCCAGATGCAGCCAGCTGCTGGGCAGTTACAACTGTTGGATACATATTGGTTAAATGAACCACTGAATGGTCCAATAAATAGATTCACTTTGGGTATTATGGACTGAATTTTGTCCCCTCCCCAAATTCTTATGTCGAAGACTTAAACACCAATGTGATTATATTTAGAGATGGGGTCTTAAGGATATAATGAAATTAAATGAGGTCATAGAAGTGGGTCCCTAATGTGACAGGATAAGTTTCCTCATAAGAAGAGGAAAAGACACCACACAGAGAGAAAGGCCATGTGAGGACATAGTGAGAACGTTGCCTCTTACCAGAAGCCAACCTTGGCACCTTGATCTTGGACTTTCAGCCTCTGGAACTGTAAGAAAACACATGTTTGTTATTTAAGCCATCCAGCCTGGCATTTTGTCATGGCAGCCTGAGCAAACCAATACAGGTGTCTCCTGTGGTATTCTTGGGAGGTTAAGTAAACAGATGGCGAGGCAGTTTTGTGTATCCTGGGTCCTCCTGTGGGTTTGCATAAGGCAGGGCTCATTTACCCCTCGGCTCAGATGTGACTTCTCCCTGTAGTAGCTGCCAAGAGGGGCTCTAAAAACGCATCCCTCACTATTGCCTTGGAATTAATTTCTAGATGCAGGATTCCTAAAGATGGAATTTCTGGTCTAAAGGGCATATTCAGTTTTAAAGCTTGTTATGTGTTGACCTATTACCAACTATACCCATTGACACTTCCAGGAGTTTTTAAAAGTATTCATTTTACCAGTGCTGGCTATTGTTACTATAAAAACAAAAGTGAAAAAAAATATTAATCTTGCAGCAAAAAAAAAAAAAAAAAAAAAACTTACTAAGTTTAAGCAAAGCACATCTGACAGCTTCTAAAATTTGTATTTATTTAGAAATTATTAAAGTGAAATATTGTTATGTTTTTATGGTCATTCCTTTTTCATTTTTAATTAATTAATTAATTATTTTAAATATATATATATATATATATATATATATATATATATATATAGTATTGATTTTTTTTACAGAGAGGAAGGGAAAAGGATAGAGTCAGAGTCATTGATCAGCTGCCTCCTGCACACCTCCTACATGGGATGTGCCTGCAACCAAGGTACATGCCCTTGACTGGAATCAAACTGGGACCTTTCAGTCCGCAGGCCCATGCTCTATCCACTGAGCCAAACTGGTTAGGTGGTCATTCCTTTTTCTTTTGTGACTAGCAAGTCACATATTTTGTTCCTTTTTACAAATTATTTACTCAAATTTCCTTGTTAAGAGAAAACTATATATTAAAACTGACTCTACCACATGAATGACTCATTTTTCCAACTTTCTTTTAACAGTTAATGATATTTTGGTATTTTTGGTGTGCAAATATTTTTAATTTTTATGTTACTACTATATATTTGATCTATTCATTTTTAATTTTTGCTTTAGCATCATGTTCTGAAATCCTTCGTTTTTTTTTTGAGTTTTTCAATGAAATCTTTAACCATCCTGGGAGCTATTTATGTTTAAAGTGTGCACTGGGACTCCTCTGAACCTTTTATAAAAAGTGTGAACCAACTTCCTTCTCTCTGACCCTTTCCTCTGTTGTTCGGTGACTTCCCAGACAATTCCAGCTGAATTTGAAGAGCTTCCATTGGTAGAGGTCAAGAAAAGACAGCTAGAAAGAGAGTGGAGAAAGAACACAGGAGATCAAGAGCACACATTTGCTTGCCAAAGTCAGTTAGGGAAGTCACCTGAGTTTCTCCATCTTCTAAATGAGCAGGTTGGACAAGACCACCTGCGTGGCTCTCTCAGGGCCACATGCCAGGATCTGAGGAATCTGAGGGCAAACTGCCTCTCTCACCTCGTCTTCCTGAAATGCGACTCGTGCACACTAAACAACTCTAAGCTGGAATGACTTCTAAGCTCCGGGGATCCTGGAGCCTGAAAGGGTCTTCAAGGACTTTTCACCTCAACTGGATCATTTTGTTGATAAGGACACTGAGTCACAGGAGGTCAATGCATCTCCCTGAGGTCCACAACTGGTTGGCGCAGGCCCCACATCGGCTGCTTTTCTCCTTCCTTCCCCAGCCATTTCCTCGTTTCCTCCTGCCTTCCTCTTCTTGTCACTTCTTTCAGTGTGAAATTCACTTCACTCTAATCATAATTGCTCTCATCCAGGGGATGTGACCCTGTTTGACGGTGAAAGCTGAGAAAGAAGGGGGCTGCACCGGGGAAAATGTAATGGATAGAGCCTGTCCCTTGGGAAATGTATCACTTAAGGCCATCGCGTGCCTTAGGCACCTCCCCTTCCCCCCGGCACTTTAAAATATTTCCCCCCAGGAGCCGAGAGATCTTTCCACTTCTCTCCCGAGAATCTGATTGCGGCCAAGGCAACAGACTTCCACTTTTGCCTAAAAGCAATGAAATGATTACCTGTGTCCTTAATTTAAATTCTCACTGACAGCTCAGACGCTGCGGCAGCTGGAGGAGGCGAGCTGACCTTCACATCCATTGTCAGTGTGGAGACAGAGGGAGATTTTATTGACCAGAGAGGATAATATGCATTAGGGAAGCCAGGCAAGGATGCTCTGACCTATCGGAATATAGTGCAGGGTCAAAGGGCACAGGATTGGAGCCGTGTGACATCATTACTATAAATGCCAGTCATGTCCCTTTGTGTGCTCTGCTGCAGCCCTCGCCTGCCTGTACCGTGGGGACTGGCGAGAGAGCCTCCCGCAGCTGCTCTTTGCTTTGCTTATCTACGGTATTGAGAAGAGCCTGCTGCCAGCCCCTCGGGACTGCCTCTTGAAAAAAAAGGAAAAACAACCCATTGCAACATCTCGAATCCCAGAAATTCCATCTGCATATTTTCAGAGCCTCTGGTACACTGGGTCACCCCTTAGGGGAGCCGCTTACAGTATTTGCCTTTAGAAATGAACCCTCAGAAATCACTCCAGGGAATGCCCAAGGAACAATCCTGCTTTCTTTCTTCCCCTCCCGTTCCCCCGCTAAGTGTCTCTGAAAAGCTCCTCTCTGGGGATGTTTGTTCTTGGTAATATCAGGCCTGGGTTGTGCATCAGGCTCATGGACACGTTTGTTATTTATGCCTCTCCTCACTCCCCGCGTATGGGAGGCCAGGGGCAGGCTCGGACCATTAGGAGCTCATCAGAGGTCCTGGGAACCGGCTGTCTCAGGGTCTACAGCTCCGCTCTAAGTGGCAAACTCGGGCCTACGTGATTGACTTTGGCATGCATTTTCGCATTAGGTAGATATGACCAGTGTCTCCATCTACCAAACGAAGAAACTGAGGCACACAAGTTAAGTAACTTCAAAGGCAATACGGCCAGTTGTAATGTGAACCCAGGCATTTTGACTCCCAAGCTCATGCCTTTTATCCTTGCCTTTTTCACCAGAAACCTCTTCCCCTCTCTCTCTTCCTTCCGTTCTCCCTTCTTTTTTCCTTCTCTCATTTACAATTCTTTAAAAAGGTGAGCTCCAGAGCCATACAAAAGTTTGCCAACTCCTGTTCTAATCTAAAGCATTGATTCTAATTACATCACTAAGAGTATTCTAATTGCAGCTAATAGAAATTTGTAGACTAGAATGACATAAGCAAAGGGAGAAGAGATTTTACTGGATCATGTCGCTGAAAAATCCAAGAGAATCTCTGCTGGTGGGTAGGACTCGACCTGAGGTTTACAACTTTATCCCCAACTCCATGTCTGCTTCTACCTGCACTGCCCGGTCGGTGCTGGGCTTCGTCCCCATGTGGCTTCACTCAATGCAGTAGAAATGCACAATCCTGACCACCACAGCTCTGCCCACACAGTGGAGATAACTCTCTTGGAAAGTGAAAAGGCTCCTTCTCAACACTAGTAGCTCCCAGCTCTCATGTTGAGTGACATGGTCATCTATGAACCAATGACTGCAGCCCAGGAGTGGATTTTCTTATTATATGCATCTTAAACCAATGCCACCTAAATGTTATAGAGTATGAGAGAGGACAGCTTTTCCCGAGGGAGTACGGACCTTGGTCTGTGAAGAGTGGTCCAGTGAGCACTGCAGCAGCAGCAGCAGGGAAAAGTGCAGGCTCAGGTGCCCCCAGACCTACTGAATCAGAACCGGAGTTTTCACAAGACCCCAGATGACTTGGCTACGCATCCGAGTCTGAGAAGCACTGATTACTCTACTGAAAAGGGGGAATGGATGCTGAGCTGTAGCAACAGGTGACTGCTACACAAATTTCCTTGTGATGGTATTAAATTGATTCTGACTGCATTTTCCACTGAGGAGATTACAAAATGAGTCCAGCAGTTATCATTAATCAGCTTGAATGTTTTCAATGACAAATAAGAAATCTCCAACTCAACAGGCTCAGAGAATAAGGGGAGAGAATTATCCAACATATCAAAATGTTACAACTTAGGGTAGCTACTGGGTTTGTTCATTCTTTTTTAAACCTTTCCTTGAAGATTCATTGGCAGTGTCTGGCGTGCATGCCCACCTCTGAGCACATCTCTCTATCGCTGGCTTGGCAACTCAGGATGTATCTCTGACTCATGAGAAGAAGGAGTGTATGCCAAAGCCAAATCAGGTCCCCATCCATCAGCAAGGAAGAGCAGCCACTGATACCCAGGGACTAGCTAGAGCAGTGGTCAGCAAATTCATTAGTCAACAGTACAACAATTGAAATTTCTTTTGAGAGCCAATTTTTTTAAACTTAAACTTCTTCAAATGCCACTTCTTCAAAATAGACTTGCCCAGGACATGGTATTTTGTGGAAGAGCCACACTCAAGGGGCCAAAGAGCCTCATGTGGCTTGCGAGCCACTGTTTGCCCACCACTAAGCTAGAGCATTTTTGGTGTATTTGTGGAACTTCTCAAGATTGCTACTATTGATGCCGGTTCTTATGTTAATATGTTATTATTCAGTTGTTATTTTAAAGCTCTACCTTAAAATAATTAACTTTATTTGGGTATAGGTCTTGTGTTTTTTTAAATAAAGCAAGGACACCTTTCAATTAGAAAGGAAAATGGCTAAAACACCAATGTGGCTCAGTGGTTGAGCATGAACCTATGAACCAGTTCAATTCCAGGTTAGGGCACTTGTCCAAATTGTGGGCTTGATCCCCAGTAGGGGGTGTGTAAGAGGCAGCCGATCAATCATTCTTTCTCATCATTGATGTTTCTATTTCTTTCTCCCATCCTCTCTGAAATCAATATGTATATATATAGCAAGAAAATATTCCATTATAAGACTTCAAATGTGTGTGACAAAAGGCAAAAATAAAATAAAATAAATAAGACGCTTGACATAATCCTTTATGAAGAGAAAGGCCTTATGTGTGTTGTGTTTGGGCAGCACGGCTTCTTTTCCAAGGCCTGCAGCTGCCGGTCAAACTGTCTGCATCCACCAGGATCACCGGAGGAATTGCTGGCATTGTCCCAGGGAAGCCCTGGGGCACACATTTAAATTGTCATATTTGGTCCACTTCACAATGACATTCTCTGCAAGGCAGGAAAAATAGAGTCCGCAGTTGGTGTGAAAGAGTAAAACCAGATACACTTGCCAGTCACACATGAAAGGCAGAGGCGTTTTCACACTTACGCTTGTTTTTCTTCATTATGGCCAAATAGCAAAGTCATCCTCAGTTTCCTAAGAAGGACCAGCTGTGGGGTGAACTGGAAGGCAGTTCATTCTGCCCAAGGCTGCGCTAATCCTCTTCGGATGACAGAGAGTTTGTTAGGAAAGGGGGACAATCCCAGCCCCCAGGGGGCAGCAGCCCGTGAATGGCTCCCCTCTCTTCAGGGCTCCGGTTAATAAGGGGCTCTCAGCCGCCCTCAGCCCCCTGCCTGTGGCCCTTGAGTCTGTTGTGGCAGGGGCAGTGGGTGTTTTGCACTGGCTTTATGTGGTGGCTGAATGGATGGTTTCCTCGGGATTTCTTTTGTTCCCGTTTTATTAGCAACTGCCCTGTGCAGAGAGGAGTGCGGGACAAGTGTGGATACTGGAAAGAGGTTATATAACAGGTTTCACAGGCTGCAGAATGGCCAGGCTGGCACTTGACCAGTCACCCGTAGGTTTTTCTCTGAAAGCCTGGGTTGTTTTGAACATTCTTCTTGGGTTTTACAGCAGAAAAAGCACTTACTATAACTGAGGGTCTTGGAGCTGCCAAGCCCTATATAGGGCTCTTTAAATGCTATAGATCATTTATAGTGCTCTCAATCGCCCTTTGCAATGTGTACTATTATTTTCACTTAAAATATGAGCAACTGAGGTGCAGAGAGAGAGGTTGTGACTTGCCCCCAGTGGTAGACCTGGAGTTAAAACGTAGCTTTAAGTTACACTCCGGCTCTGTTACCTGGGGCTTGTGCTCTCCACTGCCGAAGGCTCCACCCTGTTTGGGGCCAGGGGGCAGACCCGCAGGGAAGGAAGGCATTGGAGAGAATGCAGAGCCCAGAGGCAGGCGTGCTAGAGGCTTGGACACACCAGCTCACAGACTGCCCTTCAGGCGGTTGTCCTGGCAGCAAACCCGGAAACACAGCCCTCACTTCTGTGCCCCAAGCCCTCAGGTATCCTTTAGGGTGGGTTCCTGCTCCTCCAGGAAGGAGACCTTTATTCACTCATTACTGCTTTCCCAGAACCTACTGGTGTCTAACACACGCCCCCAAAGCGCCAACTGCATTTGAATGGATGGAGAGGAGTGGCGAGGGGCACCACAAAGAAGTAGGTTTCACCTTTTCTTTCTTTCTTTTTTTCTTCTTCTTCTTCTTCTTTTTTTTTTAAGAGCCACAGCTTGTTACTTTTAGCTTGAACCTCAAGTTTTTAAATGTTGCTGTGTGACATTGAGCAAGGTACTAAATAGCTCTGAGTTTTAAAAGATAATAATATCAGCTGTGTAGCTTTGTTTAGTGGAGTAAATACAACGAGACAAGGAATATAAATTGTTCAGCTGGTCCCTGGATGGGGCAGGCTCTTGATAAATGGTGGTTATCATCCTCATAACAGTATGCTGCCAATATTGGGGATCATATTTCAGGTATGTGTCTTTAGAGCGACCGTGGGCAAACTACGGCCTGAGGGCCGGATCCAGCCCATTCAGCTGTTTGATCCGGCCCTCGGAGCTAGAAGAGCAGAGGGTTCTCTTGCTCTCCCCTCCGCTCCTTCACCAGCAGCCCAAGATGAGAGTGCCAACACGGTCAGGTTGCTTTTGTTCCGGCCCTCTGGTCCAGTTTAAGAACCCATTGTGGCCCTCGAGTCAGAAAGTTTGCCCACCCCTGCTTTTGAGGGAGACTCCTGGCTGCCTGGCTGCAGAAGTCTGTTTGCTTAAGGCAAGAGCACACCTTGCTTTGTGGCTCCCAAGAAAGGGATTTCTGGTCACCTGGTCACAGGGCTCTGCAGGTGGTGGGATGGTGGGCAGCACTTGCATGGATTTCTGTCGTCCACACCTACTGCCTCTTCCACAGCTCTGCTCCCTGGGAGTGGACTGTTCTCCCACTCCTGACCTACCAGTGCCCCGTTATTTCAAGAAGCAAACATCAGAATAGTCCCCTCCCAGGTAATAAACAGACCAAGCAGTCTTTTCCCCAATGAGCATTTTAAAAGTAGAGATTTGTATGGCTCGTTCAGAACCATTTTACCAGAAGAGGCAGCTGCAGGGAAAATGACTTTGGAGGACACATGAAAGATGAACCCAGCCTGTCTTCGTGGTAACAGAAATATTGCTATTATTAATATCATGCACTTAGAGAGTGCTGCTTTCCCAAGGAGCTCAAAGCATCGCACATATATTATCTTATTTCTCCTTGCCACATGCAAGGGAGGTAAAAGACAGCAATGGGCAATCTTTGGGAAAAAAATCCAAAACACTTTATGAAGTGCATTTGGGTTGAACTGGAACTGGACCAAATCATCCTAGTCTGGATGGAAGAGAACTAATACATCATATTCCCAGAACACCTGACTTCTCGGCAGACATCACTGAATGCCAATGTACTTGGCAGAGCAGCTACATGAGTTGGCCAATCAGCCAGTAGTCCTTAGAGCACAGAAATGGGGGCAATGGCCCAGCCTATGTTGCTCAGTGGTTATGTATTGACCCATGTGAACCTGGAGGCCATGGTTCATTCCTGGTCAGGAAACATACCAGGGTTGTACGGTATGGGGTCCCTGTGAGTGAGACATCTGCACCCACACCTTGGGACAAGATGCCTGGTTAAGTCCCTGGGCCACTCAGCAGCGCCGGTACTGACAGCTGACTGGGGGCCCCACTTCCCCTTGGAGCTGTGCAGCCTCCTGCTTACGTGCTGAGTCGAGTGCCTGCGGTTGGCATTTTGTTGGTCTTTGCTTCTGATCTTCTCCAAAGGCATCCGTGGAATTCCTCAGGTAGAGTCAGGAGTTTTCCCCATTACCGGGGCCCTCCCAGGGAATTGGATACATTTACTAGGAGGATGAGGCTGCGGAAGATGCCCTGAACTGCGCTCTCCCGTTGCCCTAGCAATGGGGGAATCTCTACAGTGCTGTACACCTAAGAAGCCATCTCTGAGTTCAGACATTTGTTTCATGCTCTACACCCTCAGCCTTTAGCTCACACCCCACTGAAGTTCATCCTCATTGAAATCTGATTTAAAAAAAGAGCTAGCATGAATGACAACAGACCCACTTAGCTAAATGTTATGCTGCATCAGAACTGGAGCCTAGTGGAGGCATCAACCCCATCTTTGTAGGTGGTGGGGACTCTGGATGAAATTAGAGGCATTTGGGGACAAGTAGAACCACTCAGAAGGCTACCTCAGTACCATGTGATGGAGAAATCTTTGGATGTTGGTGTCTGGCAGCCTGGGATCTCAAATCCCAGGTCCACCTGTACTTATCTGTATGTTCTTGGAAAGTTCTCTGATCTTTTTGAGGCTCAGGTTCCCCATCTGTGAGATGATGATTGTGGCATTTATTGAGAGGGGTGGTTATAAAGACACAAAACAGGCGCTCCCTCAGGGTAGGGGCTCAGGATGAGACCGCAGAATCCTTTACCTCCCAGTGTGGCTCTCCGGCACAGGTAACAGCAACCACTGGGTGTTCAGGAAGTGGAAAAATTTGATTCATCCCTCCAAGAAAATACTGGCATTTCATGACTGCTTATTATAAGAACGCGAAAACAGAATACTTAAGAAACGTTGGCCACTGGGCTAAATACTACGGACACCATGATGGAAAAAGACAGGATCCCTGCCCTCGAGGGGTGTGGCTATTATGTTTGGAAGATGTATTTCCCCCTTAGTTGGTGCTATTAGAACCCTGGGTGGGTGTCCTGAGTAGAGCTGCTGTCCACAGAGCCAGAAAAGGAAACAGCAAATACTTCTCTGCGTTGACACAGTCCTGGGATTCAGCAACTCTGACCACACCAATTACAGCCTTCGGTGTCAGGGCTGACCTTTGAGGAGATTGCCTCAATTATAAAAGGTCAACATCTCCTGGTTCCAGCACAAGCAGGTCCTGAGAAGGTGGTGAAATACAGCCAAATCACCCACGAGGGCTTTCACCTTTGCCCTTCAGCAGTGACCCAAGGCTATCAGACACATTTGGAACATAGTGGTTAAGTAGCTCTTACAGGAAGATGTTTGCCGGAAAATTAGCACTTACATCTTAATGTAAGTACATTATATGGGCTTTTTTAGTAGCAATTCAAAATATGTTTTCATAGCTAGTTAGTGGTTACTCCTAAAGGAATTCGTTCCAAAGGTCGTGCATTTCTCCATACAAAAGTTATGGGGTATTAGGGCCATATTAGGTGGCATTTAGAGAACTCATTTCTCCACATAGAAGAGAAAATGGGCAAGGACATTCAGCCTCAAGTTTCTGTTTTTCATCTGGCTTCCTTGACACACTCCAAGAAGAAAAATTACATCCCCTGACGTTACCTGTGAGGATAATAGTGACCTTTGGCCTAGCTGTGGTTCCTGAATGTGAAGCTCCATCTTTGTAAATTGAAAGACCCCATCTCTCAGCATCTAAAGGGTAGAAGACAGACCGGGTTGATTGTCCTCTTCAGGGGGACAAGACGAGGGACAAGAGTTCAGAGAGAACAGTGAGCTGGGTCAGACCCACCGCGATTCTGTGAAATTGCCTTCCCACCTGCAACACTTCTGTGACACAAACCCCGCCCTGTATTCACACCAACTACAGAGAGATGCCCTTTGTGTCACCAGATAGGAAAACTGGTTTATTATGAGTCTAGAGCAGGGGTGGGCAAACTTTTTGACTCGAGGGCCACAATGGGTTCTTAAACTAGACCAGAGGGCCGGAACAAAAGCAACCTGACCATGCTGGCACTCTTCATCTTGGGCTGCTGGTGAAGGAGAGGAGGGGAAAGCAAGATAACCCTCCACTCTTTCAGCTCCGCGGGCCGAACAGGCTGGTCCGACCCGCTGGTTGTAGTTTGCCAGCGGCTGGTCTAGAGGCACAAAATCAGGCTGGGACTTAATTTAGAAGCACATGTTCATATAGGTAAGATTTCCTTGTCAGGGAAGAGGATGGGATTTCTAACGCTTGTGCCTTAGACCTTTAGTTCTTTCTAGATTACCATTATCAGCTGAAGATTTTTTTTTGATATAGTAATATTTAAGATGTCTTTGCTAAATTTTCTCAGGGTAATCATGATACTAGGAATCTTTCTGATATACCTAAATATTTGTGTTGCCCATTGGTAGTCTTCCAACTTATAAAACTTGGGCTTTATAGAACTTCAAGTAGTGTATTTAACTTCTGAGTCACAAGGTCTATGGATGGGTTGAAGTTCCTGTAATTGTATGCAAGAAATTTTGAATAAGTATGTTTTTTTCTGGAGGGAAGATTCTCAAAGCAGTCAGCAACCTAGAACATATCAAAACACCAATCTAGACAGTTTATTTAACTCTGGTAGCTGATAGCTGACTGATGGAGATTGTAACTAGAGAGAGAAGCAGTAGAGGGAGATCTGTCAGCAGCAAGAGAAGGTGATTCTTGGTCTCTGAAAGTAATGGCATTTTTTTAAAAATATATTTTTATTGATTTTTCTTTGTTTTTTAATATTTTTTATTGATATATCACAGAGAGGAAGGGAGAGAGATAGAGAGCTAGAAACGTCGATGAGAGAGAAACATCGACCAGCTGCCTCTTGCACACCCCCTACCGGGGAATGTGCCTGCAACCAAGGTACATGCCCATTGACCGGAATCGAACCCGGGACCTTTCAGTTCGCAGACTGACGTTCTACCACTGAGCCAAACCGGTTTCGGCAAGTAATGGCATTTTAACCAGGGGCCTGGGATGTGGCTCAGATGAAATATCTTTTGCTTTATGTGTCTGTGTTCTAGCTACACCATAAGACATCATCCCACCATTCTGTGTTGACTTTCTTACAGAAAAGATTTGTCCATAGAAGCATCTCACTCCAATCACACATACATTTAATTTCACAGACTTCGCATCACCAGCAAACAGGAAAGCTTTGCAAATTTGAATTGGGTTTTGTGCTGGTAAGTCAGAGTTTTACTTTCACTATGTTAAATGAGTGTTATTTCTGTTAACCAATCTTCTGTGAAACCAGTAATGGACAGATAAAAAAACACGAAGCAAATGAGAACTATCAGAACCTCAATAATCCAACAGAAGGAAATAGAGAAAAGAAATGATTCACAAAATGAAAGAGAATTGCTTAAAATCTTCCTAAGTAATAAACTCAGTGATGAGAAAATATACTTATATAAAAAAGATTTGAATTTTATGAAAAAGAAATACTCAGAGAACAAGAAAAAATAAGTATCTTGCTAATTAAACATAATTGCTACAGTAAAAAAATCAATAAAAGAATTAAAATCTAAGAAATTTCTTAGAAAATAGAGGAAAACAGGAAGAAAGAAAAAAATTCAAGAAAAGATAAAAGATATAGGGGAAAGAAACATCTGGGGAGTTCATAATAGATTAATGTATTTCCTAAAAAGAAAGAACTGAGAAAAGAAAGGTAAGCAAATAATCAGTAAGAAGAAAGATTTTCCCAGAGTCAAAATACCAATTGAAAGGAAACACCAAGTATTAACTCTAAATAATGGGAACTCTTCTCTAGATGTAGCCTAGTGAATTCAGGACACCAGGGATAATGAGAAGACACACAACCCTTTCAGAAATTACTGTTTTGTTAAAACTACAAAGGAAAAAGAATACAAACAACACCAATCTTCTCAAAAGCAATTTTGGATGCGAGAAAACATGAGCAAGCAACCTCAAGGTTTTGAGGAAAGTGGTGTTATGCCTACTCATGTGGGATGTTAGAATAGAAATCTTTTTAGATATCAAGGGCTCAGAAAATGTACTTCAGGTTGAGAAGAGGAGAGGGGAGGAGTGGCTAAACAGTAAGTAGAGAGTTGTCAAAAAGAGGTCACAACTCATTCTGCTGGGACGCCACTCCCACTGCCATAGAATACTCACCAAGCAGCTGGTGTCACTGCTATGACTGACCTGGACAGCAGGCCTCACAGTGCTGCTATAGGGGAAAGATATAGGGGAAATAAACTTAATACCCACAAAACTTAATACTCTGGCTGGTGCTGCCACTGCTACCAAATCACCAGAGCAAAATGCCCAGTGGTCTGTTTCTTCGAGTTACTAGTTCTCAATTGAAAGTAAGGAAATCTGGTAGACAAAACTTAGGTACTTTTTCATGGTCCACATGCACAGGAGATTAGGAAGATGAGTTGTAGGCATTTGGAGCTGCTGATATAGAAACCAGAGCTTTGACCTCAAAGTCTCATTCAGTAGAAAATTATTCATTCATATAATTAAAATTTAGACTCTGAGGAGAAAAATTGACAAATGTTTCCACAAGGTAACTTGGACATGCTTGGTGATATCTTAAAAACCAAAATGCAAACTAAAATGTTTTTAAAAATCAGAAACTCTAAAATACAAGCAAAAGAGAAGGAGGAGGAGTATAATAGTCTAACTATGAGGCAAAGTAGACTATTGATTTTGTGCAATTTATTGAATTTAATGGGATAAAATGCAAATAAGCTTTTCTTTTTGTTGTTTTCAATGTTTACTATCAATTTGTGAATAAAGTACATTTGCTTGAGATTGCAGGACAGACTATCATGTAAACAACCTTGGCAGTGTCAACATGTAGGTGACTAAGGGGGGTAGAGAGTAGGAGAAAAGGTGGGACACAAATATCTTCATCTTACACATATGGTATAAACAATATGAAAGTCAATGGAACAAGATATAGAATGGCATTTAAAACAACAAAGAAAAACACTAGGCTTTTTTTTCTTTTTTAAGGAAACTGAACTATCAAATGCTGGGAGCAGAAGAGGAGAAGGAGGCAGCCTAAGTGACCCAGATCTTCATCTTTTATATTTGGAAGTCAATAGAAAAGTTTCTAAATTTAACAAATCAAGACACATGGTGTTATAAGATACTCTGGAGGTTCAGTGATAACCCCAGAACAACTGAAACCTGACTACAGTTGAGACTGCTTTTGGGGAAAGGGACTAGAGTAAAGAGATGAAATATAAGAAGTTCTGTTTTCAGCCAATACCTCTTGAGTTATTACAGATATATATATAACTTAAATTAAATTAAATTAACAGTAAGTTAAAATTAGATAAATCAACATCTTTGAAAACATAACCCAAATGGCATTTATTTATGGACATGTGCTATTAAAAACTGACTATAAACCAGGTTACCTCAAAGATAGTTTATAACCTTTTCCTTTTCCCCTTTATTTTTTGTCATGCACACAATTAAAATATAAATTATTTATTTTAATTTTATTGAGAATTATTACAAAGAAGATATTTAAGAAACATTTTGTGTAATATATTGAGCTCAATCAGAGATATAAGACAAAACATGTTTTCAAATTTCTTTTGGCAAGTCTAGATTTCCAAGGAGTTATTTTCTTCGGTGTGTGTGTGTGTGTGTGTGTGTGTGTGTGTGTGTGTATTGTTGCCTCTTGAATTTCAATTTTAGAAGACATCAGCAAAGATCTGCAACAGAAAACTATATTTTCCAAGTAAGCACCTTACTTTGACAGAAGTTGTGGAGTTCTGCAATTAATTCTTGTCTGTAGATCAATGCATTGCATAAATGGCAGATCAACCTTGACAAGGTGGAACAAATTCAGTCATTAGTGACATCCTAACAATACAGAACAATTGACTGTGAATTTAGGTCAGTTTGTTTGCTGCGAAACACTTTTCCTCTATACTATTTCATACCTGACTAGCCCTTATTGTGTACTTGACATGTTCTGTAATTGTTCATAGGCAATTTGAATCTTCATTTATAAAAAAGAATATTTACTTAAGAGATTGAATGTGCAGAACATGGATAGCACAGTTAAGTTGAGGTTTTAACACAGTACAATAAACAAAACCGCATATGTATTCTGAGATTTTGGAATAATACCTTTACCTAGATTATGAGGTAAGTGTCAAGGGAGAGTGGGGAAGGGAACAGGTATACTAAAAGTATGGGATAGGACAGTATACATTGTGATACTTGCCTTTTTCCCAAATTTTATTTATGGATACGGAGGAAGGGAGAGAGAGAGAGAGAGAGAGAGAGAGAGAGAGAGAGAGAGAGAGAGAGAGAGAGAGAAAATGTTTTATTATTCCACATATTGATGCATTCATTGGTTGATTCTTGTATGTTCCCTGACCGGGAATCAAACCCCACAACCTTGGGGACAATGGTCCAATTAAACTGCCTGGCAAAGGCTAGTACTTGCCTTTTTAATTATGCAACGTTTTTTGTGGACCATCATCTGATTGGGTTCTGGTGCTTCCTTCTTCTCATGGATCAACCTTTATGGCTCTAAGAAATACAACGGTTTTAGACTTATTTGATTTCCTGGGAAGTTAATAGACTCCTATTTATATTGACTCTCTTTTATAGACTACAGCATGGGAGGTTTAAGAAGAGATTAGATATGGCTGGGCAGGAGAATGTTCTTCTTACCAACCAGAAGGTACAAATGAATCTAGTTTTTATAAGTTTCCCAGGAGGCTCATGCTTACCAGTAAGCTGCTTTCTAATATTCTCACTTTTACTTAATGCTTCCTCTTCAGTGAAGGTTCAGAATTCTGGACCATTTTTGTAACATTTGAAAAGAATCTCAGAAAGCAAATATGGAGCTTGCTAGCTAGTGTCAGTGTCTCCAGATTTAATTCTGTTACATTCAGGTGAGCTCATGTTCTCTTAATCGTGAGTTAGGCAGTCCTCTTTAGAATGAACCAGGTTAATTTCACACCCCTGGACATAACCTTAGCCATCAAATGAGTCTCTTAATGTTTTTTTAAGTTCCTATCTATTACTTTCGACTAGACAGCCTCCTTAGTTCCTGCTGTTAATGCAGTAGATGTATAGAGGATTGCCTATTCTCCCCTGTGAGGAGAGTTATGACTATTACTAGCTACTTCTCACATACCTTTGACCTCCACCCTATCTCTGATGCTTTTTCATTATGGTGTGCACAACTTGCTAAGAACAGAGTCCTTGGACTTTCTTAATATATCTCTTGATCTTTCTTTCCACATCTCCTTCATCTGCTTTCTTCCATGCAGGAATATATATCTTCATCTTTCCAACTGACCAACCTTTTATCTCTATTTTTCATCACACACTCTATCCAATCTATTGCAAGTTCCATAGGTTTTTCTTCGAGTTCATCTACTGTCTACATCTGCATTCCCTCAAGTTGAAATACCCACATGTTTTTCCTGACAACAATAGATTCACTATTGTTTCAGGTTCCTTTGTATTTTTGTGCCCTGGCAGTCCATTCTGCAGGTGGGCTGTTAGAACAATCTTTAAAAACAAGACAAAACCCAAAAGCATAGATTTCATTAGGTCACCGTTGAGCTTAACCATTGGCAGTTATTATACATACTTAGTGTCCAAATTTCTTAACCTAATGTACAGGACTCTCATGAGGCCCATGACTCTTCCAGCTTCATCTTGGCCCATTCTCTTCCCAATTTCCACATTTTGATTACATTGCACTTTTTTTTTAATGTGACCAAGTTCTTTCTCGCTTTGAGGCCTCACACAACTGAAAAGTTCTTTCTCCAAGCTTCACTTGAATCACCCCTTTCCTACCTTTAAAGCTCTCTCTCTAATGCTACTTCCTTAAAGATAATCTCTATGAGTCTATCTATAAATTCGCATATGTGGCTATCATTGTATTTTTATAGGACAGCACTGATCAAAGAGCAAGCAGTTACTTACAGATGTGACAAGTACAAGGTTACTGAGTCCCTGGTTTCATCTTGCCTACGTCAGCTTTTCTCTAACCCTACCCACTCAGGTCCCTTGCTCTTTGCATTTTGTAGCATTGACTTGGCCTTGTCCTCACTAATGTTCAACCAAATCTCAATTTTTTATGTTGCTCATCAGTTAAATACTCAGATCTCAGAACCACATGTTTGAGGATCTCTCTCATGATGCAAAAATTGGCCCTAGTTATGCTAAGCTCTGTTCATTTAAACAGTCAACAATTTTTTTGTAGCTACTACATTCCGGGTACCATGCTAAGTATTGGGAATAGAAAAATGAGTGACACAAAATTCCCTCCTACATACATGAGAGACATATGCTAGACAAGCACACATACACACACACACACACACACACACACACACACACATGTGCATTCAATAACACATTGGTACAAATTGTGATAAATGTTATGGTGGAAGTAGTATTGACTAGAGGATCTATAAGTTTATATTCTCTAGTAACTATATTTAAAATGAATAAAAAGATAAAATTAATTTTAATAAAATATTTTGATTTAGCAATATGTCAAACGTATTGCTTTTCAATAGTTTGTAAATTGAATCAACATGGAAAATTAATGAGATATTTTACATTCTTTTTTTATACAAGTCTTCAAAATCCACTGTGTACTCTCACACATAATACATCTCAAGTTAGACTGTCCATATATTAGCTCAATAATCATATATGACTAATTGATTGGACAGAGGAGTGTCATAGGTTCTCAAAGGCTTATTGGTGCTGATCATGAACTTTTCCTAATTTTCTCACAATGGGATTTTATCACTCAGGTCAAACAGCCCTCCTTGAGTGGCATACTCCTGATAACTTTAATTCCACTCAGGGCTGAAGGTGGTGGGAGGAGTTGACATGTGAAACAGAACTGACATGTTTTGTATAGCTCCAGTATACAGAACTAGAACTGAATTTCAAGGAGGCAGACTGTGCTCAGAACTTTAAACAATGAGAACTTTGAGGAAACAAATGAGATGCCCTTCTTGTCATGAGAAGAGCCAAGCAGAGGCTGATGCCCACTTGGGCTAGGATTCAATAATTCAGTAAAGGCTTCTATCAGATGCTCTCTCAAGTTCCTTTGAATCATGAGATTCTGTAATTGAATTAAACTTGAAACATTCTTCCAACAAAACATAGTTTGTGTGTTTTTGTCCTTCACTTAGAAGGCATCAGAAAATGCTTTTAAAAGCATTTTAGTTTTAGGGAAAACAAGTTTTTATCTATAGCTACACATACAAAGGAAACTGGAAACTTAACCAACTATTCAAATAATTATAGAGGAAAAATGATAAAAATATGTGGGGCATAAAAAGAAATAATTTCTTTAACTATTGTGCCTTGACTTGTTTTGTTAGTGTCAACTAGGCCTAAATGAATTTCTACCCTACAAGGAACACTAGACTCATCTATAATCTTATTTGTCAGGGATGGCAGCTCATTTTTTAAAACCTTTTCATTGATTTTTTTATTTTTTAAAAACATATATTTTATTGATTTTTTTTTACAGAAAGGAAGAGAGAGGGATAGAGAGCTAGAAACATCGATGACAGAGAAACATTGATCAGCTGTCTCTTGCACACCTCCTACTGGGGGTGTGCCCACAACCAAGGTACATGCCCTTGACCTGAATCAAAGTTGGGACCTTTCAGTCCACAGGCCAATGCTCTATCCACTGAACCAAACCGGTTTTGGCTTTATGGATTTTTAGAGAGAGAGGAAGGAGAGGGAGAGAAAGAGAGAGAAGCATCTATTGGCTGCCTCCTGCATGGCCCCTATTAGGAATCAAGCCCACGAGCCCAGGTATGTGCCCTCCTGGTGCACGTGATGATGCCCAACCAACTGAGCCACACTGGTCAGGGCAGCAGCTCATTTTTGAAAATGAAATTCTAACTATACATTTGAATATAAAAATAGATAACATTTGCAAAGAGACAATTTTTTTTTATTTTCTGGAACTCATCAGGACTGAGCAATGCCTAGTTATTAGAGTCACTTCTCCCAAAATGTTAGAATAAAACATCACACTTCCTATTTATTCCTAGGAATGGCCTTATTGATGACTGGGCCCAATTGATGCTGAGCATTTTTCTGCCTAATTCCAGGGAGACAGAAATTCTCCCTGCTTTTAACTTGGGAGACAAAAAAAATAACTAGAAGAATTTTAAAAAATTAATTAGAGACTATGGAGAAGAGTGGAATAATGTTATATTTTGCAATAATAGACTACATATTTGTATTTATTTTTAAATGATTGAGGTTAAGGTTGTCTCTGAATATCTGCAAATGTTCTTTAATTTTTGTATTTATTATTATTTTCTTTTTTATTATTTTTAAATTTATTTTTATTGATTATGGTATCACATAATTGTCCTTAACCCCCATTCCCATCCCAAACCCCTCCCTACATATTCCCCCACCCCCCTATTGTCCATGGTGCATGAACACAAGTCCTTTGGTTGATCTTATTATTATTTTCAATGTGCAAGTGCTTGCTATATTTTTGGATAGCCTGTTATTAATCCTATCTACTCAAATTCATTCTCCGTGTGCTCCACACCATTCATGCCCTGCCTCTGACCCCATATACCCACATACCCACATTGCCTTTACACATGGGTGTGTGTACTCATGTGAGTGCACACCACACACACACACACACACACACACACACACACACACACACAAATACACAGCAAGAGAGTTTAGTCTGCTGAGGCAGCGACTTTGCTTTCTGTGTTCCTGAGTGAGGTAACAGAGTGCCTTTGGTTCTCTTTCTCTCTTCCTAGGCTCCTTCTGTCCTATCAGTTACCAGATTCCTCTAAGGTTAAGTTCTATCTTCAAAGAGGAGTTTAGGCTCTAGAAGAATCTGCAGAGTGCTAAATGGTATCCTTGTCTTACTTAGAAAGAATTTCACTCAGGTGAAAATGGAGAACTCTTTCCTTTTTTAGCCTTCTTGTTTAATTTACTAAGCTATTTATTTGTTCACTTATTTGTTCACTTGTACATTATTTCTGAACACCCACTTCATGCCAGCCAACATATGAGGATTTCATGCCTTACTTAGTTCATGAGTAAGCATAGCACACAGTCACCAAAACTCTGACTTTACAACAACCTTACACTTCAGGTACTGGACAAATATGTAAACTATCATGCAGTGGGCATGCTAGGGAAGGAACGGCAATTACTGCCCTCTTCCCAGAAGAGACGGTATTTGATCCAGGCCTTCAAGAATGCTGTGCACTTCTGGCACTTTGCTGAGGGTGGGACGCTGTGGCCCAGGCAGGACGAACAAGGCAGGAAAGCACAGGGCGTGTGTGGGGAGCGACAGATGGTGTGAAGTGGTTGGGTCGTGGAGTAAAGTCTGCAGAGCCAAGAGTGGGCAGGTTGTGAAGACCATATGGGCTGAGTCTGCCCTGGGAACTTTCATACTTCTCTCTCGACTTTTAGAATATTTTGAAATTCTAGGTCTAAAGATGGAGACTAGAGAGTCTCTCAGAACACAGGATTGAAAAACACGAGAAACAATCGGGCTACATTTGGATGACGGTGGCTGCTTCTACCCCCTCTCTCTATAAAATAGCAAGAATGCATCTTTTTGTAATAATTTTGTAAACAGTGGTGTATAGACGGCCCAGGCAGAGGGAAATTTGGGTGCCAAGCTGTGCTAGTTTTCTATTCAAAAACAAGATGCCGTTATCTCATAGACATGAAATGTTAATGAGCTGAGCCTCTGCCCACTGGGAACCACCCATGGGCCAGCTCTGCCATGGAGAGCTCTGGCGAGTGCCGAGTAGAATGTCAGAATTCAAGTGACCTCAAAGCCCTATTATGACCAAACATCCCTCTGCATGAATGGGGATGTTCACACTCAGGCCTGTGACCACACAAAAAGGAGCCGATCCAGCATCCCTAGACTGGACAATTCTGCAATATTTACAATTCGGCATGGTCGTAGGGTTGTTCTCCTAGGCTGACAGTGTGGATCCCATGGGAAAGCAGGGAAATTAAGTATGAAATCTGTATCCTGCATGGCATGTGGTATCTGAAGATCCACCACAATGGAAAATGATTAATGAACACTGTTCTTAGTTCAGCGGGTACTTAGTATGCCAGTCAAACTAGGCTAATCAGAGTGGCCAAGCCAGGGTGGATACAAACACAGTGAGGATCCCCACAGTAGATAGTTTCTTGGCCTGACTTTTGAAAAAGCACATTCTTGTACGTAGGGTTAATCCTAGACCTTTATTGTTGGATCAACCCTTTGAAGGACGGCATCCAGACTTGCAAACTCCCAGCCATAAGCATCTTTCTGAGCTCACCTAAGTCCATCCCAGAAACTCCTCCATGCATTTCAGAGAGGGATGTACTGGCAAGCGATCAATGAATTGAATTTTGGCAAACTTAAGCTTCTTATACTTAAACTAGTTTCTCCCAAATCTCTCAAATCTGTCTCAACTTTTCACCTTTATAACCTATTATCCCATTATTGATCACTACCCAATCCCACCACTCACCCACAATGTTTGTTACTTTTTCTCTTCTTGCTCAATCTATTTTCCCTTTCTTAAAAAGCCAACCCTCCCCCCACCCCCCTAAATATAATCTCTCTGACTTTTCTGGCTCTTACTTATTTTTCTTATTCTCTAGAACTCTTTCCCCAACAATCTCTAGAAAACACAAATAACTCCCACTCTTTCATTTTCATTTTAGTGAACGTTTATCCAGTTTTAGCTTAATGTCATTATTATGTTTTATAAAGAATATAAAGGTAGGTTAGGGTTCCTGTCCGAAAGAGATTACAATTTAAAGGTGAAATTAGTGAAGTAGACAAGTATACAAAAACAGCATGGTGAGTTAAGTGCTAAACCAAGGCTGAACCCTAAGGAAAATGGGACTGACTGACTGACTACAGCAGCAATTTTCAAAATTTTTTCATCGCATGGCGCACATAAAATAATTGCTAAAATGCTGCAGCACACCAAAAATATATATATTTTTGCCAATGTGACAAATAAAAAGGTATAATTTGGATTCATTCACACAGATGGCTATTGTTGTGTTGTTATTATTTTTTTTTATTTGACCATCTAAGGGGAAAAAAGTCAGTGCCCCTGACCAAGCAGGTATCGCATGTTTTAAACATTCTTGTGGCACCCCAGTGTGCCATGGCGCACCAGTGGAAAATATCTGGGCTAGAAAGCTGAGTGAGGTCAGAGGAGCTACTTTTGAACTGAGCCTTGGCAAATGTGAATGAATGATCTCTGTTTTCTGTTTTCAGCACTTGTTGTATCTTGCACCACAGCATTTAATTAAACACAATATAACAGTCTTTTAAAACATACGGTTTGCTTCATGTCCAATTTTGTCAACTGTGGGTGAGTAGGGTCTACGTGGCGAAGAGGAAAATCCTTCCGTGCAAGCCCAGTCATATTTTCCTCCTGTGTTCCTCAGGCACACAGCATGTGCTCAACTGACCCTGGCTGGGTCCTGAACAAGTCATTACCATCATGATGAGTATCGACAGATTTGGTTACTTCAAACCATCTCAGGAACCTGAGACCTCCTTTTAAAAAGGGCATGTTGTTCAGAATGATAATAGGCACTGTGATGTATCTTCAGAATACCGCTGTCCTCTTTAAAGTTTCTGCCTGCTAGTGTCTGCCTGATGTCCCAAAAGGACTCTCTGTAGAGGCCTCTTTAGAGACATTGAGATCTTGAAAACTAAATTTAGAACCAAAGTAACCTGATATTGATGACCGCACATCAACCCTGTCCAGAGCACAGCTGACACTGCCCCTCGTGTGATCAGAGGGGAGGAGCCTTCAAAGCAAGTGGGCAAAGGTCACGTGGGAAATGTGGGCAGTGCCTGCTGCCTCCCACTCAGGGCTGAAGCAACACGTTAGCTCAGGTGCTTGTCCTGTTGCACGGCAGGCTGTGTGTGGCCTCAGGAAACTGGCTTCTCGACTGCTATTTTTCCCCCCTGGGAGTTGTTATAACCAATCTTCTTGCTTGATGGAATTGTTGGAAAGAGTGGATGAATCTTTCATGGACACTTCCAAATAGGAGGCAGTCATTACTGCAGTAACCTCACAGTGAGGGTGACAGGACCACATCAGTCTCAACTGGATTCAGTGTTCTCAGGTGGCTCCTTGTCTGTGTCACATCCCTCAATATTTAGAAGTAGGCAAAGCCATATCTTGGTTTATCAGACATCAGCCTACACCAATTCCTTCTGCCTTTCCCCGTTGCACAATGGCACAGAGTTGACAGCTGGCCACTTGAATGTCTCCTCACTAGTATCGCTTCCAAGGTTTGAGCTATTGCTGTAATGTAGCGATGCTCTTTGGATTAGGAAAGCCTCACTTCTAAGAACTTGATTTTCTGGACTGCTAGCTTGTTGTGCTCAAGGATGTTCATTTCCTGGGCATGGCACTCGCAGTTTTAGGAAATGCTCACACAACTGTAGTAATTTTCCTCAATTTGTTCCTGACAAAGAACTCTCTTCAAAATCGAGTGGGCTTTTTTTTTTCTTTTGTTCAAAAATGCTGGTAAACACAATTAGCCTCATTAACCTCCATTTCTGTTTCATAACTGAAAATTAGCCTACAATCACTGGTTTGCTGGAAAGCACAGTTGTAATTAGTCTTTCACTGACTGATAGGAAAAATCTGCCTCTTCTTTAATTTCTCTGACATCTCAGAGCAGAGGCAAACATGTCTGAACTCTTCCACACTGGTATTGGTGATGGGAGTAAAAATAAATGAGAGATTTAAATCAAGCATCTCAAGCTAAGACATGCTAACCGATATTTTTTGCACAAGGAAATTGGAGACGAGGAGGCATTTGTCAAAGGCAATGATGAAAAGGTAGATACCATGAAGTCTATGCCCAGCACCACTTCTAACATGTCCACGGAAAGTGGATAATATGCTGATGATTCTGTTGCCCATAGGCAAAGTGAAATGATTATTCACACACACACACACACACAAAATAGATTGGGGAAAAAATAGTTGCTCCCTTGGCATGGGTAAAGAATCACTATCTCGGTCCTTGAAATCCACATGGTAGCCAGTGCTACCATGCCCTTTCAGTGGGTAAGAGAAGAAATTGCATTTCTTAAGCAATCTTGGCATTCATTCCTTTTTCAGAATAACACCTGAAGACTGGAATTCCAGGCTTTGTGATCAGACAGCGGGGGTTATGAGTCTCCTTGAGAAAGTCTATGGACTTTATCCCTTCAATGACGGTGGCCTGAAGAAGGTGTCTCATGCCGAAAAGATGGAGGTGTTCATTTTCTTTTGATCAACAACAGACAACCTGCTGTAATAAAGGGAAGGTAATTTGAAGTAGTTCTACTAGGTCTTTGGGTCTGAGTTTAACAGAGTGTGGTGTGGGGAGCCAGGCTATAATGAGCATGCATTTGGTGGAGTGGAAAGCTTTTTCAAATAAAAATTAATAAATATGCTATATATATATATATATATATATATATATATATATATATATATATCTTAAATGTTATGAAGGTTTTGGCCTCTAAGGAAGGGCAAAACAAGGTACTACAATATTTCTTAAGTAAAGCCAAATTTTTCAACAGCAGAATTTTAAAACAAAATTTTAAAAGACAAAAACCTCTAGCAGCCTGCCTTTTAAATAGGCTGGGGGTGGGGCAGCGTTTGTGCCTCATGAAGCAAATAGTATATAAATTTACTCGCTTTGCTTTTTTAATAAAGATACATACTTTTATTACTTAATAAATTAGCTTTTTAAAATATAATAAAGGTCTCATAATTTTAATTATATAAGAAGCCAATGTTTTTATAAGCAATTCATAAAAACTTTGTTGTACTGGACAGAAAACTATTCCTAAAACATTAATTTTTTACTGATAGCTCATCACATGGTAAAAGTTGCTTATCATGCAATGAATCCAGAGTAGTCATATTTCTGTGCAGAAAATTAAAATTAAAAGCTATCAAGACTGTATTGCAAAATTTCCCAAAGCCTCTTTATACTATTTAAATTTTAAAAAAGGGGGGAGGACAGTGAAATAACCCCCTGTAATAAAATTACATCAAGCCTTAATTGCTTTAAATTTTTTACTTTGAAAAAATTATTTTTTCACTTGTAATGCTGATAGAAAGACAGCATGGAGATACACATGGTGTCAAAATAAGCCAAAGAAAAATAGTTTGGGCAAAAGAGAAAAGATCACAAGTCTAGTTTATAGAAAACATTTCTTTATTAACCTTTGGTCAAGAATATGCTTGTATATTTCCAGAAAACTCCTCCAAGCCCATGTGGATTCCTGTGACAATGGATCCAAGAGAGGAACTGATCAGACTACTCCAGCTACAGAATAGCAGTGGCCCCAAGCAACATGCTGATGAGATAAGAGGAGAAGCAGTCCAGAGATGGAGGATAGTGAAGATACCTTGCCATGCACCACTGTGCTTCATTACAGGTTGCCCAGGACCAAGCAGAGAAGGTCAGACCTGCATTGCCATTGTTTTTCCACCACCCAGAACTAGAATGTCATTGCTGGCATGTACACATAAAAAACTGTTGGACATTGAACAAAAGGACTCAAAGAACTGTTGGCCCAGAAAGAAACTTACTGAAGACTGATTCCATTGATGCCTGGCAACAATTTAAAGGGGCATGATAGAACTCTACCATTCCCATTAAATTTAAAAATCTTATGAGAACCCGAGTTCTGCAAATGGCATACATTCTTTTCAAATTTATAAAATAAAAAAGGATGATATGCTGGAGGCTAATTCCAGCAGGTCATAAATGCAAGAAATTGGTCAAAAGATTGCTGGACCTTGAGCCTTCAGCAAGGGCTGAAAGAATACATATTATTGCCTAATGGCCAAAAAGCATTTCCCCAAATATATGTTATTGCCTGTTGGAATGGCTGAAGGCATTTCCCCAAACCTAAAGATCTGCATATATTATTGCCTGTAACCAGACAGCTGAAGGCATTTTAATTTACATGCTATTGCCTCCTGCTGGCCAAACACCTGAACAGCAGAAGGCTTCAGTTCCTTCAATCTAACAATGCCTACTGTATACTAAACCTTAACCTTTGATATGCATATCTGCTTTGCCTTAGGGCAATTTGTGTTAATAAAAAGCAAGGGGTCCAGAGACTGGGAGAACTTGGATACTGAAGCTAAGCCCTCCTCTGGCTCCCCCATGGATTACAAATTTATATTATATTTCTAGTCTCTTTATTAATTTATGCTGCAGCACCTTCTCCGGATTCTGAACTCTTTCAGATGCTGGTTATCACCCTGGCATTAGTGGAGCTCATCCAGCAAATAATCACTATGAAGTCAACACTGTGTTTTTTGCTTTTCTTCCAGTTTCTCTAGAAGGGATTAATTATTTATTGATCATTCCTGTGCCATGCACTTCCTGAATTAGTCACTGAGGTGGAAAATCAAGCACACATACTGATGTGTGCCCTTCTGCATTGCTGGCTTTGGAGGTAGCATGATAGAGATGAATAACTCAGTGCTCAGAAAGCTGAGGCTAGTGAGACCTTATATGTGTATCTGTGTGTCTGAGGCTAGTGAGACTGTATGTGTGTGTCTGTTAGGCTGAACCATGAATGACTCTAAATAAAGCTTGTAGTATAATGGTATCCCTTACAAGGAGGTGGAAGACCTATGTGTGGCAAACATCTTTTCCTTTATTAGCCTCAGTTTCCCTTTGGTGTAATGAGGAGTTTTGAAGATTATAATTCCCAGGACACATCTCACTCTGGCACTCTCTGAGTGGGCACTAAGCAAAGCCATAATCTCCAGCCTGCACAAACAGGTTCTCAAGTCCTGAGCATAGACACAATTTTCTTCTTTGCCCCCTTCACCTGCTACCCACAGCACTGTGTTCTCTTAACTCCCACTAGGGGTTCTTAAGTTTTGAGTTGTTTCACTATAGATTTAGGCGATGGCTCTGATATGCACAGGCTTAAGGACTGTGAAAAGTCTCCCCGCCAATGGGGGCTCTGTCTGGAGGGCTATGAAATGACACTGCACTGTTTTGTCTTGGTGCCCAAACTGCAAATGAGAAATTTTAAAATTCAAATTGAAGTTCTCCTGTGTCACTCCCTGCACCTCTTATGAAGCTTTATAATAGTGAAATAAAATAGTCACTGAAATCAGGAACTAATCCAGGGCAATAAAGTAGCTTGTATTAAGCACCTAAGGCATCAGATGCAAATAAAGTAATAAGAGAATAAATTAATGTTATTTTCTCTGCACTTGCTGGAGAAAGTGGTGTGTGACACTTGACTGAGTAGCAATATCTTTGAAACATCTTTCTTAGTCTCTTCAGCATTGCTTATGCAAGAGGCTCTGTCTATGCAAATCAGATTGGAAATGGTCATGGGTTGGGCCAGATAACTGGATCTAATTACTGAGAGCTCCCAGATAGAAGTATCTGAGTTGAGAATTTTGTTTGAAGAATTCCCAGGATTGCACCATTTGGGAACCACTGTATTTCAAAGAATGACATTGAGACTCTTACTTGCAGAGATATGTTTTTGCTTAGTTATCCCCAGACCTTCTCTGGCCTCATAGCCTAGCCGTATGCTTTCTCCATTTCATTCTCTCTTCATTTCAAGCAAGCATCACACATCCCACAGAAAGAGGAAAGAGTTTGGGGGTGGCTATTTTGACAAGACACTAGGCATAGGGACCTCCTCCCTTTTCCTCTGGCATTCAATTTTTTTTTTTTCATATTTCTTTTGCCTAATTGAACACAGAAAGGTCACCTAGCATCCTGGCAATTACGGGAAGTGGGAGTGGGGAACATAAAACAAAAGCAAACAATCGATATGAGGATGTTGACACTTCGTTTTTGTTTTTCTTCCAGTTTCTTTAGAAGGGATTAGTTATTTATTGATTATTCATATGCCACCCACTTCCTCAAAGATTGTTGAAGCAGACCAATGTAATAGCATCTCAGTAACTCCTGAAGGCTCCTAAATTTTCTTTCTTGACAAAATAACAAGCCAGTACAAAAATCTGATTTGAGCACTTTTACGTTCCAGTGAAATTAAACGAAAACTGTCTCAGTAAAGACATCTGTACACTTGTCCCAGTTCTCTGTTCTACAATCCAGTCATGTTATTTTTCCCCCCAAGAAAGTATTTGCTTCCTTGCCCCGCTTAGGTGCATGTGTTAAAACAGGTGCAACTACAATATTTGACACTCTCCATGTCTTCTACCTACCTTGCCCAGCCAGGGAGGAGGGTAAACGGTATCCCACAGCCCCAGCATTTAAGGGAGCTTGTGCCAGAATGCACCCTCTTTCAATAGGGCTGCTGGCCACCCCTCCCAGTCATTTCTTATAGTTGATATAATGAGAATGGTCATTTTGAGATTCTGAACCTGCTTCATTAAACTGGGTTAGTTGTGGCCATTCTGTGGCCATATCTTGGGCTTTCTCCATAGTTTTATTTATACTGTGTGTTTCACCTGAAATGCTCCCCATTTATACTGCCTGTCACCATCCTCAATCCTCCTCATTCTTCATGGCTTTGTTGAAAGATCACTACCTCCTAAACCTTTGGTATCAGTTACCTATTGTCACAATAAAGCTGAGTAATAAATAACCAATGTAATAGCACATTGCAATAGACATTGATTTGTTCTCACAAGTTAGCTGCGTGGTTCTTAGGGTCTCGATTGGGTTCACCCATATCTGCAGACAACTATGTGATGGCAGAAAGATCTGCTAATCTTGGCGGGGCTCTCCTACATGTGAGGGGGTTGGCTGGCTGTGAAGTGGCCTAAGATAGCCTTAGCTGAGACAACTCTCCTTCCTTTTGCATGGTCTTCCATCCTCCAGCAGGTTAGCGTGGGCTTGGAATTATGGTGGTGACAGGGTTGTGAAAGAAAGAAGAGTTGTGCAAGGCCCCTGGAGTCTTAGGCTCAGAACTGGCACACCATCACTTCTGCTGCTTTCTATTTGCCAAAGCCAGCTATAGGCCAACTCATTTCCAAGGGGTGGGGATCTGGACTCTACTCTGTATGGGAGAAACTACAAAATCACCTTGCAATGGGTGTGGATGGGAAGAATGAAGACCTGGGAGACTTTTTGTAGTTTTCCCATATCCTGTTTTGAAGTATCATCTGGCTGTGGTTTTATTTTTATTCTTTTGACAGCAATTTTAATATGTAGTATTATTTGGGCACTTGCTTTTGCCTTTCTTTATGAGTCTGTTAAAGGCAGAGGCCCTGTATTCACTCTTTGGGCCTCAAGCTGCTTAATTCAGTGACTTAACCCTTTTAAGCATTAGGTGTATTTAAGAACAGAAACAGTCTACAAATAAGTCAAGATAGAATTTTTAATGAAATGACCTCAAAAGTCCATTGTCCTGTCCTGTAATAGTATATCAGCTGCTCTAAATAGAAAGTCAGTTTAAAAATTTGTCTCAAAATACAGATCCCCCCTTCCCAGTGAATTCCTGTTGCAAACCATGCACCTCTCATGCACCTGAGCTCTCTAGCTTTCATTTTCTAATTTCTTAGCACACAGAGAAGGGCCATTTTCTCACTTTCATCTTAGCCTTCACTGGCTGCCTTCCTCTTATCACTATGATTCAACTACATTTCATTGATGACAATGACATCTGCTTAGTATTCCAAGCTAGGAATGGAGCCTGGGTGGTGCTAACACCAAGTGCTTTGCACATAGTAGGTGCTTAATAACTGTTCCTTGAACACATAGATGCAGGAGATTTCTTCTGCCTTGGAGGGGGTCTCATGATCCCTTCTAATGGAGGGTTTTCCATAAGAACTAATACAGGATCCTGTAGGGAATTCTAGCTTCTATGGTATCTTTTTGTCTCCCTTCCTGAAACATGGCTCCTAAGGGGGTCAGTCCACCTCAGCCCTCAGAGCATTACGTGAACCCATCTGCTTGGTCTTCCATCCATTTCAGAAGAGGCGGGGGATGAACCCTGTCCAGAGCTGGGGGATGAACTCTGCTGTAAGAGAAAGAGAAGCTTGAGCTCTATATTGACTCATTCATCTTGAGAGCTCTTCACTCTGCAGAATGGAATTCAATTCATATTTCAGGTTTTTAATGATACTTGGTCTCATCATGATGTTTTTCTGTCACCATTTATTTGTGTTCTGAATTTGTAGAACTCAGTATTAAAGAAGGCCTTTAATAATCAGTATTTGCCCTCAGAGTTTTCCTGATTTGGTTTAATTCTCTAGCCAAATCACTGGTAAAGAAGAGTCTTTAAAAAAATGGGCCCTGGCAGTTTGCTCAGTTGGTTAGAGCATCATCTCAATATGCAAGGTTGTGGGTTCTATCCCCAGCCAGGGCACATACAAGCAGCAACCAATGAATAAAGTGGAACAACAAATTGATGTCTCTCTCTTTCTTTCTCCCTTCCTTTCTCTCTAACATCATAAATAAAACATTTTATATATATATATATATATATATATATATATATATATATATATATGGAAGGGAGAGAGAGAAACATTAATGATAGGAGAATCATTAATCATTGATTGGCTGCCTCCTGCTTGCCCCATATTGGGAATTGAGCCTGAAACCCTGGCTTGTGCCCTTGACTGGAATCAAACCCAGAACCCTTCAGTCCACAGTCTGATGTTCTATTCACTGAGCTAAACCAGCTAGGACAAGAGGAGCCTTTAAAAAAATTTTTCACCAAGGGAACAGATCAATAGGTATGTTTTTTAAGCCTTATTTAATCTGTAATTCTGTGCCCTTTATTGTTAGTGATAGGTTAGTATGCCTTTAACCTCAGTTTACAACACAATGTATCTTTCAGATTCTCCCTGAATCATTTTCTTTGAATCAGTCCCTGCGGTGGGTCATTTTATATGTCAACTTACCTGGATTGTAGGGTGCCCAGGTATTTGGGCACCATGTTAAAGATTAATTTTAAGCGTCTATGTTTCCAGAGGAAATTGGCATTTGAATCAGCAGACTGAGTAAAGCGGACTGTCCTGTTCACTGCCAGTGGCATCATCCAGTTTGTTGAGGGCCTGAAGAGAACAAAACAGTGGAGGAAGGGTGCATCCACTCTCTCTCTCTGCCTGACTGTTTGAGATGACACATTGGTCTTCTGCCTTCGGATGGGGACTTCCACCATTAGTGCTCCTTGTTCAGGCCGTGGCTAATATTAGAACCTACACCTCTGCTCTCCTAGGTCTCCAGCTTGCTGATAGCACATTGTGGCACTTCCAGCCTCCATAGTTGTGTGAGCCAATTTTCTACAGTAAATCTCTTTATATGCAACCAATTGGTTCTGTTTCTCTGCAGAAACCTAACTAATGCAGGCATTTTTTATGGTGATCTGACTATGGCTTGTGATTTTAGGATAATTGACTGTCTGGACCTTTCTGGCCTTTTCTCCTACCTCCAGCATTTATCTATCAAAAGAAGTCAACGCAAACCCTAGCCAGTTTGGCTCAGTGGATAGAACGTTGGCCCTTGGACTGAAGGATCCTGGGTTGTTTCTGATCAAGGGCATGTACCTTGGCCCCTGGCCCTGGTCTGGTTGCATGTCTCCCACATCAGTGCTTTTCTCTGTGTATCTGTTCCTCTCCCCTCCACTCTGCCAAAAAGCAATGGAACAACACTCTTAGGTGAGGATTAACAAAACAAATAAAATAAAATAAAGAAGTCAACACAAGTATTTAAATTGCTAGGGCTGATGGCCTTCTTATCTTTCAGTGTGGTCTATTATTTCCTAGGGTTTTCAAGATTCTAACTTTCCTAAATTCAAGTCTTCCGTGAAACTTAGTCTTTCCTATCAGAAAAGAGCAGTTCTCCACTCTTTCTTTTAAAAAAGGAAAAAAGGAAAAAAACACCCCCTCCCTAAAACAATTTATTTTCTCTTCCATAGACAGAGTCTATTTGAAATTTTACTAGTATACAGAACTCTTTTAAGACCGGCTAGAAAGAGTTACCAGCCCTGCAATTTGGATAAAGGATTGGCTAAAATCTTTGCAACAGGTTTTTTTCTAAAGTGTTTCAAAATGAAATCTAAAAGGTAGCCTTAAAGTAACTTTTTACTCTGTAATTATTTACTCCTGACACTCTCCCAGAGATTTCATCTCCTAATACAGACCTTTTCATTTTTCTGAACTTGTCTTTATCCTTTGAGAGAATCTTTTATTCTTCAGAAAATTGAGACATCATTTATTGAGCAACTGCTAGGCGACTGGCACTTGTATTAGGTACTGAGGATGGAAGATGAATGCCCTCAGGCTGAGTGGAGAACACTTTGTCTTCCCATCAGTCAGATCAGAAGCAGGAAGTCCCAAAGGGGAGTGTTGGGTGCGCCTTCCCTCTTTCACCTGGCTCCCTCTGATTCCAGCAACTGGATGGGCACAGGCTGTTCATCTACCCGTGTTTCCCCGAAAATAAGACAACCTCCGAAAATAAGACCTACTTCATGGAAACATAATACATCCCCTGAAAATAAGACCTAGTGCATCTTTAGGGGCAAAAATCAATATAAGACACTGTCTTATTTTGGGGGAAACAGGGTAGTGACTGTGTAAGATATGGAATCCGTTTCTTTCTTGTTGTTAAGATGCAAATTTAAAGGGAATATCTCTCTATTTCCCTCCTCTGCCACTTTTGAATATTAGGCTGTGATTATTCTAACCTTGATGTTTTATTACATTCTGGGTTGCATAGTCTTTACTCGTATGCCATCAACTATGTGTGCTCCCTTTCTTTTTTTTTTTTTTTCTGATTGTACTTTGTCCCTCCTCAAATTTATATTTCTGTCTCACATCCACCAGCCTTTCCCATGAACTCTTGGGCACAGAAGTCATTTTAATTTTCTGTAATCTCACTTTCTATCACCAATACATAACCCACCTATCTTTATGAGGATCGCTGACCTTTTGCTTCTTATCAGCTTGACGTAGTCTTTAGTTTTTACGAATTTTTGCTTCAGTTCTTTTTTCCCAGCTTTGCACCCTGACTAATAATTTTGACTTCTTAGATCCCCACCTTCTTATTTTCCTTGCAGATATCCCTCCACCCCTAGGTTCTTCTGCCTTTGTCAGCAGGGAGGGGTCTGCTCTCTACTTCCCTGCCTGGATTCCAGGTTCTCAATCCTCTTACTTTCCTGTCCTTACCTCTTTGTGTTGCCTGCACTCACTGAATTGCTGTGTTTTTTGTTACCTGACTGTGCAGACAGAATATCCAGAGATTGGAAAATCTCTTTGCTCACCCCATCCCATCACTAGTCCCCATCATCCACGTATTGCATTCCACCATCCACTGAGACTGTGGAAACAGTGGGCATTTACCACGGGTTGGTTTTGCTAGGCAATACCATGAGAAACATTGGTAATGACTATGGCCTCCCCAGACACAGGGTCCCCTGCTCCCTGCCTTCTCTTTATTGGCTATTGGGAACCTATTGTGCCTTGAAAAATATTTTTTTTCTGACAGTTCCAAACTTACAGAAAAGTCACAAAGATAGCAGGAAAAACCTCCATATACTCTTGACTCGGAGCCCCATTTGAGTTTTGCTAAATGTCTCAGCAACATCCCTTGTGGCTAGCCCGCACAGCCATGGCATACTCAGCCCCATGTTGGGCGCCATATGTGCTGAGCCAGCTCAGAAAGGTTTGGTGAGCCTGAGAGGGGGCAGTGAAGGATTGAGAAAAGATAGACAAAAGAAAAAAGCTGGCCCTGGGTGGAATAGTGACCTCTCTGATGGGGAGCTAGTGACTGTACCACAGCCTGAAAGCGGGGTCTTTAATTTATAACCAGATGCCTTGAGGCAAAGTAAGGGTGTGGTTAACATGTTTACAACATTCTCGTGGGTTTCAAATCTACTCCAGTTACATGCACCTGAACTCTATCAAGCCTACATCACTCAGACGCTTGGGACCACATGTTTGGACTCTAGGTTCAAGCTTACAACTATAGCCTTTGGCTATTATTGTGTTGGGACTTTGCCATGAGAGGACTATGCCCTCTTATTAGTCCAAGGCTTAAACCTGTCCAAACACTATAGCTGCTCTCCACAATCCCTTATAGCAGAAGGTCCACATTAGGATCACCCATTAGTCCTAATATCAGTCTCTCCAGTCTTTCAACTAGGACTGGTCTTTAGACTTCCCTGACCTCCATGACCTTGACATTT
Organism: Vespertilio murinus; assembly: GCA_963924515.1. Lineage (NCBI taxonomy): Eukaryota > Metazoa > Chordata > Mammalia > Chiroptera > Vespertilionidae > Vespertilio > Vespertilio murinus. Next base: position 160,975,156 of record OZ004704.1, on the reverse strand, counting down.
TCAAAGACTGCAGACCAGTCCTTTTGCACATGTCTCTCAATTTGGGGTTTCCAGGGCTTTCTCGTGATGAGGCTCCCATTATACATTTCATGGAGGGACTATCACAGATGCAATAGTTCACTCCAATGCATCCTATTCAGGGGCACACAATGTTTGTTTGTCCTATATATGGTGCTGTCAACTTGGCTCACTTGATTAAGATGGTGTCTGCCAGGCTTCACCACTATAAAGTAACCCTTTGTCCTTTGTGATTAATAAATATATTGTCAGTGAAATTTTGAGACTGTATAAAATTGTATTCCTCATCCAATTTTTGCCCCCAATTTTTAACAACCTGTGGTATGTTTCTTGCCTGAATGAATTATTACTTTGATGGAAATGATGGTTTTCCAATACCATCACTTATTTACATGTATTAGTTGATTTCTGAACCTAAGAGTGAGCTTAATTTTATCAATTAATTTATTCATTTATTTATATCAGTGTAGACACGGCTTCCTATTCTATTCAACATGTAATACATTCTCATATTACTTATTCTAGTGCTCAAATTGCTCATGTTTGGTCAGTGGAACTTTCACATGTCTCCATCATTTTTTGATCATTTTCTTTCTGTCACAAAAACTATGTTCCAGACTCACCTTATTCTTTACCTGACCTATCCCTAGGGGGTCAGTCATATATATATGCAACACATACACACACACACACACACACACACACACACACACATTGCATGTGTGTGTGCATTGCACTTATTTGCAATATTTTTCTATCTTAAACTTTATTTTCTCATATAATCAGAAGTTTTTAAATATTGTTTTTCCAAGTCACATTATCTTTCATAATTAATTAAACATGTACCCATTGTTGGGCATTTAGGTTGTGTTCATACACATGACAGTCATGGTTATTTAATTCTGCTGAAGATGAGAGGATTCCCAGGCCACATTATACCAGCCTTGGGCCTCAGGTTCATTCCTTATCCTCCTCTGCTCTGCTCCGTGCTACAGGTCCCAGTGTCCTTTGGCTGATGGCTGAATTCACCGAATGGAAGGCACTAACAGAAGAATTACAGGCAGGAGCAAGGAAGATGCTCAGCTACTTCTCCCTTCTATCCACATGGATGGTTTCTCTGGAAGCAACCATGCCTCCTCCTTCGCTCCAGCTCTCATCAGACAGATCCAGCACATGACCCAACTCCTTGGCTCACGTAACACTCCCTCCTCTGTCTCCTGCCTAGGTTAAGAGAGTGACTTCCTGCTGTTACTAATCTCTACTTTACCTCATTATCTCCTGGTGCTCAGCTGTTCTATCACTTGGTTTAAGATTTCCCTGCATTAAATTCTCTCTTCTGGAAATACAAGGTGGGGCAAAAGTCGATTTACAGTTGTTCGTAATGGAAAATAACACAATAACTAATAAATAATAATATAAGAATAAAGTGTGTTTTCTGTACTCACCTACTTTCTGTAAACCTACTTTTGTCTCACCTTGCACTTGTAAAGGTTTATGTTTTTCTGGCTAGATCCCATTTATTCACACGTCAGGCTACTATAGTTTCTATCACATTTTCTTTCTCCCCAACCCTGGCTTGTTTTTATCAGGGATACCTAGTCTACGAAACAGAAACCCATTAAAACTAACAGTTCAAACAGACAAACAAAAAGGAGGCAGCCTTGGGAAAGATAAACAAGCAGCAGCGTACATTACCACAGGCAGGAAGTACAGCTGGGAATCACCAGGGAGTGAAACGTGAAACTGCTCCCCCTCCCCTTTTTTCTCTGCAGAGCAAGGTAAACATGAGAGAAAGTTGTGTGTACCCACAGTCCCATTTCTACATCACTGTGCAAACCCACTGGCCGACATGAACTACGGAGATCTCTGTTTCTTCATTTCTCACCAAGCCGCACTTGTCTCTGGTCTAAAACTCAAGCAATCAGCTGTTAACAGGAGTGGAGTGTGAACAAGGTCACGTGATACTTGCAGCTATATGGACTTTCCACTTCTGGAAATATGGCATTTCACCGCTACAGAACACTCCTGAAACAGAACGCATAAAACTGCAGGATGAATTGTAAAAGAAGAAGAAGAGCAACAACATCCTTTAAGTTCATGGCTGAGCAGATAGTAAAGTTAGGAAAACCACTGGGGCCTGAAATGAAGAAAAGTTTCCCTTATGAATGGGAGGAGTGAGGGAAATCGATCAAGGGATGGATAACAAGTATTGGCATTGGCGATGCTTTATTATATAAGCTTGGTGGTGAGTATAAGTGCATCCATTTTGTTATTATTAAGACTAAGCTAAATATGTATGTGATATATTCAGTGAAATAACATTAACTTAACGTATAGAACATGGAAAAAACTTCTAAATCTCAGTCCATAATTGGCCAAAGCTTAATTTTGAAAGAATAAAGATTTTAGAATGTGTTTTCCTTGCTCTATTTTTGCTGCTACAGAAAATCATCCACAGCTGCAAATCTCTGTGCTGTTCCTACTCTAATAGGAACATTTATTGTAGAATGATCACTATGAAATACCTCCTTCTGCTTACTACTGTGGTGGGAGTTACTAAAATTGTTCTTATCTTTTTGATGAAAAGAAAGTCATATGAGAGACTCTTTTTTAGGACTTAAAGGTCTTGATTCCACGGTCATTTCCTGTGTCACCACATCAAGGAAAGCACCTGACTGCCGCAGCTGTGGATGAAAAGTGTTCATTTCCCATCTCACTGGGCTTTCATGAGTAATTCCTACTCCAAGTGAACGCACTAGGGAAGATGTGTCCACAGGTCCTAGGTCTTTCCTTGAGTCACTCCCTCTGGGTTTCTATTCTTCTCCCTTTGTCTATAATGTCTGTCCCCCAATCCTACGAAGTCCCAGTCTCCCATTAAGAAGGAAGCTGCCTCTTGATTTTCCCAATAATTGCAATATTAGCTGAGACTCTGCTTTTACACTAATTTGCCAGGAGATTAGGTTCCTCATTTTAAGTTCTCAGTCTCTCCCTTTTTTATTTTTTTTTTCAGCTCTTGCATTACTCATAGCTGCACTTCTGTTTACATCAGCTACACTTGAAAATCAGGTCAGGCTCTATTGTCAGTCATGGTCATTGACTCTCCAATTTGGGTGGCCAAGTGTCCCTCAAAACATGGCATCTTTCCAATTTCCCTGGGAACAGCCTTTCCCCAAGGGTTTACTTTTGCCACTTGTTTTCATGTGGCATTTGCAGTGGTATGCTGGAGGGACTCTGAAGAGCTGATTCTTAAATATTCAGGAATTTTGTAAGCCAGTTGCTAAGCCACTGATAGCTTGATATTAGTCATAATGGGAGTATTCCTACTATGGAAATTAGCAAATACTACAAATCGGGGCTTCGCTACCCCCCCCCCCCTGAAAGCCAGTTTTCCAGCACTCCACTGCATTTGTGTAATTAAAATGCAAATGATTTTTTTTTAAAATCTATTTTGGTGAAGATGGAGAATCAAGAAATTTTTATTACTGAGGACACTTAGAAAATAGACTTTAAAAAGTTTCCATCAATAAGGTCACCCAAACAAAGGTTTTCCAGAGGAAACAAAAAATGCTAAACATAAAAGATATGAATTGATAAACTGGACTTTGTCAAATTTAAAACTTCTTATTAAAAATACTGTTAAGAAAATGAAAAGGAAAGTGATGGACTAGAAAACATATTTACAATATGGCAGAGAGCTTGTAACTAGAATATATAAAAACTTCTACAAGTAAATGATAAAAAGATGACTCAATGAAATGGGGAAAAATATTTGAATAGACACTTGTCAAACAAAGACATGCAAATAGCCAATAATTACATGATAAAAAGGCTCACCATCATTATCATCAGGGAAATGAACATGAAAACCACAAGGAAATGTCATTTCACATCTACTAGGATGGCTGCAATCAAAGACTGTGTCCAGGAAGCGGAACCACCAGAGCGCTCATACTCTGTCAGTGGAAATGAAAATGTTGTAACTACTTTGGAATAGTGTTTGGCAGTTCCTTCTAATGTTAAACATACATCTACTCTTTGATCTTGCCATGCTACTCCAACCCAAGAGAAATGAAAACATACTCACAAAAAAAGCTTGCACAAGAATCTTTATAGTAGCTTTACTCATAATGGCCCCAAATTGGAAACTACCCAAATGTCCATCAACAGGAGAAAGAATATACAAATCCTCGAACATTTATACAGTGGAATATAACTTGACAATGAAAATAAACAAATCATTGACACATAACGTCATGGATAGATATTAAAAACTTGTTGAGCAAAAGAATCAGACACCAAAGACTGCACACAGTATCTTTTTATTTACATGAAATTCAAGAACAGACACAACTAAACTTTGAAATCAGAACAGTGTTACCTGGTGGGGTAGAGGTGGGTGGGAATAACTGGAAAAAGACACAGGACAACTTTCTGAGGAGATGGAAATATTCCATGTCTTGATTAGGGAAGTGGTTACACAGATGTATACATTTACCCAAACTCATGATCTGAATGTAAATCCAGCTTAATAATAATAAATTAGGAGAAGAGAAAATATTTGCTCCCAAAATAGCAACTTAAAGAACACAGCCAAAATGAAGTCATTTCATCAAGTCTCAGGACAATGAAGAAGTAACATTTGAACTGGTTTAATGAGGGGAACTATATGTCCTCAGATGATATCATGCAGAGAATCAGACCATAAGACAAAAGGAGCAGAGAGCAGAAAGCAATTTCACCTTATATCATTATTAGCATGATAATACACAAAAGCTCTCCACCAATTATTTTATTTCAGCTTAATGGTATCTCAGGAGTCATAGTTTCCTTTATGACCTTAAAAAAAAAAAAAAAGCAGATTGGCCTGTTTACTCATATTGGTAGAGTAATAAATCCAATAAATCATTGCAGCCTCCCACGCACCTTGGCTGGCTTGAAGCTGCTGACTGACACAGGCTGCTAATCGCTGTGCAGCTGCAGAGATTTGGAGAAGAGATTAAAGGAGAGGAGTAATAGAGTCGTAGAGGTCTACCTGGGAATTTGGGGGGACAGTATAGGCTACTAAATCAGCATTTATGAAACACATGTGGTTGGTCTGCCCTGCCTTGTATGTTGGGTACCATTGTGCTCACACATCAAAATGGTTTCGTGTCTCCCATCACTAGGAGGGGCACTTCCTGGTCCTGGGGCGCGATGTCCTCCAGTCCTCGACTTTTTGGTTAGCTTTGGTTTTATTATTGAAGTAAGACAGCTCCGGCCTATCCCTCATTTAGAGCCCTCCTAGCCATTTCTGAGGATTCCTGAATGGTCCTCATGGGTCTTATGGTCACCTGTGAGCACTCTCTCCTAACCAGGCTCACTTTCTCAGTCCCCTTTGACCTCTGGGGTGCTTGTAACTCCAACGTGAGCACAGCCCACCCAATTCGGCACTGTCACCAGGTGGACCCTGACCTTGGCGTTTCAACTTACAGCGTTGAGAGGGATTGTAGCACCCACTGCAAACAGAGTGACCTGGCCGTGGAACATCAGAGCTGCCAAACTCTCAGCGTTAGCCTCCCATCAAGGGAGTGCTCGCCTCAGGATGGCCTCCCTCATCTCATCCCTGGGACTCACGCTGACCTTATTGAATCCCTTTCTGCCACTCCTCTTCTCGCTCTCTCTGACTGAGGCTGCCACAGAGGAAATGGAAACCTCATTTCTCAGGAGAGCAAGCTCTCAGCCTCATGATTGCCTCGTTATGCACAGTCAGGTTCTTTTGTCGTGACAACCCCATTCTGGGACGTGATCTTGCCTCCCTAACCAAAACCCCTTTAAGTGAAAGAGTGGCATCTGCCTGCCATTGCTCATGATTTCTGCACTCAGTGGCATCCTACCCATTAGGCTGAAAGGCTTCAGTTTCATAAAGTACTAGTTTCCCTTCCCATTCATTCATTTATTATAAACTTTGCATTTGTTTCCTTAATGTCAGCGTCATTTAGGCTAGATGTTTGCAGAAGCTCGGCATTCTATGGATCCCAGGTAGATGGACAGGGAGGAGAGGACACAGCTAATCCAAGTGCTGCCTACCTGTCCTCTTGCCTGGCTATAAAGCCAATTTTTGCTTCTTATTTTTCAGGTCTTACTTTAATTTTCTCTATTTTACAGGCACTCAGATTAGATGAAGTAGCATCTGCCTCTGTCACCTAGCGCCCTTCCTCCAGGCCAGGGAGGCCTATGAATAGGGCCCCCTGGAGGAACTGTTGTCATCACTCAGGAGTTTAATAATAATCACTTAGAGAGAAAGAGTCCACATATTTGTATTCCATGCTTTGCGGCTGGTCAGTCGCTTTCACACCAGCTCTCCTCTCTGATCCTTTGTGCTGGGAGGGGGGGGGTGCTGGTGGAGGAATCAAAGTTCTCCCTTCTCTAAATTTAGGGCCCTCTAATACTTCCTGACCACTGCTTTCTGAACCCTGGTCTCGCAAAGCCATTTTGGAATAAGCTTTGCCATTTTATTTATTTATTTATTTATTTATTTATTTATTTATTTATTTTGGTGTCAAATAAAAAACCACCAAGGCCATTTGCTCTTAGCTCCCTGGGTCAACTGCTCTTGGCTTTTTACATTGTGGCAAACTCTCCCTCCACAGACTTGTGACCAATTGATGAGACTGGACCAGGGAACGGGTCACTCACAGCTGCCTGGCCTGACTGAGGCCAACTCTACACAAACCTGCATTAGCGTTTCCAAACAGATTTAACCAAAAGGCTGACTACCTATGATAGGAAAAGATAGTGCAGGTTAGAGCGAGCTCAGACTGCCTTTACCCAATCTCCCAGGCCTTTGTCCTCCATTCCTGGAACCAGGTTACAGTATTTACCAAAAGAGCTGAACGTGAGCGTGGGGCCTCTGACGCTCTGAGTTTACTGGCCTACTGTCCCTCTTCACTGCAAGGAATTAAGAACCTGAGGCTGAAAATGAAAATGCTCACTAGCATATTCTACAACAGTGCACGGGAAGAGCAGTGAAGGTTCTTCCTCCTCCTCCCCCCCTTCATCCTCCTTCTCCTTCTTCTCCTCCTCCTCCTCCTCTTCCTCCTCCTTCTTCTTTTTAACATAAGTAGCACTGAGAATTTCAGACATACAGCTCAGCTTGGGGCAACTTTAAAAGGCCACCACCAGATCCCCACCAAGATAAGCAGCCCCACGCGTTGGCACTGCACCATCAAATTACTGGAGATGACAGGGTGACCGCGGGAGAGAGGAGAGCTGCTTTTACACAGATCGCATCATTCGGCTCCCCGAGAAAAGGAAAGGCAAATGCAGGTTGTGTTCCTTCTCTCCCTCGCTTGCTTCCCTGAGTGGAAGCACTAATAGGCTTAGTGCTTATTAAGGTGAAATCGAAATGAAAGATAGAGAAATTGCATTAACGATGCCACTAGAGGCCTTGAATGTGAGGGCTTCCAGCTGGCTCATTTGTTTCAGGGAAGGAGATTTAGGGAGCGTCGGAGCCCCTTTCTGCCTCGATTCAGCTTCACAAGGAAGACAAGACTTCCACAGCTGTTGTCGGCGCTGTGATCCAAAGCGATGGAAACAATCCGTCTTTTCACCCCAACAAACATTGGATCCTTATGTGCCCAGCACTGTGCCTGAGATGGAAAATATTTAAAAGGCCTAATCACAGATTCCTCTCTTAACATCTGTATAATTTAATCTCTCCAAAGGTGATCCGAGCTCATCTCTGTGGGAGAAGGCCTTCCATCGATCGCGTGGGTGCTGAGACAGCCTTGGATGGTTCGCCTGGGTCGGATGCTGGTCGTGCTGGAGATGTTCTGTTGAGGGCCCTTTCGGTGTTTCTTCAGTGGGCTTGCTGCAGGGACTTCAGGATTAAGCTCGCCCGCTCTAATTTTGGAGCTGTTTCTCTTTGCCCTCTGTCCCGACATCCTACTTCTGACTTGTTTGCACCACACTGGCACCATTTGTGTGAAACACTCACCAAATTTCTTCCCCACATTCGACCTCAATCTCGCCATATATGCTGTTACGGAATCATCTGGCCCTAAGTCGCTCCCGGCCTCCTGGCAGAAGTTCAGTGCGTTTACAAGCCAGTACGTGCTTGTTTCAAGTCCTTATGGTTCAGTCCTCTCGGTCTGTCAGTCAAGTGTATCTGCTTAGTATCTTCCTATGTTATATCTATAGAGATGCCTTATTGAAGAAAGAAGTCCCTGGAAATACTTACCAGCATAAGAGTCCCCTTTCCAGTTACTCGGCGTTGTGTTCTCTTTAAGGAATACAGAGAGTTCAGAAGTATTGCGCATTTTAATTTAAGTTCAGGACAGACTGACGTCGGAAAGATCTGCTGGAATTCTTCCCTTTGAAAAAGAATCTGGCTATGTGATATTGCAAGCAGCTGTAGGTGGCTGTGTTGTCTCCACTGTCTTTTTTAAGCTTTGCAGGGTGTGTGTGTGTGTGTGTGTGTGTGTGTGTGTGTGTGTGTTTGGAAACTAGGAATGGAAATAAAATGAGAAAGTTTTTTCCCAGAAATTAAGCAATTATTATTTTCTGTACATAATGTCAACTCATAAGTGACTCCTTCACAGCATCAAAGCACATCACTTGGAAATTTTTTAAAAAAATAACCACCTCTCTGATGAGCAGATTCATTTGTTTAGGTGAAGCATCCAGGAACTACCTGACCCACTCAGCTAATCCAGACTGAAAAAGACAAGACCCCACGTGCCCAGCAGCCCAAGGGGGGACTCAGGAGCTCCCTCGCCCACGGCCCGTGGTTTGACAGTGAAGTGAATCACTTCTGGGGAAGACAGTGACTTGTTTGCTTTTCACTGAATTGGAAATTGAAGATATTTCATAATAGGATCTGGGAAAATTTGCCAGATGTTTCATTTCACTGTGTTCTTCTGGCAGGTCTTCAAGATATAATGCTGAGAAAGGATAATAAATCAAGGTAGGTCTGAAAAGCTTAGGGACAAAATTTATAAAGGCTTGAACTGCAGAGGACACCTTTTCTGTAGCTGCCAGATTATAATATTTTCTTACGTTTTTGTGCTTCTGAGGTAAGCTGATATGAACCACAGATCTCACTTTTACTCAGTTCTCTCTCACACCTCCTATTTTCCTTCTCCCCTTCCTTCTGCTCCAGTTTTTCAACAGAAGAAACTCTAATCCCAGAATAGGAAAAGGTATCTTCTAAATTACTTAACAAGGATGATCACTTAATACATAACTGTAGCTTTGAAAATAGCATCAACCTGAGAACTTTTTCACTTGACCCAGTGGTCGGCAAACCCCAGCTCACAAGCCACTTGCAGCTCACGAGCTGCAGTTTGCCGCTCTGTTGACTAATGAGTTTGCCGACCACTGACCTAAGCATTTAAAAGAGGAACACTGTGCCTCAGTAGTTGAACTTCAACCTATGAGCTATAGGATAGTGGTCGGAAAACTCATTAGTCAACAGAGTGGCAAACCACGGCTCGAGAGCTGCATGTGGCTCTAGAGCTGCGGTTTGCAGACCACTGACTTAGCCTAAGGAAAGGTACCCAGCAACAAATCCTGAGATGCTTCAGAATAACAAATTCATTTTACCAAAGATTTATGGAAAGCTCTGGGTTCATGTTCCTTTTCTTTCTCTCCAGATTTCTGAGGTGCTAGTGAACCGTGACGTTGACTAGAGGAACATTGGTTTAGACTTTATACGGGTCATCTATTACTTTGGACAACTGTTTGTATCATAGTGACCACAATCACAGTTGTCAGCTACTGCATACACAGTTACCCCGAAACTTAGTGGTTTAAAACAACAAACATATCTCACACATTTTCTGCTGGTCAGAAATTGGGGTGTGGCTCAGTTAAGTGGTCTTTAAGTGGTCTGGCTCCAGAGCTCTTTGGAGGCTGTAGTCAGCATGTTGGCTGGGGCTGCAGGCATGAATGTTTGAGTGGGCTGGAAGATCTGCTTTCTAGATGGTGCACTCATGTGGCTATTGGCAGGAACCTCCATCTCTTACTTTGTGGACCTCTCCATTGGCTGCCTGGGAGTCCTCATGGCATGGCAGCTGGCTTCTCCCGGAATGAATGCTCCAAGGGAGAGAGCAAAAGAAACAGGGGTTAAGCCACAGGGCCTCCTATGATCTAGTCTCCAAAGTCACACACTGTGTGCTTTATTCTAGTTGTTAGAAATAAGTCACTAGGTCTAGCCCACAATCAATTAGTCCCCATTTCTAAAAGGGAGGGCATCACAAATGTTTAGATTTATCTTAAAATCATCTCACAGCAGTTAAAAAGAAGGATCTCTTACCCTTTTGAGACAAAATGGAGGGACCTGGAGAGTATTATGCTAAGTGAAATAAGCCAGTCAGAGAAAGACAAGTATCACATGATCTCAATCATATGTGGAATCTGAGTAACAAAATAAACTGATGAATAAAATAGATCCAGAGACATAGAAACATGGAACAGACTCTCAAATTTCAGAAGGAAGGTGAGAGTAGGTGGGTGGGTGGGAATAGATCAACCAAAGAACTTATATGCATATATGCATAACCCATGATCACAGATGGTAGGTAGGGTGATAGAGGCCTAGGTGGGAGCTAGGGGCAGGCTATAAGGGGGACAGTGGAAGGAAAAGGGGGGCATATGTAATACTTTCAAGAATAAAGATTGAAAAATAAATAAAATAAAAAATTAAGTAGATTTTCTAATTTGTGCAGTTGATAGGGAGATATCAGTAAAGACCATATATAATGAATAGGAGAAGGGGAAGGAAGAGGAGAAGGAGAAAAAGGAAAAGAAGAAAGAAGGAGAAGAAAGCCAAAAGTTATTCATGTTGCTCTATATTCTGTTATGCTAACTTATATCCCAAGCCCCATTCTTATCCCTTATCCCTCAGCCCTTATTCTGACACTGCTCATGGCTTTAACTTCTCCCTAACTCTATTTGTTGATCTTAACAATTGTTGAGATCTTAACAACACCATTGACTTTGTGGGAAAAAGAACCGAACACAGGTAGGTGCCCAGGTCACCCCTGAAGCCTAGAGTAAGAAAGACAAAAATCGCCGAAACCTGTTTGGCTCAGTGGATAGAGTGTTGGTCTGCAGACTGAAGGGTCCCAGGTTCGATTCTGGTCAAGGGCATGTACATTGGTTGCGGGCACATCCCCGGTGGGGAGTGTGCAGGAGGCAGCTGGTTGATTTTTCTCTCTCATCAATGTTTCTAGCTCTCTATCCCTCTTCCTTCCTCTCTGTGGAAAATCAATAAAATATATTTTTTTTTAAAAAGAAAGACAAAAATCTATGAATTAGAGGATGAAAGTGAAGTTATATGTAAAGAGAACATGTTTTCATATATGTGGCCCTCTTTTACCTGATGTCTTCAGAGTTCTGGGAAGTGTTGCTAAGGCTCCCTGAGGGTACCCTTGGTTCCTTCTAAGGACAGCAGTAGGCAATCTCACTTATGTGGGGCCGGCATATCTGATTTCTCATCCATCACTCCTCTAAAGCGTCTCGGGCCCAATGCTTCCAGCCTCTGTTGAGCAATAATCACTGTACTAAATCACTCTCTGCCCATTATTACCGAGAGTCTGCCATGGACATCTTTACACCCCACCAGGAAGTCTGTTTTGATCAGCCATTCACCGACTTCCTTTCATGCTTACAACAGGCAAGAAAAGTGGCTTCAGGGACTACCAGTTTGCACGGCGCAGTCAGTCCTAATGGCCTTATCACTCGGCTACCTGCTCTTCCTTCCCAAAGGGAACACCGGTTAGTGTATGTGAGCCAGAGAGTCTGGCTGAACCATCCTATTACTTTTTTATATGAAGCACTTACTGAATTCCTAGAGGGAAGAGGAGTCTCCAAGGGGACTTGTCTCATTAAACTGTGGCCTGCTCCGCAAGCAGCCGGTGAGGAGCTGAGAGGTGGTGAGCAGACAGGCAAGACCTTTGGGGGCCGTGGTGATGCTAATGCACTAACCTCTGGGCACGTGAGCAGCATAAAGGGGGGATAACCTCAGAGGGAAAAGTAGAAATGTGCTCTTCTCCTTTGTCTCATTTAATGGGATTGACGTAGAAACAAAGACATTTTTATGGAGTGATAAAAGTATGCCCAGTATCAAAGCATCTAGGTTCCTGTACTTGAAAACTCCTTATGATTTTTATGGGTTTTTTTGTTTGTTTGTCTTTTGTATAAAGAAAGTCCTTTCTCTGTCTTATTCCTATAGGATGCTCCACTTTATCCTATAGGATTCTCCTCGATAGTTAAACAAAATGGCTTCTGACAACGTGATCTTTCAAAAGCCACAGAAGAAACAACAGAAATTTCTTTAAAATGCCCCTGGCCACGATGTCTTTCAACTTCAGTGTAGGTTTATAGGAACCATTCACAGGAACCCTCTGGTAAATGTATTCTTGCTGAGAAAACACCACTGAAAACAAGCCAACCTCTAGGTTGAAAGGCTACTGTCTGCTGAGAACATGGGAATTGCATTTGCAAAGGTTTCCAGATCAAACTGATGCATCTGGATGCAATGAATTTCATGTGCCACTTGATTGTACTGCCAGGTTAAGTGTGCTGACAGAGGAGGAGGCCCTTGGCAAAGGAGGACAATTAAGGTGTGATGTCTTAATGCCATTTTCCCCAGAATGGGGCTGGCAAGCTTCTACTTTACCTTCTCCCAAGCTGTTCAAAACAGAGAGGAGGAGTCCAATTCTCCTTTCTCTTATATTAGGGCTAGGGGTGGGGGATAAGTAAATATTTATTCCAGGCAGTCTGTGTGTGTGTGGGGTGTGTGTGTGTGTGTGTGTGTGTGTGTGTGTGTGTGTGTAGGTTGTGCCAGGTTTGGCCAGTCGGGGGAGGACATACCACCTTCTGTTATCTGAGAACACCTGGATATCCGCTATGACCTCAGCCAGGGCAAGCTGCATTAGGAACAAAATGCTCCCTGACCTTCCTTCCCCAGGATGCAATTGCTTCCTTTGTTGATGGTATATAGAGCTATAGTCTTTAGGGCTAAAATAAACTTCTGATACTTCTTTTGGACATTTGGTAGAACCATTTCCCCTCACCACCTTTGAAATGAGCTTGCTTTGCTTACTAAAATGTGAGTGGAAATAACTTTGCCACTTTCTGTGGAAGCTTAAAGAGCTAAGTATAACTCACCACCTCTTTTTTTTACCTGTCAACTTGGTTGGCAATTGTTCTGTGATGACTGCTTCCAAAGCAAGGATGGCTTGGAGCAGAGCCGCCCCCCACCAATCCTGGATAGGCCTGTAGAGAGAGTGAGAACTAGGCTTATACTGTTGATTTTTCAGTGGGAGGACAGAGAACTAACCAATTTCATAATCGTTTTGTTAAAATTTATGATTAAACTAATCCGTCTTTCTTCCTGGGCCTGTGCATAACCCACAGGCCTCCAAAACATATGCTATTTCCACTCTTTATCTGCATGTATTTTATTCCTTGGACAGGATTGGGATGGAAGATTATGAGCTAATAATCATGCTCAACAGTGATGAAAGCTGGCAGCATTCTTGTAGAGCATAATTATTTTCTTAATGAACTCTTACTTACATCTGTCCTCTGCAGGAGAGACTTTGGTAAAGATCAACATTAGAACCTATAGTGCAAACAAAAAGTTATATACAATGGCCTATTGCAATTTTATTCTCAAGGGGCAGTAGGAAGTACTGCGCATGAAGAGTCTTGGTAGTAAGGTCCAGTGTGGCACTCAGTTTGTGCACCTCCCCAGATCGCTCCCCAGTCTTGATAGTAAGGTCCAGTATACAAGGGCTAAGATTATGATTATTTAAAAAATAGGAAGAGCCCAGCCCATGTTGCTCCATGGTGGAGCATTGACCTATGAAACAGGAGGTCATGGCTCCATCCCTGGTTGAGGCACATGCCCGAGTTTTGGGCTCGATCCCCAGTGTGGGGCTTGCAGGAGGCGGCTGATCAATGATTCTCTCTCATCATTGATGTTTCTATATCCCTTTCCTTCTCCTTCCTCTATCTCCGATATCAATAAAAACATATTAAAAAATAAAGATATGTTTATTGGCAATGCATGGAATTGTCAGCCTGGGTTCCACAGAACAGAGCTTAAGGCAGAGTTTAAATGCTAGTGATGCACCGGGGGATATAATTCCGGAGCATGGAGAGTAAGGCTGGGAAGCAGGCCAAGCAAGTCTAAGAGGCTGGTTCCCCAGAGCAGGCCACAGCTCCTCAAGAAAACACAGCTAGCTTCTCCAGGGCTCTGGAAGTGTCAGGAGGAACCACTGCACCTCAGAACAATCTGTTGAGGGAAGGACAGGAGCAGTGTTTTCCTGTCTGGCTTCTTTCTGCCTCCAGCCTTTTATTGGTCAGATGTTATCTCATTGGGTATGAATTCTTCCCCCATCCTGTAACTCCCCAGGCTGTGTTTCTTAGTCCTCCGGAAAGGGCCAATCCCCAGTCTAATGTCCTGGTGTTTCATCTATGCCCCCAAATGAGGACAATCTGAGCCTGTATAGATCCAATAAGGTCTGAATAGGGCACGTGAGCTGCTGCCAGTGATGATAGAAAACTGGGTGGGAGCAGCCAGGGCTCTCTATTGTGCAAAATCCAAGACCCAAGGACATGTGGGGCAGAGCGATCTGGGGAGGTGCACAAATTGAGTGCAACACTGCTTGATACTTAATTGCAGGAAGTATGATATGTCTATATGGAGACGAGGATTACAGTCCTTGAAATTGTATTATATATGGGCAATTAAATACTTATAATTAGGGATGATTTCCAACCTGCTTAGGAGGACTGTGAAGCTTCTCAGAGGAAAACAGCTTGAATAAGGTTTATAATTAAGATATTATGAGCTGGGTCAGAACTGAAGACTTCAAATGCCCAGATTGTTGGGCACCAGGAGGCCCAGTTAGCCTACTGGAAAAGCTGAGAAGGTGATCTCTGCATCGATTTTGCCAGAATTGTCAGTTAGTCCTTTGTGGGAAACTTCTCAAAAACAAAGCCTAGAAATGATGCTCATTGCAACCAAGTAGGGCTTGACAGCTTACATGATCCTTGCACTCAAATGAACAAGCAAAGCCAAGGCCTTAGATTGCTGGTCACTGAAAAAGTTCAAATAGTAGGTTATGCCTATTTGGTACCGGAAGTCATCCAAATATCCAAACTGTGGTTATCATATATGCCAGTGAGTATGACTTAATGAGAGCATTTTCTAAGATGCAAGAAAATCTGGAAGTAGAGGTCTGTATGGTTAATTACCTTTGGAATTGCTTCTGCTATAGGCATTGCCTTGTCTTGGAACACTTAAATAGCATGAAAACTTCAGCATACCTTAAGAAGCCTGTGTAACATAGCTTTTCCCAAACTTATTTAATCATAGACCACTCCTTTTTTGATAACTATTATCCACTTTCCGAGAAATGGACTGGGTGTTTCCCTTTGAAAATATGTAGGCAAACTCTAGACTATTGAAAAAGACAGTGTGATTTGGTAGAAATTCTGCTTTCAACATTAACTTGTGACTTTAAAATCAAGCCACACAACCATAGCCAGCCTCTGTGTCTTTTTTTTTCCAAATAGAGGTGATAGTGTGTTACAAGGTCACCAGGAAGACCAGGTGAAGGAATGGCTCTAAAGGCATTTTGGGAAATTAAAAGGGAAGAAAAAAACAAGTGAACTCTACCCTTCAAATGAATGTTGTGGTCTGTGATTGGTTCAATAAGCACTCTCCTTTTTATAAACGAGTCCTGTGCTGATCTGAGCGGGTTTTGCCTTTTCCGACAAGCTCTCCTAGAGCTCTGCAAAAGCAGAGCCAAGAAGAGCAGACTTTGAGTGGTTGCCAGAATGCAAGGAAGCCTGCTGCCAACTTCCCAACAAACAGGTAGGTCCTTAGGCCATTTTATTCAAGTTCTTTGAGGGCATCAAGTGCTGAATAAATATCACTAAAATATGTGTGTGGCTTCTCTGCTTCAGAGACAGGAAATGAACAATTGAGTTTAAGATCCACCCCATCTACATATCTCTTCCTGCACATGTGTGCCTCTTCCTGCAAATTTCTTCTGGGTAAATATGAAGACAAAAAGGAAGAAGAAGAAGAAGAAGAAGAAGAAGAAGAAGAAGAAGAAGAAGAAGAAGAAGAAGAAGAAGAAGAAGAAGAAGGAGGAGGAGGAGGAGGAGGAGGAGGAGGAGGAGGAGGAAGAGGAGGAGGAGGAGGAGGAGGAGGAGGAGGAGGAGGAGGAGGAGTGTGCATCATAAACCACTAGAATAGCAGAGCAGGCAGGAAATTTGGGGCTCATATTTCTCTTCTCTCCACTTGACAGAGGAATAAACTGTGATCCAAAAGCTATACCAACGTATCCCTGGTCAAAATGGCTGTTGGGAGGGAGTTGGAGGCAGTTCAGTCTTCATTCCAAGCCAGTATTCTGTCACCACCATGAAGCCTCATTTCCTCCTCCCCAGGGATCTGCAAACATTACTACAAGAGGCCCACTAGCCTCTTAAATATAAATAAACCACAGAGGAAATGTGTTAGGGATTACCTAAAACCTCCAAAGGGTAGCCATATGCAAAGCAGTCTGCCTACCAGTTAAAATGGCTTTTCCAGTAGGGGTCACGTAGCAGGAGAGAGCAAGAGACAAGCTCAATCAGGCTGAGTTCCTTAGAAGCAGAGCCTGACCCATGGTAGGCAGGGGAGAAGCCTGACTGTGGTCCAAGCCATGCAAGAAAGGCGCTGGAGCACATACCACACAGAACAGCTCTCCCTCCTTAGACAAGAAGGCCAGTTTTTGTATGTGCCCATGTACGTCAGCGCTGGCTGTGGGCCTCTAGGGAGGGAGCTTATCTTCCCAGGCAAGGCCTCTCCTGTCCTCTGAGGGGTGGTTCGCAGAGAAGGTTGCAGCTGTGAGTCATTAGCAGCCAGCCCTGACCGCAGAAGGGGTCAGGGCGCCAGTTGGTAGAGGATCTGGGCCTGGCTGCCATAGCATCTACCACAGGAGCAGAGTGTGGGAAAAGGTTTAACGGTGGGCAGAGAGAAAACATCAGGCCTATCATCCTTCTCTTGGAAATGGACATCTGTTCAGACCCATCAAAGCTGGACAGAACATGCAACCATGTCCATCCATCAGAAGAAAGTGTCTGTTTTTGTCTGAGGTCATTGTCAAAGAACTGTCCTGCTCAGCATCGCAGTTCCTTTAGGGTTTCTCCTACATTCCAATGGCAAAGCTCTAAGCAAGGACAACGAAGAGAAGCACAGGTGTGATGACATCCTTGATGCATTGGCAGCCATCCTGGTCCTCATGCTGCCCAGATAAGCCATCCAAAAATTTCCCATTCTGCAGAGAAAGAGGGTGACTGTGTAGCACTCTTGGAATAAGACAGGGCATGATGCTCCCTTGCTTTGATAAATTGGGTAGTATTCCTGTCATGCTCCTTCTCAGTTCTCGGGTATGTAGGACTTGGAATTCCAGGCAGAATGAGTCAGTGGAGATGTCAATGTTATTCTATTTGCATAAACATGTGTCACAGTTCTTTAAAAAAAACACACAAAAAAACCCAAACCAAACCCATTCTTATCACATTGTGAGGAAAATATTAATTCTTCACTTTGGAGAGACTGGGCCATGATGCTGTGACATAGTAACTTATTGTTAGGAAAGGCTTTAGGATAATTCTTGTCCAACTTTCTCACCTTAAAATCCAGGAAACTGAGGCCCAGAGAAATGGAAACGATTCAGCCAAAAGCAGGGTTATTTCATATAAGTATCCTTCTTTAAAAGCAAACACAAAACCTCTGAGGCTTCTATTAAAAGTCCAAGTGCCTAATCTTACCCTGTGCTAAGTTGATTAGGCCCCAGTAACTGTCATTTGGGTGACACAGCAGGCCATGGGTAGCTTACTAAGCACTTTACCTGCGTCCCATGTGAAGTTATCAGAGAGTCCGGGGTACTGAGAGAGAAAGGTAATGAGATGGGCCTGGGGGAATCAGGAGGACATCTTTGCAGAGGCGAGATTTTTATGTTGGCACTGAGAGGATGAGATTTTGAAATTCAGGAAAGTGGGGGATTTGAAGGGTAAGGAAGGCACCCCCCATAAGATGCCCAGTCTGAATGAAGGCAGAGAGAAGGAGTGGCGCTTTTCAGAGGAAGGCAGGCGGACTGAGTGGCTGCACAGGAAAGCTGGAATGGACTTGAGGGGGGAAATGGTGTATAAGCCACGGGTATGGGAACTACACCTGGAAGGGGAAATAGGAGAGAGAAATGAAGAAGACTGAACTCCCAAAGCAGACTGGACCTGTGAGCAATGACTTAAAGAGCAGATATTAGAGCCTTTTAACTACAAAAATCTCTAACTCTATCTAGTACCTTTTCAGCCACGATACTTAACATTCCTGTTAAGGAATTATTCTTTTGGGTATTAAGGATATATTTTTCTTAAGTAAGCCCTATTAAAATGGAATGGCTCTGAGTGAGGTAAGTGCAGTCCATCAGATAACACCTCCATAAATTTGTTGATGTAAATGACAGCTAGCTGAAAACAAGATCTGGAGGAAAGAAAACAGAGGAGGCACTTGTGGGGAGGGACTTGAATGCCAAGAGAAAAGAAAGGTGCTGAGAAGGGTAGGTTTTGAAATTATGCCTGTGGCTGCCCCTGCCTGGGAATGGTATGGACGGGACAGATAAGGGGTCAAAGGGAACGTTATCTAACCTAGAGACTCATGGGCGGCACCCACATCCCCAGTTCTGAAGGAGAATGCAGCACGTGTAGACAGGCAAGTGTCCTTCCGTCAATGGCCTCAGGCAATGTGAGTGTCCTTTCTAAATATTTTTTCTTTATTGGGTGGAAGAGGAAAGTAGAGAAGTGCTGGCTCGTATAAGACTCTAGTTTCTCTTCTGCTTATGGGGAAACATGATGAATGCAACTTCAAATTTGGATGTTTTTAGACTCTATTTGAAACTGTAAAATGGCACAGGCTTTACATTAAACTTGCTTCAATCATCTCCAGGATACACGTTGCACTTATTTCCAAATTTGGATGATATTTCCTGCCTATTCTGTAACAAAAATGCCACATCACCAGTAAGTGGCAGAGCAATAAAGCTATTTCTGTTATAAAACCATGAGTAATATCTGCCTATAGTTGCCAGTCCCTGAGATGGCCCCAGTATTCATGCCCTTGTTACTGTCCTAAAGAATAAGACCGACTTGTGTAACCAACTGGGTCTTGCAGAAAGGATGAAGTGTGATTTCTGAGGCTGGATCACCAAAGACAGTGTGGTTTCCAGTTTGTGTTCTTGCATCATGGGCATTGTGGGAAGCGAGGTGGCATGTCATGAGGACTTAAGCAGTCTATGGATAGACAGATGTAGTGAAGACCTAAGGCTTCCTGCCGAAAGCCATGTGATTGAGTCATCTTGGAAGTGAATCCTCTGGCTCCGTCGAGCCTTCACATGACTGCACAACCAGCAGATATCTTGACTACAATCTCATGAGAGACCTTTAGTCACATCCAAATTCCCAATTCCAAAATTCTATGGATAATACATGTTTATTGTTTTAAGTCGCTAAGTATGAGTTTAGAGGGGAAATATTGTGCAAACATTTGTTACACAGAAGACATCTAGTACTGACTAAAAAATAAAACTCCGGATAAAACGTAGAACACTGAGAACCAATATATATTACTTTAGACTATAGGAAGGATATGGGTTTCTCTAAACATGTCACAATCCTAAGAAGACTTTCCAATAATCTAGAGGCCCAGATGGACTACCAACATAGTAGAGGAATGTGTCTATATAGATTTATTTATTTTTAAAATGATAGATGGATATAAAGGAAAACAGACATGCCCTGTAGGCCTGATATGCAGGAATGACTATGAGAGGTAAGCCCAGATGAAAGGGGAAGTGAAGCAATAATCACATAAAGAGTTGAGGATTAGATAGCATTACTGATTTCTTGCTTTCCCAGAAAAATGCAAAATGAAATAAAAACTGTAGGGTGTGGCTGACTTACCCTGGGGACATGCAGCTGATTTAGTGAGAGCATTATTAAAATAGCACACCCTTACTAAAACATGAACTTGGCCAATTTACTCCTCCTGCCTCTGTAGGTAATATTCCAACCGGTCTTAATAGAGGCAGCTCAATTTAAAGATTACATTAAACAGAAGAGAACTAGTCTAGATGTTATACCTTCATTCTCATGGTAAGAATGGGAGGAAGGAGCACAAGCAAAGGTGGATGGTCAACATTCCTTCTCCTAAATTGATTAATAGCACTCACTTTTCTTTTGGGAAACTAACTCACTCTCTTTTCATGTGGCTCTGGTGTGATTAACAGTCATCCTCTCCCTTCTCCTGCCAGAGGTATGTGAACCATATCTGGCCAATCAGAATAACCATTTTTGAAGCCAGACTGATAGCATCAAGAATGGGCATGTGACTGAATCAAGGCCAATCAGAGTTTTCCTTGAAACTTCTCTGCTGTACTCTGAGAAAAGATGCTCTTTTCTTTACTATGTTGTTAAGCAGTGGAATATGAGTCTTGAGTTGGCAGCAGCCATCATGGCAGCCTCTTACAGAGAACTTAACAAGTAGAGGGAGACTTGAAGACATCAGTTGAGATCCTTGATTTTCCTAAAAATTACATCGCTGTTGGAATTTTTAGAGATATGAATAAATATACCTTTACACTAAGCTAATTTGAGTTGAGTGTCTATCACTTGCAGCCAAGCAAGTACAAATGAATTCATTACCACAGAAAGCAGGAACTTTCACAAGATTAGTCATGTAGAGTTTTAGAGAAATGAAAGATGGCAAAGACTTTCTGGAAGAAAAGAAACCTCAAAAAGAGATAAGAAAGATCAAAATAAAAGATGGTGAGACAGCTGAAAAGTTGAAAAGTGAGCTGGGACCGCACAGAAAAGAAGTGGAAGAGAAAAATAAAACTATTGCAAAGAAGAAAGTCACATAAAAATATAAAAAATAAATAAATTGGATGTAAATATCATCAGAGACATGGATAACAAGACTAAAGGAATTATCATTTTAGAGTCACAAATATGATTTTTATAATAACCCCTGAATTAAATGTTTATTTTGTAAAATATGGCAAAAGTCAGGATTTAATGCCACCAATAAGGCCTTATGAATAAAATCCTTCACGATAGATAATGTTATAAGTGGCCCTCAAGCTCTCTAGCTATCCTGAGTCATAAGGGTAAGCAGACAAAGTGATAGCAATAAAATGATAAATACAGGATGTAGATATATCTCATTTAAAATATATGTTATCCTGTGTATGTTTTATGCATATCACACATATATAGCAGTATTCATCATTATTAATAATAATAGCTAATATTTATATAATGCTTATTGTATATTAGGTATTTTCTAAGGCCCTATTAACTCATTTATTCTTTATAAAAGCCCTATGAAAGTCAGTCTCCATTTTATGGGTATTATACACTAATGTTTGTGTTCTCCCCAGATTCATAGATTAAAGCACCAACTCCTAGTGTGGCTGTATCTGGAGATGGGGTCCCAAAGGGTCTAATTAAGGTTAAATGAGGTCATAAGGATGGAACATTGATCCAATAGGATTAGTATCATTAAGAAGAGACTCCAGAGAGCCTGCTTTTTGTTTTCTATCCATTTTTCTTCTGATATAGTGTTCTCTGTTACTTCTTGTCTAAGTGACCTCACATGAGTGGCAGAACTGAGATTTGAAACCTAGAGTCTGGCTCAAGGGTCCATGTTCTAAACCACTATGCTATAGAACCTCTCATATTCATATGCTATATAGCCTCTTATATTTAAAGATATATAAAAACATTTTGTATTATAAAGTTAGTAGTAAGAGTAAAATATGGCATTTACAGTAAATCAGGCTATACAAAATAGCACATCGTGTCGGCAGAAAAACTAATACAAAACAATCTACAGCAAAGTAACTCATGATAAAGGATTAAAAAAAAATAACCTTGGGATAGTCAAGCAAATTAAAAGTACAAGAAAAAAAATATCTGTGACTTCAAACTTCTCCATGACATTTAATGATAAACTAAAATTGATCACTCCCATTAAAAATCCATGAGAAATAATTTTGATTTAAAAATTTTTGTTACCTTAATTTACACATTTGATACATAAAATATTTCTATGTTATATGAAAATAACACTGTATGTTAAATCCTTTGGTTCACTACTAACAGTAAAATACTAATTACAGGGATGTAAAAATCTCAATGATAAAAATACTAGAGGCCCAGTGCACGAATTCATGCACATATTTTGATTGGGGCTGATCAGGGTTGGGCCTGTCAGGAGAAGGATATGGCAGGTGGTTGGCTGGCTGGCCCATCCCGATTGGGCCAATCAGGGCTGGGCTGACTGGGGGGCGGGGCTGAGGTTGATTGGCCAGCAGGCCCCACCCCTGATTGGGATGCAGGGTCAGCAGCCAAGAGAAGGCTGATGGGAGGTTGACTAGCCAGCCCCATCCCTGATAGGTGTGCAGGAGGGGGGGACAATTGGGGGCAGAGCTGGCTGGGGGGAGGGGCCACAGGCAGTTAGCCAGCAGGCACTGCTCCTGATCTGGGGTGGGGCTGGGCAGGGGGAGGAGCTGCAGGAGGTTGGCCAGCCCAGCCCCTTATTAGGGTAAGGGGGAGCAATCAGAGCTGGCTAGGGGGAGGGGCCACATGAGGTTGGCTGGTGGGCCACACCTCCCAATTGGCCGGATCGCTGGTCGCAGTGGACATTATAGTGACAGGTCGTTAAGCTTGTTATGGCGTTTTGGTGGTTGGCTTTTTACACTAGTATATATAGATACTATGTGATTTGGCTAAAGAACAAAAAATAAATACATAGTATTTTATAAATTTTGCATGTGTGTGTGTGTTTTTTTTTTATTTTATTACTTACTTAAACATTGAAGCACATTAGTAGGAGCAAAATTAATTATATCCTCTTTTCTATAATGTTTCTTAATGTTTAGCCAGATTTGAAAAACACATTAAAATATAGCACATTCTTTAATTTTGTTATCATGATGGCATATTTGTCAAGGTAGAGGACTATTAGTTGCATTTAACAGTTTGCATTTATAGCACTTAAATATCTAGGCACAAGGTAAGTGAGTTTTCTTTTTACTGTTGCCAGCGACCTCACAAATGTTAGGACCAGACTCTAGAGCATAAATAATAATTATGAGATGGAGAGGAAAAGTTGGATGCTAATTTCCTTATAATTATCATAAGAAATCAATAAATACTGTTTAAAGTCAAAATAAGGAGGTTTTCTTCTTTTTTTTTCCTTTTAAATGATTATCAATCTCTTAATCTTATCCATACTCTTCACTTTCAAATACTAGGCATCTTTTAGAAACTTTAAAAATGTTTATCTAAAAGTCACTACGTTTTGTTTTGTTTTATTTGCTTATTATCTGTTAATACTTATAAAAAAGTAAACTTAAAACCTTTTAATAAAAACTGCTTGTATAGTCAGCCACTCCATTTCTATGAAATATGCTTTCAAGCCTTGCTTATTCCATCTGGACATAGATCACTATAATGATGCTCCCCAAAGTCACGTGATGCCCCTCTTAGAGGCTATTTCTACTGGGGACCCTTTATAAGATTTTCTTCCTTTGCACTTTGTGTTCTTTATCGCTTGATTTTTTTTCTCCCATCAGTTATTGTTTTTCCAAAAAAAAAAAGTGCATGAGTATACGTATGCTTAGCAGTGTTTCCCAAACTTTTGACATATGTGCACCCCTTCTATAATTTTCATAACGCTGAGTACCCCTTGTCAAAAAAAGGATGTATTTTAATAACAATCGAAATATATTTATGTTTTTATTTTTTTGGTACATACACAAAATAATAATAAACGAAAAATAAAATTATTCATAATGAAATATAAATAAAAGTTATATTATAAATAACATTTATTTGGATCAATGAGAAGGATGAAATTGACTTGACTCATGAGAATGTAGAATTAGGCGCAGCTAGGCACGGTGCAATGCGTACCCCCACCAAACTCTTCACATACCACACTTTGGGAAAACACTGGCTTAGAGAAAAAACAAAAACAATCCTACCAGCTTCACCAACGAGGGAGCAGTCATAGTTTGGAGATTTGTTGAATGGGGTTCCCGGGTTTGAGGATATCAGCCTAGGTGTCTCATTCAGATTCCATATGAGATGATTTGCCTTCTCCTTGCTGATTTGCACACCATATGCTGCCCCGACTGAATCTTTGCACAGTATGAAATAATTCCTTTTGACAGGATAACCACTATGGCAGCAGGTGAGCCAAACTGGGAGAGATCTGTAATCAAATTAAGGAAGCCGTAAGTAGACAATTAGGTTTCCCCACCACCAAATGCTGGCACTAATCGCTCAGGATGTCTGGAGAGCATTTGCTTGGGAAGAGCTTGAGGGCCCCTTAGAACACCACTGCGGAGTGAACATGGGACCTCCTGCAGGCTCTTATTCATAAGCCGCTTAGGCCTTACGGGTAGCGGTAAATCCTGATTTTTGCCATATTTAAAAAAAATAAATATTTTCGTTCTGGCCTCAAAATGCAAAGGTATAATCCAAGGACTAAGAAGGCAACGACAAATTGGCTTTTCTGTCTAGCCTGATGGCCTCCTGCATTAGTTTAATTACCACATGTTTAAATAGTTGTGTCCTAGGTTAATGCTTAATTATCTGACAGAAAGATACAGGCACCTACTCTGGAATTGAACACTGAGATGATCCTTCAACCCGGCCACCTCCCCTCCACCTCCCTCTCTGCAGACCAGGAACACGACAGGATGCTGCAGGGCAGGGATTTCACAGTTATCTCCAATCTCCTCAGGAGGGATGCCCCAGGCCCCAGTAATCCCTTTAGTCAGAAACCCCACCCTTTCCCCCCATCCGCACCAGGGACCCCTAGATCCCCTAGAAAATTGCTGCTTGCCCCTTCCCCGATGTTGCCCCAGAACAGAGCAGACCCCCAAGCCAAGCTGAAGTGTCTGCGATGAAAATTCACTCTGGAGACCAAGGAGATGCCAGAGGTCAGAACTGCACTGGGCGGCTCCTCTCGGAGTGAGCAAAGCTGCGGTTCTTTGGGGCCAGGGTGGAGTAGGGGGCTAGGCATTTCTGCAGGTGCCACAGAGGCGGGGCGGGCTCTTTCGCGTCTCCTGAAGCCAGGAGGGGGAAAAAGCCCTCCAAGTGTAACTGTGGGGTCTGATGGCTTTTTTATAACCCAGGTCTTTAGGAGCAGTCAATTAAGGTTTACCTGCTGGAGCATGTGCAAAACAAATCAATATCTCATTTATTAAAAATTAAGGACCCATAAGCTTCTAATATACAAGTGAAAAGCAGAGGAAGTGGTGTAGCGATGAAGGGCTGGGGGACGAGGGGGGAAGCATCGCATACATTTATGACTGGAAACGTACCACAAGCTCAGGGTGCCTTCACGCTGCACTGCCCGGCATTAGCAGTATCCAGTCTGCTTACTTTTAGTTTATGAGCTGAAGCTGCAGTTAGGCTTGAGTTGTATTCTGTTTTTTTCTAAATCACAGGCAATGGCCCTGAGAAGAGAGGAATTAGAGAAAGGATTCGCAGAGGCTGGAGAGATGAAGTAAGAAAAGGGATTCCCAGAGACTGCTGGTTTTCTCCGGATTGCAATAGGAAACAGAAAACGTGGCGGAGCGGAGACTTTCTTATTGAACTTCCCATTTGTAGTGTAGATGGGGGCGGAGGGAGTCCTTTATGAGAAGTAACCTCACAGGGTGACCTGATCAGAAATTCCTAATGGGGCAGGTCGCGGTGGGGAGTCCTGCCCCAGACCTGTATGTCCTTTGGAGAAAGGTTTCAAGCCAGCCCTGTCCATTGCTTCCGTGCCCCCAGGTTAACACACCTTTGGAATTAGCCCTAACAACTCCGAATGGAGCGCAGAGTCTGGTTAGTTCTTCAGTGATCAGTGTCTGCCTTGCTTCTCCCACCTCCATGGAATCTCTTAGTTCCCTCCTTAATTTCAAATACATAAAAGAAGCTGCAACAGTGTTATTCTCTAGAGCAGTGTTTCCCAAACTTCTCTCAGGATGAGAATCACCTGGTGGAGTTGTTAAAATACAGATTCCTGAATCCCAACTAAGAAGTGCTAAACTAGAAGTTTTGGGAACGTATAGGTAAAATTGTATACTTAACTAGTGCTCTAGAGTTGTATTCTGGTTTTTCAGGAATCTGTATTTTAACAACTCCACCAGGTGATTCTCATCATGAGAGAAGTTTGGGAAACACTGCTCTAGAGCATTTGAGGTCTTACTCCTTGGCACAGGTCATCCGTTTGACAAAACACACACACACACACACACACACACACACACACACACACACCCCCCTCACATAAAAATTCTCTGCAGGTTTGGACATCTTATAACAACAGTGGATTTTGAGTGATTTTTTTTTCACCTGAGAAGTCCTTCTCCCCTAAAAAACAAACAATGAGAAAATACCCACCAGTTCTTATCCCCGTCCCCCTACTATAATTTAAGAACAATCACCCACTGGCATTCCACAGGTGCTCTTCCCTGCCCATTCCTCAGCTAAATCACTGACTGGCTCATCATGGCAATACCTTTAGCCACAGGTTCTCAAGCTTGACCATGCATTTGAATCACCTGGAAAGTTTTAGAAAACATTCATGCCTTGCTCCCACTCCTGAAAGTCTGATGGAATTGGTGTAGGGTGCAGGCTGGGCAGTGGGATTCTTAAATCTCCTATGTGATTCTGATCTGCAGCCAAGTTTGGGAACCAGGGCTGTCAGTCAGTGTTCCTCAAAGGGCGGTCCTCAGGCCAACAGCCTCGGGATCCCTGAGAGCTTGTCCATCCACCACCATCCTAATCCATGATCTCTAGGCTTGAATGCTCCCTGACCGGTCTCCTGCCACCAGCTTGCACTCTACACAGCAGAGTGATCTCCTTGGAAACATTTCTCAGATTATCACTATAACCCTCCCCTGCATTTCAAAACACTCAAATGGCTTTAAAAAAAAATCCACTGAGACCAGTTTGGCCCAATGGATAGAGTGTCAGCCTGCGGACTGGAAGGTCCCAGGTTCTATTCCGGTCAAGGGTATGTACCTTGGTTGCGGGCACATCCTCAGTAGTGGGTGTGCAGGAGGCAGCTGATCGATGATTCTCTCTCATCAATGTCTCTAACTCTCTATTTCTCTTTCTTCCTCTCTGTAAAAAATCAATAAAATATATATATTTAAAATATCCAACAGGGCATCCATCTCTGACTTGACTTCTTCCTATTCATTCACCTCACTTCCTCTCCTCCAGCCACATGGGCTCATTGCATCTGCAGCCTCCTCCCTGCTTTTCTCCATCTCAAACTCTCATCCTCCAGAGAGTTGCATGGCTGCCTTTCTCACCTAAAACCTAAACTCAGGATCTTGTCCTCAGAAGGACCTTCCCCTGACCACACCATCTGCAGCAAGTTCTCTTCTCAGCCTAATAACACTGCAATGTGTGGACCTGTCACTATCTGAATTACCTTGTGAATGTTCTTTTTCTTTGTTCCTGTATGTACCACGACTAGAGTATAAATTCTGGAGAGCAACCATAAAACAGGCCCTCCCTAGGTTGACTAGAATGGTTGCAGGAGATATGGCCAATCCTATCTCCATTTCCATGATAATTCATTTAGTTTTATCAGATTTTGTTTTCTCATTATTGTTAATTCTCACACAAGGATGTTTTTCCACTGAGTTTTTTAAAGAGAGTGGAAAGGAGGGGGAGAGACAGAGAGAGAGAGACATGGACTGATTGCTTCCCACACTTGTCCCAACCAAGGCCAGGGGATTGAACCTACAACTAAGGTACATGCCCTTCACCAGAATAGAACTTGGGATTCTTCAGTCAATTGGCTGATGCTATATCCACTGAGCCAAATTGACTATGGCTTATTATATTTCTTATAAAACAAAGTTAACAAAACTAGCTGTGTGGGTTGGAAAATGCCATATAAATGGACACTAGTTTGAACCATCCATCATAACCCAGCAAGCTGGGGCACAAGGAGATGCAATAGTATGAATCATGACCATCTGTTCCCACTCTTGGCGCATAGTTCTATGTACAGAACTCAAAAAGCATCCCTACTGATAAAGACTGGGTTAGCAAAGTCATATAAAGAGGAGGAAATGAGATTGAGTCATTAAAATCACGGATTTGTCCAAGAAAAGGAAACATTTTCTTACTGGTTTTACCTTTCATTTGGATATGTCTCACATCCCATGGAGACAGAGTGCCCTAAATATCCCAATATAAACAAACTCACCTATAAGGGATGTCTAAATTGCTAACTTGAGCAAAAATCTGTTTGCAGAACATGTCTAAAAATTATGCCAGGGGTTTTCTAATTACTGAAGAATGACAAAACCATGCAACAACCTCAGAAATGCGGAAGCTTTAATAACAGTGTCTTCTCTAATTTCTTTATGAGCCACCTCCCTTTTACGTATTTCCCATCGCTGGGAAACAAAATCCTTTTTATCTCCTCTATGTTTATCCACACCCATGGGCTAAAGATGAGTAATATATGGATTCCTCTGTCTCCAACTAAGATTTCTTTTCTGGGATTTTACCTTTCCTGGCCTCTATTTCCATATGCCAAGTGAATACTAAACAACAACAACAACAACAACAAAAATGAACAGTCCTATTAAGGCAAAATTGGCATTCAGTAAACTGCATATATTTGATCTGGCATATGTACACAGCCATGGAATGATCATCATCATCAAGATAATGACCATAGACATCACCTCCAAAAGTTTCCT
Source organism: Vespertilio murinus (assembly GCA_963924515.1). Classification (NCBI taxonomy): domain Eukaryota; kingdom Metazoa; phylum Chordata; class Mammalia; order Chiroptera; family Vespertilionidae; genus Vespertilio; species Vespertilio murinus. Next base: position 160,946,303 of record OZ004704.1, on the reverse strand, counting down.
TGTGCCCCTTTGTAATTCCTTCTACTCCTCTTTTCCATTCCTGGCAAACACTGACCTGCTTTCACTATAGATTATATTACATATTGTAGTAGAATTTATGTAGAACAGTATTCATACAAACTCTTTGTTGTCTGAATTCTTTCAATCTGCATAATTATTTTGATATTCATCATGTTGCTTGGATCAGTGGTTCATTCCTTTTTATTGCTCAGAAGTATTCCATTGTATGGGTATACCACAGTTATCTGTTCACCTGTTGATGGACATTTGGCTTGTTTCTAGTTTATGGGTATCACCAAGAAAAAGCTGCTGCAAGATTTTTATATGGTTTAATTTATCTCGAATAAATGCCTACTTTTGAAATGTTTAACTTTTCAAGAAACTAAACCTTTCCAAAATGGTGTCCTAACTTACATTTCCACCTGCAGTGCATGAGTTCCAGTTACTCCACGTGATCCTTGCCAAAGCTTGGTAAGGACAGTCTTCTTACTTTTAGCCATTCTAATGTGCATACTTTCTTAATTTATAGCACACGTGAACCATTGCAGTCTCTCTCTGCTCTCTTCTGTACCTCTACGCTGCACTTTAAAACCCTATTCAGGCCTTTGATTCTTCTCCCATTTCTTGGCACTGTGGACTAAAAAAGGGGTTCTGTAATAAACTGAAAGGGTAATCTATCTGATCATCAATTCTAACTGGGAAGGTCATGGTCAGTAGTCTGCCTCAGGTATATAACTTTTTAAAATTTAAATAATTATTCATTTTTAAATTACAGTTGACATACAATATTATATTAGTTTTAAATATATAACCTATACAACCCAGTGCTTAGACATTATATAACTTACTAAGTGATCAACTGATAAATCTAATACACATCTGACACCATACATAGTTATTACAATGTCATTGGCATCCCCCTGACTATTCTGTAACTACCAATTCGTACTTCCTAATCCCTTCACCGTTTTCATCCATCCCCAACAACTCCCCTCCCATTTGGCAGCTATCAAGATAGTCTCTGTATTTATGAGTCTGTTTCTGTTCTGCTTATTCATTTATTCTGAGATATAGTTTATCTGGTGGAAGTATTGCTGCTCCAACTTTTATTTGTTTATTTGTTTCCATTTTCATAAAATGTCTTTTTCCATCACTTTCCTTTCAGTTGGTGTCTTTGGACCTGGAATGAGTTTTTGTAGACAGAATATGTAAGGGTTTCATTTTGTTATCCATTCAACCTCCTTATGTCTTCCGATTGGAGCATTTAATTCATTTGTGTTGAAAGTAATTGTTGATAGATATGTATTTATTGGCATTTTATTATTCATATTTTTATCTCCTCCTCCTTCTTCCAGAAGTCTCTTTAATATTTTTTATGATACTGGTGTGGTGTTGATGAACTACTTTAGCTCTTTCTTATCTAGGAAGTTCTTTATCTGTCCTTTGATTATAAAGGATAGCTTTGCTGGGTAGTATAACTTTTTTCCCCTTATTTATCTTTATTGTTGAAAGTATTACAGATGTCCCTGTTTCTTTCCCCATGTACCACTTTCACCCCCCTGCCTGACTTCACCCACCAGGCCTTCACCACACTTGTCTGTGTCCATGGGTTATGCAGTACATGGGTTATGCATATATGCATATAAATTATTTGGTTAACCCCCCCACCCCCCAAGTTTGTCTTGGTCTTAAGGAAATCCTGTCCATTGTTCAGTTTAAAATCTTAGAAATGGCTCTATTTAGACCCCTCAACAGAGCATGGAATCTTGGTAACTATCCTGTAATCCAATCCCCACCTTACTTCCTGCATCTTCATTTTAATCTTCCTTACATTCCTTCCTTAATTCCAAAAGCATAAAAGAAACTGCAACTGCCTTTTCTGGAGCATTTGTTTCCCATGAATTTTGTTTGGGCTCAAGTAAACTCTAATAAATATTTTCTACAGGTTTGGACATTGTTTTTTCTCTGTTTTTAAGTTAAAGATCTGATTGGCTTTATTAAACAATTAATGGATCAGACAACATCCCATCTAATAAATAGAAAGATGCTCCCAGGTTGGGACATTTCTTACCTGGAGACCACCCACAGAAACGATCACCACCCATTGACTTTGCCATTCCCTCTGCAGGATGACGTCCATATATGCTATAAAAGACATACTTGGTAGGTGCTTCTAATATACATCTATCATTTTATCTTCATAAACTGACACACTCATATAATTCAATAGCAAAAAAAATATCCACTTAAAAATAGGCAGAGGACTTGAATAGACATTTTCCCAAAGACATACAAGTAGCTAACAGCTACATGAAATGATACTCAGCATCACTAATCATCAGGGAAATGCAAATCAAAACCACAGTGAGATATCACCTCATACCTGTCAGAATGACTATTATAAAAGAGATAAGAGACAACAAGTGGTGAAAAGAAGACCCTTGTACATTGTTGGTGCAGCCACTATGAGAAAGGGTATGAAGGTTTCTCAAAATACTAAAATTAGAACTATAATATGAACTATCAATCCCACTTCTGGGAATATATCTGAATAAAATGAAATTGCTACCTTGAAGAGATATTTAGACTTCTATGCTCATTACTGTCAAGACATGGGGACAACCTGTTTCTGTTGATAGATGAATGGGTAAAGAAGACATGATACACACACACACACACACACACACACACACACACACCCCTCAGGCATAAAAAATAAGGAGCTCCCACCATTTGTGACAAGATGGATGGACCAAAAGGGTATTATGATACATGAAATAAGTGAGACAAAGAAAGACAAATACTTATATATGGAATCTAAAAAAGTCAAACTCATAGAAATAGGGTAGAATGGTGGTTGTTAGAGGAGGAGTTGAAGAAATGAGATGTTGTTCAAAGAGTACAAACTTCCAGTTGTAAGATGAGTAAGTTCTGAGGATGGGATGTATAGCATGGTGACTGTATTTAATAATACTGTATTAAATATTTGAAAGTTGCTAAGAGAGTAAATAGGCCTTAAATGCTCTCACCATATACAAAGATAGTTATTCTGTGAGGTAATGGATGTGTTACCAATTTTATTTTGTTAATCATTTCAAATCATACTAGAGGCCTGGTATACAAAATTCATGCATTCAAGGAAGGGGGATCCCTCAGTCCCATCTGAGTCCTATTTCAATCTGGAAGCCCTCTGGGCATGTCTGACTAATAGGGAAAGGGCCTAAGCCGGCAGCCAGATATCCTTAGAGCTGCTGCTGTGGCAGGAGAGGCTTCCACCACCGCCACTGCTCTAGCCAGCCGTGAGCCCAGCTTCTGACCACCTGAAGGCAGGTCCTACATTGAGCGTCTGCCCCCTGGTAGTCGGTGTGCATCATAGCAACTGGTTGTTCCGTCATTTGGTTGATTTGTATATCAGCCTTTTATTATATAGGATATGTGTATTAAGTAATTACATTGTACATCTTAAACATACACAATATTACATGATAATTATATGAAATTCATGCACAGGGTAGGGGCTATTCCTTAGCCCAGCCTGCACCTCTCACCAATCTGGGACCCCTTGAGGGATGTCCAACTGTCAGTTTAGACCTAAATGGGCAATCAGACATCCTTTTCACAATCCAGGACCGCTGGCTCCCAACTCCTCACCTGCCTGTCTTCCTGATTACCTCTAACCACTCCCCTGCCAGCCTGATTGATGCCAAACTGCTTCCCTACCAGCCTGTTTGCCCCTAACTACCATCTCACGCAGACCTGGTCACCCCTAACTGCCTCCATTGCAGGCCTGGTTACCCCTAACTGCCCTCCCCTGCAGGCCTGGTCCCCCCCCAACTGCCCTTCCCTGCAGGCCTGGTCGCCACCAACTTTACTCCCTTTCAAGCCTGGTCCCTCCCAAATGCCCTCTCCTCCTGGCCTGATGGCCCACAACTGCCCTCCCTTGCAGGCCTGGTCTCTCTCAACTGCCCTTCCCTGCCTGCCATCTTGTGGTGGCCATCTTGTGTCCACATGGAGGCAGGATCTTTGACCACATGGGGGCAGCCATCTTGTGTGTTGGAGTGATGGTAAATCTGCATATCACTCTTTTATTAGATAGGATAGAGGCTGATGCACAGGTGGGGGCCAGCTGGTTTGCCCTGAAGGATGTCCCAGATCAGGGTGGGGGTTCCCTTGGGGCGTGGGATGACCTGGGCAAGGGGCCTGTGGTAGTTTTCAGGCTGGCCATAACCTCAGCGTCCCAATCAGAGGCCCTGGTATCTGGCATTTATTTATCTTCTACAATTGAAACTTTGTAGCCTGGTGCGGAGCCAAGCCTTTTGCTTCCTGTGTGTCAGCAGCCATTTCTGTTGGGACTTATTTAGCTTCTATAATTGAAACTTTATAGCCTTAAGCGGAGGCCTGGGCTGGCAAGGGCAGGAGGTGGAAAGCTTGGCTTCCTCTATTGCTGGAGAAAGCCAAGCCTCCCTCCTGCTCTCTGTGACCTCAGGCATCTTGGTTAGGTTTATTTGCATATTCAATCCTGATTGGCTGCTTGGTGTGGCTTGTGGGTGTATTAGAGATATGATCAATTTGCATATTACTATCTTATTAGGTAGGGTAAATTATTTGGAGATATTCTATATATTCAACTTCTATCTACACAAAGACTTGTGGTTTCTTATTTTCCTCAGTTTTTATTTTCTTTTTAAGAGATGAATTAACTTTTAATCATGATATCTGAGAGATTTAGTTTTATAAAGAGGGTAAGTTAAATTGATTGGTAAGATTTTTCTTTAATATATACACATGGTTGCAGTATCTTTAATATACACACATATTCTCTCTTATATTGGAACATTTAATTAAATAAGATCATTTTAATTTAAACAATTTATTCTCTTCTCAGCAATGTAGCTGTTTTAAGTTAAAGATCTAATTGGTTTTACTAAACAATTAACAGATGTACTTAAATAGTACATCTAAATATTATAGTTTTGTTTTTGTTTTTTTACTTCTATAAAAAAAATCATCTTAAAATGGAGTTAGGAAAGACAACATTAATCAGCATTTGCCTCAAGTACATTGGAATTTACAACAACTATGATTAAAAGTTTTACCTCATTAAGGGACACGGAGTTACATCTCAATAACGGTATGATCTTGTTGGATACATAGTGGCTGACAGTTAAATTCTTCCAAGTTTGTTGTATGCTCAAAACTTCCAACACAAAAGACTGAAGAAAAAAAAGGAGGAGGGGGAGAAAGAGGAGGGGAAAGTAGCAGAGCAAATAGCTCTTTATTAATTTCTCCCTTTATAAAAGTGCCATTTCTTGATTTCTGAGAAGAGGGAACTAGCAAAAGGTGGCTGTAAGTGATGCTCCCGTTAATCATTTCCATTCCTTTCAAGTTTCAGGGTCACAATTTGAACACTTACAACCCAAGGGTAAAAGGATCCGAGGGGTGCCCAGCCCCAGTTTCCAGCCTGAAGCAGGACCATTCTGTGGGGGCCCCAGGGACCGCTGCAAAAGCCTGTAACTGGAGCTCCGGACAGCCAGCACCTCTCCCTCCGGGGATGAAATAGGAGTGGAGCAGTAAGGTGGGTGGAGTGGAACAAAGGAGATTGACTTTTCATCATTCTTCCGTTGTTTTCACCTTTTCTTTTGCTCCGTCAGGTGACAGTAGCTAGCTGATTTAACTCCGTTCACTGAAAAAAAAGAAAGAAAAAGTCCTATCTATGCCATGTGCCCCCTCGCGCTTCCCCAGCCGGAAAGCACAGATTGAGTTTGAATATCCAAAGCTCAATGGCCACCAGTCCCTTACACATCTAAGGGCCTACCCTGCTCCACCCATCCCCAGGGTAAGGGACCTTGTGGCTCATCTCTGCTGCTTTCTAAGCGCTGGAGACGCCGCAGCCCTGCCCTGAGGCGTCTGGGAGAGGCCATTCTGATTCTAGCCTGCTGCACCTGTCTCTGCTGCCGCTGCCTGAATCCTGCAAGAATGGAAGATCATCGGTTGTCCACGTTAGGAAACTGGACCGCTGTCTCTGGCGGGACTGCCAGAGAGAGATCCTTATCAGCCTTCCTGCAGAGCCAGAGCGGAGGGCGGGGCTGCTGAGGGTGGGAGACAGGTCTTGCCACAGAAATTCAGCCCCAGGCCTCAAAATGCCACAGCAGTCAGTGAGCTAGCGCTCTCCTCCTTCCTGGGTGGGGGCTCTGAGCCTGGATCAGCGGCCTCCAGGCACGCAGTTCCTCAGAGACCCAGCTCCCGGGTGGATACCTGCTTGTACCACCACCACAGTGAGCACGGCTGTCACCTACTGCTGTCGGGGGACGTGCGGGACGTGCTTAGGGCAACAGCTTTATTTTTATCTTGGAATGAGAGCCCAGTTCCTAGATTATATCAGGAGCTCTCAGGTATTTAGAGACATGTTCTTTCAACACACACACACACACACACACACACACACACACACTGCTAGGGTAGCTGGGTGGCAGATTAGAGGATGAAGCAAATTCTTTGGCATGGCCCCCATGGAGAGGGGGCCCCGTGCCCTCCCCATGAAGCGGGCTGGCCTGTGGGTGACTGGGAGGACAGTAGAGGAGGCCAGTCCTGACCTCTGGGAGCACCAGCTTTACCCAGAGCAAGTCAACTACCTGCTTGAGAAACTATGGGGAGGCTGCATGGGAGGGGGGGGGAGGAGATGGGGCTCAGCTGAGGCCAGCCTTCCCCCCCATCCCAGCCCCAGCCCAGGCCCTGAGTGAGGAGTCCATCACCATCTGAGTGACCTCAGCCAACTTGACATGGTGCAGAGACGCCAGCCAATTCCTGACCCGTGTACAGTGGCGCTGCCTTCATTGAGTGAGCTGCAGAATGCTCTGCTCTGCAGCCATGGATCTCTGGAGGCCGATAGCACACATTCTGTAGGAACCCCCACGCCGTGTTCAGAGCTCTCATTCTCTCTCATTGCCCAGGCCCCGTTTCTGCCTGTCCCTCCTTCAGACTTCTTCCCGCTGGGTGCGCACTTCTGCGGCTGTCAGAAGTATCATCATCATGGGACCCACCAGGTTCATTCGGCGAGTTTCAGCCTCTTCCTTACTAGCGTTTGTAGGCACGGTGACTGTAGGAAAGAGGTACACTCAGAACATCAGAGCCGCGTTGCCGCCCAGCCGGGACGTCTGTTACCCTTCCTTTACTAGTTGTCAGGATTGTCATTTTAAAGTTCAAAACTAAGGTTAGGATGTGAAGATTAAGTTGGAGGAAAAAAATACATAGTTTCAATTTTGAAAGTGCATAAATAATTACTGTACTTTAAACATCCCCCCCCCCCCCCCCCTTTGTAATCGTTCTTTCTCTCTCCCAAGTTTCAACTCCTAAAGTCTGTGTTGCACTTCAGGATATGAATCCTAAAGTTGCCCATTATTATTCTCCGTTAGAGCTTATTTTTCCTCACTTTCTCTTTCTCTGCCCTGCTAAAATTAGTGTTCCCAGCTCGGAACCCCAGCTCTGAGTCAGACGCCAAGAACACTTTCAATCTGGTTCCCGGGGTGTTGCCATTGATGTGCGGCTCGAGGGCATCAGGACACGCGCAGTGACGCAGTCCTTTCTGTTCTAAGGGCCGCATTTGACTGTTTAGAGAGCAGCGGGGAGCAGCCCAGTCTCCCTGGCTGACAGAAAGAAGGCGGGGGAGATGCTTCTAGATTCAAAGCATGGACACAGTGATCAGCTGAGTTCAGGTGCAGCTGAGAGCTGGCTGGCTTACTGGATGCCTGGTCATTTGCTGTGGGCAAGAAGAGACCTTTGCTTATCTGGCTAACGCATGAAAGTTTAAGAATTTGCTGTGTTGCCCTGCAACATTGCTCAGTGGTTGAGCGTTGACCTATGAACCAGGAGGTCAAGATTCGATTCCTGGTCAGGGCACAAGCCCGGTTGTGGGCTCAATCCCCAATTGGGGACTTGCAGGAGACAGCCAGTCAATGATTCTCTCTCATCATTGATGTTTCTATATCTCTCTTTCCCTCACACTTCTTCTGAAATATCCTACCTAATAAAAGAGTAATATGCAAATTAACCATCACTCTGCTACACCCACCAGCCACGCCCATCAGCCAATTAACCCCAACCAAGATGGCTCTAGCCACAGAGAGCAGTTGAGAGGCTTCGGTTTCAATAGAGGAAGCTAAGTTTTCCACACACCCTGGCCAGGCTAGGACTCCACTCAAGGCTACAAAGTTCAATTATAGAAGATACATAAAATCAAACAAATGGCAGCACAGAGTGAGCAGGGGGCTTGGCTCCGCTTCAGGCTACAAAGTTTCAATTGTAGAAGGTAAATAAATCCCAGATCCCAGGCCCTCTGCTTGGGTCACCACGGGGCGTGGCCGGCCTGCAAACCACCACAGGCCCCTCGCCCAGGCCACCCCATACCCCCCACCCTGATCCGGGACACCCTTCAAGGCAAACCAGTTGGCCCCCACCTGTGCACCAGACCTCTATCCTATCTAATATAAAAAAAGTAATATGCAGATTAACCATCACTCCAACATACAAGATGGCTGTCCCCATGTGGTCAAAGATCCTGCCCCTATGTGACATAAGATGGCCACCACAAGATGGCCAGCAGGGGAGGTCAGTTGGGAGGCACCAGACCTGCAACGGAGGACAGTTGGAGGTGATCAACCCTGCAGGGGAGGGCAGTTAGGGGTGGCCAGGCCAGCAGAGGAGGGAAGTTGGGGGCAAATAGGCTGATAGGGGAGCAGTTAGGCATCAATCAGGCTGGCATGGGAGTGGTTAGGGGTGATCAGGCTGGCAGGTAGAAGGAGTTAGGGGCAATCAGGAAGGCAGGTAGGCGAGCAGTTGGGAGCCAGCAGTCCTGGATTGTGAGAGGGATGTCCGACTGCCCGTTTAATATCCCTTGAGGGGTCCCAAATTGGAGAGGGTGCAGGCTGGGCTGAGGGACACCCCCACCCCCACCCTGTGCACGAATTTTGTGCACTGGGATCTAGTATATATATAAATAAAATTTGCTGTGCCCTGTTCCATTTATCAGGGGATTTTTATTTTCTGATCATCTCACATCAAGTCGCAGGGTGTTGGGAAAAGCACAAAAATATTTAAATCTGACTGAGTTGGAATTGAATGGTTTAGTTAGGACTTGTTTCAAGTTATTAAAAGACTAGGGTGGCCATAGGATTTATTATTCAGACTTTGAGAATGAAAGGAGGCATTGCTAATAACTATTCCAGGACAACAGGGATACACTTGGACTGTCCTAGGCAAACGGGACATAGTCCACCCTTAAAATACCCCCAGTGAGGTTGGTTTAAGAAATAAAAAGCCCACATAAACAGCTCAACCAGTTTCTTCCAGTCACCGCTCTGCCTCTGGGATGGCAGCTTCATCCTGACGCCGGGTCTTCCTGGGCTCCCGGGGTGATGCCAGTAGCAACTGGAACTCCAGGAGGCTTCTTACCCATTCCGAAGCAGGGATGACCTCCTGCCCCAGCACTCAAAGCAAGAATTTCAAGGTTCAGACACTGTCCCACGCTCACCACTGCATAAAAGAATGGCCAAGGAAATGGAATGCCTTGATTGGCTTCAACCAATGAGAGCCCAGCTGTGAGTGGGATCAGCTCCTCACAAGAACTGGGGCGGTTTGTGGGAGGGTGGCTTTTTTCAAAATTAAAACCTGGGTAATAATAATGTCGGCGAAAGAATGTCCAACCCAAGAAAAAAAATCTTGCATCCGTTTATTTGGGCCAAACTGACCACAATTGCTGAGAAGCAAAAATCTTAATGGATTGCGAAAATGCTCCAAGTAATGGCAGCTTTGCAGCTTAATTTATGCATTATAATCAAAGGAGGAGACAGGGGATGTTTATGTGATATTCATTTGGTGGGAGATTAGGGAGGTAGGAGAAAGCAAAGCTGGGACATCTCTGGATTGCATAAACATTAAAAAGAAGAGGCACGTACTGCTTTAACATTGATGGGTGACGATAGTTCACATTTACAGCCCTTGGAGATGATGGTATGTGGGTAACAAGATAATCAAATGCTCCGCTGCCTGAGGTTGTTCCTTTAAGGGTTCTGGAAAAAAAAAAATGATGCTATCATTTCAAAGGTATGTTATCTTAGATGCACAGAAGCAATAGACAACCTCTAAGGCAAAGATTCGCCTTCTTGCAGATAGCTAGACACTAGGACGTGACTCCTCACCATGACCCACTTTGAGCTGGGGATTCTTACATTCAGACCGCCCTGTGTGGTCACGTTGTCTCTGAAAGGTCAACCATGCGGGCCTCCCCTGACCTTGTCAGGTTTCCCATGAGACCCCTTTTCATCCACTTTAAGAAAGGAGGTGAATGCTGCGTAGGTAAACAACAAACATCTGATCTACCGGAAATAAGCCTGAAATTCAGTAAGTGACTTCCTGTTTGCTGTCACTTGTTCCTTTTTGCTTCCTTTGTAGCTAGGGAAGGAACTCCTAGGTGTAAATCCAGGTTTTACCACTTAGTAGCCACATGACTTTGTACAAGTTATTTAATTTAAGCCTCATTTTCCCAACTTGGGAAAATAAAATAACATCGCGTTTCACCAAAAATAAGACATCCTCCGAAAATAAGACCTACTTCATGGAAACATAATATATCCCCTGAAAATAAGACCTAGCGCATCTTTGGGAGCAAAAATTAATATAAGACACTGTCTTATTTTTGGGGAAACAGGGTAGTAACTTCCTTATATGGTTATTATGGGATTAAATGAGATAAGATATGCAAACTGCTTATAACATTGTCTGGCATGTAGTAAGTGCTTAATGAATACGTGTTAGACTCTATTGTAATAGTTATTTAAGTGATTGTCAAGGGGGGCATTGATGGGAATTTGTAAAGAAATGTTAATGTATTTAGAGAGAGAGAGAAAGGAAAGGAGGAGGAGGGGAGAGAGAAAGAGAGAAATATGGATGTGAGAGAGACACATGGAGTGATTGCCTCCCCCATGAAGCTTGACCTGGAGGGGGAGTAACCCTCAATCGAGGTATAAGCCCTGAGGTCTGCAGGCCACGGCTCTAACCACTTAGCACACAGGCCAGGGCAAGTCTGCCATTCTTAAACATTACAACAGACTCTTGAGAGCCTTTTCCAGGATTTCACGATCAGTAAGTTCTCCCTTATATTTAAGATGAATCCCTCTGGTTGTCACATAAGCCCGTTTTATGTCTTCACCCAGGATGAAGCCCGGGTAAAGATCTAACAGGCGTGGAGGGCTGAGGTGGAGTCGGAGGTGTTGCAGAGGGAAAATGACAAGCCTCAGCCAGTGATGTCCGTTTCCTAGCCGCGGGGAGGAAGGGCAGTGGCAGGTGCTGGCCAGTGACAGTGAGCATTAAAGACGGGGCGCGGACCCACGGGGAGGGGTTGGCCTCCTAGATAAGAAGTTGGATTTATAAATATAAGCTATTACCAGGGCTTTGATAATAAAATCAAAATGGTGCCAGAATAGTAAGACATTTTCTCTTTCTCTCTGTCCCCTAGTAGCTAAGTAGGCAGGTAAAAAGAGAGGTGAGGGGAACTTCTAGCAATCTGTACACGTCCTGGCAAGTTTACTCACTTGAAAAACATCAAAGTGGAGATTATCTAGCCCTACTTTTTGGTGAGTGTGGGAGTGGGGGTGGGGGTGGGGGTCAGGGGTTGGCTTTTCTTTGCCTCCCAGGGACTTTGGTAACAAAGTGGTACTTCATTGCAGGAGTGGTCAATCAAGGCATCCTGCCTTAGAAATACAATCTGAACCAACCACAACCACATGTGCATAGCCATTTTATTATCTTTTAAAATACATTTTTATTGATTTTTAAAGAGAGAGGAAGAGAGAGAGAGAGAGAGAGAGAGAGAGAGAGAGAGAAAGAGAGAGAGAAACTCTGTAGGAGAGAAAAATGGATCAATTGCCTCTCTCGCTGCCCTAACCGGGAATCAGACCTGCAACCTGGGCATGTGCCCTGACTTGGAATCAAACCAAGACCTTTCGGTGCACAGGACGATGCTCAACCAACTGAGCCACACTGCCCAGGGCATGTGTAGTCATTTTAGTTTTTTTTTATTTTCTGTGTTTCCTGTAGATTTTTTGGAAGCCTAGTCTCTTGTAGTTAAAGATAAATTATACATTTTTTAATTATTAGTTTCAAGAAAAGACTAACTAGATTATCCAAATTTTGGTTGTTTATTAATATAACCGCATTAAATGTAGTTCTCCAAAACTTTAAGTGCATTATAAAGGTTATCTGAGGTTTAATTTGCTCTACACAGAGCTCCTGGTAATCATTTTGCATAAAAAATAATGAAGATGAAGGGTCTGCCTCAGAAGTTTGTGCTTGATTTGGGAAGTGGAACTATCAAGTTGCATCAAAGATAGAAAATTGAAATCCAAAGAGGATGGTGTCCCACAGGAAAAATATCAAAAGACTTTGCTTTTTTATGTCTGTTCTTGCTCTCCCGGCATATTTTGCTTGTGTCACAAATTATGGAATTTTCTTATGTGACTATCTCCATTATCAAATTGATGGCAAATAACATGCTTTTCCTCCCTCAATAATAGTTGCTTAAAAGGTAACTGTAAATGAATAAATGCATGAATCTATTATACTCGAAAAAGTAATTCAGAGTCCTGAATTGGTTCACAAGAAGCATTGAAATAATACGTGCATTGATGCAAATTTGGGGATACAATAAAGTTACATTTCATATTTTAAAATATATCTGACCCTAATTTATTAATATGTCCAGGAACTTAATTCTTGCTTAACCACTTGACCTTCTATTGTCCACTAGTCTGAGTTGTTTAACAGCTGAAACTGACACTTAATAAGTATGTAAATGAAAGTACCCTAACGTAATACAGGTATCTTCCCAAGTGCCAATTATATGCCTCAACATTCCCTTCAATTTGAATGTGTTAGTAAGAATCTAATTACACTGGTTTATAGCTGATGGAATTACAGAAGGAGAAGATTTCTCTCCCCCATACTTATTAGACCTCAATAAGTGTTCCTTTGCAATCTGTTGCTATTCAATTACCAAGTAATAACTGTCTTAATGAATCTAATTGAAATGCTTATTTCAGACCGCTATCACGCGCGAAAGGGAGGCTTCTCTTGGAAAGCTGCCACCGGAGGGGCCTGGCTTGTTTGCCCAGGAAGGGGTGACTTCCCTGGGATGGGGTTCACCGTGCAAAAGCATTTGCAGAGTTCCAGGGCATTCCTTTCTCCATTGTTCACATATCATAAAACTTAAGCTCCTTCATAAAGCCTTACTACTCCAGCCCATATATATGTAAAGAGCCAGGGACCATCACATCTGAAACAACTGAACTGAATGACTGAGCAGGCTGAGTGGGGCCACAAGGCCGGGCGGGGGGATAGTGAGGAAAGACCAAACAACTGAGCAGCAGGCTGAGAGGGGTGACCAGGTCGTCGGGGGTGGGGTGGGGTGGGGTGGGAGTGGGGGGGGCAGTTGGGAGAGACCAGGCTGATGGGGGGAGGCAGTTAGGGGAGATTAGGCTGGCAGGGGGGCAGTGAGAGGGGCAACCAGGCCAGCAAGGGGGGGCAGTTGGGGGAGACCATGCTGGCAGAGGGGGACTATTGGGGTCAACCATGCTGGCGGGGGGCAGTTAGGAGAGGCCAGGCCAGTAGGGGGGGCAATTAGGGGCGATCAGGCAGGTAGGTTAGCAGTTAGGAACCAGTGGTCCTGGATTGTGAGAAGGTACAGGCTGGGGTGTGGGGACCCCTCCACCACCTGCATAAATTTCATGCACTGGGTCTCTAATGTTTACATATGTTTTTATTGATTTTATTTTTTTAGAGAGAAAGGAAGGGAGATGGAAGAAGAGAGAGATACATCAATCTGCATGCCCCCTACCATGGATTGAGCTAGAAACCCAGGCATGTGATCTGACCTGGAATTGAACCCGGGACTTCTTGACATCTGCCCAGCCAACTGAGCCACACCCACCAGTGCACTCCCGCCCATGTTTAGGTGAACAGTCACACTATCATTTGGCTTGATTTATCCCTTATAATAAAAAGCATTGGTTTAGCTTTCCTCAACGAAGACAGAACAATAATAAAAATTAAAATATGTATAATATGTAAAGCGTACTTCCTAGTGCCAATGCTGCCTAAACACTTTACATGTAGAAACTCATTCAATCTCCACAAACGCCTTAAGATGGATATATAGTGTTATTGTACCCATTTAACAGATGACTAAACTGAGGATAGTTTATTTTTTTTGGAGAAGGGCAAACTCATACGGTTTATAGGCTAACAAATGATAGAGATGGGTGCAGCCCAAGGGCAACTGGCTCCCACTGCAAACACAAGACTTGGCATGAAGTTTAGTTGATGCAACCTCTGGTTACTCAGGAAGGGGGCTACAAGTTCACACAGCTAAGAAGGGACCAGATTCTGAGCCCAAGCCCTGTGCACTTTGATCTAAACCACGTTGCATTGTTTAAAAACAAACAAAAAAACAAACAAAAATAGTTGCAAAACAAAATACCAATAAAACTTCTTGAATTATTATAGGTCTGACTACTTGGCATTTTTAGGCTCTATAAAGATATTTAACTATGGTGATATCATATTCCTCTAGAGATCTCTCTTCTTTCCCTGGTAGTAGGTGACTAATCTAAAACCAAGAGACACAAATCCAGTTCTGTGATCATGAGTAATTTAAAATTTTCAACAAGGGGGTGATTTTCTCTCATTTGCATCCTAAGCTTATTTTCAGAGAATAAAATCTTCCTATTGGATTGTCTTGCCTATTGATAGTCTTTTCATCATTGTTGTTACCCTCACCCAAGGATATTTTTTCCATTGATTTTTAGAGAGTGTGGAAGGGACGGGGAGGGACACAGGCAGAGAAACATTGATGTGAGAGACACATGGATTGGCTGCCTCCCTAACCTGGGAGGGATCAAGCCTTGCAACCGAGGTATGCGTGGCCTTGACCAGAATTGAACTCTTGACCTTTCAACCCAAGGCTGAAGCTCTAACTACTGAGCCAAACGGGCTAGGGCTTGACACTCTTTCTGTGAGTCAGAACAGTGGGAACACCAAGGGAAACAATATAGTGAAAAGCTAGGCCCCTAAATGCCAATTTAGAACTTGAATTTCATTTGGGCTGCCTAGTGGTTAGGATTTCCTTAAAAAACAAATTTAATCTCTTCAAGGTGGTATGCAGCTACAACAGAGAGGAGGGCAAAGTCACCTTTTCAAAGGGAAAACTTGTTGAGGAAATTCACTTTTTAAAAAGTGGGGAGAGGAGAGGACCCCAAGGGAACACTGCAAAGGGGCGTGTCTCTCCTGACAGCCTGAACTGGCACCCTGTCAGAGAGGAGAGGATTCTGCTCCACTAGTTATTCCCCACTCTCGCATGCTGTCATTACTGTCACAATCTCATTGTCCTCAGACCTGCCCGCTCTCCATTCACCGGCTTCCTTGCTGTCTGTTATTTTGGAATCCAGGGAGGAGAAGACAAAGGAGAAAATCTGGCTTTGCAGGTTTCCGAGTTCCTGCCCTGTCCCTGCCCTTAGAGGCGGGAAGAAGACAGCTGACACGGGTCCTCCACTCTGAGTCCCAGCTCTGGACCCTCGCCGTCTCCTCCTGCTCAGCTGCCCCTTGCTGTCCCGGCTACTCTGCCTGGATTGTAGTTCTGCTCTTCAGAAACCTCTTTTCTGCTTTCGCTATTTCTAAAATTGCCGTATTTCATCCGTTGAGTCCTAGGATCTCCAGCAAAAACAAAACAAAACACGTTGTTTACACATGTTAGAAACCTAAGGAAGGACTTCAAGGATGATGCTAATCTGTGACATCTCCCTTTTAGCTAAATTAAATCTCTAGGCAGTTCATTTTCAGCAATAAGCAGAGTTCAACTTTTCTTGAGACCATTTAACTAAAATCAAGTCAGAGGCTGTGTCTAGGATTTTTTCTTCTTTAAAAAAAAACAACAAAAAATGAACTCAGAATCAATCTTACAGATATTCCCAAAATACATGTTTGAATGCAGCACATTTCCAAATGTTAGTTTTAGTGATTATAACCAGCTTTCGTATTTTTGTTTTCCTACTCTCTTCTATGTGTATATTGAGATTTAAAATAATTTTAATTCTATTATTTTCTTCAGTTTAGTATTTTGCTAGTTTCGTTAAGTAAATTTATGATAGTTATGCAAATTAAGCATATATCAAAAATTCAGCTGTTTCTTCCTCTCTGGAGGTCAGTTGCATATGTCATTGGAAATAACAGCTTACTAAGTTCTGAAATCCAGATGGACTTATTCACAGGGTAGCATTCACTTAAGGCCATCTGAAGAGGCCATCACATCGGGTTTACTCTTAAGTTTTGATTTCGATGAGTTGCTGCAGGTACATACTGACCAACAAAGGCCCAGATTGCCTGGACCAGTGAATGGTCCTCTCAACCAGAGATGGCATTGCCTTTTGGAGCCTAATTCAATTTCTAAATGCTCACTAACACCTGAGTTTTCAAATTTGCAGAAGCACCCAAGGGTTCCATTTCCTCCTTACACTTCTAAAGCTGTCTCCAACCCACGGAATGCCCCTTTCAGAAGGTGGAAAGAATTCTGTAATCCTCTTATTTGAGAACCTGATTTGCAAGTGCTAAGAAGAGGGGTAGGCTTCTAGTATGCTTATCAGCACCAACAGCTGCGAATATCTTGCCAGGCCCTACCATCAGAGCTAAGATAAAACTATGAGAGTCTGTCATCAAATTTACCCCTTCAACAGACATTTTTCTCTGTGCTTCCGCTGGGCCTCATGAAGACTAGGCAGCTCAAACCATCAGAAAACATTCTCCTCTAAGATAGCGCCCTGTACTCCCCCCCCCAACAGTAGGGAGCAGTGGGAAAATTACAACTGCGTTTAACTCCCAATCTGTAACCCCCGTTCAATATGAAGAAATTCCAACATAAGAAATAAGAGAGCTCTTCTCTGAGGCTCTGACAGCCCACAGATGTAAGTCTGGCAGGATGCCCAGAAACTTACTATAGATGGGTTCAGGTTGGACATGTCAGGTTAGCTTCTTCTAACATCACGGAGTCCATCCTCTTTGGTTGCTTTCAACTCACAAATCAACTCAATCCATAGATCCACCCCCCCAAAAAAAAAAAATTGACTTGGCATGTTCATTATGATGGACCAACACATGACTGACTCACTGAAAGTTTCATTTTTTCACTGGATGTTTGGCACATACCCTTGGACACTATAACTACTCCACCTTTTTTGTTTCTCCTCGTTATACGTGAAGTGCTGGACAGAGGCCATCCTTTCTGATTGAACATTGATAATCTTTTCCCCTTTCATGGAATGTGTTGGTGTGTGCACAGGACATGAATGTGGGATTAGGTGAATTAGCCCTGAGTTTTGACTTGGCTGCCATCTGCATATTTATAGTTGTCGTAGCCCCATGGACCTCAGTTTCTGTACCTTGAAAACAGGGATGACAAAGGTTGTCCCTTTCCAACAGGAAGCATGTTGAGAATGAACTGAGTAGGCCTCAAAAGCTCAAAAAAAAAAAGCCTTGGAGAAGCAAAAACATGTCCACACAACCCAAATGCTGACCCTCTCTTGGATACCAACTGTGCTCATTAGTTTCTAAATATGAGAACACACACAAGACCTCGGACTAGATTTGTGATTGATTGGTGATCAATTGTGAGCCCAGCTGTTGATGAGGCCCAGGATACATAAACCAAATGTCCAAATCACATCTCATCTGTTAATCAGAGTTACATGCCCCATGGCATTGCTGCATTCAGAGCAGTGGCCAGACCTGACCGTGGGGGCAGGAGCAGCAGTGGCTTTCTAGACCAGTGCGGTCCAATGTTCAGTAGCTCAGTGGCTCTCGCTACATCCCAGGTGCTTAGAACCATCCATGCTAGTGGCTACCATACTGAAGAGTCCAGGAAGAGCACATTTCCATTAGCACGGACGGTTCCAGTGGACAGGGCTGCTCGACCCTGAAAAGCTTCCCCCTTCTGCCCACTCTAACAATCTTCACAGTAGCATCAGGGGGTCCATCTCACACATGTAAAGAACAGTTACAAGGGATAGTGCATAAGAACAAGTGTTATGTTTTCATACTTCCTTTCACTCAAACCCATCAGGAGAGGCTAAGAGGAACCAAACACTGCATGTTACAGAGACATTGATCAACCAGTAATCAATACCTAATTTTAAAAAAGAATCAAATCATTTCCTGGCTCGTGTGGCTCAGTTGGTTGGGTATCATCCCATGCATTGGAAGGTTGCCGGTTGGATTCAGGATCAGAGCACATTCCTGGGTTGTGGGCTCAATTTCCTGATAGGGGGCGTGCAGGAAGCAGCTGATTCATGTTTCTCTCTCATGTTAATGTTTCTCTCTTTCCCTCTCTCTCTTTCTTTAAAAATCAATAAACAATTTAAAAACAAACAAACAAGAGAATCATATCATGGGACAGTGCCCAAAATATTCTGTTTTCCTGTATGTGTGAATTTCTGTTGATTCATGGTCTGCATATTCAGGATTTGACCCTCATCCCCTGTGAATTAAAGGTTGTTTTTTTTATAGGTCCAATTCTTCCTTGTTTATAGTATCATATCTAGTAGATACAAGAATGCAACTTTGACAGATATTTGTTTTGCATGTTATATATGCAGGAAAGGGTAAACATCACATATAGGCCCACGCTAAATGGCTTGAAGTGCATTGTTTATCATGCCTTATTTTATTGCAAATTTCACATATATCTCATAACTAACAGGAGCAAACCTCACACACCCATAAAAAGCCCACAAACCAAGCTATTGAAAGAGTAATATTTAAGCATAGCATTCATAAAATAGGTAATAGAATTATAGAGTTGGCAGGTTACATAAAACTGTCAGAGATATGGATGTCAAACCATCTCTGTTCAAAAATGAGAAAACTGATGTCGAGAGAAGTATAGTGCCACAAAGTTGCTTGATGCGTGATGGAGTCAGGATTAGAACCCAGCTCCCAGACCTGGACCCAGGGCTTGTTTTGACCCCTTGTTCTTTGCCCTCCTCTGACAAGGAGGATGAAGATGAGCCAGGAAGGGAGGGACAAAAGAGTCAGTCCTTCTGGTACCTGGCCAGCACCTTGGCCACCGGGACACTGCCTTACATGGGAGACCCCTTTCTGCTTAGTCTGCACCAGCATCTCGAGTGCTCCATCTGGTTCCAAAATTGCCACCCCCAGTCACCTCAGTGCCTCATCAATGGGACGTCTGAACCCAGAGGACAGGTGATCTGTCCTGGTTAATGAATGTGCGCCTTTACAATGTCTTCCTTCTGAAAACGCCTTCTTTCAAATGACGCCAAAGTGTTCACCTTGAAGAATCATAGTTTTAGGGGGTCTGTAAATCTCCTGAGAAGTGAAATTTCAGCGCAGTTTGTAGCACTCATTAAATTATCAAAGATGTCCACAATGGGAAAAGGTTAAGCCTGTCTATCAGGGGAGAAGAGAAAGGAAAATCAAAGAACCCAGGAAATCTGGTATAATGGCCATCAGGTGCAATAAACACCAATTCAATAGAAATAGAGAATGCAAATGATAGAGATTATAATGCTCAGGAAGTCCACAAAGAAACAGGATGAAGATTAATTTCCCTTGTCTCTTTCTTTATTCATTTGTTTAAATTCTAAGAGTTACAAATGGGCATCTGCAGGTTGGTGAGAAGGTAGGACAACCCTCCTTCCCTGGCACTGCAGCGGGGTACAGGCTGACTTCCTGCAAGGGGGCAGGGCGCCCAATGCCAGTCGGCTCCATGACTAGTGGCACTGTCTTGTTGCCTACACAGCTGTAGTGGTGGTAGCTGTTAAAAGGGGGCAATTAGGCCTTCCAGTAACCGAGGTACGTGCCCTTGTATAGGATGCCAGTTCTCTTCCTCGTATGTCTAAACTAGAATGTGCCATGAGAAGGATGAAAAAGGAGCCTTGATACCATCAACTAGCATGGAAATGCAGCACCCTCATTAGATGACCTCATGTTAGAACCAGGACCAAGTGAGGAACATGGCAACTTCTGCTTCTGTGGAGATGCGGCTGGGGCTCTGGGGGGAAATGTGGCCATGGAGAGGCACAGGTGGCTGCAGCCAGGAGCAGCAGCTGGGCATGAGAAGTCACTGCAAATATTCTGTTGTTTCTGCCAGGAGGGAAGTGACACCCTCCACATCCACCAGAACCAATGACAGCAGTCACCAACTCATTCCATGCTAAGGCAAGAACAAAATGGAATCCCAACTATACCTTCCATTTCAATATTTGGGGAAGATATCTATGCATATATTCTATTCAGTTAAAACAACAGAATTGAGAAATGCCATCTATCAAGTCGCAGGAAATGTTTGCGGGAATCCGGGATACCAGCTATAAATTTTGGACTTAAAATGACATTGAAAAATGTGGGAAGAGAAATCATGAATTTTAAAAATGTCTGTTGAACCAGATATGAGGACAAGTGAGCCACTGGTATGTTTGCCCTGTAGCTCCTGACTATTGATGCAACACAGTTCATCTGGTTTTAAAAATCATTTTTCAGTGTTTCAGGAGTCTACCCATCGGTATCAGCATTCTAAAAGGAGAATGCTGGTGTAACCCTGACTGGGTAGCAAATATTCCTGATAAGAATATTCGGTAGATTTTAAAAAAAGAAATTTCACTATTTTGAAAATATGTTGTTAAACCTCTTCAATATCAAAAGGCAGGACATAATGATTTATATATTTTATTTTGACTTTACATGCGGTGTTAAAAACCCAAAGTACATATTATTTACACATCCACAATACAAGTTTACAAGATATCTATACATGTTAAAGTACTCTATAAAACAGTATAGAGCCACTTCACTTTAGGGTTACTTTTTTATGCCGTAACATTAAAAAAGATACAATCTGTGTTTACCTTTGCACGAATGGATAAAGCATTTCAAAAAAAAATTAAATTAACAGGATAGAGACTAGATTTAATGTTAGAAATCTCAACATAAATACTGAAGGAACTCACATTACAAACGACAAGGCAGCACAATGTTATAACATGTTACCGGGCATCACACAGAGTTACCGCTCCGTTTTCCGCACGCCAGGATTAATATTGGTAAGGTGAACTCAAACACGTTTGTTGGCGGTGGACTGAGTAGTGTTTATCGTTGGTTGGTTTAATTTATTATTAATCTGTAATATTTTAGTTGCAAGGATGAAGTATTTCAACAACAGACGTTTTAGCTTATGAGCTTCCAGAGACCTCAGGGAATTGTGTTCTTCGTAAAACAGTACTCTCAAAGGAAAAGCATAACTGGATCAGTATTCTACATCTTATATAAAAAATGCTCTGGTCTTCTGACCCATCCTCCCCCAGGAAATGTGTATCATCAGCATTAGCACAAGGAATCAGCTGAACCTACTTGTCTGACTTGGTCAGGAGCACTCCTCTGCCTTGTTACTATCTAGGTTGGGGGCCAATGGACCACTGTGTGACTTGCAGCATCGTAACTGAAACAGCCATCGGATTGCCCATCAGCAACTGCACGTGGCTTCTGCCAAGCTACGAATCAACGACTCTATGGTCTCCGCAGGTGTCCCGTGACCCAGGAAACCTCATTTGACTTCACAGTATCACTGTTTCATCCTTAGGAAAGCAGGAGTGGAATGTTTATCACAGCAAAGGACATAACGCTGCCATTTGGGTGGACTGCTTACTGGTTTTAGGCTGTTTGTTTGATTTTTTAAAAAGTCTCTTCAGGTGCTGGTTGGAAAAAAAAAAAAACATTTACAACTGGCACTCAGTAAAGGATGTGCTATACTGAAAACACTTGACATATTTTAGTACTTCTATCATTCTCATGAATAAGGCACAAAATGCACAGATTCAGGTAAACCACATGTAATATTTACAGTATATTGTCATTACCTGCATGACTTGGGAGGAAATTCTCACACAACACAACATAGACAACGTGATTGCACCACTGTTAGGTTTTCATAGACTGTCTATTAAGCCAATTACAATTCTTTTCACTTTTCCCTCTACTGTCTTTTTTTTTTTTTTTTCCTTTTTCAATTTTAAATCTTGGGGGTAGGGGGAGTTAAAGGAAGAGGGATTTTACTACATGGGAAAAACTAAACACAACCAAACTAAAACCTTATTAGTGTGTCAAAGGTTAAATAGAGTGACTCAGGCTCGGATTCACAGTGGACAGGTAAGTTTTACTACTGAATACTGTTGGATAAATCAAGGATACCTCTTAACATCTCTATGTCCTTAAGCTGGCAAGACTGTAATAGAAGATTTAATGAATAGCAGCACAAAATTACTTAGAACTCTTACATTCTGGTATTGGGTACCACGTAAGTCAATCATAGTGATGGTCAAATCAGCCTTCATTTCATTTATTTCTCAAAGCCGAACACAATGGACTGCTGTGGGAAGTAGTTACTGTCTCTTGTTCAGTCATGCTCAATGTAAACAACTCCATAGCACAAAAAAGATGCAATGGGCACCTCACCACATCCCCGTGGGTACAGGACGCACCCACACGCGCACACACGCACGCACACACACCCACAAACGCACTCGCGCACACACACAGTTCATTGGTGGCATGAAAAAAATTGCCCCACATGAAAAAAAAAAATGCTACAGTTTGGGTCAAAGACTGGATTTTTAGCAAATTGGTTTGGTAATCTACCAGTTTGTTTCTTTGAGACATTACCATTGTTTTTGACATTTGTGCAAGAGGCAAGGTGAATGCATACATCTTAAAATGTTCACATTGAATGGGAAGACCACCCATAATAACGGCAGTCTCAGTTGAACCCATTTTCAAGTATTTGCTCACAGATTCTTCTGCGCACCGTACTAGCTCTTTGCCCCCCCGGGGCAGGGAGCCCCTCGGAGCTGGAGCTAACCTTCTCTTCAGCTTCAAACAAAAGAAATGGAATGGCCAGCACCTTCCTTTGTTTCCGGGCAAGTACACAGAAGCCTCGCTGCAGTAGCTACATGTGGCAAGTTCCGACGTTGCCAAAGTGAGAGAGTTTCTTTGGCCACTTGGTTCTCTTTACAAGACAAGCGAGTCTCTTAGCTTAAGGTACCCTTACAACCTCATCCTCGCAACCCTGTGGACAGCAAAAAAAGCCACACGGGGGAACAGCACACCGGAGGCCTAGTACGTGTATTTGTTCAGTGGTCTGACAGAGGTGGTTTGAGGAGCAAATGAAGGCTTTGGTGGCACGTCAGGCTTTAGGGACGGTGTCCTCTTTAGCCCCGTCCTAGGAAGGGTGCCATTACTGGTGTAGCTGCTCTGTCTGGAGAGGGAAGGCTGCAGGTGGACACTCACTGGTGTGCCCTGAATGTAGTCCACCTTCGCCCCTGTGGGTGTGGCCATGTACCCGCCGCGGTTCATGCTAGACTGTCTCGATAACAACACGCCATTGGGCGAGTTTAAGTTTTTAGGCATGGCAGATATAGAGTGCCTCTGGGAGGAGTTTTTGTGATAACCTCTCTGTCTTTCCAGAGAGGTCATGGGGACCCCGGGAGTGGTGGGGACGTCCACTCGCTTGGTTGGGCTGTTTCTAGGGAGAGTCGAGGGAGGAGAGTAGAGCGATGCCTCCCGGTTAGGGACCTTGGGCGGGACCTCAGACATAGGCCCCACGGGATCCAGCATGAGGGTCTGGTGGGCCATCTGGATGTCTCCCATGATGGCTTTGGGGTTACTATTTGGGTCGTTTAGATGCTTCAGGAGGTCATTGAGGGTGTTCCTGGAATCCACAGAACGCCGGTGATCTCTCTTACTGGATGACTTCGTAATGGGATGGTCCATGTGTTGAAGTTTCTTCTCAGCTTTGTGAGCATTGGAGTTTGAGAAGGACGTGTTGTAGTCGTGGGTGGCGTTAGGAAGAACGATGGCACTGGGGATGTGTCCGTGGCTTAGTGGGGAGTGGGGTGGAGGACTGGAAGGAAAAAACTGGGGGGTTTCTTTCCTCGAAGCTCCGTGGCCATGAGCCTTTTCTGAGTGGCTCTTCATGGCCTGCAGGGTCTTCTGATGCAGCACCGGGGTGGACTCAGGCGTGGGGAGCGCAGCC
Source organism: Vespertilio murinus (assembly GCA_963924515.1). Lineage (NCBI taxonomy): Eukaryota > Metazoa > Chordata > Mammalia > Chiroptera > Vespertilionidae > Vespertilio > Vespertilio murinus. The sequence goes on along the minus strand of OZ004704.1, from coordinate 160,922,167 downwards.
AGCTCAGGGGGTTGGCCTCGATGGTCCATGACCATGGATTTAGTATCTCCGGTGGGCGGCAGCTCTTTCCGACTGGTCAGCAGGTTACTATACAACTTGGGAGAATCAATATTCTGCTGATATTCCTTGACCGGGCTGTCAAAGAGCCCATTCAGTTTGGCAAAACTTCCACTGGAGTCTGTGCACGACTGGGCGGACTCTGCATCTTTGTGGATCTTGCGGTTCTTCCGGACAAACATGTCGCGATAGCAGTACACAGCCACCCCTGCAATGAACGCACCCAACACAAAAGCGGCAAAGACACAGGTGATGAGGACGTTCATGTGGACCATCTGGTTGGACTCTCCAGACTGAACTTCCCACCGCACACCTGCAACAGACACAGGGGGAGAGTCTGAGTGAGGCGCTCTTGAAACAACACCTGCCAGCAACAGCTTCCATGGAGCCAACGCTACCTGCACATGGTCCTCGGGGCTTAGCTTGACTCTAAACTTCCATTTATTATTATTTTTTCTTTAATTACAATGGGATCCCCGGAGACATCTGATTGCTGCAAATGCCAGGATAACTGTCACCTCCCATTGATCTGTATTCTCTGCCTTCTTTCCCCCACCTCCTCTTGAACCATTGTTCTATAACAGAAATGTTAAGCCTCCCTACCTAAACATTAGAATTATAAAGTGTGCGTTTTCTAAATGACCTGTTTTAAACTCACAAAATGTTTTATCTCATGATTTTTCTCCTAATCCATAAATCTGGATTAAAAGGCAGCTGCTAGGATTAGGGGCAGGTATGAATTGGCATCAATATATATTATGCTAACATAATTACACTACCTTAACTGGAATAAAAACCCATAACTTGTTCCCAAACTAAAAGCATCTGCTTGGTCATTGGTAGCTACAAAGACAGGCCTTCGTGTTTGCTTTGATTTTTTTTTTCCTTCCCCATTCCATTTTGGGGCGAAGCCCTCTTGGCTGCTATGAAAGAACTCTAAACAGTCTCAGGAAATACACTTTGCATTTGTTAAGTAATACGATTTAAATATCTTGAAATATTTAGACATCTTTAAGTTAGACTAGAAGAAGAGTAAATTAGTTTTAATTATTGGGATTTTTTTAATGCAACCACAGACATCTAACAGTCATCCAAAGAAATGTTAGTTGAAGAGGTATCCAAGTCTGTTACATGCTATCAACACAGCTATCCCAGGATAAGGAAAGTGAGAGGGATTCTGAAGGCGCGGTGGCTTTAGGTTAGTACTAAGGCCTTGGAACGTTAGTCATTTTTAATCATGTCCAGGGTTATGAGGTTGAGTGGCATTTGGAGAGACAAAGAATAAAGGTAGAAATGGCACTACGAAAGAAAACAAATCATAAAAAATGATGATAAAATTGTGTACAGTGAAAATATATAAAACCAAAATAAACAGGTATAAATCATAAATGGCAATGTACGGTCATAGAAACTGATTAGAAACCTGATTCCAAAGACGAGTAAGCACTAAAGAATTGGTTTTTCTTTTCTTTTCTTTTTTTCCGGAGTAATATACCTCATTAGCCTACTCCATAGGCAGCTATGTTATAACTGCCTCTATGATGGGCTCCTGTGTTTCATTGCTTGTAGCATTCAAGCAACTTAGCACCTCACATGTCCTTTTCCTAATGCATTTTGAACGGTGGCTAACCAAAAGGCTGGGACTGGTTCTTAGGCAAAAAGATCCGATACCTGGGAATTTGCAATTAAGGAGTTTTGGTTTCTGATGTGGCTGAATGACCCTCAAAATTCTCTGAGAGCCAGAAGTCTCCAGCATCTTCAGACAGAAATCAACAGATTAGGTTGTCTGAGTGGCCGTTTCACCACCTTTTCTTTAACAGCTTTCCACCTCTTTCATCTTTTAAGGAATGCACTCCAACGTATCCCCTGAAAACCACAGGGACAGCGGTGGTGATGTGGGCGGCAGCCCCCCTGGCTCTCCCCTGGAGAGCCCTCGGCCCTAGACTCCGGAGCTACTAGGAATCAGGTTTCCACTCAGTGAGCGATGAGTCTCCTGGTGAGGCCTTACCCTTTGGGATACCTGATAAAGGATCAGTAAAATCAGAAGTGTTTGGGTCATCTTGAACTACAAATTTCCGGGAGCTCGTCAGTTTAGGTCTCCAGGTATCAACCACTTTGCGTGTGATTTGTGGGGTACTTGCTACTGTGGTAACAGAAGATGCAGATACCTCCATGTCTGTGGTGGCAAACAGATTTTTTTTCATTAACGTGGGAAGTGTCAGCAGATTTTTTCTGACTGACCTGTGGCATTTTTTTAAGTACAGCTGAGGTCGATTTTAGGAGAAAACGGGCTCTAAGGTTTTATTAAAACACACCCACCAAGACTACACCGAATCCTGTTCCTGCAAGGGAAAACTAAACACTAAAAATGGACAATAAAGCTCTATTAAGCAGATTTCAAAAGTAAACATCCTCAAACGCTCCTATGGAAGCCCTGGGGGTGATGAATAGGTAATACAAGTCACGAAGATTAGTTGCTACTTTTCTCATCCTTCGGTGAGATAACATCATTTCGTTTTTTTGTGTGTATATTTTCCAAGCACTTGCATAGGTGATTGGAGGCTGTCTGTCTGTCCTTCACTGGCCAGCCTAAGTGGAGCTTCATCAGAAAGCAGCCGGGCAGGTCCCTATAAACACGGGGTCTGGGACCTGATGAACCAGCTCCGCCTACGCTGTCCTGCTCTGCCCACGACCCCCAGCCTCCTGCAGATTATTCCCTGCACGGAGGGGGCTCACTGCCCACTGGGAAGCCCTGGAGCAGGGATGAACCTTGCTCATGAATTCCAAAATGCCCAGGGAGTTTCTTCCAAAGAGTTAGCAGCAACTCGTGCATTGGCAAGCTGAACTAGGATGTTCTGATGCATAAGATCTGCCATCCCTTTCCCTGATCCCTTTCCCAAGGAATGAAACTGCTGGCGGGTGTTAGGAGCAGCAATAGGATTGGGAGTGTCTTAATCTCTTAGCCTGTCCACTCCAGACTCCCACCAAATGGGTCTTCCCTCACAAATGTAAGCGTATGCTTTTAGGGTCAACATCCAGCAATCCCAATTCAGACTGGTGTGATGACCGCAGATAAAAGACTCCAAAAACAGACCCAGAGAGGAGCCCGGGCAGCCCATCGAGCACCTTAATTCATGGAAACCAGCTTCCTTCCATCCACCGGGAGCCCTTTTCACACCCCTGAGACCACAACATTCAACGTTTCCCAGGATTACCGGCAAACCATTCCCAAGAGATCTCTAACACGTATGAATACACATTTTGGGGAAATGTGTATTCGTTTACTAGGTCTGAGGGAAGGTGAGGAGAGATGGGGGGGGGGGGAATAATGACATTCTGCCATCCATTCCGTCTAGATGGCCAGAGGCAACATTCACAATGCACAGGGGGGAAGAAAGCTTGGTGGTCACGTGCAGCTGGAATGCAATCTACGTGAACTCGTTTGATTTCCCTTAGAGGATGTGCCTTGGCCAATGAGGGACTGTCCACATGCTCCACAGGGTGAAGTGCTGAGTCAGAAAAAGTCCTTTGGCACCGTCAGTGGGGTTATGAGTCAAAGCACAAAAATGAAGGGCTGCCAAACTGCGCAAAAGGAGGGGAGAAGGGGCTGAAAATGCTGAACTGAAGGAAAGAAAAGGCAGTTAATTCAAAAAAATTAAAAAAACTAACCAGATGTTGGACCGCCAAATATTTTGTAATCTGGTGTAGTTGAAGTAGGCAAAATTTCTAAAAGAATTAAAGGAACAAGTAATCAGTAAAAAAGTAACCAAAAGAAAGCAAAAAAATGTATGACTTCCAATTAACTAAAAAAGTCCAAAGAAAAGGCTACAAATAAAAAGATTAACCTACTGGTTAGACTACCTGCCTCTAGATTTCCTACAAAATTGTAAATGGTAAAGAAAAGAAGAAGAAGAAAAAAAAAAAGTAAGATTCTCTAAGGAAAAAAAAAAGATTCTTCTCTAATGTATCCCCATGACCAAACAGCTCAGCTTTTGCGAAGTTTACGTTAAATGCTAGGTGGTATGTGTCCTGAGTCATTAAAAGGCTGGTTGTAAAATAACGTTCGCGTGCAAATGTGGACAAAAAGAGGGGCCGGGGGGCAAGGGCGGTTCAGGCTTACCATCGCAGTCCCCGAGGTGCGCCGTGTTGCCGTATTCCGTGTCCTGTTCGTATCCTCCAGCGCTGTGGTTGTGGAAAACAGAGGGGTCTTTGGTTAACGGCCTTCCCGGCAACACAAGTGACGATCAGAGCAGAACCCAGAACATACATCGATCAGTAGCAGGGATGGACCCAAAGGGGGAAAACAATGGACATTTCCGCAGAGCTTGCTAACTGGAGTATTTCTGTTACTGGGACATTTGGCAACTGGAATGTTTGGGAGAGCAGAAGAGATCTGCCTGTTTCCCTCAGGTATTATGCTGTCTATAACCTCGCTGCCCTATCACAGTTCCAGGTTGTCCTTTTGTAAAAGAAATGCTCTCCCCTAAAAACAGAAATGGGGGGAAAAGGGGTGCAGTGTTATTGGAAATTTTCTAACATCTCTAGCTGTGCAGACCCTGGGGGAGAGGGAGCAGGTGTGGAGCTCTTGGCTAAGGCGGCAGAGCAGACTTACAGCATCCCCGGGGTGACTCTTCCACAGGTCCCCTGGCTTAGCCAGCCACAGTAGGGGTCTCGAGATGCAATACAAGACCTGCACAGAACCAAACAGAACGAGGCTTGGGTTCTCTTGTCATCAAAGGCCGTAATGCTGCACGACCCCGGGGTAAGACCAGAAGCATCAGCTTACTTTTTACACGATCCGTAGCGCTCGCAGCGGCTGAGGGGCATGCGGATGACGCAGCTCGAGAACGCCACGTACAGAGTGTGGTGATCTTTATCCAGCTGCAAGGAGATGACCTTTCTGTCCTCCTCGTTCTCGGGATTACACCTGTAAGTGGGGGATGCGTTTTTGAAGCCATGCGTTTCGTTTTGTAAGTCAAAAGCTGCATGACCTATACAGGGCAAGTGAGGTTTGGTTTTTGCAATCACTAAGAGCTGGGGAGGTTGTCAGGGATATTCTTGGTAGCAAACCAAGCAAGTACATAGTTTGGGAAAGGTTAATCCTGTGATTCATCTTCTACTGCTATGCATGTTTGGTTACATTTCAGGATTATAAAGCATTTTTTTTAAAGATTGCTTTCCCATCCTGATGATCGAAGGGAATTATATTTGTGAGGACCATGTTGGACTGCAGAGGGAAAAGAGATAATGTTTTAATGCCGTTAAATCTTCCCGTGCTAGATGTTTCTCCTTAGTCTCTTTGGCTCCATTTCTCTCATCTATTTCCTGACTGTTTTAAGGGACTAAATAATCTTGTCTATCAGCGGTTGGAAAAATTATATTCTGTTTGTGTCTGTGTATGTGTGTGTGCTTGCCTCTGTCTGCTGCGTGTAGCATCCTGAAACTGCTCTACAAGGGAGGAGGGGTGGTGCCGAAATGCTCTCTCATCTTCCACAGGTGAGATACAAGGGTTGGGTTATTTTTAAACTCATCAACTGCCCACCTCCAAGCTCCAGTGGACTCAGGAAGAAAACAAAGCCAGGATTTATTTCAGTGAGAGAGAAAAAAAACACATCAAAACCCAAAACACTAATATGCCAAACCACCGCTAATTTAGAGGGCTGAAAGGAAATGACTAGATGAAATAAAGTCCGGAAATTTTTTGAGCAGTGCTGAAGAGTGTTCTCGTAAAATATACCTACTTTGCATGGTTGTATGCTTCAATCTCTTCCAGTAACACGCTGTCATTCAGAGAGAAAGAAATGGTCTTTGCCAAAATTTTAAGTACCACGCCAGCTTCTGAGCCAACAAAGATGACGGTGTAGTTCTGGTGGGGCCCGGCGGAATGGTCCACGGCGATGGCTGTCAGCCTGTACCTGTGGGAGGAGGTGAGCCGGTCAGAGGAGGAGGCCAACGGGAAGAGCAGGGGGAGGGGGGATGAGTGGGAGGGGCTGCCATGCCTGCATAGCCTTACCTGATCCGAGTCTTTGTGAACCAGGGCTCCTCTGCAATGGGCGGGACGGCGGAGTCCATCAAGGGGTGGGATTTGATGAACAACAGCGTTTCATCGGGGAAACCGATAGAGGTTTCGTAATCTTCAGCAAGGCCATGCTTTGCACAACAGCCAGGCCTGAAAGGAAAACAGTGTGTGTGTTCCCCCGCATCGTCAATGGTATCTAAGGAACAAGGGTCCGTTCTGAAAGAAGAGGTTGAGAGAAGAAGAAGAGAGAGCGGCACCCACAGAGCAATGCTGTTTCCCCCGACTCGGTGGGTTCGCCACCTGCCCACGGGACTGTGGGACTGACTCCTGTGCAGTCCTGCCCAGAGACCCCTCCCGGCACGGGAAGCTGGCCCAGCCGCTCGCTGAGGACGGATGCTTCCAGGGGCCAGATGGTTTTGTTAAAGACAAAAACCCCTTCCCATCCTTTTTCTTTACCTTGGCGTTGGTACTTTGTCTTCCGGGACTGCTGTCCAAACAGAATCTGGAGTTTTCTGTTCTTTAAATCGTCCTTTGAACACTTTCTCAATGTCATCCATGCTAAATGCACAGACCGCAGACCCAGGAATGCTGTAAAAGGGGAAAACGGTCAGAAAACCATCAGAAAACCACAACAGGCCCATTCCTGGGTCCCGCCAGCAAGGACAGAAGGTCTTTTGAGTTGCCACGATCTGTCCTCACCTGTTGAGCTGTGTGGTGAACACCCCGACCACCGTGGGCACGCCGTTGATTTGCATTATGTTGGTGATAGACTGCAGGACATCAAAGTAGAAAAACGAATCCCCGGGGACAGAGCAGTTAAGCCGAGCCTTCAGAAACGAAGTCCAGTGTTTCTCCAGGACCCGCTGGGAGCCCCCCATGTCGTTCTTACATATGCGGGCCACACGGGAATAGACAGCCTGCCCGGGGGACAACGCAGAGGAAGGAAGGGGTTGTGAGCATGGCGGGGAATGAAAACCACAGCTCCTATGCCTGGGAGGAACAAGAAAGGCTAAAGAGGTATCTGGTTCAGAAGAAGCTAGCAGTCTTCTCTCTAGGGAGCAGTAGACTTTGGGGTGTAAACTAGACTCCCCTGTGAGAAAAGGGGCCATTTACCCGTTCTGCCAGAAAAGCTCCCTTAGACACGAGCTACTGAACGGGCGGAATGGAAGTCCTCCCCGCACTCTGTCTCCCACTTTGCTTCTCACACTGCTAATGAAGGGTGCCCTCCTTACGCCTGGCCCAGAAGGGGTGGCGAGACTTTATACTCATGCGGGCTTTTACCGAAGCACCCAAAATCAAACAAGGGCCTCTACTTCCCCTCCTGCCTCTGACACAGGGAAACGCTACACTATCAATGGATTGCTAAAGAGTTAAAGAAGCATCCACAGCTCAAGGGTGCTTGCAGCACCAGAAAACATGAGGTCTTCTCAAGGCCCGAGGCTGCTGTTCCCATCCAAGCCATTGCTCAGAGATTATTCTCATGATAAGCTGCCCATCTCTCTTCACTCTAAACATGGTGAGAGGAACATGCAAAGGCCATATCTCTACCACCGGGGTCTCCATTCCATGCACAAGTCCACAATATGAGTGAAGCCCAAATACTTGCCTTGCCTAAGTTATTATGTTCCACAGCAATCTCTCGAAAGAAAAAATAGACATAGTTTCCGTATTCTATGGCATGCAGAAAGTGTGGCTCTGGAAGAAAATGAGAAACAAACTGGTTCTTAAAAGGTAATTCAATTAGTGTCTGACCCTGGCGGCTAGGCATGACCGACAGATGTCAGGTGGCCAGTACATTCAAGCCAATGGGAGCTCGGACACGCCGACGAGTGTGAGGAGCCCCGACATGGGTGAGCTGAGGCTCCAGGGGACGCGGAGTCTTTAATGTCAGCTAATGGACTGTAAAAAGCCTACCGGGAACTGAACCATAGCAAAGGTCTCTGTTTCAACAGATTTATTCATTAACCTATTTCAGAAGGGAAGAAAACCTCTCATGTTAAGAATTTAAAAATCTTGATTTCTAGACTCCAAAGAACAAGATGACTCTGCAGATACGACCTAATTGACTCTTGCTGTTGTTACCTTTCCAGGGTAAGTACCGTATTTTTCGGACCATAAGACGCACTTTTTCTTCACCAAATATGCAGTCCCCAGGGACACGGAAGGTCCCGGGGGACCCGCTGCCGCTCTGCACTTTTCCTCCCACTATTTGGTGAAGAAAAGGTGCGTCTTATGGTCCGAAAAATACGGTAGGTGAGAGTGGGCAAGGAGTATCATGCACATTGAGAGTTCGGCGAATTGGAACACGGAAATGGGATTTTTTTTTTTTTAAGTCGCTTAAGATAAAATCATGGATGAGTCTACTTTCTTGCCTTGGCTATGGATCTTTTCATTCCTTGTCAGTGCCCCGATTCACAATGAAAGGAGCTCATCCTTGATCTCAATAAACAATATAAAGGCATGCATAGACCCTCCTGATGACCAGAGCTCCTGTTCCCACTTGGCCATCCCACTGCCCTTGGTGATCCCACAGCACTGCTCTTCAAAGTTACCTTTTATCCATTTGGAATCGTATTTGATTGTGCGAAGGGCAGATCCGTCGCCCATGCTTCGGTAAATAACAGCATCGCTGGCCAAGAAGTCAGCCACCGTGGCAGAATACAGCTTCCCATCTGAAACCAAAGTGATAATTTGAGTAAAATAACCACAATTACTCTGTAGAGTGTTGCCCAGTGTAGTGTGGTGTACTCTTTGGAGCGCTTTCATCTGTTATCCCCACATACAGAAATAGAGCTAAACGGGAAGCTCCTAAGCAACCTGTGACAGGTTGGCCCACAATGTTACCTAAGTTTACAGAGGAGGAATCTAAGCATCCAAAAGGCAAGCAACCTATTCAGGGTCACTGGCCTAGTTAGCAACAGAGCCAAGTGTCAGAATACTATATTATAATATGCCTACTTTTAATTATTTTTTGGAAAAAAAAATCACATGGCGTTTAGACTTTGAAACATCTATATCAAGGTAGCTAGCCTAGTTATGAGCTCTTTTTATTCCATTAAATTCCTTCTGCACCTTCAATGTCATTAATCATTTATATTCATTATGCTAAAGAACCTTACCAGCAAAAAGGGCAACATTGGTTTGTTTGGCATCAAATGGGCATCTTGCCAGGCCACTAATGTCTTCCCCATCATACTCCAAGGTATTCAACTACAAAAGAAAAATAAATAGTTGGAGTCAAATCTGTTCAATGTACCTGCTGGAAGGCAATACTGCTTTATTTGTACTGAAATTCTATTTGAAGAATTCTGTCTTTATTCTTCCATAACATTAGCGATAAAACAAATTACTAAGTTATAGCAGAAAGGATTCAACTTTGACAGAATCCTAGTGAAGAAAGGAATATTGATGGAAAAAAAGCACAACATGTAAAATGTACTCACCCTGTAGAATCTACAAATGGGATTAAATGCGTTGGTACCACATACAAAAACCATCTCATCGTTTCTTGGAACAAATACTTTGATGAAGTTGTGGCATTCATCCTAAAGAAAGTAGCAATTACATTACTATTAGGCATTCCGTACTCTGACATTATGGGGTCAAGACCACAGAAAGACACAACGGGGCAGGCACTTGTCTGCTTCACGTACCTTATGTTTGCCTTTCATAGCACAGTTTTCTCGATCCTGTTGCTTTGACCGCCATGTCAGTTTCTGCATTAACCAAGCAAAACCAACAGCTCAGTTTTGAAGTGTGAACATTCTGGGAGGGGAGGGGGCGGGCATTAGCCAGGTTCTGAGGGAATGCAAGTAAATGTTCCAACTACATTAGCTTACCTTGCTCGGTATTACTTCTGTTTTGGGGATTTCATTTAAGTTTACTGTATAAACTTGATCCCTGTTGGAAACAAGGCGGTAAGTCATAGCACGTGAATGCATAAAAATGTTAAGCCGCTTCTTATTTTATTTTTACAGATCTGCCTTTATTGTGTTTTGGAGATCATTTGGATTTTCTCTGTCTCCAGCAAAGTCAACCAAGGGTACTTTTTCATTAGCGGGAAGCTTTTATATCTCACTGTGGTGAGGGAGCAAAGGAAGCTCTTCTCCTCAGGCGTGGGTCAGACTGCGACTAGCATTAGCATAGACACACTTCTAATATTTGCTCGAATAATTCCAAGTTAAAAAAGAATAAAGAAAGATTTTTTTTCCCCCCTGCTGCTCTAGGAATAAAGAACGATGTACGATTTCTTGATGGCAGTAATAAAACAGCACCGCTGAAGGTTGTTGCTCTGTATTTTGTTCCTGGCACACGGCACCGGCTCTTCTCTGTGAATATTTTTGGCTACTTGCAATTTTTGATCACAATCACATATTAGTTTTTCATGAACTAGACACATTAATGCAAGCACCACGAGAGAAAAGAATTTTAATCTAATAAACCAACGAGAGGAAAATTACCTGCCAGCGATGTAAAGTGTGTCTCGAATTTTCAACATCAGCTGAAAGTCCAGCCGGTGCTGCGATTCATTGCCTGAAGGGCGTCCTCTAAAAACCGGATATTGCCTTGAATCTGCAAGTAAAAATGGGCTAAACCATCAGTCAGGATTACGGGAGCTGAAGAATCAATAGACAGCATTGATTAGCTGTATATACTAGTTGTAGAAGGGTTTTAACTAAATTCCTCTCTTCGGGTCTTGAATCTAAATGAATCAAAGATGGTAAATGTCAGCAAATGGTCTTTTTCTTTTAACAGAAAACACATAACCTGTATACGGGCTGTTTTTAGAAAAGCACCCCACAAAACTGTCCCATTTTCCCCTGAACACAACTGAGGATAAATTAATAGACAAAACATGCTTAAGGCTTATAAAACTCGCTTTCTAAAAGCAAATCACACTTAGGAAAAAAAAAAAAAATCAAAACCCAAAAAAGCTTTCTTCTTAGAGAAGGAGAATGCTCTGTAGATTACTTACAGTGATAGTCAACAGTATTAAGGGGCTCATCGTCCTCAGGAAAGCTGACTGCCCTCAGCTGGGAAATCCTCAGGAGCAGCATGTAGGCACAAAGCAGGAAGAACCTCATGGTGGGCCAAGGTCAAGTCAGAGCAGCCCCTCCTCAGAAATCCCACTTAACTACCTAGAAAACAGGAAGAGTTTTTTGAAAGACCTCGATGCTGCGATGAACCTGTTTTCTTATTTGTAATCAGCTCAGCTTTCACCACCAGCTCTCTGGATGCCCTCCTCCCACCAGGAGGCCTGGCCGTGGTGAAGGAGATATCTCTGAAAACACAGGCAAAAGGTGGCAGCGTGCCAGGCCCGATGAAAGCATCTGGTGAGCATATGGAAGTTTTAGGTACATTTGCAAGAGTTTTTGAGGTAACTATGTATGGCATCACGGCAAAATCCTCGGAACCACCAACAGAAATGCTGGCTGCTGACTTGGCAAGAGGATGGGCAATGTTGGGATTAGAATTTTAATTAAACTCCAATCTGCTTCCCTGCCCCCAGCCCTGAAATACATCCAGTACAGCTTGCCTCTGCCCCTCGTAAGAGGCACAGGCTGCTCCACAAAGATCTGGGGAGCTGCTGGTCCTGTCCCCTCATCTGATCGCTGCCTCAGGCATCGCCAAATTCCCAGCATTGTTCGAGCCTCGGCCCCAAATTCTCAAGTAGAACGGTTCCTCAACCTTAGTAACACCAACAAGAAGCAATGGCATGAATGACCTTGAATCGGGGTGAAAGAGAATGAGAAGAAATTAAATGATTCCGCGATCAATCAATCAAGCAAAGCAGGGCACGGATGAAACAGCACAGCTGCCGCCAGACAACTGGGGATGTCTACATATTTACATAAAACCATTTGGACACAAACCAATACCCTAAGTACATCTGTCCTCTTAGCTTTATTGAACTCAAGAACCATAGGGGGCCTTAGGGACCATCTAGTCCAACCTCCTCATTTTTCAGATGAGAAAACTAAGGGCTGGGAAAATCAAGGGGCCCACAGAATTTCATGGAGCTATTCAGGAAATGAGTAGAGTCCAGTCCAGACTCACATCACCTGAGTCCCCTCTAGGGTCTTTTCATCAAATTCAATGATTATTTTTTTCATTATAGCATTACAAAATATCTTTGGGGGATAATGAATACATTCGTTATTTTTATTGGAGTGGTGTTCACAGGTGTATGCATATGTTAAGTGTTATCAAAATGCTCATTTACATATGTGTAATATCTTGTATGTCAATATCAATTGAAATTACAGCATAGTATAATATTAGTTGTCACTTTTAAAAAAATCTTCAAATGGTATCCATTTATTAAAAATATAAATTAGGGCCCTGCTGGGCCCACAGGATGGGCATTTTTGTGAAACTGTCAATGCTCCCCTTTGCAATAATAATACTCCTTCCTTGACCAAAACTGGCACAACTCTTGTACCAAACAGTTAAACGTTAAGACTTATCTTCAGTTCCATATATCCAAGAACTTTATAGGAGAGGATGCAAATCACTTCGAATTCTGGGAGAGTCCAAACACTCACCCAGGAACTCACTATGCCTCTTTTATCTTCTTAATGTCTAACACCCTGATGCACATCTATGCTGTGCAATGCTTCCAATATTTCTCTTTCCCTAAAGTCAAAAGCCAAGTCTATGTGAAGTTTAGAATCCTACTTTTACACAAAAAGAGAAAAATATTGCCATACAATCTTTCTTAATGAATAATTAATCCAGCAGTAAGTTAGCAGGATCTGAGCAGCACCATTTTGTACGCAGTTAAAAGAGTGTGGACTTTGCTGGCATTCTGACTTGTTGGAACTCCATCACTTACTAGCTGATTGACACAGGAAAGGTTCTTTAATCTCTTTGAACATTAGTTTCCTGATCTCTAACATGTGGATAATACCACCTTCTCCACAGAATAAAAAATCACTAAATGCCGGGCACAAACAAATTCTGAACAGTTAGTCCTTCTTAACCATTTTAAAATATCTATATTCTTATTGATTTCAGAGAGGAAGGGAGAGGGAGAGAGAGAGAGAGAGAGAGAGAGAGAGAGAGAGAGAGAGAGAGAGAGAGAGAAACATCAATGGTGAGAAAGAATCATTGATCGGCAGCCTCCTGCATGACCCACTCTGGGGATGGCGCCCACAACCTGGCCATATTCCCTGACCTGGATGGAACCATGACCTCCTGGTTCATAGGTCAACCCTCAACCACTGAACCATGTCAGCTGGGTGTTCTCACCCATATTTTACTGGACACCATGCATATGACCAAGGTGATCCTAAAAGTCCGAGAAGGGTCTGGGAGAAAGATATTAAAGCTATTTGGTCATTTCTGTCCCCAACCCCCCATGAATAGTTATATTAAAATACTACAGGGTTATTTTTAGAATAAATTTTACAATTAGAGCCCTTATCAAACCTGGAAAGGCAAGTAAAAAAATAAAGACCAATAATCCTATCATCCTAACCCAACAACTATGCTGACTTGGTTCTAGTCTTCTTGCCATATGCACCTATTTTCAAGACCTCTTCCAACCTACCACTTCTCCTGAAGCAGCGTCTAACCATCTGGCTTTTCCACGGCATCTTGCAATTTATAAAGACCCCAGAGACTTGAAGCAGTGTAAAAATACAAAAGTGTTGCCGTAAGAACCAAATTCGGTTATGACATTAATCCCAAGCATCATTCTCTGAAGTCAAGTCACGGATGTTTTGGCAGGGTATTGGGGAAAATTAAGAAACAACAATCAGCCGAAACCGGTGTGGCTCAGTGGATAAAGCGTCGGCCTGTGGACTGAAAGGTCCCAGGTTCGATTCCGGTCAAGGGCATGTACCTTGGTTGCGGCACATCCCCAGTTGGGGGTGTGCAAGAGACAGCTGACTGATGATTCTCTCCCATCAATGCTTCTAACTCTCTATTCTCTTCCTCTCTGTAAAAAATCAATAAAATATATTTAAAAAAAGAAAAAAAGAAAAAGAAACAACAATCACTCCTGAAGCAACTCAGAAATAATTGCGTGAAGACAAGACAGTTCTGTGAATCTTTCTTCACCAGGACAGGTAACTTCACCTGGGCAGAGCCTGGAGGCCCCAGACAGCCGGCAGCAAGCAGCCTCACGGGGAGGAGAGTGGGTCACAGCTGTGAGATTGAGGGTGGACTCACCGCTGACTCATTGGCAAGTGCCAACTGCAGGCGGAGTCCCATTTCCTATAACTCATTCATGTGACACACAGAAAGCAATTTCTCCTCAGGCCCCGCCCCCTACCAATCTCTTCCTCCAAAAATAAAGCCCCATCACTAATTGCTTCCTTTATCCTAAGGGGGGAAAAAAAGCCTTACTTTTAAAAAAAGAATTACTTTTAGACTTGCCATAGAAATTATAAGTGGAGGTAATTAATGTAAAATGCGTATCAAAGTAAGGTGGCTTTCGGGAGGAAAAGACCAGGAAATACCTGAAAAAAGGGTACCAGGAAGGAGATTCATTGCATGCAAACCCCCTCAGAAGACAGAGTTCTTACTTTATTTAAGGAAGTATCTCAGAATTCTAGGACTCAGTAAAATCACAAAACTATGCTATGTTGAAAGAGGGCCAGCTGAGGCAGGACAAAATGTTGGAAAAGATCATAGACCTTGAGATTAGAATAATCCGTATTTAAACTTCCTGGTGCCATTTACTTCCCAGCTCTGGGACTTGGTTTCATACACTTAACCTCTTTAAGCTTTAGTTTCCTCAAGTGTGAAATAGAAATAATTATGTTTTTCTATCTCATAGGCTCTTCCAAGGATTAAATGATATTATATATATATATATCTAACATAGAACCTGGTCCACAGTAAACCTCTAGTAAATTTTTGTGAATATTATCATGACTATTATTGTTATATTTTACTGGGGAAAATGCAAAGGAAAGGGGGGGAGGAGAAATGTTTACTCTTTCATCTTGTACAACTATTTGCAAAACTGTTTACATATGCCATCATAACAATGCTAAGGGTGTTCCAGGAGGATAAGGTACAGCGTCATAGATGTAGACGCCTCCAAGGAGGAGGAGGGAATGACATATCAACACCATCCATGTTATTCCTTTCAGTGAGAGAACAGGGAGGCCTCAGTATATTTTGTAACTTGGGGCATTATATGAGCTTCTCTCATACAATCCCGATGTTAAAGCCGCATTATAATGTCGAAAGCTCTTAAAAGGACTTCAGGACTACCAAGACAGCCAGGGTTTGAGGGGCAGGATCCTTGAGTGAAGGGTGGTGGAAGAAAAGGAGCCCCACACCTCGTACTTGATTTCACAGTCAGGAAATTGCTAATTCTTAAACTGCATAAAGGTGAAAGGATAGTTATTAAAAAAAAAAAAAGCCAAAAGTTTTGCAGTCTCAAGTTTAGGACCCACCAAGAAGGAGGCGTTCCAGTAAATGTCTAACGCTCTCATTTGGACCTCTGAAGATCTATACCCCCGGAGAGGAGGCAAGCACAGGAAAGACCAAACCTTACAAAAACTCCAGCTTGATGTCTGATAAGCTATGTGCTAGATTGGATAGATGTAATCTCCTTGTGCTCTAGCTACTTGCAGAAGAGATAACGTGAATCTTATGTAGAGAAAAATAACATCCAGAGACTATAATTTTTTTTATAAGATGCTCACCATTCAAGCAGCAATTACTAGACAGTTCAAGAACCAAGACTAAGAAAGAAAGAAGAAAAAAGATAATAGAAATAGGCCCATAGGTAACTCAGCTAATAGAATGATTTGACATAGATTTAAAAAAAATAACTGTTTATTTTCTCTAAGAAAAAAAGATGGTAAAGACAAGGAATTTACCAGAGAAATGGAATCTATTTTAAAATAATTAAGTAAGAATCATACAACTAAAAAAAAATCAATAATTAAAGCTTCTTAATACATCTTTTTAGCAACGTATTTCTTGTAGCTAAAGAGAGGAATTGTCAACTAGAAGCTGGGTTAGTAGAAAATGTCAGACAGAAACATGGAGAACAAAGAAAACAACAACAAACCCAAAAAGATAAGAGAGTAAGAGACACACAGGATCATGTGAGAAGATACAACATACTGGAATCCCTGAGATCAGAGAGAGAGAAAGGGCAGGAGGAAAGGAGGGAGGGAGGGAGGGAGGGAGGGAGGGAGGGAGGGAGGGAGGGAGAGAGAGAGAGAGAGGTAATATTTGACAAGATAATGGCTGCATTGTTTTTCAAAACTGACAAAACACCACAAGTCAAATATTCAAGAAACTCTTAAGAACTTCTAAATACAAAGAAAAATACATTTAAACAGACCATAGTCAAGATGCTAAACACAAGGACAAAAACAATTTTGAAAGCTGAAACATATATTACCTTCAGAGAAAAACAATACTGATAGCTGACTTATCAAGACACACAATGGAATCCAGTAAACCGTAGAGTGACATTTTTAAAGTGCTGAAAGAAAATAAATTCTCAGCCTAGAATTCTACCAGTGAATATATTCTTCAAAAATCTATTGTTAGCAGACCCAAGCTAAAAGAAATACTTAACAGGATTCTTTAAGCAGGAGAATTTACAGGGTAAGTTAATGCAAGATCCTTTCATCATTATAGCACACTGGCTACATTTGAAATTAATGAATCCCAGATAGAGAGATTGGTCTATAGTCTTTACTTCCCTGAAAGCTATATTTGTCCAAAGCAAATGAAAATTCAGAAATGCGGTAGACCTATTTTATCCACAGGCCAAAAAGAATCCTGGAAGATACATTGCTGTGTGTATAGCTCTCGCCTGGTTCTCTTCTGGAGAGGTCACTTCTCCAAAAGGGGCTGTTTAGACACTCATCTTCCAATTACCTCAGGACCTGAAAGTGCAGTCAGCCCTCCCAGTTTCCCAATGATTCTTCCAACCTCGGGGCCCCATGATCTTACCAAAAAAAATTAAATTAAATAAAAATTTGCTTGACCTTCTGCCTCTCCTCCTGTCCATTAACTGATAACTCCCCAGTCACTTGCTTCAAGAAAGACGTTTCAAAGACGTTAGTGCATAGTTTCACTCTGGGACTTATCAGCTATATCTTCCTCACCTTAGAAATCATAAAATCAAGCAATATATGCTTTGATTCCCACCTCTCATTTTGTCAGCCTGCTTGTACGCTCGCTTTTACCACGACTGCCTGTCTTTCTCCTCAGGGCCTTCTGTTCCACTAACTGTTCTCCCTTCTTCCAATTCAACAGCCTTCCCCAGTCTTGACATACAACTTTATCTGTCTTATAGGTAACAGCCCATAGTCAATCATTTCAACATCACGCTTGCCTATACTCCGGATTCCCTCATCTTTTGTCTCCATGTCAGACTTTTTGGCAAAGTTCTTACCTTGGATGAACTCGGCCATTCACTTTCTGCACCTGTCCCACGGCAGGCAGCTAAATGAGGGTGAAGACATCCATACTCTGGAGCAATTTGGTAGCAATATCACGGAATTCTTGATCACCAGCTACAGCGAGCACTCCTGAAACTCCGTGGGGATCCTATGTTTCTCCACTAGATGTGCTCACCCTCCAAATCAGTGAAGTCTTAACTTTCTCCCACTTTCCTCAAGGACCTTATGAGCTCTATCCCCTTACTCCAGTCTTCAGCAATATTTCCCTCCAGGCTCCGCCCCAGCCCCTCCCCTGTCCTGCCCCAGTCGGCCACTCCACATAGGAAAAAAAAAAAAAAAAAAGCGAAAGTAACTTCCTCCATATCCCCTTCTCATTACCAAATCCATCAATTTATCTGCACCATCACCTAGTTAGTTTTTCCTCCTCTCCTGTGTAAGAGGATACTTTACTCCCCAACTCCTCTCCACGTGTTTAAACCTAACCCCTTCTGTCTTTTCTGAAACAGAAAAAAAAATCAATATTTTTACCTCTAAATGTTCTATAATGTTGTATTGATTAAATACTACACATCTGCATTAAAAATTTCCAGGCCTTTCTCATATATAAAAAAAAGGAGGGGTGGGGTGGGCGCGTGTAAAAAAAAGTTCCAGAAATCCCAGATTCTCCTCTGGTCACCACCTCTCTTTTTCCTTCCATTCACAGGCGGTGAAAAGCTGTCTTATGATTACCAACTATTGTCATTTCCTTACCTCTGGCTCATTCTGTTACTTCTTGTGTTTAGTTCCTCTCTCAGTATTGCCTTTTCAGGAGAGTGGCTGATAGCCTGCAGGTAACTAAATGCAACAGTTCTGCCTCATGTAATTGCTCAACGGCTCTAGAGAGACACAAGGTGAGTGCCTACAGCTTTTTAAAAAAACACTTCCATTCTTGGCCTTCAGTTCTATCACATTCTTCTGCCCTTTCGCCTACCTTTCTGTCTTTCCCTTGTTTGTCTCCCATTCACTTTTTAAGTGAAGCAAACATTACCTTTCTTAGAATAAGAGTGTCATCATAGAACCTCATAGTCCTCCAGCAACTTCCTAGTACTCTTAGGAGAAAGCCCTGCTCTCTCTAATGTGGCCTCATGTGCTCTGAGCCCTGCCTCCCTCTCCAGTCTTATCAAAAGCATCTCTCTCTTTAGATGTGCTTCTAGCACCCTGGCTATCTTTCTGGCCCTGGAATGTGTCATGCCATCCATTCCCACCAAGCCTTTTCTCTTACTATACTTCTGGGTAGTTCTCTTTTTTTTCTCTCTCTCATATATTTTATTGACTTTTCTTTTCTTTTTTTTCCTTTTTTTTTTACAGAGAGAAAGGAAGAGGGATAGAGAGTTAGAAACATCTATGAGAGAGAAACATCGATCAGCTGCCTCCTGCACACCCCCTACTGGGGATGTGCCCTCAATCAAGGTACATACCCTTGACTGGAATCGAACCTGAGACCCTTGAGTCTGCAGGCCGATGCTCTATCCACTGAGCCAAACCAGTTCCAGCTCTCTCTTTCTTTTTAATTGAAATTCTTTATTGTTTAAAGTATTACATAAGTCTCCTTTTCCCTCCATTGACCTCTCCCTGGCTGCCCTCACCCCCCAGTACATACCGCGCCCCCTCCCAGCCCTGTCTGTGTCCATTGGTTATGCTTATATGCATGCATTCAAGTCCCTCGCTCCCCCACGGGAAAGCAGGAGGTGGGTGGTTCTTCTTCTCTCCCATCCTTAGCCTGGTTAAGGTCCTAATTTTTCTAAGCCTAGGGAAGCTTCTTCTCAGTCCTTTGGGGCAAGAATGTCTAACAGTTTTTACTGTTTGAGACAACTGTGAATAAACTCTGGAGGAAGAAGAAAACAAAAGAACTAGTCAAGTGCCCTAAATTGCCAAAGCCCTGAAGAATCTCGCAGGGCAAGATTAGCATTTTGGAATCTTGTCTAATTTAGATTTGTTTAATACCATTAAACAAACACAACAACAACAGATCTTGAAACTCTACCTTTGACTTTTATAGTTATCGCATCTCTCTAGCTGCTCCTTCTCAGTAACCTTCCCAAACTTGTCCAATCACACATGTCCTTATATATGGTTCTTCATGGTTCCATCCTGGCTCTTTTGAGATTCACCCAACATTACATCCAACTGCGTTACTACCACCAGTTAATTGAGAAATCCCAGTTCCACATGTCCAGCACAGACCACATGCTTCAGTTCCAGACCCAGCTGTCCAACTCTGCTAGATTGACCTCAGTAAAAGGGGCAATTTGAATTCGGCATGAGCAAAATGGAACTTAAAATACTTGGCCTTGTCTTGCCCTCCTGCTAAATTCCCCACAGAGCACAGGTTCTGAGCTCAGCGTACCTGGGTCCAAATTCATTCACTGTCACTTACCAGCCATGAGGCTCTGACCCTGCCGGCCACTTCACTTCTCAAAGTCTCAGGTTTTCCTGCCTAAAGTGAAGATGATGATAGCACTAATGTTATTATGATTTTTTTTCAGTGAAACAGTCTATGAAAGCATGTATCCAAACCCTTTAGGCCTGGTATGGATCCAATAATTACAGCCATTATTAATACTGTTGTTGACATTTTTGATATATTGAGTCACTTAGGCCTTCAATCTAGGAGTCTTCTTAGATCTCTCCATTATTCTCTTTCCAATCCCTCAGTATACCTGATTCTTTCTTGTGATTGTGTTAGAGTCCATATATATATATATATATATATATATATATATATATATATATATATATATATATATATATATATATTTCAGAGAGGAATGGAGAGGGGGAGAGAGATAGAAAAATCAATGATGAGAGGGAGTCATTGACCTGCTGCCTCCTGCATGGCCCCACGCTGGGGACTGAAGCCTGAACCCAGGCATGTGCCCTGACGGGGAATCAAACCCTGACCTCCTGGTTTATATGTCAACGCTCAACCACCAAGCCACTCCAGCTGGGCTAGAGTCCACTCTGAACTGATTTCTGCTTTCCTAAACTTCGACCTCATTCTCCACGAAGCCACAGAATGATCTTTCCAAGCACCAATAGTATCATGTTACTTCCCCGTCCAAAAACAGTTTCATGGCCCCTGAAGATCTCTATGATAAAATCCAAATTCATTTCCAAGACTTACAAACTCTTCCACAATCTGATTCTTGCCAGCTTCTGTTTCAGCTACCAATACTTGCCCATCTCAAAGCAACGTCTTCTGTATAAACTATTCTCTCTAAAATGCCCTTCCTGGAGATTGTCTACTCACCAACTCAATCAAACATTTCCCCTGAACTTTTCCCCTTTCTCATTCTTCCTCCTACCTCAAATCCCTCTTCCTCAACCACACTGTTCTGGTCCCCTCAGGATGTCTGATCACACTGTGATGCCATGTAAAAACTTCTACTACAGAACTAATCACTTCCTAGTGATGTTACTTGTTTTCACAATTGCTCTACCAAAAGGGACTGCTCCAGGAAGAGAGGGCATCTCACTCTCTTCATCTCCAGCATCAGGCACAGGGCCTGACACCTAGGAGGTCCTTAGTACTTAATGAACAGAGGATAAATAAATGCAGGAAGTACCCAGTTTCCCTGAAAATAAGACAGTGTCTTATATTAATTTTTGCTCCCAAAGATGCGCTAGGTCTTATTTTCAGGGGATGCGTTATGTTTCCATGAAGTAGGTCTTATGTTTGGAAGATGTCTTATTTTCGGGGAAACACGGGTAGTACATGGGACCAGACTCAGCCATGGCACAGGTGTCACACCATGAGCACCTCTTCACCATCGCCCCAAACACCTGGAGTCTTGAGTCCATCATTGTTTGCCCACGGTATTGGCACCCAATCCTCATTAGCTCCCGGCCCATGAGTTTCCAGGTGCTGTAAAACCAAGAGGTGCTTACCAATCAGCAACAGATGCCTCTTTTCACACCGGCCCATCATTAGCGAAGTGCTCTTTGATGCAGGACAGATGGGCAACGCGGGCCAAAGGAGTGCGTGATTTCTGTCACCTCCCATGCATACTCCTGCCCATTTTGCAGCTTTTCCAGCACAAAGGACAGCAGAGCCATGGCTGAGATTACAGAGCAGGACATGAGGGACTGGCGGCATAGGAAGCCTACTCGACTCCCACAACCAACAAACAAAAATAAAATAAAAATCAGCTTGCCTAATGGCTGGCGGATGCCGAGAATCTGCAATGGGAAATTCATTTCTTTGGCTGATAGCCTTCTTTTTCCAGTTATAGAGTAAGTAGTGTTAGAGTATAATATAAGCCAAAAGTCAGTATGAATGCATTCATATGATCCTCCCCCCCCCCCCCCCGCCAGCTAGATTCTGATAGAAGAAAGGTGGCAGTAAGGACCATGGGAGAGAGAAAAGGGCACACGGTGGGATCCAGAGCCTGTTGTGTTCTTTATTCATGCCTTGCTTCTATAACCAGTGTTTTCCAAAGAGTTGGGTCAATTGTGCTTATTTTAATTATATTTTACACGCATGAGGAAAGCTGGCTATTTAATGGAGTTTCCTGAAAAATTAAAGCAGCTCTTATTGAAAATTTTCCCTCTAAGTCTGAATTTTCAATGCTTCTGACAAGTATCAATAATTCAAAGAGGAATTAACTTAAAAGGGACTGGGCAGGAAGGGACACAGAACAGGATCTAACCTGTCTTTGCTAAAATCTATGCAAATCTGAACAGAGATCCCAGAATCTGCCCTCTGATCAGAGCCACGGCTCTGGGAGCAAAATCCTAGTGACCCATCACCTACAACTTTTAGTCTATCCCCTCTTATTCAAATCAGGCAACATTTTAAAGCCAAATTGTCCTACTAGAACCAGTCTTCATTGGAAGTGAAAATAACAGGAGACCAATGAGAGGATGAGCCCGTCCCTAAGCAGAGAGAATCGGCTATCCGGGTAGACGACACACACATCAACTTCCTAAGAGCTAAAGATGAAGACCAGCTTTGTGAAAATATGAACCATAGGGACCTTGTACACGCACAGAAGGGAAAACAATAGATAGCAGAAGATGGCTGTGGCTATGGCTATGGCAGCAATGAGACAGCCATGTGTCGTTTTTTTCAGGGGGACGGCAGGGCTCTCAAGGCTAACTGGTGACAAGTCTTTCCCTTTGTCTTTTCCTCTGTCCCTTTGTCTTTCCCTCCAGCCTCCAGGAAAGGAACCATCCCAGACAAAGGAAGAGCTCAGGGTTCCAGGGGATGAGTGAGAAGCCAAAGGACTCAGCCTGTCTTTGGAACATCGGCTTATTCTACCAGATGACCTGCTGGGGCTGCCATATGGCCTGCGCGTGGCATTCTGTTCTGGATAGCAGGGCCTGGGTCCGTGCCTGGCTCTGCCCTCAGGGGGGGGGGGGGGGGGGGATGACAGAAGTAGAGCCTGTTTGTTCTGATTCCCCTGACTTGTCTGATGCCACCCCTCTGGAGCCACAGCTCTAGGTAGCCTCCACAGTGCCTTTTTCAGGACTGTTTTCAAAGAACATGACTAATACCCAGGCTGAGGGTGGGCTGCTGGGACTTAGGATTCCAGAGTGGCTAAGCCAGCACAGAATCCCATGTCATGGGAGACCAGTGATCTATGTTTATCATCACGGCCAACTACAACAGGAATTAGCTCTATACCAAGGAGCTCATGTCTTCATGGTTTATATTCTGCAAACTACCCCACCAGAGGTTCCCAGGTGATGTCATAATTTAAAGCAGTGATTGAAAGGTTCGCAGAAGGGGTAAACAAATCTGAGAAAGAAAAATGGCCTTTGGACCGTTTTTTAAAGCCCAGAATTCCTCGTCCAAGTCCTATGGTTTTCGGTTGCCAAAAATATGGCCATTGCATTTGCCCCCTGCATTTGAAAACATGGTAACAGTTGTTCGTCTGTGGCACTGTGTAGAATGATCCCTGATAGTTGTAAAGGATCTAGAGCACTACCACGACCCATGTTCCCTCAGACCAGTGGCTCTCAACCTTTCTAATGCCGCGACCCTTTAATACAGTTCCTCGTGTGGTGGTGACCGCCAACCATAAAATTATTTTTATTGCTACATCATAACTGTAATTTTGCTGCTGTTAATGAATCGTAACATTCTGATCACCACCACATGAGGAACTGTATTAAAGGGTCGAGGCATTAGAAACGTTGAGAGCCACTGCCTTCGACAGTTCAGTTGACTAGTTTTTAAAAACGTACTTCCTAAGTAAAGAGGACATGGGACTCTACTACTGTTACATATGAGTTTATAGATGTATATGTATATATGTACACACACAAAAAAAAACAACAAACAAACAAACAAACAAAAAACACACACACTTTTTTAAAGGTGTTTTGCTCTCCTGATAGAAATGAGGTCCCAGAGATTTAGGTTCAGTCCACAGCCCTGGACTGAACATGAAGCTGTCACCATGAGTAAGGACAATAAGTGGCCCACGTGAATTGTGAACTTTATGAACAATAAAAGCTCTCAGAGGGCCCAGAGTGGGCCTACGTCAGTTCATGGTGATTCGCCTGTAGATCTTTGTATAGACTCCATATCTGATATCTATGGCACCAAACCTCTGGGTCCACAGAGGCAAAATGGAACTTTAGGCACCTTGAAGTCAATTGATTTCTCCTAAAATGACTAAACGCCTAGAGGGTCTGAGAAACACTAGGCCCTCCTCCCAGGAGGGGCGGAGTCTGCCTGAAGGCCCAGCAGGGGAGCACCTACGTGGTCACAAGCATGAACTCTGGAGCCTGCGTGTCTAGATAGGAGTAGTTCCAGCTTTTACTTAACTAGCGGTGATCCTATCTGTGGATCTGTAACCACAAAGTGGAATCGTGTAGATAAACATGAAGACTAGGCTCCACCGCGCCATTCAGAAGCGATCTTCCAAACCTGGGCCTTGGCAGGACCAGAGGACAGCGTTCGGGTGACGCTTCTCTTATCGCCCATGTTCTGGGGGTATGGACTCACCTAAGTCCCCAACAGATCAACTTCTCCCGCCGCTCTGCCCTTGCATGTGATGTGCCCATCACCTGGAACGCCCTTCTGGTCCTTTCCTTTCTTCACCTGCCCCTGAGCAAGCGCTTAACTGCTTTGTACCTCAGTTATCTGCAAACTGGGGATAATACGAGCAGCTGTCTCCCAGAGCTGCTGCGAGGATTAGGTGAGTTTTCTCAGGAGGGTACCAGGGTTTCCGGCACCTGCTCTATGATGAGGTGAGTGCCCAGAAGCCTGTTCAAGGCTAAAGGCACTGAGGAAGGGTTGGGTGGTTCCAGTGTTATTGTAGGAGATAATTATGCTTCAAACGTCCTACAGCCCTTATCTACGTTTATCCTCCCTCCCTTTATGAAACACCAGAGGGGGTGTTAATCTCTCCGCAGACTAGCAAACACACCTGGAGATAATAGGGAGTTAGGAAATCTGGATTGTATTATTGACTGGGCTTCGGGGAAGCCGAGTGGCCCAGACAAGGATGAGCCACCGCCTCTGACTCAGTTTCCTCATCTACACAACCAAGAGAGGCGGGGCTAGGATCGCAGTCACCAAGACCCCCTCCAAGTCAGGAGAGATTCTGAGTTTGATGTCTGGTCCGCACAACATTCTTTACCAAGAGTAAAATGACTCCCATCTCACACTTCTAAATTTTTTCCTGTAGCATTGGTGTTGCAGAGGATACAGAGCGCGGGTGCTCCCTCTGAACCCCAAGACAGGAGACGGGTCAGTGCTAGGATCCTGTGTCTGATCTGTACTCACTGGTGGGCTTTGTAGTACAAACTGGCTGATGCACTGAACGCCAAACGTGTCTCTGCTGGCACCTATGAGTGTGGATTTGGCATTCTCATGGGGTCCCAGATGGGGTGAGACAGGATGCATTTTCCGCCCTCACAATCAATGTGGCCTTGGGAAAGACTGCCTCCCTGTGCCAAGTCCAGCTGCCCGGGACCCAGGACTGAGTGGTACAGGCCGTCCCACAGGTCAATAGATCACTTCCAATTTCTTCGTTAAATTGTGCAGCAGTATGATTCTGAGAAACTCGGGTCAGACACACCCAGGACCTGTAGGGTTCACGGCCTCCCCAAATGTACTTTGTAGCTGATGGGGGCGTTTCATTAGCTTCTGTGTGTAAGGGTGGCAACCAGGATGCCCAGGTCTCAGCGATATCCATCGTAGACCAGGGATTGGGCAATGGGCTTTCACTTTCACAGCATCTTATGGTTTCCAAAGCACATATGCCTTATCTATTTCGGTTCTTAAAGGTTTAGGGCAGAAATTATTATCTCTACCGACCTGCATGTTAGCTTCACGAGACATCTACTCTATCCTCTATTCTCTATTCTTTTCTTTATCTTTGTCACCCACCACAGTGTAAGGTAGCTGGCATCTACTTGGAGAATGTCTGCTGAGTTGGTCAATGAATCTCCATTGTACAAAAGAAGAATTAAAGAACTCGTTGAGGGTAGGCTATTGATAAGAGGCTTCTGGGACATCTGTCTCCAGGTCCACTGCTCTATCACCTCCCAGGCTAATCTCATAGAGGCTCAAAGTGGACTTGGGGAGATAAAAATAAAAACTAGGTTCCACAGTGACACTCAGAAGCGATCTTACAAGCCTGAAGCCCAAGCCAAAACCGGTTTGGCTCAGTGGTAGAGCATTGGTCTGTGGACTAAAAAGTCCCGGGTTCAATTCTGGTCAAGGGCATGTACATTGGTTGTGGGCACATCCCCGGTAGGGATGTGCACGAGACAGCTGGTCAATGTTTCTCTCTCATCGACGTTTCTAGCTCTCTATCTCTCTCCCTTCCTCTCTGTAAAATAACAATAAAATATATTTAAGAAAAAACACACAAAACAAACCCGAGGCCCAAGCGGCAGCAGAGGATGGCGCTGGGATGATGCTTGCTTAGCACCCGTGTCCTGGGTGCATGGATTTACCTCCTTCTCCCACAGACCAGCTCCTCCCTCTGCCTTTGCCTGTGCTGTGCCCACCACCTGGAATGCCCTTCTGGTCCTCTCCATGGCCAATTCCTAATCAGAAACCACTTCCCACCAGGCCTCTCCCTTTTTCCTCCTTCTGCCACCAAAATTTAGGATCTTTTTTTTTTTTAATCAGAGCACATACCAAACAATATTACATTTCCTCACTTTGTCAACTTCCTCTCCCCTCCTCCCACCCCACACTGTGAGTTCCCTGAGAGCGGAGACGGTGTCTTTTTATAGTCATAAATTGCTTTACAAGTGGTTGGTACACAGGTTTTTAATCATTGTTTGTTGAATGAATTGTTACATGTTTCTTGTACATTATCGAGGAAAAAAAAGAAAGAAAAATCTCCAAAGAGCACTTTTCCCGTTAATGGTGACTGGTGACTCATGGTCTGCAGTGGCGATCACAGACACACACACCAACATGAAAGTATGCCACAGGGTGTGTAGAAGGCGTCCCCTCTTATAGTGGCTGCTCTGACCCAGTCAGACTTGACCTTCCGCTCATTTTGCAATTGCTCGGATGGACATAAAGGATGACAAGGCCCCACTGTTATTCTCTGGCCCATTCCCTATAATGGCCAATGCTTTGGACCTGGAGGTCACAAATTCTATCCCGGTCCCCAAAAGCATCCTGGGAAGGTGTGGAAAAGAGTGTGGCTTTGGGCATACAAATAGGCTGAACACAAATGAAAAGACTGAGCAAAATTAGCTTAATGGCCTTTGGAGAAAAAAAGTGTGGCTGGCTCTCCTTTCACTGCCTACCCTCTTTACAGACTTGTGGCTCCTTCATAAAAGAAAGAAAGAAAAAAAGAAAGAAAGAGAGTGGGGGAGGGAGGGAGGGAGGAAGGAAGGAAGGAAGGAAGGAAGGAAGGAAGGAAGGAAGGAAAGAAAACCCAGAAGGCGGAGTATTTGGGAGATTTTGTATAAAGGATATGATGAGAGTAAGCAAAGACTTTTATAAGGATGTGGAGAGAAAACACAGAGGTTCCTTTTGGGTTTCTTACCAAGTGGTTGTGTCTATACCAAGCGGGGGAGAGAGGGGAGCTGCTTTCGCATTGTTGATGCTGAAGGTTCCAGAGTGCCTTCAAGGGCCTGGGAACTGAAGGGGAGGCGCTACCCACCTTGGTAAACTTAGAGTCCACATGGATGGAGTTTTCTTAAAAGAGACCAGAGAGAGAGATGGAAAGGGGCTCAGGTCAGGGATGGGTCCTAAGGGACAATTAGGAACCTGCCAGTCACAGCTGCCCGGGAAGGCGGTCCTGTCGGGAGAACAGCAGGGGCCGGGACAGGAGGCGCAGCGGAGCAGGGAGGAGGGGAAGCTGGTTGTTGGGGAAGGAGGTGAATCCAGGCACCCATCCGGAGCATCACCCAGATGCCGCCCCCTGCTCCCGCTCGGGCCTCAGGTTGATAAGATGGCTTCTGAATGTCACTGTGGAGCCCAGTTGTTTTTTAATCCACTCAAAGCCACTTTGAGTCTGAGATTAGCCACCGAGGTGATAGCGCAGTGGACCTGGAGACAGAAGTTCCAGAAGCCTCTTAGCAATAGCCTAACCTTGACCAGTTATTATTTTTTAATATATTTTTATTGATTTTAGAGAGGAAGAGGGAGAGATAGAAACATCAATGATGAGAGAGAGAGAGGCACTGATTGGCTGCCTCCTGCACACCTCCCTCTGCGGACTGAGCCCAAAACCCAGGCATGTGCCCTTGACTGGAACTGAGCCTGGGACCCTTCAGTCCGCAGGCCGATGCTCCATCCACTGAGCCAAACCGGCTAGGACCCTCGAACAGTTCTTTCATTCTTCTTTGGTACAGTGGAGATTCACTGACCAACTCAGCAGACATTCTCCAAGTAGATGCCAGCTCCCCGGCAGCTGTTTTATCACAGGAACCACCCTCAACCCAGTGTGCCGGGCAGCACTGCTTCCAGGGTGCTCTGATCGGAGGCTCCCAGGCCCCATGCTCTGTCCCAGACCAGCCAGCCACACCTTCTCTGCTTACTGGGTCTTTCCGCAGCATCTCTCCTGCAGTGTGTGTGTGTGTGTGTGTGGGGGGGGGGGGTAGGGGGAGTAGGAGGGGGTGGAGCAGAGGCCGAGGACAAGCAGGGAAGGGATCCCTCCCTCCGCCAGGGCTGGCTTCTGTGGCCTCCCACACACTGTCACCTCTTTCCAGGTGAGATAAGAGATCTTCGCCGCTGACTCCCTCAACGTGGCTTTTTAAAGGGACAAGTGAGAAAATGTGAATAAAAATACTTGGTAAACTGTAGAGGTGCTATGCAAGTGTGAAGAAGTAGTATTATTATCATCACAGCTTTATTCGGTCGCAGTTTGCCTCCGCACGGGTACTGACATCACTTATGCTTTGGCCCGGATCAACAGTGACATCCCTATTCCCGTGGAAGCCCTGCTGTTCTCTGGACCTGAGCTGCCCTCTGAGGCCTCTCTGACTGGCAGGGTCCTCACTGTCCCTTAGGGCCCATCACCGATTAGCAAAACTCCATCCACTTGGACTCCGGGTTTACTGTGGTGGGTAGCACCGGCCATCTACTTGCTTATCTTGCTGATGAGAATGTGAGTTCCCGGCAGGCAGGACCTGTGGCATACTTCTGGACATAGGTGCACGCCCCAATACACGGAAGAGTCTCTGCGCTCGCTCCACTAAAGCGAGCAGGTTTGCCTAACAACATCCTCATTCTTGTTTTAGAGCGACACACCTGGAGCTACGTGTAATATGCGCGTGCCGGAGACGGGAAGAAGAGACAGTAATGATCATAACAAGCCACGGCTGACTGCTAAGCAAGCACCAGGCACTGCGCTAAGCACCCCCTCGGAGGTTGGCGCTATCTTTCCAAATCTGCAGATGGGGAGATTAAGAGGCAAACTGCCTTCGGTCACAAAACAGGATCTCGGCTCCAGTGTCTGGGGTCTTAATCGCTGCATCAGAAAAGGCAATGCAGAAGAGACTGGGAAAAGAAAGAGGAGTCTGTAGTTTAGTAAGGTAGGAATATTATCATATTTATAGCTTCGTTTTCTTAGTCCTTATTTTTTGTTAATCCTCACCCAAGGATACATTTTCCATTGAATGTTTTGTTGTTGTTGAGATAGCAGAAGGGACGGAGAGAGGCAGAGAGGGGGAGAGAGAGAGAGAGAGAGAGAGAGACCAGGGCTGGGAATCAAACTTGCAAGCCAGGTGCCTGCCCAGGGATTGAACCTGCAACTGAAGTACATGCCCTTGACCAGGAATGGACTCTTTGGTGGGCTGGCCAACGCTCTAACCACTTAGCAACACCAGCCAGGACTTCTTAGCATTATTTGACGATATGGACAGCGCTATTTCCGCCCCATCCCTTCTTCTAATCTAAGTGAACCCGACAAATAACATTTCTATGAAACAATAAAATAAATGAGAGGAGTTTGATCTGGGGAAAGGGCTAAGATCCTGACTCCCTTAGGTCTTGAGAACTGGTTTCTACCTCTTCTACTCCACCTTTGAAGTGGACTTATCTAAATAGAAAATAACTGATCTTATTTTAAAGGGCTGCTTTGGGGTTATAGATTTACTGCCCAGAAACCCTTTAAAACTGCCTGGACAATAAGTGCAAAATGTATTATTATGGTTATTGCTGTTAGTACTACTATAGGGTTAGCACCACTGTGCCTTCTCTCTGTCACGTCCCTTCCCTCCCCGTGATAATCGAATCTTCCCTGAGGACCACCTCTGGTGATTTCAGGGTCCTCGTCTGTGTCCCAAATAATTCTCTCTTGGAATAGTCTTTGAAAGGCTGGACAAAGCAGCTGCCTTCAAATAATTTCCTTTTCCTGGCTCTAGTAATAGGAACACCTGAATCAACACTTAGCAATCAGATGAGATTCTCAACTATATGGCTGTTGGCAAATGAGAAGGTAAGCATTTTGCCCGCAAGAAAAGACCGAATACTTTAATGTCATTATTCTTCTTGAGCTGCATCACGCACAGCCCTCCCCCCCCCCCTAGCTGTCTCACTAGAAAAGAGTCCTGACAAGGATGGTTGAAAGCCCCGAGCCCTGGCTTCCTGGAAAAGGCGGGGGTGCAAGGAGCACCACTAGATTCCCAGGAGTGGAAAACTCCAGCCCAGAGACACCAGAATTCCTGTGGGAAAGGTGAATTAGGTGAACTCTCTGCTGGAGTATTCTGGAAAGAAGGGTGAAGGTCAGTGATACAATACCCCCCGGGCACCGTGTTCTGGATATCTAGACTTTCTGTCTTCCAATGAGCTAAATATACTCTATGGCAGTTTAAAAACATCATCCCTGCCAAAACCGGTTTGGCTCAGTGGATGGAGTGTCGATCTTCGGACTGAAGGGTCCCAGGTTCGATTCCGGTCAAGGGCATGTACATTGGTTGCGGGCACATCCCTGGTAGGGGGTGTGCAGGAGGCAGCTGGTCGATGTCTCTCTCTCATCGATGTTTCTAGCTCTCTCTCTCTCTCCTCTCCCTTCCTCTCTGTAAAAAATCAATAAAATATATTTAAAAAAAACCACAAAAACCCATCATCCCTAAATATTTTTATCTTGTTCCTATTAAGAAGTGGGAGATATAACCTCCCTTTGAATCTGAACTTAATAAATGAGCCACTTCCAGAACCCAGCCGCCATTGCATGAGGAAGCCTGAGCCGCTTGTGGAGACGCCGTCATGCAGAGCCGTGTGGGAAGGAACACGGCCGTGGCTCTGGCCCCTGGCAGAGTCCCAGGGGACAGGCACCACCCACCAGCCCCCATGCGAGTGGGCCTTCTGGGAAGGAGGGCCTCCAGCCCCAGCCGAGCCACCCCAGTTAACAGGATGTGGAGCAGAGATGAGTCTCTCTGCTGAGCTCTGCCCAAGGTGTAGGCTCATTTCATGAGTGGAATAAATGATTTTATTTTTACACACTTCACTTTGTGATGGTTTCTAATGCAACCAGATAATTGATATATTCCATGCGTTGGGAAGAAACCTTTCCTGGGTTCTTTTAGTCATTCTCTCTATCCTGAAATAGCGCTTTCTTTGCTCTTTCCTCTTAGACCAGCTGAGGACTGAAATTAGCTATCAAAGCTGGATATACTGCAGAAACACAGGGAGTCTTTGGACAGAATGCAGATGCTATGACAATTCCCCAGTGATCATCTTCAGATGGGCTTTCTGTGTGTCAAGTGGTACAAAACTTGCCCCTAAAAGAGGCATCCCCTTTATTAACTATAGAAATACAAATTATATCAATGAGGTACAATTTCACAATGGTCAAATTAGCTGGCTATTTTTTTATTATCCTATATAATAAAAGCCTAATATGCTAAGTGTTTGGTCGTCTGGTGACTGGTTGACTATTCAACCAATCAAAATGTAATGTGCTAATGATATGCTTAGGCTGCTCATCCACTCACTATGATGTGCACTGACCACCAGGGGGCAGACAGTTGACTGATAGTCCAGTCACTATTATGTGCATTGACTACCAAGAGGTTAGCTTGCTGCTGGGGTCTGGCTGATTGAGACCGAGCAAGATGAACCAGACATGGTCCTGGAGCCCTCCCGTGGCCCCTCCCTAGCCCCAATTATGCACTGGTGGGGTCCCTTGGCCTGGCCTGTGCCCTCTCACATTCTGGGAACCCTCGGGAGATGTTGCAGAGCTGGTTTTGGCCCAATCCCGCAGGCCACTCCCCTCAGAAGAGCACCTAACACAGGGCTCATGGTTGGAAAGTGCTGCTGAAGCAGTGCATGCCTCTCCAGATCAGGACTGATTGGGCACGAGCCCGCAGCAGGTGCAATGGGACCAGAACGAGTGCGAGCAGCAGGTAGGAGCTATAGGCAGCTTTGGACCGTGGGTTTCAGCCTGATCCCCACAGGCCAACCCAAGGGACCCCACCTGTGCATGAATTCGTGCACCGCGCCTCTAGTTAAATATCTTTGTATTGACTTTAGAGAGGAAAAGAGAGGGAGAGAGATAGAAATATCAATGATGAGAGAAAATCATTGATGGGCTACCTCTTGCATGCCCCCTACTAGAGATTGATCTACCAACCCAGGCATGTGCCCTTGAACCTTAAGTCCACAGATCCATACTCTATCCACTGAGCAAAACTGGCTAGGGCTGCTGGCTATTTTTTTTTAAAGGACAATATTTAACAACAGTGATGTTGGGATGAAAGCATACATTGCCCATGACAGGATAAATTAGTACAACCATTTAGAAAATGATTTGGCAATGTGTAACACACGCTCCCATCCAGCTACATGAACAATACTAACTTTTGCCTCAGTAATTTTAGTTCTCATAATTTATCCTAAGCGAATAATTTAAAGTAAGAAAGGGAGAAAAAAAGAACCTTATTAAAGGAAGATGCTTATTGCAGCCTTATTTATCACTAGAGGCCTGGTGCATGAAATTCATGCAGGGGGGAGGGTGTCCCCATCCTGGCCTGTGCCCTCTCACAGTGCGGGAGCCCCGTGATCCATCACTCCAAAGAGGTAAGCCCCGCCCACCCATCCAGGGCTCCTAGATGAATTGCCCAAAGAGGTAGGCCAGAGCCGCGGGACTCACCTCCACACTGCGCATGCAGCATCAAACCCCCACCCACCTGTGCACGGTCGCTGTGCATGCAGCCTCCTGGTGATCGCTTGTTACAGTGGCAGGAGGTTTTCGCAACCACATAGGCTTTTATTAATAGGATGGTTAAAAAATTGGAAACAGATTAAATTTCTAGATGTGGAGAAGTAGTTTAAATAAAAGTACATTATACCAGCCTCTTGGAATGTTATGCATTCATAAAATGATAATAATGAAGACGGTAATCCCAGCTCATGATGTAATCAGAATACATATAAAACTATATGTCCACTGATTACAATTTTATACAAACATAGGTACACATAAATAAGCTTTAAAAGGGAACAGGTATGCCAGGCCAGTGTGCCTCAGTGGTTGAGCATTGACCTATGAACCAGGAAGTCATGGTTGGATTCCCATCAGGTTACATGCTCAGGTTGCTGCTTGATCCCCAGTAGAGGGCATACAGAAGGCAGACAATCAATGATTCAATGATTCTCTCTCATCAATGATGTTTCTATCCCTCTCCTTCTCCCTTCCTCTCTGAAATCAATAAAAGTATAATTAACAAAAGGGAACATATAAAGACAAAACAAGTTATTTTTTAGTAATAGTTCATATTAGATAGTTTTCCCTTTTAAATACAAAACTTTGTAATTTTAAAAAGCATTTTAAAAAGAAGGGACAGAGAGATGACCTATTAAAAAGAGTAAAATCACCTTCCAATACAATTGGCTGAGCATTTTCTTGGTGAAAACAGGTACTGCCCTTCTGTTGAACAAAATAAAAAACTAATCCTTAGATCCCATGGAATTTTTCTTGGCAGAGATAACTTAATACTAAGTTATTGTGGTAACTTCCTAAAGAGCAAGTCCTCTATCATTTTATGTGCATTCTGTGTGTTCAATAAGAGAAAAGGGAGGTAATTCAAAGATTGTTAAATTAGCATATTATAATTTTGGCTTTGTTTCTCTCCCCGCCCAACCTCCTCCTTTTTTCTTGCTGGGCTTCTCAAATATAAAGTGTTAAAATAAAACCAGCAACAACTATTCCCATTTTTAGAGTGAACTTTAATTCCCGCCAATTCAAAATCACTGCTCTTCTCTAGGTGGCAATAATAGAGTGATTGTCTCTTAAATTAAAAAATAAGAATGACAGTCACATAGGAGAAAGAAAACCTGCCTGAGACTTCTCTGTGGTCAAAGGGCACCAGCAAAAGCCGGAAAACAGACTACAATTGTGTACGTGGATATTCAAAGCCCAAACAAACCATTTTCACCCCCGTTGTTCAAATACTGGCATTAGGGTCTCTAAAAACACGCCCAGAAACAAAGGAGAAGGAAAACTAGTTCCTGCAAATCCCAAGCTTCAGAGGGCTTTCAAAAGGAAAACTAGTTCCTGCAAATCCCAAGCTTCACAGGGCTTTCAGAGTTCCTCTGAAAGCCCTGTGAGCACCTCCAGCTCCTGGCTTTATGCTGGAGTGTCACCCAGAATCACTGGGGTCCACATACCAAACACCTGCCAACCTAAGGCGCTCAGTAAACTTCTTGTCTGAATGTGCAGCCAAACATTAAGTACATGTTTTCCCAAACTAATTTCCAAGTGGAACTGTTTACATGTTACCATATAGATCAGTGGCTGCTTGGAACACTGAATCTATTTCAGAAGTTCAGTTACACGGAGCCATTTTTCTCAGTCATAAAATAAATACCACAGCAGGTTAGGATATCTCTGTAATTCTGCCTCTCGAGCAACACGAAACCAGACTCCAGCTCTCCCCGAAGCCCTTTTCAAATCAGCCCACTCAATGCTCATATAAATATAAACACGTCAGTCAATCAGCCACTAGAGCTGAAGGAATATCTTGGGAGCTAAAATGTAAACTCCTATTTGTTTTCAAGGCTTCTGAGATAAGCATCCTATTGCAAGTAATAAAAAAGGCAAAAAGTCAAGATGCTCTCCACCATGATACAATTAAATAACATTAAATAGGTTAAATTAAATTAAGGAAATAAACCCCTCAACTGAATAACTTTTGGGAGATCCAAACACATGCTACTTCTAGCTCTTGAGAGAAGAAAGCATTACCATGCTCACTCTTTCTCTCGAAATTACTTGAGTTCTTTAAAAGAATCTACATTAGGAGGGAGGATGGGAATGAGGTGGAGGAGGTTAATGGGGAGAAAGAAGGGCCTAGGTAATACTTTCACCAATGAAGATTAAAAGATAGAAAAAAGATACTCCAGAAAAAAAGAAAAGAATCTACATTAATACCTCTTGATCAACATCAAAGAAAAAACTGCTTAATATCTAAGTGATAAAATTGGTAACACTAAGCATCATGGCCTTGATTTTAATTGGCTCCTGGTACTGTGACCTGCACCGCAGTGGTTTGTGGGCTTTGACCCCCCCACAGAAGGTCCCTATCTCTTCTTGGCTCAGACTGGCCCACAGCATGCTTGTAACGTGGAAACACCCGCTTAATGATGCAAATGTTTAGGTAATGATTAGAGACACTTTGAGCTGCAAATTCTCTTGTGATCTAAAATTTGCTCGAGTAGAAGGTGGCTTCGGGCAGAACGGAAGGTGTATCTGCAAATGATGATTGCGGAATCTGTTCATTTAGAGTTATTTTTCTTTGAAATGTCTTTATTCATTACAATTTGCTGGTGACCTCAACTTGATTAAAAAACAAAAAAAGTAAAACCTGCAAACATGTTTGTAGGGGAAGTCTATGCTTGCCATTAACCAGCTGTAAGTTTTAATTCGGAAATTGTAACAGTGCTCCCAGAGGGATCAGAATGACTAAACCAGATAAGACCGTGGTTCTCACGCTGAGTAAACAGTTACACCTTGGAGAGACTGGGTCTCTGCAGAAGTAGATATTTGGGCCACTGTGAGCACAGAAGCACTTATTGTAAAAGTGTACATTGAAGTGTAAACTACCTGGAATACACCCAGCACTGGCATTCCCTGGCACCACACTGTGGGGTATGTTTTCATTGATCAGTGCCCACGCCAGAGAGCTGGCTAAATATTTTGATTATACAAAACTTCTTGGATTGGAAATTAGAAAATTCTCAAGGTTGTCAATATTTATGTATCAGACTCTTAAGGTCTCGAGCATAGATTTTTTTTTTTTTTTCGTTTTAACTGTGGCAAAAGTATTGAAGTGAGTTAAGTCTCCTCTGGGATATTAGCATACAATCTATAGAGAGTTTCAGATCCAAATGAAATGAGAATAATGCTGATGCTCAATCACTTTGGCTTCGTGCTGTAAAATCACCACAGAGTATGTTTATATAGGCGTCTAGAGGCCAAAGGTTTCAACTACCCAGCTCAACTTCTGAGTTCCACCTTTGTTCCTTTGACCCCATAATCCCCACACCCTAATTCTGAGCTCGGAGACACCACAGTTACCATCCGGATTCAGGCCTGACATCATGTTACACTCACGTCTTACTGTCCTGAGGTATGACGGTGTCCAGCAGGCACCCTGGAGGTCACTCTACTCTGCCTCAGTTTCCAGCTGAGAGGAGGCGCCAGGAAATCAGGCAGCTTGCCTGAGCACGTGACACAGTGGGGACCTATTAGAGCCAGACTGTGACTCCAAAATCTCAAGTCTGTCCCCTCAGATCCACACGGAATAAACGCCACCGGGGAAGAGGAGCAGTCAGAACAGGCTCCATCATCAGCAGGGTCCAATGCAAAATGAAATGCGGGGCTCCTTATGCAAAAAAAATTAGACATTTCAAGGCGGCCACAGCAGAGTGCCCTTGGCGCAGGGCCGAGTGTGGTTGCACTGGTGAACAGGCCCAGGAAACTGACCACCGGTGCAGTTTCATTAGTGCCTAGGCTTTGATTCCATGAAGGCAAAGGGGGAAGAAAAGCTCTTTGATCACGAAATGCCCAAACATTATCTGTTGCCTAGGGAAACGAATGAGTAAGTGTGCGAAGGCATCTAGAAAATCACTAAGACCCAGGGTCGGGTTGAGGTAATACAGCTAAGTCAACCAAAAATACCTGGTCCATTATTTAAGTGTCACAATTAATAATCTGAAAATACTTCACAATATAATACACTTTGCAAGCCCCAACACAAAAAAAAAGTTGCCAGAATCATGTCCAAAATACGATTTGAGTGGCAATGTACACATGTGGTAGCATCACTGTGCTTTATTTATACTCAAGAAATGCCAACTTCTTACCAAAACTGGTTTATATGTTTTCTGTCTCTTTCTGCATTTAGAAGTAGCCATCAGATGTTTTACAGAGCCTATCTGTATGCAAAAATCTACAAGCGCTTCAGATATGAATATTTCATACACTGCTAGGCATCTCTGACTTGAAAACAATAGCATTAATAACAACATGAGTATATTGAGTTTTATTATGTCAGGTACCTCGCTAAGTACTTTGCATACATTTCCTCCTGAAGAAAGACATCATAATGTCTCTATGGGTAGCCGGAGTATCCTGATTTTCTACACGGAGAACAAGGCTCCGCGAGGTGGCACGGCAGGGTCAGGGTCAGAGTTGGGCGTAGGGCCATTCGGACTCCTGGAGAGACTAAGAGCTTTTGGAAGGAGAACAGTGCAGGTGGGATGTACTGAGACACTGCAAACGCTGTGGCTTGTCTTTAGGAATGTGACTTACATGTGATCCAGCCTGGGTGAAAGTTCACGTTGGTGAACAAAAACACAGCCATAAACCTCTGAAAGTAAACATTTTCTGATGATGAAAATTTGTGGTTCATTTTACAGCATGCTGCAAAGGCTGGGGTACAAAGACAGGTACAAAGTTGAACGAAGTTAGGGCCCCTCACCCATCTTTTATGGGGCTGCAGGGGTGATTTATTGCATGACTGTACCAAGAAAAGAAAAAAAAAAGGTTAAGCAGTCTGGAGTGAAGGGAGAACCAGGCCAAGATTTCCAGTCAGAGAACCTGCAACACATTTCACTGAAGAGCAAGAAAGAAAAAAAGTGGGCGCGTTTTCTGTGTAGACACAGGATGTACAATAGGTAGCCAAAACACATGAAACTTTAACTTTAGAGCTTCGTGGGTTAACAGTTGTTTGGAAGAAGGAACTATGAAAAAAATATGAATTTATAAGCACGAAATGTCTCAGGAGTTGAAGAGAACAGTGTTTCTGTCCCTACCGAGGAGATAAAAATGCCTTCATTATAATGGCTCATATTTATTATGATGTTTCAAAGTGTTAACGTGGCCGGGGCATCTTATTTCTCATTTAAAACGAGCCACAGGGAAAAAAAATAAAGAAAAAATATGGAAGCATAATCAAAGCACATTCATTTTATATATTCTGGCCACTTCTTTGTAGTACTGGCCTCCAGTGTCACGTCTTTTGTAGTTTTTAATTGCTTCATTGCATGAAAATTCTGTTCTAGGTATGCAAAATTTGTGAATAATGGCACAAAGATATTTCTGGCCAAACACATGAATACGTTTATGTAATATACACTGTGTGTACACACTATGCATATGTAACGATGTCAAATAAGAACACTTCGTAACAGAACGCTGATTTGGTTCCAGTATCCACTGGTGAGTCTCCTCCATCGAGTGGGCTGCTCTGGAGGTGGTCCCACCCTCCTGCCCAGGACTACCGTACGCTGCGCGCGTGGGTTCTATCCACCGAGACCGAGGGGAGCCTATTGCTAGGCATGGTTTCTCAGGAAGACCTGGTCTCCTCATCTGCTTTATTCTTAAAGGCACTGTGGAAAGAACTAGCCAAGGAGAGGCTGACAGGCTGAGCAGAGCAGAGAAGAATACAGAAAGCATGATATGACGTTGTAGAGCTACCTCGTCTCACGACTTCTTATTATGTGACTTAACATGTCTTCATTGTTTAAGCCAGGGGTCGGCAGACTCATTAGTCAACAGAGCCAAGTATCAACAGAACAACGATTGACATTTCTTTTGCCAGCCAACTTTTTTAAACTTAAACTTCTTCTAACGCCACTTCTTCAAAACAGACTCGCCCAGGCGGTGGTGTTTTGTGGAAGAGCCACACTCCAGGGGCCAAAGAGCCGCATGTTGCTCGCGAGCCGCAGTTTGCCCACCATGGGTCTGAGCAACTTTGAGTTGGGTTTTTCTGTTACTTGTAGACAAAACCTACTTGACGGAGAGCCTATTGTGTTCTAAGAACTAGGCTGGCCAATTGGCACACAGTCTCTCTAAGGAAGTTATCATCTCTTTAAGGGCAGTTTTCTCTATTTAATAGACAGGGATCTAAGGCTGTTGGAGAAACTAGTGATATGCCCAATTTCTCACATCTCGTTAGCTGACAGGGCAGGATTCCATCCTAGCCTATCTGCCTCGGAAAGTTACCATTGAAAATCTCTGAGTTTGTGTCTATGTTTGCGATGTTGTATTTCTACTTATGTTCGCATTTATACACCGACGGTGATGGTGTTATTTGTAAAAGCAAATAACATTTGGTCATTTATCTCATTCTTGTCCCTTCGATAAAATGTTAAGAATAGCAGGGTATAATTGGGGGACTATGCAACAAAACAAAGCAAATGGTAAGAACTGGGAAAAGTAATCATTGCCAAATGGTCTTATCCATTAGGAGGTACTTACTTCCCTTCTCCTGGGTCAGATAATTCAAAATTCTGTTCTCAGGGCTAAGAAATTGTGCCGGATAACATGCGCATTAAGTACTTACCATTAAGCCCATTTATGAGTGTTTTAAGGGAGATATGTGTCTCTAAAGAGAAGACTGAATCAAAGGTGGCACATTTCCTGTGCACAGCTTGTCATGCACTCTCCCCTCTTCGCAGTAGAATCTGCTCATCGGTCAGGGCATCCTTTTTCTCCCTGACCTTGGATGTGGCCCCACAAATTTCTACAACCCAAACTCCAGCAGCCACTACCGAGCAGGTAGGTCTGGATTTCTACTTTGAAACTCCTGTGCCCGTCTGTCCTACATCCATATTCAGTGGGGGGATGGCTCTTCGGGGATGTAATTGGAAATTACAGGGAAATTGTGCGGTGGTACCGTATCAACCCCCGAGAGCTGAAAGAGGTGCAATTACTACTAACTGAAAACATTATCTATGTATGTCTGAAAATTGAGTCTAAAAACTGTATTAGCAGCAATGAAGTTTAAGTGATCCCGTAAGAAAAGGGCAGAGTGTTGTAAAATGTAAATGGCAATAATAAATTTTAGAAGTCCAACTATTTTTTTTTGGTCTGTCTCTTTTTACAGATAGCTATATGCTCATTCATGAATTGGATTCACACTTTTTATTTATTTTTTATTTTTAAAAAAATATTTTATTGATATTTTACAGAGAGGAAGGGAGAGAAATAGAGAGCTAGAAACATCGATGAGAGAGAAACATCCACCAGCTGCCTCTTGCACACCCCCTACTGGGGATGTGCCGGCAACCAAGGTATATGCCCTTGACCAGAATCGAACCTGGGACCTTTCAGTCCGCAGACCGACGCTCTACTGCTGAGCCAAACTGGTTTTGGCTGGATTTACACTTTTTAAATCACCATTAGATTTTATCCTACTACCTAGGTAATTAAAATGTGAAAATAAACATGACGTTAAGGAATCCTGCTATACTGAAAAGAACCATGGAGATCATCTAGATACTTTCTGATGTCCGTCCCCACCTCACTTCGTTCTAATCAGAAAACGGAGGCCAGCAAGGCCAGGGGCTGTCCATGGGTATCGGGGTGGCTAAGAGTGGAGCCAGGCTCGGCTTCCGTTCCCAGCTATGTTCTCTTGCTTCTTGTTCGAATTGCTCTGACAGCCCTGTCTGTGATGGGTGCACAGTTTGAACTCTATAATTACATTAAGCCTTAGCTATTAGCTAAGTGTATGGTTAAGAGAAGGAGGGGGGAGAGAGAGAGAAAGAAGTGGGAGGGAAGAGAGTGAGGGAGAGATTTCAGATAGTATTTTACAGTTATTTAGAGGCTTGGCAGAACACAGGCTCCTGACTTTTTCATTGGCCTCTGAGGACATCAAGCTCCGTAAACTGAAGATGGCCTTGGCTTTTAGTGAATGGGGTGGGGTGGTTTTACCTGCCAGGCCCCATCCAATTAGCCAAGAGACCAGCAAAGCCAGAGCCAATGGCACAGCCAACAAAGGATGACCTTTTGTCAACAATCTTTGCTGAAGTGGTAGCTCATTAGAACATGCTCCCAAGGTCTTCCGAAGGGGTCCCCAGGTCCCCAAAATGCTCCTTTATTCAGTCACCTTATGAAAGACAACTGGATTCTGGGACCCCGTACATTCATTGAATTAGGTAAATAATAAGAAATGGTTATATACAGTATGCTTAGTACAAAGTGAAACAGGAAGCTCAGTAAGGTTAATTTTTGCTGCCCGTCCACACCTCACTTGTAATAGTAGTTGTTCCTACTCTAATGATTACATGTAAAAGCCCCCAATTGATTATTCTAAAAGTAACAGGGTCCTCACCACTCCTTATGTTCTATAATTTTATGGTGTCCCCACTGATTTATAATCGAAGGGGGTTTTATAGTAAGTGGTTGAGATTATGAGCTTTGAAGTCAGACAGGCTTAGGCATGAATTCCGACTCTGCACGGTGTGTTCCTGAGGCACTTAACTGTGGTAGACGGAATAATGTCTCCCTCCCTCCCCGTGAGTCTGTGCCCTGATCCCTGACCTGTCAATATGCTGCTCTAAATGGCAAGAGGGACTTTGCATAAGTGATTAAATAAAGGCTCTTCAAACAGGAACCGCTCCTTGGATTATCTGTGTGGGCCCAATGTAATCACGGGCTCCTTTAAAAAAATGGACCGGGGTGGGGGGGAGGTGGGGAGACAGGAGTCCAAGGAGATGAGATGATGGAAGCAGAAGTCACAGCCCTGGGATGGTTGTCTCTGAAGACAGAGGAAGGGACCACAAGTGGAGAAATAAAGGCAACTTCTAGAAACTGCAAAACACGAAAATGGACCCTCCCCCTTGAGCCTCAGGAAGAAAGAGCCATTGACTTTCCTCCCGGGAAACCCACTTGGGCCTTCTGACCAGCACTGTGAGGCACAGTATCTGTGCTGCTGTAGGCCTTTGTGTGTGTAGTGATTTGTTACAACAGCAACAGCAAATGGACGCTCCTTCAACATTTGTATCTTCATCTATAAAATGGTAAAAAAAAAAAAAAAAAAAATGGATTAAACCAAAAATGGATGTGCTCCAAAGGGCTGATACGAGGATTATATAAGAGAAATGTAAATACAACACGCCGGTGCTTGGCCGAGGTTAAGGACTCAATAAATGTTCACTATCATTATGCATAGGATATCATCACAGAGTAGGGATTTACACACTGCTGGCTGTAATAAAGGGTGGTTCCACAAAGCGTCATTCATTGTATCATAATAACACCTTACATTGGACCAGCACTTATCTGAGTTTTAAAAGCAATTTCACCTTCCCTGTCCTAGCTGATGCAAGTCCACAGAGGAGGGGGCAGCGCCTTCCCAAAGTCACTCAGAGAGTGCTGTTGGCCAAAGTCGGGATCTGGGTCACCTGATTCTAAATACAGGAAGCTTCCGGTGTCATCATGTGGCTTACAGAAATACTCACCGTGAGCAGAATCTCCCTCGGAAACAAAAAAACGATAAGCCAGATGATGACGGGCTTGCTCATCCCACATCTGACCATTTCCTGTCTGATCTTCCCCGGAGGTTTGCTGCCAGGCCTCCAGGCCCGTTCCCGCCGCACGCAGCCCGAGCCCTCCCGGTAATGCATCTAGTCAATTGTGCAAAACACAAGGGGAAAGATTCCATCCTGACCGCGGCAGGCAATCACCTGATGCCCTGAAGCATGAAGTTTGATTACCTTTATCTCAGTTTTATCATTAAACCAAAAAATGTTGCTACAAACACTGGCTCAGGACTCCATCTATGAAACGATACAGGCCCGTCGGCAGAAATAAGCGATGCCCTTTTTCTTCCTTAATTTCTGCTCACTGTAAAGAGCCTGCGACCTGGAGGGGAGCCTCTTTAGCTTTGAGCATATTTTATGACTTATTTTGCTCTTTCATGAGCTGGCCGGGAAGCCTGCAGCTCATCACCGCTCTCCCGGGGCTATAGGCAAAAGCTTCAGGCTTACTACCTAGTGACCCGCTAGCTTTGGAGTGCAGGGCCTTGCCCTGCCTACCCTAGAGCATTGTTTCTCAGTGGCCACGGGACAAAACAGGATACAAGTCACGTGACACGTGTGTTTAAAATGCAGTCTC
Organism: Vespertilio murinus; assembly: GCA_963924515.1. Taxonomy (NCBI): domain Eukaryota; kingdom Metazoa; phylum Chordata; class Mammalia; order Chiroptera; family Vespertilionidae; genus Vespertilio; species Vespertilio murinus. The sequence goes on along the minus strand of OZ004704.1, from coordinate 160,878,890 downwards.
CCGGGTCCTCTCCCAGACCAATTGGTGCTGGGCCCTGAAATTTGCATTTTAAACCCTCTGTGATTCTGATAAACTTTAAAGTTTGAGGACTGCTGGCAGGGATCAAAGGTGTGTGTGTGATGGCAGGGATGGTCTAGGGGTGTGCCTGAATTTCCATGGCGTTATTCAGGTTTTCGTCCGCCCGGGGGACTACCAACATAGAACACATGCCGACCATCTACGTTATCTTTCAAAACCACCGCCAAGTGGCAGCCAGATTCTGACATCATGAATCTGCAACAGCTAACATCTGGGTCGGGGATATGCAACTAAGCATCAAGGTCTGGGGTAAATCTGCAGGCCGCTGGACGTCTCCTACCAAGTCCCCCTAACCAAGCTGGCTAAATCTGTGGCATGTGGGTGGGGGTGGAAGGTAGCTGGCTGTGAAACAGGCTTCAAGGTACATGCATCAGCTAAAGGGATGCGATCAAATGCCAGGTGGAAAAATGCCACAGTGTAAGGGGTAAGCACCCGGGCTCTGGAGCCGGCCTGCACTTCCGTTTATTCAATAGACACTGAGATACAGCACTCGATGCATGCCAAGCTGCTCTTAGTGCTGTTCAAATATTCATCTATTTATGTCTCACACCAACCCTACCAGGTGGATACAACCATCGTCATCCATCTTTTACGTGGTGGAACTGAGGCTCAGAGATGTTGGGCAGTTTGCTCCGGTCACGCAGCTGTCAGCCACGCAGCCAATACTCACGCTGAGGAAAGCTGGCTTCAGAGTTCATGTTCTGAAGCCCCAACGAGGGCTGCTTCTATCGGATCCAAGCCCCCGGTTCCACTACTCATTAGCCCTTCAGCCCCCGGGGGAGATTACGTGAATCTCACAGCCCTCAGTCTCCCTCTGTGTAAAATGAAGATATCATTAATAACAGTATCCACCTCATAGGAATGCTGATCAAACAATCTAATATATGCACTTACATGAGTATCAGGCACATAGTAAGCACTTAATAAGTGTTAGCTCTTAGCTATTAGTCCACACGCTCAGGGATAGCATAAGGCTTACATTAGGTAACGTATTTAAAGTGCTAGGCACCGTGCCACGGCACACGGTGAGCCCACAGTAAGCGCTGGCTGTTATTCTTAGTCGAGTTGAGCCAGGCCAGGTTATTTTAGGTCCTGTCTGGGAGGCAATTGTGCTCTAGGTAGAGGGAGGTAACATGCCCTTCGCTTCAAAAAGTAGCTGGTGGGAGCCAGATGATTACTAGACTCAACAGGTTCTCTGCCTTCCATCACTGGGATATGCCTGAAAAAGTTCCTATATTGAATTTGTGTAGGCTTAATCCTTTCCCCCCATTGATCTATTTTATAATTTCTGATTGATCTTTCATTGGCAGCGATTCTTCACCCTGAAGAGTCTTCTCCCAGACTGTCTGTCACGTAACTATTAACTTCCAAAAGACTTAAATATACCAAGAAAAATTGAACTACTGTCACAATTCTTGGCAAAGCAATTGCCTCAATCATTCCATAACGTAAATGTTTTCATTCTGTGTTTCTTTTATTATGTGTTCTGATAAGCATACTTGTACTATAAAGAACCTCCAGTCTTTCCTCCCACAAAGCTTATCAGTTCCACTATTAACCTTAGTCGCAGGTCGATTACAATGTGTGCTAACTCCAGGGTTAATCATGGTTTGGAAACAACCCTCATACCCAAGCAGCACAGGTTGGAGTAGGGATGGGCACTCCCTTTTCCATGGAGGGGAGAAAGGAGAAGGTAAGGAAGATGGGCAGGTAGGGTCTTGGGGAGCCACTAATGGGAGATGAGTTTATCCTGAAGGCTCAGACCCAGAAAGGGGTGCTGGATCCCCAGGAACTCTCAGGAATGGGTTCTCAAAGAAGTATTAGTAACTTTCCAAGCCATTTACTGCACCCCCTCCCTATTACAGAAAGACAGGCAATAGCTCCAACCCATTTCTTGCACAGTTTACCAGCTACTATAAGCTACAACTGCAACGTAATAAAAAGTAGAACTCAATGAACACATTCACTGAAATATTTGCTGCATGTCCACTGCGTGACACTCACTCTGCTAACTTACAGGGGTGAACAGGCAATCTAGCCTCCTGGGGCTGCAGTCTAAATGAGCATCTATATTCCAACTCTTTTCTTAATATATATATATATTGATTTCAGAAAGGAAGGGAGGAGGATAGAGGGATAGAAATATCAATGATGAGAGAGAATCATTGATTGGCTGCCTCCTGCACGCCCCACACTGGAGATCTAGCCATGTCCCACCCACGTACCCTGACCGGGAATTGAACCATGACCTCCTGGTTCATAGGTTGGCGCTCAACCACTGAGCCACTCCTGCCTGGCTAGAGTCCAACTCTTATCATTCTCACAGTTTCAGCAAGTTTATTCTGCCTCTTCCACTTCTTAGCTCCACATTTCCTTCTCCCACCACCAAAAATTCCCATATACGTAAGCAATTTACTCTTCACTTTAGAGTCTATGTCTAGAATCTTTTTAAGTAAAACAAAACAAAACAAAACAACAACAACACAACAAAAGATGTAGTTTGGTTCTGCCAAACAACTCTGTGTGTGGGAGAAACCATCTTGCCAGGAAATGTGAGGCAATTACACCAGGCCCCGCCACATCCATGTGTAACATCGAACCATTTGGCAGATGACGTGATAGGGGGTTTTTCTGATCATGGAGCAATTACTACATCATCACAAGATTGATGGCTTAAGCATCGGGGCCATCTGCTGAGTGGCTAAGTACAGTAGACCAGAGACACTGAATAAATATTTGTGGATTGCATGGCAAACCGCCTCTTCACACCTGAAATGCAAGTCTGTCCTAGGTTAGGACTCCAACGTGGACAACTGATCTAGACCCCCCCCCTCCCCTAGGGCCTTTGATAAGCTGTTCTCTATGCCTGGAATGCCCTCCTCACCACCTCCCCTTCTCCCCTCACTCTCCACCTGTCCAAATCCTACCTAGTTCAAGGACCAGCTCAAATATCAGTGGCTCCACAGAGCCTCCGCTGACCACCCTCGCCAGAAATAACCTCTCACTCCTCTCAGTTTCCACAGGTCTGTGGGTATGCTTTCTGACACGTGAAACACTTGCCGTTTTATTTTGGCGATGTGTTGGCCTTGTCTTTTCCGTATACCACTCAGCAAGACCCTTGAGCTCTGGAACTGTGTCACGTTCCGCTCTGAACCCTCTCCCTACCCTGGCACCCACTTGTACAGCACAGACACTTGGTAAAAGTTAGCTAGATGAATACATGGTTACCCCAGCAGTGGCAAAACCAGAAACATTCTTTATGTAGCATTCTTTATTTATACTGCAAAAACTGTAGCATTCTTTATTCCTCCTTCTGCCTCTCCTCCTTCTTCTATAGCTTTGGAAATATATTTACTCCACAGATTAACTCTATCCATCAATTACCCAGGAGGACTTTGGGGATCTACTGGTCAATGCAGACAACTCTGTAGACCAAGTGGTTCTCAACCTTTCTAATGCCTCGACCCTTTGATCCAGTTCCTCATGTTGTGGTGACCCCCAACATAAAATTATTTTTATTGCTACATCATAACTGTACTTTTGCTATTGTTATGAATCCTAATGTAAAATATCTGTGTGTCTCGACCCACAGGTTGAGAACCGCTAGCAGGGTCGCCTAAAACCATCGAAAAACACAGATATTTACATTACAATTCATAACAGTAGCAAAATTACAGTTATGAAGTAGGAACGAAAATAATTTTATGGTTGGGGTCATCACAACATGAGGAACTGTATTAGAGGGTCTCGGCCTTAGAAAGGTGGAGAACCACTGCTGTAGACCAAAAGAGCTCTCTGAAGCCGTTAGAATGACAAGGAAGGCCTAAGCCAACACAGACACTGGGGGGAGGGAGTCCAAGCCCCTGGTCTGCTGACAGCAGGCACTTGGGGAATGGAAGTGTCATTTTCTCAAACAGCTTCCTCTGCTCTGCTTCACATACACCCCAGTTCCTCGGCTGAGTAGAAACTGCAGTCTTTATTTTTAAATACAGACTCCAATAATAGCCTAAGTAATTGCAGATCATCCTGGGGCCTTATTATGCTTGTACCAACATATTGGACTTTTCAAAAGCCATATTTCCTTCCCATAAATATATGTTGAAAAACCTCAAATTTCAGCATTATTGTAGCGGTAACGCGTATTTGTTTTCCTTCCCTCCCATAGGAATCCTGAATAAAACAGATCAACAAGGAAAAATGCTGATGCATGAGGGACATTTCTCAACAGTGTGTCTGATGACTCACAGAGACAAAAGGATTCTCTCACAAGCATAACTGAGAAAAATGTCTATTACAATACAGGGCACAGACCAACTTCAGTAATACACTTTTCCTCCCGGTGCCACTGATGCTTGAACAGCTGCAGCTCACTGTCTCAGCTGATGGGGCCCATAAATACTCCTGGGAAATGGAACCAGGATACATAATGGATCTTCACCTGCCAAGATCAGGGGGATGAATGCCGGGCACACCCGGACGCAGGAGCACTCTTTGGTGGAGGGTGATGAATATTGTCATTTGTCCTCTGCCACCGTGATCTGGGACAGGGAAGCCCAACAAGGAGAAAAATGGTGGGAGAAGAGAACTGTTCTAGGACACTCGAGAAGAGAGCGTGTCATAATTATTGGGCCAACAGGCATAAAAATGAAAGAGCAAAATGATACAGTTCAGTTCGGAGAGAGGTAAAATTTAAGAGCGTACCCACCGTGTAACATATAATTTCCTTCACTAGAAAAATTTCCCTCAAAATCTCACTCTTTTATTGAAAGACAAATGTCGGGATTACCAGGGACTCAGAAAACTGCAGAAGAGCCCCCATTTCTGAAAGCAATTCAGTGCAGGGGTGAAGACGTGGGCTGAGAGGTATGGCAGACCTGGTTTGAATTCTGACTCACACGCCTTCCTGCCCTGTGACCTTAGGAAAATAATGTGGCTTCTCTGGTGTCTGGGCTTCATTTTGATAATCACTGATGCTAACAGAACCTACAGCACGCAGGTTTTTGGAAGTAACATGATATAGCAAAGTTAAAAGATCTTAGATGGTGCCTAGAATTTAGTAAGCAAACCAAGTATAAATGGCTGCCCTTTTGTTCTCTTCCTCTTCATCATCATCATCATCATCACCATCATCGTCCTAGTCATCATCAATCGTCGTGGAAGGGGACCAAAGTTTTGCCACCCTGAAGCAGCCTTTTTGGATACTGATTTCAAGCTGTTTAAAAGACTCAGAAAGAACCTTCAGCCCTCCCCCCTTTCCTGCCCTAGAGACTGACAGATAAACCTTGCTTTGGGAAGCAGATTTTAGGCTATTCACCTTAGCCTGATTTGAATTGAGGGTGGTAAATAAGCGGCTTTCAGACAGGGACCTTTCAGCTAGATCCCCCTGTGTCCCCTGGTTTCTGAGCCTCCTAGCGAGGATTCTCCTGCCAGGTGTGCTCGCTCCTCAACTCACTGCCCATTCTCACGTCTGAAATCCAATACCCCATCCCACCGGTTTATCCTTTATCTACCTATGTCTTATATACCCAATGCTGCCTCACTGTCTTTGAGACTTTCGTGCATATAGGAATTACCCATGCACATGTACGAACATTTACTTTTCTCCTGTTAATCTGTCTGTTAATTCGGTTATTAGCCCAAAGGAGAACTTAGAAGGCAGGAGGAAAAGCAATGCTATTTTTCTCTCGGTCCCCAAAATATCATCCCGACTGTTGTGCGGCTGGTTTCATCGGTAAACGTTGGGGAAAGGAGCAAGGCCGCCTGCCAGAACACGAGGCACATCAAACTCCAAGAGCGGCACTTCTAACTATAAAAGTTCTGTTTACGGTTGGCAGCATAACCTAACAAATGCATCCACCCAATTCATGCCATCCTTGCTTTAAAAAACAAAGACTACTGTAGCTGATCTCTTATTGGGTAAAAAGAAGAAGAAAAAAAAGTGATAGAAATCACTGGATGCTGTTAGCCATGGGTCCCCATGGAGGCACGGCCCATGTTCTTTGCGAAAAGGGATGAAGCAGTAACCTGCTCAATTCTCCAAAGAATTAGACAAGCTCTTTTCTGTTTTTCAGTTTTTTGGGGGATCACGAGCTAAAGGACACTTCATTTTTTTTTTCCTTCCTCTTTTCAAATAGAGTGAATTCTGAAGGTTGAGGATTGAGTGGTGTCTGAAAGGCTCCTTCTCCTGCTGCACTCCCTCCCAGTGGTATCAAGGCTAAGGACGCTTTCCCTCGGGCCGTGGAAGGTTGGGACAAGTCCCCTCTTAAGTGGAACACGCCATTCCCAGCCAGCCTTTCTGCAGGTGGCCCCCAGAACTGGATGAGGGGCCCGGCCCAGGTTTGCCAAACAATGGAAACGTCCCGTTCTGGGTGTTAACTTTAGTTACCACAGCCGGGCAATGCTGCCAGTGGTGTGGAAGAAGAAAACTGCTGTAGCCAGCTGTGCTGTCCACAGTCGGATGGCCTCTGTGTAGCTCCAAATGGTGATGGAGCCAGCAGCCTGTTGTAGCCAAGGACAGGATGATGGATGATCCACACACTGTGTCCAAGTAGAGAGAATGGCAGGAGTTCACTCCAGGGTTGTTAAAATGCTAATCCGGGTGCGTTAACAGAAGCTTCATAGAAGAGAGAAGTTTGAGAACTCGGTGCACCTCATGTGACACCTATGTGGACCACTCATTTGGTTGCCCCTGGTTACATAAACAGTTGCCTAGTGAGGTAGCAAGTCGCCTCCTTTTCCTGTTGGGATGAGTGACTGCAGCTTCCGTTATCAGCGGTGCTGCCTCCGCCAATCCGGGGCTGGAGAGGAAAAGTCACCCAGTCGACAGCCACCTCAACTAACAAGGATTACGACGTGCTCAGGACAGCTGTGTGCCTTTCATTCCCTCCGCATGTCACGGGAGTAAATCAACTCCTTTTCCCCAACTGGATGTTGGCAGCAGTTCGCAAAAGAAGCGGCAACCTAAGACACCAGCTTTGCTAGATGGTAACGTGCTACGTCTCCATTCACAGGAGCCACGGAAAGTGAGACCTCCTACTCAAATGACACTTCCAACATGCGAATCATACTAATAAGACATGGGGTCATCAGTGTTAAAAGCCGGAAGACTGGACCTCCGTCCACATTTGGCATAATCAATCTCGCTTTAAAATCTCTAGGATAACATACTATACTTCCCGAAAAGGGGTGCCTATTTACATTTCTTGCCTAACGGTATGTTTAGCCATTCTCTGTTTTGTTTTTCATTCGTACTTGTATTGAACATACAGGAACCCGCCTGCCTCGCCTGCCGCTGGAGCACTAGCTAGCGCAGCTCCTTGCAAATCGTAACACTCAGTAAGTACTGAGTTGGCTGGCATGCCCCAGGTGCCTCTTGCTTCCTCTAGAAATGAACCTAGAACGTGCAGATTAAAGTCTATTAATTGAAATAAAATGTAATAGTTTGGTCTGCAATATGCTAAGGAAGGAGCTCACCTCCTACGGTTACACCAATAACGGCTAGGCAGTCAGCCAGGCCCTTAACTCTGCACAACAAGCATCAGGAGGGTGAAAAATGACCCCGTTTCAGATGCATTTTTCACTCCTTGTAGCTTAGTGAAATTCACACGCGAGAACAATGACTAAGCTAATTACCAAGGTTCATTAGGATGGAGCCGCAAGGAGTGAAGAACTTCTCCGGTTTCAGCAAGTCCTTACAACTGTGGGCATCTTTTGTGAATCGAAGCTCTATTCCTGCGGACTTGCCTGGGTGCCTTTCAAACGGCAAAAACCACCACGGCACAGGGGTCAGCCGCCCACTTACCCAGAGCGGTTACTGGACAGATCCCTCCCTCGCAGCCAGCAGCCAGTGAACTGAACTCCACTGGATTGCTCAGCTGTCCTCCCTCCGGGGACTAATAGGGTTACGTCACGGCCATCTTTCAAATCCATCAAACCGGGGGAGGAGACAGGACAAAACAACAACACACAACAACAACAAATGAACACACACACACACACACACACACACACACACACACACACACACATGCACCCCACAACAGGGACGAGGGCAGAACGCCCACAAATCTAAATCAAACTCAAGTTAACCATCTTTCTGGTAATGGGGAAGTAACGTTATTCCCGGCACACTGTCCCGCATCACAGACACGCTCCTCACCAAAGCTTACCTAGGCAGCGCCCCTGGGAGAAAGGAGGACAGGTAGCATCATTCTGCGGGAACCAATAAGAGACAGCGGCTGGTTGTTGATCTGACTACATGCGCCAATGGAGGAAAATGGTCTGCTGAACAGACTATTTTGGAAATCGGAGGCTTACTTCTTGAACTGTCTTTCTGAGAGCACATTCTAGGGACCTAACCCAAAGCACAGACGCTAACTATACAAAACAAGACCCGGTAAAGGCTGAGCTATTACAGTTCATTTGCCTTCAGATGTTTAAGTTCATGGTAATACAGGCCCAAATCTCAGAGCTTATGTGCCGGTTCTATTTAGCTAAGACAGGGCAAACGTGTGTGTACTATTTATTTGCCAGGCTGACAGAATATGCCTGTCACTCACTACATTAAACATGACTACACACAACTTAATTTCCCGAGTTAGACAGCTAAGAGAGCTGGGGGCGGTGAGGGTGGGGAAGGTTTACCAACGTGAATAAACCGACCTCAAAACCTATTAACCTATTGTTTAAACCACCACCAAGGACAGTAAAATCTTCACCTTGAGCTGTCTAAGATTAGATGTCTCAGTTCTACCAGGAAGAAACCCTGAAAAATTCTCCAAACAAGATATGCCTCCTATTCTGAGAAACAGAGACAATCTAATCTAGGAAAAAAATGTTAAACCTTTCCCTAGGATTTCATCCTTGAAATAAACAAAAACAATCCACTCCTTTGCCCCAAAGGTAGATCCTGCAGTCTTATAATTCTTAGTAGCCGCTGTAAGTTCTCGGAAAAATTTGCCCTAGAACCTGGAAACGCTACCTTATTTTTTTTTTAGGGGATAGTAGCGGCCCATAGAGGTGGACCTAGGTCCAATTACTGTTTACCAAGTCCATCTCTCTACAGCGACGATTCACTGTCCCTTCTGGGCACAAACCGCGCAGCCTGGAGCGGCGGGGGGCTGGGATGCTGGAACTCGGGTTACTGGCTGGTCCCCTCCGCACGGCGCTCCCCCTGACTTCCTCCAAGGCTGCAATTAACGCCGCTACTTCGTTCCGCCTGGGCTCCTGGACCCTTAGCTTTGCACAAGTTCAGGAGGATTTAAACCATCACCTGACAAGCAAGCACCGGTCCCGAGAGTCGATGTTGCAGACAATTTTAAAAACCAGTTTCCATCCACACCTTTAAGTCCTTTATGACTTTTTTCCCCCAATCCAAGACTTAGACACGGCAGAGGAAGCATTGAGACCCTCCGACTCGCCCCCAAGGCGGCAGGCCGGGAGCAAACACCGCCCGTGAAGACTGGAAATAAAAGTTTCCCTACCTTCCTGCTCACCACCCGCGGCGGGGGCTCTCTCCCGGCCGCAGGACGCCTCTCGCCGCGGGAGAAGGAGAAGGGGCTCCGGCGAACCGGACTCTTCCTTATTGGTTTCCATCCATAATTGATGGGCAGATGGGAACGCCACCCGTCCCCGCGCCGGGCTCCGGCCGCCTGGCGGAGGAGACCCTGTCCAAGCCGCTTCCGTAAATCATCTCCAGCCGGAGAACAAAGCGCGGAAAGTTGCGGGGGAGAGTGGCCGGGAGCAGGAACGCGGGCGCCGGGCGGGCGGTGGGCAGCTCTGGGCCCGGGCCCCCGGGGGAGCGAGGGGCGGCGGGGTGGGCAGCGGCCCCCTCCCGGCGGGAGCCCGAGCGGGAGCCCCCGCCGGAGCCTGCAGGGTGGGGGCGGCCGCGGCCCCCGAGCCCCCGCCCCTCGCCTCCCCGCAGACAACCGGGGCGCACTGACAGGTACCCCGAGTGCCCGGGAGCGGCTGGGTCCGGGCTGCGGCGCGGCGCCCCTTCTCCAGGCGCCGCCGGGGCCCGCCCGCCCGCTCCCCGCCGGGCCGGGCGCTGGGACAGAAGGGGGCGGCCGGGCCCCGCAGCCGGCTCCTTCGGGCTTTGCCTCGGCTCTTCGGCTGGCGGGCTGGCTGGCTGGCTGCAGACGCCGTGCCCGGAACAGCCTGGGCTGGCCCCGAGAATAATGCACGGGGCAGCGCGGAGCTGGCGCCGCCTGGCAAGAAACTTTTCCTCGCCCCTTTCTTCCGCTAGTCCCCCCGACACACACCCGAGGGGGTGCTCCGTGCTGGGGGGCCTCCAGGGCCACATGCCCCTCCCCCCCGGCTCCCAGCTCGGCCGGTTTTGACGGGTCCGCCAGCCCCCTCCAGCCCTCGGCGCGCCCCTCGCATGACAAGAGGAGGGAACTGGTTAACGAGAAACCAACTCTCCCCGGTGACCGCGCACACCCACCCGCGCGCGCGCCGGCCGCGATCCAGGCTCGGGGGGGACCCAGGTCCGATCACCCCCCGCCAGGCGCCCGGAGCATCAACCACCTTTGCTCGAGAGGAGAGGGTCTTACCTCATGAGGGGAGGCTGGTGAAAATAAAGCTTGTCGCTTGCAAGGGGAAAAAAAAAGAAAAGAAAGGGGGGGAAATAGAAAAAATATACATCTATATCCCTCCGTGTCTTGAGGTCTTGGCTCCCTGGGTATAATCCTGAAACTCGCCGCCACCAGTCCTTGCAGCGGCGGCGTCAGCAGCGGCAGCAGCAGCAGCAGCAGCAGCCGCAGCAGCAACAGCGGGACGGAGCCGGAGCAAAACAAACGGCGGCTCGGCAAATGGTGTAATTCGATCCATCTCCGAGTCCACCCCGCGAGCGGCGGCGGCGCGGGCCCACCCCCAGGCGCGGACGGGAGGAGGCGCGGGGGCCCCGGGCGCGCTCGCCCCGGCCCGAGCCCCGCGGCCAGCGCCGCCTGCAGGCCCCCCGCCCGCCCGGCGCCGCGGCCCCGCTGACCCCTCGGCGGCCTCCGCGTCCCCCGCCCCGGCGCCCGGCCGGCCGCGCCCCCGCCCGCGCCCACCTCCTTCCAGCAACTCCCGGCGCCTCGGCGCTCCGGCTGGCGGTGGCCGCCGCAGCCCGCCGAGCGGCAGCCTTGTGGCTCTCCTCCCTCTTTTCCCCCTTTTCCTCGCTCCCTCCTTCCTCCGGCTATCCAGAGGACGGATGATTGCAGCCCCGAGGAGGAGCTGCGGGGCGCAGTTCCTCCGGAAAGTTCTGCCTTAGTTTCCTGAGCGAAGCTTTATTTTTTATTTTTTCTTCTAAGCACATCTTTACAGACCGCCTCCCGTATTACCTTTCTCGCTCCCCCCCCCTTCCTTTAATTTCTCTTTATCACCACTAACTAAAGCAGCTGGGAAGAAGCAATCAAACACTGCTTTATCTTTATAAAAATACAGAAATTGCTTACTAAAAAAAAAAAATTCAATTTTTTTGCTTTGAATGAAAGCCATTCGGTACAGTATAATTTTGCAAGCTAATGAGCCGGTATTACAGGCAAAGTGTTTCGTGTAATGTGTTGTGGGAGAAATGAAAATGTCCTTGAGGTGACATCACTTAAAATTGACTGTCGCAAATGAAAGGGGGGGGAAAAAGTCATATATTCCAAAAACAAGAGGATCTGAACCCAAACTTCACTTCCAAGAACGGGCTGTGTTTTGTTAATCTGCAGTTGAATTATGAATCACGGGGGGAGCTCTAAAGGGCTGGCATGAACCCGGATGCCCTATTTAAAGAAAAAGAAAGACCCTTTTTTTTTTTTTTGCCAAACGTTTAATTTTCATTGGAGTATGGTTAATTACCCCGAAAGAGAGAAGAAGGAAGCAGAGAAAGGATTTTCCTCCCCTTGAGGGTTCCTGCTTTCTCCTCCGCACAGTTACATTTAGGAAAATACTCTTGTCTGAATTGTTTCTGACCAGCTGACAGCCTTGACAAGGAAATAAAAAATAAAAAAAAGATACCCCAAGGAACTGCTTCGGGCCAGTTTCCCCGGTAGTTAACACTGTTACCAAAATGAAGAAGGAGGGAGGAGGAGGAAAGGTTGTCTTTTAAAATACACACTCTTCCTGCTGTCCTTCCTACTGGAAGAAAGGAAGAAAGGGGCTAGGGTCAGGAAGAACAGCTTTGGCCACAGAGCCCTCTGATTTTTCTATTGTCATTAAGGCTTTTGTTGGCTGGCTGGTGCGTTTTTTTGGGTTGCGCTGGGTTCTGACATCATTGCAAGTTCCTTGGCAGTCAGGGCCCTTTCCCAGCCAACTCCTGACCCAGAAAGCTGTGCCTGTTCTACTGGCATCCAGTCCTTCTGTATTTTCTCCAACCAGGGAGCGAACCCGGCTGCAGGCAGAGGGCTCTGTGCGCTGAATGAAGATGCAAGAAGGCGACCAGCGGTTTGATGAGGAATCAAATTGCCACCCACCTCTCCAGAAAGCTCAGGGGTTGGCCTGTGTCTGCTGACACAGCAAATAGAAAAAGTTCAACCCTCTAGGTTCCTGAATTCGTTGCTGAAATTCAGTGACGGGCAACTCCCCCAGAGTGCCACCCCAGAGCCCTAGCCTGAGTTCCTAACCCCAGGAATGAAGACATTTCAGGTTGCAGAAGGGGATGGTCATATGTCACTTGGAGCCAAAAATAAGACATGTTTTCAGTTTCAACGTCAGTCTGGAGCGCAGAGCCAATCCCTGAGCTGGGGGAACCGGAGTTCAGGAAGAGGACAAGTCACGGGCGTCCAAGAATGACCCTTCACCTTTAGTCAGGATGGAAATAATTTAAATTTATTAAGGATTCATCGGGAAAAGGATGCTCTTTTTATTCTGATTTTAGTGGTAAGAATGCTAAGGAAACACCCTTTATGCTATGCTGTTTATTAGTATCTGGCCCTTTTGGCTGATTTTAGACACTCTGAGCCTGCTAGCCCTGGTCACTTCTGTCGTCCGCTGCCCCTCCGCAGCCAGCATCTTATGGCCCGGGTAATTTCCTGCGAAGTTGCACGTTTCACGTCTCCATGCCTTCACCTGCGGTATGATTTCTGGGATCCTCCTTCCCCGTGACTTGACGCCCTTTAAATTCTGCTTTTCTTCACTTTTAACAAAAGTGTTGCGGAAGTGTCAAAATGTCCCCCATCCCTCTACCTTTGGGGTGGGTTTAAGCACCGCTCTTCTGTACCCTTATGAAGCTTACCAAATTAAAGGGGACAGATCTGTTTAGGAGGTCTTCCCTACTGGTCGCTTCTTACCTGTAGGGATCATGCCCTATTTACCTGGACAGCACTGGTGCCAAGCCCAGTACCTGGTATTTAATGGGCACTCGGTAAGTACTTGTTAAAGAGATCTGGTCAGGGGACCCACAGCTATTTCACACTCTATTATGGGCCAAACCAGAGAGTATAGTCTCTATACTGCATGCTCCTTCAGAGTAGGGGTTTATTCACTCGCAGTCCCATGGCAAGCATAGTACCTGTGTGAGGATGTTTGTTGAGTGAGTGAATAATGAAGTGGGGGGAGGTATTTGGCTCTTTCTGTACTCAGAAAGAATACTTAAAGGGTTCAATGATGTAAATGATTAATAACTATGCTTTAGAGTGTTATCTGCATACAACTCTCATCACTGATACATAGCAACATAATTTACAATGTATTTTTTAAATTTACTTTAGGAGCAAAGTTCAAAAGTTTATGTTTTAGTTCCAATCTAGTTTTTGATTTTTGTTTTTAAAATTAATTTTAGAATGAGGAAAGGAGAGAGAGAGACAGAGAGAGATCACCCCGGCCCTTTTGGTACATGGTACGATGCTGCAACCAACTGAGCTACACTGGCAAGGACCCTAACCTAGCTTTAAGAATAAAAGCCATGTGAAAGTTATAGAAAATACGTGTGTAATAGTCAATGAAAGCGTATCAATCATCAGAGAGTATCACTCTAGCTATTACAGTTATCAAACAAAGCACCTAATGCTAAATGTGTGCTATACTCTATCCTAGGCATTTTACTTAGTACAAATATTAACTCACAACAAGTCTGGGAGGTAAGTACTATTATTATCTTCATTTTACAGAAGAGGAAACTGAAGCTTAGCGAGTTTAAACGGCTGCCTAAGGCCACAGAGGTGGTAACTAAGCAGGATCTGAACCCTACTCTCACTTAGTTGTAAGATATTTTTAATAGTGAGGTCACAGTTATTGGCAGAAGGTTTTGGAACATTAGACAGCCTGGATTCAAATTCAGACACCTTCTCGCAGGCTCATTTATTCAACAACACTGCACGTCAGTCTTCTCATCTGTCAAACGGGTGATACCAATACTTCGGATGTCTTTCATGAAGACTGAATGTGATAACACATGTAAAGTGTTTAGCATCTTACCTAGAACACAGAAAGCACTGAATCCACATTAGCCAACATTCTCACATATGCCCTGAAGGCAGTGCAATCTGGGACTTCTGCAGAATTGGATTAGAAACTTAATTCAACCTCGCATTAAATGTGAGATTTAAAATAAAAGTATGCAATGGGTTTGCAATACATTTTTGTTCCATTCCATCTCCTTCATGTCCTCACCTATGTGCTCGTGTTTATTAACTCAGATACGCTATTCACTATCCAGTTGTTGATATAAAATAACATTTGTCTGAGTTTTAATGAATAATACAGTTTAGGATGCAGAATTTCATGTTTTAAAATAAGAAGATAGAAGTTCTGAAATTATAAAGGTAGCTATAGCTTCTGTGGTTACTTTTCATTTGAAGAGCACGTATAGCATTCCTTGCGTTTGCACATTATAGCAAGTGCTTTTGTGGCAAGGGATTGCTTTAAAAACTAATCTAAGCTCTCCGTGACATGATAAATCATTAATAATATAGACCCAAATCTCGGCATCTGCATGGGCACAGCTGGCCTCCTTGTGTCAATAGTCTGCATACGAAAGTGACTCTGCCAAGATATTTCACTTTAATGAAAAATATTTATCATGGTAAATCTTCAACCTCAAGAGTTTACTGACATAATTCATTTCTATTATTATGTACTGTGATGGTATACCACCACAGCTAGGTTTATGTTCGGAATGATAAAAATGTGCTTTTTTAGTCATTTTGATTACTCTCCTTTAGCATGAATAATTTTTGCTGCACTCTCTGAGTAAAGGGAGTGCACCATGCATTTACAGAAACAATAAATCAGTTCCTTGTCTAATTTTGCTAATGATTCTGCAGGTGCCACTCTGTGGAAGGACACTGAGCGCTCAAGCCCAACAAAAAGAGGTAAGCTCCCCCCCCCACCTGCTTCAACAACACTGACTCTTTTGAAAACAGACAAGAGATAGGAATGCTATCACCACTTTATCAGAGATCTTTTGAACAAACAGAAGCCAAATAAAATTTTTGGAGGGAGGATCAAATAAAAAGATGGTAACTCAGCTGGATTGCTTAATTGTACTTCCATGTACTTTGGGGAGAAATACTTTATGATTCAGGGATGCCAGCTTACATCCCAACAGATGTACATTCCTCACAGGCTTCTCCCCACAAACGTCCAGGAACCAAGCCTCTGACCTTGAAGAACCGGGGCTGAATAGTATCTATTAAATGTTAGAAAGTCTTAGCGAAGAAGAAAGAGAAATAAAATAACCAAAGAGGTAGAGAATTACAACTTTTTATCTGTGTTTTTTTTAATGCTTTAAGTTTTGTTTTTAAAAACAAACCTCCCTGCCTAATCTTTTTTCTTTCTTTTTTTTCTTAAGCCAATGATAAAATTCAAATCAACAAAGGGAGAAGAAACTAACTGGGTACCTATTGCACCCAGATACTGACTAGCCACAATAGCTTCACTTAATTCTTACTACAGCTTCTGGAGGCAGGCGTTGTTCAGAGACAAAGAAACCACGTTTACATTAACCATCTTAGCAGGGGATTCAGCCCTAGCAGATGATGGAGTTGAGGGTCTAATATAGGCCTGTTTGGCTCTCACGCCTAATTTTCTTTCTAGGACACCATGTTATGAAAATTGAAGAGAGTATAGGTTTGAAAAAAAATGTTTTCGATAACACAGAAAATAAAAACATTAAAAAGCCCACAAGTAGATGCTTGGAACTAGGTTAAAAATGTGCTTCGATTTCAAATCTTTGATAATTTTTTGCTTGTCACATACAGAGTAGTGTCAGGAACTCTGCAATGGCATTTATGGCCTAGTTTAAATCCCTGTACATTACATGCATTCTATTATGCATCTCTGAATCACTTATAAGTAATGAGAGGAAGGAGCCAATTAACAGCATGCACATTTTTTATTAAAATAAACTTTATCAGTTAAGCCATAAATGTTGCAATTAATATTTAGGGCCATACAACTGCACCTTTCACAAAAACTAAAAAACAAAAACAAAAACACCCTAACCACTGAATGCTTTTAAAACACAAGGACAACTGAACTATGGCTATAGAGCCAATTCATTGCCAGAAACCACTGGTGCCACCAATTGGTTAGAAAAAGAGAGAGAGAGTCAGATTCTGGGTAATTTATGTCTTTCCAAATAAAGGAACACAAAGGACACATTTTTTTTTTCTTCCCTGTGTCTTCTTCAGGTAGGATGTTTACTATTATAGACATCTTATTAATATTGAATACATTAGATTCATCTAAAAAAACTACACCGCGAATATGCAAGGAACTGGAGAGCGGTATCTGGGCAGGAAGAAGTTGACATTCTGGGATAAAAATCAGTAGCGAACGCTTTAATCATGGGACTGGCCTAACATACTAAGTGCCCTATGGAGCGGTGATGAAGCGGCAAGGCCCAGACTGAGTCAGCAACATCACAAATGAGGTGCCAGATGGCGATGCTCTCTCTTCCAGCCCCAGGTACAGGAGTTTCATTTATGCCCTAGGCTCGGGAGGATACTGTTGGTTTGACTGGTTCCATAGAGGGGTCTGCTCAAGTTCTCCTTGTCCCCAGATCTCTTTGGCCTTTGAACCAAGAACCTACCATCGGTTGACAATCAACAAATAAAAACATTTAAGGCCAGTACATTTTTATAACAGACTTTCTTACCAGGTTGGCCCTCGTGACCAAGTTAGCTTTGAACAGTGTCTGAGCCACTAAACTGTCTTCCAGAAACAGCTCCTCCTCCATGGCTGTCTCCTAAAGCATGAATTGTGATGTGTGTTGAACAATCTCTTCAAACTTATCTTCTTAAGGGGAGCTTTAAAAAGGAGCCTTGCAGAGTTTGCCATTGTCTGTAATTTGTATTCAATTACAAAGCTAAAGCAAGAGCCTTCCTGCAAAACCCAGAAAGGTCCAGAATGACTGTCTAGAGGTTTTTAACAGCATCACATGTCCATTAAATTGGAGCATTTCCATGTAATAGTTGTATTATACTTTTAAAATAATATTGCACCTGATTTGTACACATGCACGGGGTGTATATTTGTGTGTGTGTGTCTGTGTGTGTGTGTATACACACACACTTATTTTCCTCTAAGAGTACTTGTTTAAAAGCTTTGTGGCTTCTTTGCTATATTAAAATCTTGGAAATTGTGCTCATAAAGTACTCCAATATGATCTGAATTCCTGGGTTATAATTACAGAATAAACAAACTCATTTCTCATCAAAATTTTTAATTAAGAATTCTAGTTATGCAATTATTTGCTAATGAATAATATCTACTCAATACCAAAGCATACTATTAAAGGTGTTTACTCAAAAGTATGTTTTATAAAGATAGTTTCTATGGATCAATTTCTCATTTTTAAGTTATTAACCTTATATTAAAACTAGTGGTCAGGTGCACAAAATTCGTGCATGGGGAAAGGAGGTATCCCTAAGCCCAGCCTGCACCTCTCCAATCTGTGACCCCTCAGGGGATGTCCGACTGCTGGTTTAGGCCTGATCCCTGTAGAAATGGGCCTAAACCGGCAGTCAGATATCCCTCTCACAATCTGGGACTGCTGGCTCCTAATCGTTCACCTGTCTGCCTGCCTGATTGCCCTAACCACTCTGCATGTAGGCCTTCTTGCCCCCAAATGCCACCCCCTTGCTGGCTTGGTCACCCCCAACTGCACCCCCCCCTGCCAGCCTGCTTGCCCCTAACTGTCCCCCTGCAAGCCTGATAGCCCCCAACTTCCCTGCCCTCCTGGCCTGATCACCCCTAACTGCCTCTACCTCAGCCCAGCCACCATGGCTTTGTTTGGTAAAACATCTGGAAGGTCTCCTGGTCTAATTAGCCTATTTCCCTTTTATTAGTATAGATAAGAGGAAACTGTGTATCTCCCATTTTAATGATATGTGTGAGGATTCAGGAGACAAGGATAGTCTATAATTTCTGATAATAAATTTAATATTAAGTCTAATTAGTCACGATTTCAGCTCCTCAGAAATATTAAGCTACTGAATTCAGTGATCTAACTGTGCTTAGGTCATTTGGTGAGGCTGTCCGGTTGTCCCTTCATTGGCTAGGCTTCCCTTGAAAAAAGGGGGCAGTGGAGGCAATGATTTGTGGTTTTCCTGCGCTTTTGAAAAACTACTCCAGTCTAAGCTACTGGTTCCTTAAATATATGCATGGTCCCCATGTAATAAGGGAATAATCCATTTGCCTGCTTCTGATTTATTTGCCATCTTTTATGTTGATGAGAAAAAGATATAAATCAACAAATATGTAATCCATTTCTGCTATCAGGTAATTGTGCCGCCTATGGAAGGGAGGGTATTTCTAGAAATTGCAAACAAAGTTAACCGTTTCAAGCCTAACCACTAGAAACATGTGAGGGCTGAAAGAGACTATCTGTAGAAATGTTTTCTCCGAGAGACAGTGAGTTCCAAGGGAACGGACCTTCCAGATTGAACCAGGCATTACAAAATCCAATCAAGGTGCTGAGGAGGCATTCCCCCATAGGAATGCAGCTAAAGTGGAAGTGAACAGGATCATTCACTCATTCATCCTAGCATACATTCACTTCACTGTTTGTTATTAATAGCAGTAATCTGCTTTGTGTAAAGCACTGTGCAAAGATAAATGAGAAATACCTTGCATTTGGACAGCAACTGAAAGTCTGAAAGGCAGTTTTATCAATCAGAGTCCTGGCAGGGAACAGATGGCACATTTGACTTTGGTAATTTTCAGAGCCCTTACTAACGGGGCTGTTTGCTGAGGTGTGGACAGAGTGCAGGGAAACCACAAGGGAGAGTTACCCTGGGGCCTGACTACCCCTGGGACTGAAGGAGCCAGAGGAGAAAGCAATTAGCAGAACCTGGAGATGCAGAGGTGATGTGGAGAGGACCCCCTTGCTTAGAGGTCAACTTCTAGAGGCACCGAGTAGAGGAAAAGGACAGAGAGTGGATCTGGTGAAGTAAGTGAAAACTCACTATCTAATTTTAGTTTGATCTTTATAGAACACTAGAGGCCCTTTGCATGATATTCATGCAAGGATAGGCCTTCCTTCCCCTGGCTTCACTCCCAGCCGCCAGCCACCTGGGAGCTAGACGTGCCCCACTCCCTGCCAACCCGAGAGCCAATAAATCCTTGCTTCTGTCCAGAGCACTGCTCCTGTAGCTCCCTCCGCTGCCCCCTCCCCCTCATAGAAGGCATCCTGCCCCTCCCTGCTGATCCACATCTGCATATGCAAATCAACCCGCCATCTTTGTTGGGTTAATTTGTATACTCACTCTGATTGGCTGTGTGTAGCGAAGGTACAGTCAATTTACATGTTTGTCTATTATTAGATAAGAGTAGGTAGTAGGGATCCCAATTTTGCCAATGAGAAAACTGCAACTAGGAGATTTGCCTATTATAGCTTGGCTACGTAACAGCACCAGACCTTGAACACCTGAGATTTTTGAATTTAGGACCCATGCTTATCACACTGTCTCCCTGTGCCCTCTCCTTTGGACTTCCTTATGACACTTATCTCACCATATTGCATTATTAACATGTTATCATCTACCAGACTGAGCTTCATGATACAGAGTACTAGGTCTTTGTATCATTAGTGTCTAGAATAGCAGCTGGGACAGGAACACTGGAGATACCTGATTGGTGGAATAATGAGTGAGAGAGTGTGCAACCTCTGACAGATCTGCCAGAGGCTAATGTCATAAGTGGCAAAATGCTGCAGATGCTAAATCCAGAGATAGAGAGAAAGGGCTAGAGACAGAAAGGAAGGAAGGAATAATAGTGTGGGCCGCAAAAGACTTCATGACAAAGGAGTCACACGAGCTGAGCCAAGCACAATGAAAGATGAATGTCCAAGGTAGAGGAATACAAGGTAGAGGGGACAGCAAAGGCAGGAGAGGGTGGGAGGGCCTGGTGTAGCCGGGGCATGATCGACATTCCTGGGGACAAGTAGTAGGAAATGTGATAGGAAGGGCAGGATATAATCACTGTATGGAATTTCTGAATTCACATTTGCTGGATTTTGAATGTTTTTCTTGGTGTTTAGAAACCATAGACTTTTGAGGGAAAGATGATCATAAACAAGGCTGTGCTTTTGAAAAGCACTACTCATGCTGGAGGGAGAAATTTGGTTGGAGAAACAGGACGTTTCAGAAGTAAGGATGCATGAATCAGGCTAGAAGACAGCTCCCGTGGTGGTGGCATCCATAGAAACAGGAATATATAGCAGAGACGAGCCGAGGGGGCTGGTGTTTGAATGCCAGCAGGGGCAGAGGAAACTTTTCCGTTTCTTAGTCTGGCAGAGTTTGAGAAAAGTTGAATCATTATAAGAGATGGAGACTCAGGAGGCGGGGCAGGTCTGCAGGGGACATAATTGAGCTTGGTTTTGGGTAAGCGGAGCTGAAAGTGCTGATATGGTGTCCATGGGGGGGTGCCCCACAGCAAAATAGGGATCGTTATTATAATTACAGCCAGTGGACAGGAGACACTTTCTATCTTCCAGAGGAACATCCAAATCTCAATGAGCCAAATATACACAAGAAAGTAAGGGGAAACTAGCTTTCATCAAGTGGCCGAAGTGAGCCTACATGACTCTGAAGCCTCATATGCTTGGAAATGGTGACACGAGAAGCTTTAATCCTTCCCACTCCTTAACGGTTTCATCCAACACAGAAACCATACAGTAGAGGAATATGGAATTATTCCCATTCCTCGCTCATGTCTCACAAACAAGGAAAGGTAAATCTAGCAAATCATCACAACTTACTTAATTCCTGTTTTGAAAGAATATTTTATTGATTTCAGAGAGGAAGGGAGAGGGAGAGAGAAACATCAATGATGAGAAGGAATCATTGATCAGCTGCCTACTGCAGGCCCCACACTGGGGATGGAGCTCCAAACCCTAGCATGTGCCCTCACTGGGAATTGAACCATGACCTCCTACCCTGTTTCCCCGAAAATAAGACAGTGTCTTATATTAATTTTTGCCCCCAAAGATGCTCCAGGTCTTATTTTCAGGGGTGTCTTAGGTTTCCATGAGGTAGGTCTTATTTTCGGAGGATGTCTTATTTTCAGGGAAACACGGTAGGTAGTACATAGTTTGAAACTCAGCCACTGAGCCATGCAGGCCAGGCTGTCTAATTCCTTTTTAAGCCAAGGAGTTCAGTGATACCTTTTCAGACTGATACTTTTCAGAACATGCTGATGATGGCTTTTAAAATGTTTTGTGAAACTATGCAAAATAATTGTTTTACAAGTGTTAAGAAAACCTTCGACTTAGTGTAGTGTTGATGAGAAAAATGCTGGAAAAATAATTTACTTAAGCCATTATCACTCCATGTAAAATTAGGCATCCTTCCACTCTGATTATCAATCTTTGCTGCTAAAGTCTAGATGAACTTCGAGAAATACAGTTCAGTGCTTCTCCTCCCAATTATCTTAAGCAACGTGAACGGCACCATTTCTCTTGATTTGAAATGTTAACATGAAATATAATAGAGAGTGGATCATTTCAGAGTAAGAAATCACATCCTGACAGCCAGATGATAAAATGTTATAACAATAAAGATCAGATCACTTCCAATTCTCTTTATAAAAAAATTCTGGGGGGAAAGCAGAGACTGGTTTTAATTCTTCCAGCATAGTTTTCCTTTTTATTTAGAAAAAGAAAGTATATGAAAAGAGCGTCGGAACCATGTGCATGATGATGTTATTTAATGGCCTGGTGAGCTTTGAAGTAGTGATAATTTAATATGGAATAGGTATAGGGTTAGAGAAATGGCCACTTTGTTATTTCTTATGGCTGTTCCTTTCTTCATGTATATTGTGTAGGCCATTTAGAAACATAGGGTGTTCTCCTGGTGTTTAAGGGAGAAAGAGAGGAGGGATAAAGAGGCAGAAGAAAAAAAAAAAAAGAATGACAGAGTGAAAGGGAAGGAGGACAAATGAGAAACCTAATTAAACTTAATGGCACATTTCCAAGAAGAAGATAAAGTCTTTAACCACATCTGCAGTTTCAGTTTCCAAACTGTAGGTCCTTAGGTTGGTAGGCGCGTACTCCTCCCCTTTTTGTTTTATGATTTGCCATTAATGGAAAGAGAAATAAAATATATATATAAGTGTTTGTTAATTCCCTGCAAACCATTTCAAATTACACAAAATGCCATAGAATTTATGCTTAATTACACGAGCAACCTTTGTATTAAAAACATCACTTTATTACCCTCTATAAACATTTTATGGATCCGTTTAGTTTATGGTTAAATTAAGAGGAAATGAAAGGCAGGGATAAACTACAAAGGATTCTTTCCTCATCTTTTAAACTGACTTCATTAGAGCCATAACTCAGTGCTACATACATCTGAGCAATTCAAGGGTAGCGATGAGGCAACTTCACACTTGTATTACTCAGTCAAATGTTGAAAAAGTGGCGTTTAGCTTTTGATGAATATTTAATATGCCGGAGAGCTCTCCGGGCCCCACTTTCGCAGTGAGATCTGGAGCCGATTTCAGCAGAGACTCAATTGCTGATCTGGCCTCCAGAGCTCTCTCGACCACTTTTCTCCCTCTGATATTCCTCAGGCTGCCGAGCGGTGGAAAAACACAGCATCCTGTTGCTCAAACAGTCTCCTCTGTGTGCTCGGCGAACGAAGAGGATGAGGAAAAGGACTCTGGGAGAGAGGCAGCCCCAGCACCGGAGGAGGCGAAGGAGCAGGTTCCCCGCCCGCCCCTCTGCGTGTGAGGCCACAGGAGTCTGGCTGTTCAGCAAAGGTTTCTGACTCCCTGGTGACAGCCCTGAGCCTTGAGGACTTGACACAAAGCCAACATTTTTCAAGCCACAGCACAGAATCTGGCCTTGATGTGAGCACCTCCTCCCTTGCCTCTTGGTCAGCACAAGTCAACATGAGACAGGAAAACAGGGCTTTCCCAGAGGACTGGTCTTAGGTGTTCCCGCAATTCAGAGGGAGCGGAAAAGTACTGGGTTGGGATGGCCTGGTGTGATTATCCGGTGATTTCCTGAGTGAATGGGGAAAGAGGGAACTCTGGGGTAAAAACATTATGGAAGAATGCATTTTAGAACGCTATGCTAAAGAGAATGATGTTATAAGGTCATATGTTACTCAATTGTTTGATTAGGGTGAGTGCAAAGAGCACAGATTTTATTTATTTTTATTTTTATTTTATTTTATTTTTGCTTAGCTTTGGTATTCTAACAATTCTAAGTTTCAGTTTCGTCTTCTGTAATGTTGGCATAATATTTAACTGAGATTACTGCTAGGAGTAAAGCCATTCATATTTATAAAGACATTACATAAATTTTACAGTATAAAACCCTATATTGAGTTTAGATATTGCTAAAGCCCAGTGACCAACCTGATGGCCTTTAAAAATATATATATTGATTTTTCACAGAGAGGAAGAGAGAGGGGTAGAGAGTTAGAAACATCGATGAGAGAGAATCATCGATCAGCTGCCTCTTGCACACCCCCTACTGGGGATGTGCCCACAACCGAGGTACATGCCATAGACCGGAATCGAACCCGGGACCTTTCAGTCCACAGGCTGAAGCTCTATCCACTGAGCCAAACAGGTTTCGGCTAACCTGATGGCCTTACCAGAACCACTCAGAGTGCTTTGTTAAATGGTAAGGGCCACGCCTGCCTCTTGCCCTTCGCTGCTAGTGTGCTTCTCCTCTCTTACTGAGTACCACTGCTTTAGTAATCCATTGCTATATTGTGTCCCATAAGTTCTTCAGAGTAATACAAATGGTCAAAGTAACTGCCTTCTAACGGGTGAGTGCTAGAAAACTGGGGCCATAATTGTATCCCTGATGCTTAGGACAGTGTCCAGTTAAATAGATATTTACTGAGTAGATGGGTTGAGTGATACAGAGTAACACAGAGATTACCAATGTATTTCTATTACTATAATACACCTTTTAACACAAAATTAAAATAAGATAATTCTTTAACATGATCAAAATGTGAACTGCTCATATAAAAATCCAATATAATTCTTAGTGGTGAAATATAGAATTCTTCTCTTAAAAAGAAGCCATGGATAAGAGTCATCAATTTCTACTATTATATACCATGATTTTGAATGTGCTGGTCAAAATAATAATTCAAGAAAGTAAAATATAGTCAGAAATAATAGAAAGAGGCCCACATTATACATTTTTTAAGAAAGAATAAAAGTTTACCAAGGTTAAGAGTTTATAAAACAATGCAAAAATTACTAGCTTTTCTATATGCCAGATACCACACTAATATGATTGCAACATATAATGGGGAAAATACAACAAAGGCAAATTAAACATAGATCACTTGAGGATAAACTTAGAGAGACACATGCCAGATAGGCTAGAAGAGGTCAATGGGGATAGAGGGGGATACATGTAATACTTTCAACAATAAACATTAATAAAAAAGAATACCTATCAAAAATGTGCTGGACATTTATGAAGAAAACTATAATTTTCTTTAGAGGAACATAAAATGACAAATAAATGAAGAAAATATTTCATTCTTATATGAGAAGTCTCAATGTGATAAATATATCCATAATCTCTAAATTATTCTTTAAATAGAGTAACTGTAATTAAGTTCTCAATGCTTTTCTTTCTTGTGAGAGTATTTATGACTGCTTTACAAAACCATTTAGAACTGTAATTGAAATATGTGACTAGTTTGAATAGTTCTGGACAGAGAAGGTAATGCATTTTAAAGCTACAACAAATAAGTGATGTGCAAAGAAGCATCCAAATCAATGGATAGAATACAGGGATAGACACAAAGCCTATATAATAAAAGAGTAATATGTAAATTAGCCATCACTCCTCGACAAAAATGGCTGCGCCCATAGCAGATGCAGAGGGGTCTCTGGCCAGAGGACTGGGAGCAGGACATTGAGCTGGAGTCACCAGCAGGGGCGTGAGCTCAGCATCAGAGACACAGCTGTGCTGCAGGGGGGAGGGGTCTGTGGGGCTGCGAGCCCAGCATCCAGGCCCGGCCTTGAGGCCCGAGGAAAGAGGCCTCGGGGGTGTGAGCCCAGAGTCCAAGTGCCCAAAGCAGGGGTGGGCAAACTTTTTGACTGGAGGGACACAATGGGTTCTTAAACTGGACCGGAGGGCCGGAACAAAAGCAACCTGACCATGCTGGCACTCTCATCTTGGGCTGCTGGTGAAGGCACGGAGGGGAGAGCAAGAGAACCCTCTGCTCTTTCGGCTCCTGATAGATCAGCTGGATCCGGCCCTTGGGCTGTAGTTTGCCCACGGCTGGCCCAGAGTCTGCTCCCCAGGCTGCCTTGAGGCAGGAGGGAAGAGGCCTGTGAGGCCCCAAGCTCAGTGTCCCTGTGGCAGGGGAGGAACCAGAAAAATGGACCTTTCCAATTCCTGATGCTGACAGAACCCTGTGGGTGCCGGGCTCCTCCACCTGCAGCCCCCAGTCACAGCCCAGCAGCCCCAGGTGCAGACTGGAAGCCCCCTGCCAGCAGTCCAGAGAGACTAGCATGGCACCATGGGGGGAGGGGGAGAGTGTCCAACGGGCACGCTACAGACATCAAATCACTGTCCCCCAGGCCGCTGCCCTCCCCACTCACAAGTAGTATGGTCCAAGGGGGCGACTACTGAGGCAAGGCTCCCATGGCAGCTGATGCTCACCATGCAGGTGAGGAAGCCAGACCTGAAAGCCCAAGCCCCTGAGTACCTGAGCTGTAGGGCATCGTGGGTCAGGGCCCTGAGGAGGCCCCAGGACAAGCATCTTCCCAAAGGCTGTGCGGAAGGAGGGCAGGAACCTCTGGCTAGAGGCGGGGTGAGGGAAGCTGGTGTCTTTGCAGGCCAAGACCGGGCTGAGGGACTCCCCTTCTCCCCGGGCACAAATTTCTATAGTTTTAATATAGAATTTATATTACTCTGGTTTTAATATAAAAATTAAAGTCATCTTCATATGCAAATTATAATATAAATAGAGTAGCACTTCAAGCAACTTGGAAAAGACAAATAATTAAATAACCAAGTTGAAACAACTGGTTATCCTTTTTAGAAAAAAGGCTAGAATCCTATTTCATACTTCATTGTCCACCAAAAAGTAAGTTTCTAATGAATCAAACACCTACATTTTCAAAGGAGATTATAAGTACAAGTGATTATTTCCACAAACCTAAAGTAGGGAAAGAATTTCTAAATATGGCACACAAAAAAATAACAGAGAAAAAGACTGACATATTTACTCTAAAAATGTAAAATTTATGTACAGTGAAAAACAACAAAAATTGAAAACACCAATTTAAAACCATTTTCAATATAAGAACAAAAAGCTTATCTTATAAAAACAAGCGTGCAATTCAGGGGCTTTTAGTATGTTGATAGAATTGTGCTTCCATCGGAATCTAATTCCATTATGTTCTCATCACCCCGAAAAGAAACCCGGTACCCATCAGCATCCTTCCCTTGCTCCTGGCAACCGCTAATTTCCTGTTTCCTGTTTGTATCAATAGATTTGCCTATCTGGATATTTCATACAAATGGAAAGTTTTCAAGGTTCATCAATATTGTACCATGTATCAGTTCTTTATTCTTTTTATGGCTGAATAATATTCCTTTGTATGAATGAATATGTATGAATGTACATTTTGCTTATTCATGCATCAGCTTACAGACATTTGGATTGCTTTAACTTTTGGCTACTTTGAATAATACTGCTATGGACATTTATATAGAAAATTTTGTATGAACATATGGTTTCTTTTCTCTTGGGTATATACCTAGGAATAGAATTGCTATGATAACCTTATGCTTATTTTGTTGAGGGTGTGCCAAACTATTTTCCACATGGCTGCACAATTTTATATCTCCACCAGCAATGGATGAGGGTTCTAATTTCTTTACATTATCACCAAAGCTTGCTATGACCTGCTTTTTGAATATGTCCATTTTAATGGGTGTGCAGTAATATTGAACGTCTTTTAATGTGCTGACTAGGCATTTGTGTATTTTTTTTTTTTTGGAGCAATGTCCATTCAAATTATTTGCTTATTTTAAAACTGGGTTATTTGCCTTTTTATTAATGCTTCATAAGAAGACTTTATATACTATAGATAAAAGTCCCTTTTAAACTCAGCCTGTGTGCTCAGTGGTTGAGCATCAACTCAGTTTGATGAAGTCACAGTTCAATTCCTGGTCAGGGCATGTGCCTGGGGTGGAGACTCCATGCTCAGGAGGGGTATGCAGGAGGCAGCTGATCAAAGATTCTCTCTCACATCGGTGGATGTTTCTATCTCTCTATATATTTCCCTTTCTTTCTTTGAAAAAAAATAAATAAAATGTATTTTTAAAAAGTCACCTTTTATGAATTCAAATTTAAAAGAATAAATAAAAATTTAAGAATGAAATTAAAAAGTCCCTTACCAGATCTATGATTTGCAAATGTTTCCTCTCATTCCATGGGTTGTCTTTTCACTTCAGTGATGTTGTTCCCTGAAGCACAAAAGTTTTAAAATTAAATGAAGTCTAATTTATTTTGTATTTTGTTGCTTATACTTTTAGTGTCATATCTAAGAAACTATTGCCTAATCCAAGGTCACAGGGCTTTACCCCCATGTGTTCTTCTAAGAATATAAAAATATATCAACTTCAAATAGTGTAACTGTAATTAAGTTCTCAAATTTTTTTATTATTTACATTCAGTAAGTTGGCATTAGTTTAAAAGATTAGTAAAATCCAATGTTGAGGATGTATGGGGACATGAGCATCCTTGAACATCGGTGGGATCAATTTGGGACTATGTGTCTGAATGTAAGATGTCTTTATGCTTTTAACTAGAAGGTCCATCTCTGTAAATTAATTCTTTAAATAAGAATTAAGCAAATGCACATAATGTATGCATACTTAGGGCTCTATATAATAAATTTTAAACAATCTAAAGATCTATCAATAGGGAAATATTTAAATTATGGTGTATTCAGTCAGTGGAATACTAGACAACTACCTAAAGTGAGCATATTAATATTGTGTGCATAGAAATACATGTACCACATATACTAAGAGATAAAGGTATGCTATATAAGAAAACTTATTTCATATGCTTCTATTTTTGAAAACCAAAACCAAAATGCGGGTGTGTATCAATATATAAGTCAACATGTTAAAACATATCAAAGATTTTGAAACAGATAATTTTCTTTCTTTTACACCATCCGTGTACTAGCAGAAACTTTTCCTCTGTCATCAAGCAAAAATTAATTTTATTAGCAGAAAAAAACTTAATCTTTATTAAGAAAATCTAAAACCTTGTAAAACTTTTCAATATGTTCCTAAATATGATACACATGCACACAAAAACCTTTCCCATCTTCTCTCCTTTCAAAAAAATTATTTAGTATTAAATCCAAACATTGTTTTTATCTCTATTATTAGTTTGGATATTTCAGGAAAAGTTGTGTGGGTTTTATTTATTTTTTTCCAGAATGATTTAACTAATTATATTAATTTTCTACTTTGCTTTATAAAAATATAAGTTCAAAGAGTAGGAGCCATATTTCACAGGCATCATTTTTCTCTGCAAGAACTTTCTAGAAATTGTCACAAAGTACATTGATTCATAATGGGTTCTTTTCTATTTTTCCATAGGAATAGTGATATACCTGGAAGTGTACATAGCTGACTAAAAATGTGTTATGTTATTGATATTTATGACATAAATAACAGCTATAGCCAATGTCATAAATGTGACTATGCAAATGTGGACCTTGATATTTACTTTAAACAGCAAAATTATATTTCATATCCTATTTAAAAAAGCATAAAAATACTTTTATTGATTAGATAAAAGGCCCCAAAGTACTATAAAATGAATGTATAGCCTATAAAAATACAATTCCACCATGCCATAAATTTCAGTTAGCTAAAGCTAATGGGCTAGCTGTAGTAAATATCAAACACTTGATTAACAACATCTGCTTTAGAATTTAGGAATCCTTTTGGAAGATTATGTTAATAGATATGTTTTTGTTGGTAATAGTTGTACATAGAAGTTTGAAATAAGAATGATTTTACTCTTAATAATATATTCATGGAGCTGTATTCAAAATCCTTCTATCTGTCCTTTTTTAAACACACACACACACACACACACACACACACACACACACACACATATTGCATCATAATTAGCTTTCGGAAGTGTTGACAAACATTCTGCTTTAAGAGTGTGATTAGAAAGTGGGACTAAGTTTAATTTTCAGGCTTTTCCTCTGTTTTCTGTCTTTCCCAAACATTTCTCTTTCTTTCCTACTGAACTCATGCCAAATGTGAGAGAGCAATTTAAACTACATGTTTAGGCATAGCTGGAAAAGAAAGCCACTACTCTGTGTTACTGGTGCTTAGATTTCCAGGATCCAGTTTGCTTATCTGTTATCTGTTAACAGAAAGAGTGCCAAAATGCTAGCCCTTTTGGCTCAGTGGTTAGAGTGTCATCCCTTGGACTGAAGAGTCTTGAATTCCATTCTGGTCAAGGGCCTTAGGGAGGTAACCAATCCATGTGTCTATCATGTGTCTTTCCCACACTGATCTTTCTCTTTCTCTCTCTCTCACTCCTCCCACCCTTCTAACTCTCTTTCTCTCAAAAAAAAAAAAAATCAATGGGAAAATATCTTCAAAAAAAGAATATACTCAGGCAGGATTAAAAACAAAAAAGAGCGCTAAATGTCTAAGATTTGTTTTAATCCTCATCCAAGGATATGTTTGTTATTGATTTTAGAGGAAGGAACATTGATAAGTTACCACCCATAAGCGAACCCACAACCTAGGTATGTGCCCTGACTGGGAATTGAACCCACAGTTCTTTGATGTTCTGGATGACACTCAAATGAACAGAAACACCTGGCCACGGCCTAAGGCAGCCATGGGCAAACTACAGCCCACGGGCTGGATCCGGCTTGTTCAGTTGTTCTATCCGGCCCGCGGAGCCAAAAGAGAAAGAGCGGAGGGTTCTCTTGCTCTCCCCTCCGCTCGTTCACCAGCAGCCCAAGATGAGAGAGCCAGCATGGTCAGGTTGCTTTTGTTCCGGCCCTCCGGTCCAGTCTAAGAACCCATTGTGGCCCTCGAATCAAAAAGTTTGCCCACCCCTGGCCTAAGGTCTTTTTTTTTTTAAAAGGTAATTTGGTGTAGTAGAAATAACACTGCATAAAGGTGAATAAAGTGAGGCTTATATGCCAATTCTACCTCTTAATAGCTATTTGACCTTGGAAAAGTTACTTTAATTTGATGTGTTTTAAAGTATTCATGCATAAAATAGGAATAATATCAATCCTCATAGAATTCTTAAAGACTTACATGAGATAGCATTGACAAAACACTTAGCATAGTGCTTGGCACTTAGTAGGCTTGCAATAAATACTCATGCTCTTTTACCTAAATCCTATAATTATATAGAGGATAATTTCATTATATATATATATATATATATATATATATATATATATATAGAGAGAGAGAGAGAGAGAGAGAGAGAGAGATGAAATATATATATATATATATATATATATATATATGAAATATAGATGCTAATTGAACCAAATTAAATAAAAGGTGTAGTGAAATACAGGCCTTTGAAAGCCTGGCATAAGTGCATACTTCTCATCTTCACTGGGATGTGTATAAAATAGATGTTTAATAAATTGTACATATAATAGGATAAAAAGCCATTTAGGAATTGTTCTTTGTTAATGTTCTCCGTCTTTTATAATCATAGTCACTTCCATTAAGTCTGCCTTTGCTCTCACAGTCATTTATATATTTAAGTTTATTGAATGATACCATGGGGAATGTTATAGCTATTGCTTTTGGGCTATCACTGGGCCTGGAAAGCCATAGTATTAGGAACCTAGTTTGCTTCTACTTGATGGGAAGCCAGTAAGCATGATATATTATGCCAACTTTGATAGATAGTGATCGCATGGGATGTTCCATTGACAAAGATGCTGTGGCATCAGGAGGATGCCTGGAGTAAGAAAGACTGTGATTGATTAGTCATGCCTGCCATGGGCACAGCAAGGGAGACTAGATGCCCTTGCACCCTGTATTTCTATTTCATATATGTGAATCAGCTATACCAGAGAAGAAATGGAGGAAGGGAAAAAGTAACAGGTGATTTCCAGACAGGAAGGAAATAATCAAGTGTATAAACATTCCTCATTTAGTAGATTCATACTTTTAGATTTCATCTATATAAATTTTTTTCCCATGTCCCTCTTGAGAAGTTTCCCCTGATAGATTTTAGTTGCCATGCTTGCTGTAAAGAAGTCTTAAGAGAGTTTTATTTTTACTGCTAGAGGTTTTGCAGTAGAAGCAAAAAACATTCATAAAATTTTGTTCTTTAGAGAGTTTGGTCATTTTTTGTGTTAAATAACACCTAAGATTACACTGGCCTTTTTTCCCCTCATTTCTCATCTCTTGCATTGATTACATAAAGAGAGAGGGAGAATATTTAAAATAGCTTGCATTTAAATGTTTATTGACCATTCCCCACTCCACCATGAGCACCGTTCAAATACAAAATTTAAATGTTTATTGACCATTCCCCACTCCACTATGAGCACCATTCAAATACAAAATTTCATGGATTATGCAAAAATGTATGCAATCCCAAAGGAATCTCACTAATCCCATATTTTAATAATGGGGAATAGCTATTTTGAGGGAAAATTAAAAAGTGCACATAGTTTCTACTAACATATTAAAGATCAAGTGATATCTGATGAAACAGACTCAATATCGAACAGATTCTAGAGACTATCTATCACAAAGTCCTCTACTTTACTGATAGGAAAATTGAGGCCCAGGGAATTGAATGTTTCTTTTGCCTTAGTGAGTTATGTAGACACCAAGTTGGAATGGAATCCAAGTCTCTTGAGACTCGGTCATAGCGTTTTCTACTAAATGTTGCCTCTGAAAAGAGCTGTCAGAAATGAGATGATAAGTATATGTATTAAGGATGCTAGGAGGCTGTCTAAGGAAAAGGGTGAGCAGGTTGAAGTGGGAAAATATAGAAGGTTTAGTTAGCAATAAACATTAAATTAAATTAATTAGAATTTATCTCAAATCAGCAGAGCTTCTCAAAACAAGAAAGATATTTTGAAAGAGATTAAGTGACGATTGAAAAATAAACAGTAGACTAAAGGAGATTTGGAATCTAAATTCATACAAATATAGTTTATCTGATTATTCTCTGAAAACAAATAGAAGTTAGAGGTAAAATGGGATCAACCTTGAAATCCAATGAATATTATCCAATAACCAACCAATGAGAAAAGATTGCCAGAACCTTTGCTAGTGGGGAAGGAAAAAACACAAGAGATGACAACAAGCCATGACTGTGGGCACTCAGAATGTCCTGGGGAGTTCTTTTGGGGAGTTCAGAGGGCAAAGCACAGCAGGACTTGCTCGTTTTAGGAGAGCAGGGTAACTGCTAGCCCTCAGCATGCATACCAGGATTCCCCTGTGAACAGGCTGCCCTGAGCTTCTCTGCTCCCGCGGTGAGGAGAGAGGCAGATCCTCCATCCCATTGCCATGTTGTCAGGAGGCTCACAGATATGCATGGTCCTTGCCTTTCCTGTGACAGGGACCAGCATCTGACATATCCTACTATGCTCCTCAAAACCTGGCTCTCTGGAGTGAGATGAGCAGAAATATGTCCTTATCTCAAGTAGATAATTTTTTAAAAATGTATCAGACACCGACGAATTGCAAGCAAAGTGTACCATGACATAGTAATAGGGGCTTGGGTAGGATTTATAAGGTGATGATGACTACCATGATAGTAATAATAATAGTGATAATAACAATAATAGTTTTCATTATTGAGTCCCTATTGTGTCAAGTACTTAATTACTTTACAAATGTTTATCTTTATGGAAAAAAAAAATCTGTGAGACAGGCATTATTATCACCAGTTTTATATGTATATTGTATGTGTAGGCAGTCCCTACACCACTGGTTCAAACACCAGGTCTATCACTACCTATGTGTCTTGGATAAATTAACTGAACTGAGTCTCAGTTTCTTATGTGCAAAACGGGAGTATTACTAGTAATCCCACCTCGTTGGGCTATTATTGGTAAAATGTCTTTCACAGAACTTCGCCTCCAAGAAGTTGCAGAGCAGATGTCAGATCCTCATCACTGCCTCTGTCCTTTCTCTTCATTTTGGCAGCATGGAAGTCACTTGGAGCTTTTGCCAAGTTTTGTCACCACAGGAGCCCCTCTTGCTCCCCCCTCTCAGCCCTACTTCTAAAAATAACTGCTGAGCATTGCAATCCCCGAGAGAAATATTTAAAGTGTGTTGTTCAGGCTGAGAGAAAGCCCTAAAAGTCCCTCCTCCCCCCTTGAACTTAGCAGAAGAGCTTGTTGCTCAGGGGCTTTTAGAATTTTAGAAAAAGACAACTTAGGCTTCCGGGAATGGGTGGAGATTGCCTAACTTCCAATCAACACTTAGAGTAGATAACATGACCTGTTGAATTTGACAGCTGAGTCATCTAAAGAGATTTCTGACTTCAGACAAATTGTTAAGTTCCTAATAAAATTGGATTCTGGGTCATCTTCTTAACCTGTCAACTGATGTCAGGAAAGCACACTGGAGGTATGTGAGGAGAAGGCTGTATTAAGGAAAATATATGTCTTAGGGCATAGAAGAGAAAATTAAACATAGAGGCGCATGCACTGTTGCAGATATGCATGCTCTTT
This sequence comes from Vespertilio murinus, assembly GCA_963924515.1. Classification (NCBI taxonomy): domain Eukaryota; kingdom Metazoa; phylum Chordata; class Mammalia; order Chiroptera; family Vespertilionidae; genus Vespertilio; species Vespertilio murinus. Next base: position 160,844,675 of record OZ004704.1, on the reverse strand, counting down.
ATGTGCCCTAAATTACCAAAGACCTGATTATAACATTACTGCAACCTATGTTTACTGGATATACTGAGGGCTTACTGGTGACAAAATGTCAGCTTAGTTTATCACAGATCAATAACTCATTACATGCTCCAGAATATACAAAATCCAATATGAGCCAACTTGCTGTCACATCCAGGCATTCAAATCCCACACCAATATGGACCTTCAGTCATGTGACTTCATTTTTCCTTCCCAGGCTAGCTTTGGGGATTAAGATACATTTTATATTTTGTTCGACAGGAAAATAATACATACTAAAGTTTAGATTTCATTTGGAAATGTTGACAGGTGAAGGGAAGGCTTTGGATGAAGTTAAGAGTTAAGAACTTCATTTAACAAGGCCTATAAATTTGTGTGTGTGTTGGCAATTGTCGGTGCACACAACTCTTTCCTAGTTAGAAGTTATCAAGGCTTCCATAATTCAAATTAGCAAATCTTTTCCAGCTGATCTTAGCTGAGACTGTTCTTGGCATCTGTCAAGGGAATGAAGATCTCCAAATTGTCCCTAGATTGTTTGCCCCATAAACTAACTATGAGAATCTGAAATACAGCTCCATTGAAAGGAGCGTAATTTACATGGCTATGCTAGCAACATTCTTAAAGGCAAACAGGAACACATTACCATTTTTGAAAAAATCATGTCTGCATCCGAAAAAGCAGAATCTGGCATTGGTATTACCAATCAGCTTGAGTCCACAGAAGTTTGATTGGCATTTGGGTACAGATGAGGAGCTTCATTTAGTGTGCCCACCAGACAAGCATTGACCACCCAGTGGCTCGGCAATCTGCTTGTCTGGATGACTTAGGTTTTAAGCCCTGAGTGCATATGCCAGGCACAGTGTTGTCATTTAATGAATAAATAATCTTCATCAATATTAACTTTATTTTTTTGCCTAAGGCTATGCCCTGCTCAAAAGTCTATCATGTTTGGAGCTCTGGATCCTCTCCCTGTTACTGACACACGTTACTACTATCTGGGTAATTGGATACGGATGTATTTTAATTGCCAGCCTTCTCTGCCATGACTTTTCTGTCTCTGTCACTTGCATATGAAAATAATTCTGACTTGAGAAAAGCTGCCCTACTCCTTCTCGGGCCCTGCTGCAAAACATAACTTGCAGTTGACTGGCCACAGCAGACACATGCATTGATCTTTTCACAGCTGGGTTGTTTGTATTCATGTGAGCTTAGGGAAAATATTGCCATTTGTATCAGGTGAGTGAATGCACTGCTCCACCTCAGGCCTGTAAACCTCAACAGGGAAATTGATGGCGACGACAGGAGGCTTAGTCTTTCCCTAAGCAGCCCCTGGCTTCGCTGAAGAGGGCATGTGAGCAGGAGAAGTCTGCTTATTTTACAGCTAAGAAAGAGCAAAAGGCTCTCTTCTACATGTATGGTTTCTTGGGTTGGAGGTAGAGAGGAGTATCAGGTTCTTAAACTGGGATCTTTATTTTATTTATTTATTTTTAATAATTCTTTATTGTTGTATTATATTTGTCCCCCCCTTTCCCTCATTGACTCCCTTTAGCCCATTCACACCCCCCCACCCCTGCCCCAGTTCCTCAGCATCCCATTGTCTGTGGCCATGGGCCATGCATACATGCATATAAGGTTCTTGGTTAAACTGGGGTCTTTAGACCCTTAGGTATATGGGCACCAGTAGACCTTGAACTCTCTGGTAGTAAGTATAATATTTTTGTGCACATATACCTTTTTTTCATGTTCTGTGAGCTACCATCATGTAAAACATCAATGTACTAGACCAGTCTTTTTCAAACATGAGCATGCATCAGAGCTTCTGGAGGGTTGTCCAGACCCTGATTCTTAGATCCAGCCCAGAGTGTCTGATTCAGTAGGGTTGGTGTGGGGCCTGAGCATGTGCATTTCCAACACAGTTCCAAGTAACTCAGATGCAGCTAGTCTGGGACCACCTGTGAGGATCAGGGAACTGAACTAATGCAAGGTTTCCAAACCCACTTTCGCAATGGAATCACTTGAACTTTAAAAAAAAAATTACCATTTGTTCTAGGTCTTTCTCCTTGGCTTGTAAATGGCAGCCTTCTTCCTGTGTCTATTCACATTGTCTTCTCTCTGTGGAAATTCCCCCCTGTGCACATGTCCATGTCCAAATTTTCCCTTTCTTAGAAGGACAGCAGTCATATTGGATAAAGGCCCACTGTAAAGACCTCATTTAAGTGTGGTTACCTCTACAGAGATCCTGCCTCCATATAAGTCACATTCTGAGGAACTGGAGGCTAGGACTTTAACATATGAATGGGGGAGGTGTGCAGAATGCAACCTATATCATTAAGGCTAATCTTTTTTTTAACACTGAAAACATCTGGGGTAGGGGAGGGATAGTCTCTTCTCCTTTTTTGCAGGTTTCTTATTTAAACCAAAGCCTTTTATAATTGCAATGAATCAATTTTTTGAAAATATTGTCTTCGCAGCCTATGATTGCATACAATGCTTTGAGGCAGAGCAGCAAGACACCAGAATGAATCCCCAGGGTCATTGCTACACAACTAGAAAATAAATGGTCATGGGTATGCATTGTGATGAGCTCATCCAGGTGACACTGAACTAGTTGGTGGGTTGCATCGCAAACAGACCCCAAGAAAATTAGAGTACCCTTTCCAGTTCAGCCGGCCGAGAATTTTCCAACAGGTTTACATGACTGCTTTGCTCTGAGCACTGGAGAATCAGGAATAATGTGTCTTTAATGTAACACGGCAATATTTAAGGTGCTAGACAACCTTGTTTTCACAGTTTAACTCTGTGCTGAAGGGGTGCTATGTTTCCAGCATGCCTAGGGAGTCTTAAAAACAAAGCAAATTGTGTAGTCAGCAAGTGACGCTTAGCAAGATCATTACCAGGGTGGCAGAACAGTGGTTGGCATGGAAGAGTGGGAAAGCAAAGACAGTGAGTGGGTACACATTCAATATCATCCTGATATTTTCACAGTAGAGGAAGGAAAATATTGAGGAATAAATAACACTTTCAACTATGAGCAGATTTAAGATAAGGGCTCATAGGGTCAGCAGAGCGATACATTTCAAACAACATAAATAGCTTAGAAAAATGCCTGAAACCGAGCAGAACTCTAGATGATCATTAACCAAGAGAAGAAAAAATATGGAAATAAGCTCGCTGAAGAGTTTTGACTATGAGCTACAGCTAGCTCTTCAATTTTTCTCCGTGTTCCAGCCACTCCTGCCATCTTCCATTGCCCTAAACATCCACAGCTCTTTCCCATCTTAGAGTCTTTGTCTTGCTGTTTCTTCTAGAAACACTTTTCCTTTAGCTCTTTATATTGAGAAAGCCTTTCCATCCTTTGACTTTCATTGTGAATGTCACCTTTTCAGTAAAATTTTCTTTTACTATTTCATCTAAATATATTCCTTTTCCCATTTTTCTTTCATAAGAGTTCCACATTGTCTGCCACATTTATTTGTTGGCTTTTCTTTTCCTGAAGCATAAATCCATAAAGGCAGAGACTATTTAACCAGTAACTGGCCTCTGGCAGGGACTCGAGATAGAATTTTTGAATGAATTAATTGAATGAATGATTGAACAAACAAACAAACTAGGCTAATAAAGGTTTCACAAATATGGACAATTGACCAATGTTACAGTGGAACAGAAACACTTACCCAACACACATGGTTAATGCTTGTTATGAAGAACCAACTATGAGTCCTACATGGGAACCTTATATTTGTCATCTCAAATATTCAAATCAACCCCATAAGATAGATACTATTATCATTATTTTGTAGAAGAGCAAGTTAGTAACTTGTCCAGAACCACAGACCTCTGATTCAAACTGAGGATGATCTGACTATACATGTCATTCTCATTTTATCACAAGAACAATTATTCCTCAAGTCCATATAGTCCCCGGTAGCTATACATTAAAGTACCTGGTGACAGTGGCAAAGATGGGAGAAGTGTTTACACTGCCTACCACCTTAGTAAAAATAGATACAGATGAGACCCTGCATATTTCAGCTTCTCTGACTTCCCTTCATTTCAAGTACCCAGAGGCACTGAGTGATAACAATAATGGGTTGTGTTGGCATTTGAGTATCATCCTGAAGCCTTATCTTTTAAAAATAATAGTTTCAAAGAGAAAACAATAGCATTTACCATGGAAAAACCTGGAAGACACCATCATCAGTAAAAAGACATTTACATCTTCTTGGTTACTTTTGAAAAAATGCCTAGAAAGCCTAATTTTAATCACGAGACAATATAGATAACTCCAAATTCAGATAAACTCTAACAAATACCCAGTACTCTTCAAAAGTGTCCCATGGTTATGAGAAATAGCTCCCACTTAGGGAGCACTACAAAGACATAACAACTAAATGAAAGGTGGATCTTGGATTGACTCCTGAGCCAGAAGCAGGATGTTAGTGAAACAAGTGGTAACATTTAAATGAAGCCTATAGATTAGTTGATGATATTATATTAATGTCTATTATTATTCTATGGTTATGCAAAATATTGACACGAGGTGAGAAAGTTGGGTAAAAGCTGTAAGAGAATTCAATATATTTTTGTAACTATTTTAAAACATTATTGCAAAGTGAAATATTTTTTAAAAAGCATAGTTTCTACAAAAAAATGATGTTCCATTTTCTAAAAAATTAACCAGTTAACCGCCACAATATTTTGCATTTAATTAAAAAAGGTTTGCCACTTGCATCTATAGATGCATATGGTATACAAATGGTTAAAACTAATATTAAAACCTATCAAAGTGTATTTAGAAAAAAGCTTTCTTATAAGTTGAGGAATCTAAGCATGGTGCCACTGGGAACCACTGTGCAAAGCCAAGGTTCGTTAATGGATTCTAAAGGTACAATGTGGTGATGCTTGCTATTATTGTGTCTCCTAGAAGAGGAATCAGGAAAAACTTGTGGAATGTGGCTGTGCAACTTAACCTCAACTCTGAGGTCACATGTGGGTATCTGTTTCCCATGGTGCAGGAGTGGGTCTCCTGCCAACACAGGGCAGCTGTACAACCCAGCCCCCCAAGCAGATCAGGGACCCTAATTCTCTGCAAGAGACTCAGCACTGAACACCAGTGACTTGACTCTCATCATGCACATGTGGGGACTCTGTTTCTCATTGTGCATGCATGGGATCCCTGATTCTCAGTGCATGAATCCTGAGTGCCTATGACTCCAATTCTCAGTGCACACACACACACACACACACACACACACACACACACTGATTCATAGTGTGAGGCCACACCAAGTGACAGAGACTCTGATACTCAATTTTTAGCATGTGCACATGGGGTCTTTGACTCCTGGCATGCACTAGGGGACTCTGATTTTGGCATAGGCCCAGGGGACATTTTTTTTAGCATAGCGCATGTGGTGTCCCTGATTATAGGTGCACAGATGAGGCCTTGATGAGTGCTGGTGACTCTGATTTTTGGCATGTATGGCTCATACTGACCCATGGCAGCCACATGTCTCAGAGTCTGGGCTCTTCAGTGACACTTGGGTGGTGTGATGCTTCCACTGCACATGGCTCAGGCCCCCAAACTCAGCATTTGGACCTTCTGGTGACAGAATGGAGAGACAATGAAACAATCCCCAGAGAAGAGCAAAAGAGGAATCACTAAGAAAGGAAATAAGTGAAATGGAGGCATGCAATATGACAGGAAAAAAAATCAGAGTAATGGTCATACAGTTCATAAACCTGATGGATGAGAAAATTAACAATCTATGCAAAAATCAGGAAGAAATCAAAAGTGATATAGCTACAATCAAAAACACTATGCAAGGTTTCAAAAGTAGACTAGAAAAAGTAGAGAACTGAATTAGTGAGTTAGAAGGAAACAAGCCCAATCTGAACTCCAACTGGAAAAAAAAATTAAAAAGCAGGAGGAGAGCCTAAGGGAGCTTTGAGACAATATGAAACAAAGTAACATATGTATAATAGGAGTGCCAGAAGAACAAGAAGAGCACAAGGATTAGAGAATCTATTTGAAGAAATAATGACAGAAAAATTCCCTGATATGGGGAAGAAAAAAGTCACACAAGTACAGAGAGTCCTGAGTAAGATGAATCCCAAAAGATGCACACCAAGGCACATCATAATTACAATGGCAAATGTTAATGACAAAGAGAGAATCTTAGAAAGCTGCAAGAGAGAGAGACAGAGAGTTACCTACAAAGGACCCTCCCCAAATCAAATTATCAAATGATTTCTCTACAAAAACACACCAAGCTGAAAAGGAATGGAATGAAGTATACAAAGTGATGCAAAATAAAGGATTGAATCCAAGAATATTCTATCCAGCAAGACCATCAATCAAAATTGAAGGGGGGATCAGGAGCTTTGCAGAAAGTAAAATGCTAAGGGAGTTTATCACTACCAAGCCAGCAAAGCAAGAAATGCTAAACAGAATGGTATAAAAAGAAGAAATAGAAATGGAGAAAGGAAAACAGGCATAAAGCACAGAAATTGTGACAAACATTAATAACATTAAAAATAAATTGATTAAATGCTCCAATTAAAAGACATTGAGTGACTGAATGGATAAGAAAACATGACTAATATATATGCTGTATACAGGAGACCTACCTCAGAACAAGGGACTCACATAGACGGAAAGTAAAGGGATGGAAAATATCTTTAAGGCAAATGGAAATAAAAGAAGAAAAAAAAAAAGCTGGAGTAGCAATACTTATACCAGACAAAATAGACCTCAAAGTGAAGACCACAACAAGAGATAAGGAAGGACACTTCATAATTCTAAAGAAATCTGTAAAACAAGAGGATTTAATTCTGGTAAACATACATGCACCCAAAGCAGGAGCACCCAAATGCACCTGGAAGATATCAGGTGAGATCTTGACAGAAATCCAATCATAGTAGGAGACTTTAGTATCCCATTAACATCACTGGATAAATCCTCTAGACAAAATATTAGCAAAGAAACAGCAATCCTAAATGACTCACTAGATCAGATAGACTTAATAGATATCTTTAGAACATTACACTCTAAAACTACAGAATATACATTCTTCTCAAGTGCACATGGGACATTTTCAAAGATAGACCACATATTGTGTCACAGGCAAAGTCTCTCCAAATTCAAGAATATTGAAATTATATCAAGCATCTTCTCAGATCACAATGGCATAAAATTAGAAATCAACTTCAATAAAAACAATCACAAAAATTAAAAAACTTGGAGGCTGAAAACCATAGTGTTAAACAATGTATGGCTTACCAAAGAGATCAAAGAAGAAGAAGAAGAAAAATTAAAAAAAACAGCCTGGAAACAAATGACAATGAAAATACAATAATGCAAAATCTTTGGGACACAGTGAAAGCAGTCCTGAGAGGGAAGTTTATAGCATTGCAGGCCTACCTCAAAAAACAAGAAAAACTGGTAATAAACCATCTAAATCTGCAACTTGAAGAATTAGAAAGAGAGCAACAAGAAAAGTCCAGAGTGAGCAGAAGGAAGGAAATAATAAAGATCAGACTGGAAATAAATGACATAGAGACCAAAAAAAAAAAAAAAATACAAAAGATCAAATGAAACTAAGAGCTAGTTCTTTAAAAGGATAAATAAGATTGATAAACCTCTAGCCAGGCTCACTAAGAAGCAAAGAGAGAGGGCCCAAATAAAATCAGAAATGAAAGAGGCAAAACAACAGACCCCACAGAAATACAAAGATAGTAAAAAAAATACTATGAGCAACTCTATTCCAACAAACTGGTCAACTTAGAAGAAATGGATATATTCCTAGAAAAATAAGACCTTCCAAAACTCAACCAGGAGGAATAAAAAATCTGAATAGGTTGATATCTATGAAAGACATTGAAGCAGTAATAAAGAAAACTTCCAACAAACAAAAGCCCTGGACCAGATGTTATCAAACATTCAAAGAAGAAATAAAACCTATCTTCCTCCATTCCAAAAAATATCAAGAGGTTGGAACACTTTCAAGCTCTTTCTATGAAGCCAGCATTACCCTAATCCCCAAACAAGATAAAGATAACACAAAGGAAGATAATTACAGGCCAATATCTCTCATGAACATAGATCCCAAAATTCTCAACAAATTTCTAGCAAATTGAATCTAGTATTACATTAGAAAGGTCATACACCATGATCAAGTGGAATTTATTCTGGGGATGCAAGGATGGTACAATAACCACAAATCAATAAATGTGATTGATACACCACATAAACAACTGATAGATAAAAACCATATAATCATAACCATTGATGCAGAAAAGCATTTGACAAAATCCAACACCCTTTCTTGACAAAAATTCTCAGCAAGGTGGGAATAGAAGGATAATACCTCAACATAATAAAAGCCATATATGACAAACCCCCAGTCAACATCATACTCAATGGGAAAAAACTAAAACCATTTCCTCTAAGAACAGGAATAAGACAGGTATGCCCACTTGCACCACTCCTGTTTGACATAGTACTGGAAGTATTAGCTATTGTGATCAGACAAGAAGAAGAAATAAAAGGCATTCAAATTGGAAAAGAAGAAGTAAAACTGTCCTTATTTGCAGATGACATAATACTGTACATAGAAAACCCTAAAGACTCCATCAAAAAAATGACTAGTCTTAAGTGAATTCAGCAATGTAGCAGGATACAAAATTAACACCGAGAAGTCTATGGCTTTTCTATACACCAATACTGAACTTACAGAAAGAGAAACTAAAAAACAATTCCATTTACCATTGCAACAAAAAATTAAGGTAAGTATAAATAAAGTTATCCAAGGAGATAAAGGACCTGTACTTAGAAAATTTCAGGACGCTGAAAAAAGATAGAAGAAGACGAATAAATGGAAGAATATACAATGTTCATGGATTGGTAGAATCAATATCATTAAAATATCCATACTACCCAAAGCTATCTATAAATTCAATGCAATACACATTAAAATACAATCTACATACTTCGAAGACCTAGAACAAACTCCCCAAAATTCATCTAGAATAAAAAAAAGGGCCTCGAATAGCTGCAGCAATCTTGAGAAAGAAAAACAAGGTTGGAAGTATCACAACACCAGGTATCAAGCTATACCACAAAGCCACTGTTCTCAAAACTGCTTGGTAGTGGCACAAGAACAAACATATAAACCAGTGGAACAGAACAGAGAACCAAGAAATCAACCCAAGCCATTATGCTCAATTAATATTTTACAAATGAGGCAACAGCATACAATAGAGTCAAGACAGTCTCTTTAATAAATGGTGTTGAGAAAATTGGATGGATACTTGCAAAAAAATGAAACTGGACCACCAACTCACACGATACATAAAAATAAACTCAAAATGGATAAAGAATTTAAATGTAATATGGGAAACCATCAACATCTTAGAAGAAGCTATAGGTACAAAAATAGCAGGCATTTGTCGTAGCAATATCTTTACAGGTATAGCTCCTAAGTAATGGAAACTAAGGAGAAAATAAAACAAATGGGGCTACATCAAAATAAAAGCTTCTGCACAGCAAAAGAAACCATCAGCAAAACAACAAGAAAGCCCACTGCATGGGATAACATATTTGCCAATGTTATCTCTGATAAGGGTTTAATCTCCAAAATTTACAGAGAATCATACAACTTAACAAAATGAAGATAAAAAATCAAGTAAAAAAGTGGGCAAAAGATCTAAATAGACACTTTTCAAAAGAGGACCTTTAGAAAGCCAAGAGACATATGAAAACATGCTCAAAATCACTAATCATCCAAGATATGCAAATCAAAACAGCAATGAGGTACAATGTCACACCTGTCAGAATGGCTATCATCAACAAATAAACAAATAACATGTGCTGGCGAGGATGCAGAGAAAAAGGAACCCTCCTTCACTGCTGATGGGAATTCAGACTGGTGCAGCCACTGTAGAAAACAGTATGGCCTTTCCTCAAAAAATTAAACTGGAACTGCCATTTGACTCAGTAATCCCACTTCTAGGAATATATCCCAAGAAAATAGAAAAAGCAATCAGAAAGGATATATGCACCTCTATGTTCATAGCAGCACAATTTACAATAGCTAAGATTTGGAAACAGCCTAAATGCCCATCGGCAGATGAGTGGATCAGAAAACTGTGATACATCTACACAATGGAATACTACACTGCTGTAAAAAAAAAAAAAAAAAAGAATTCTTACCATTTGCAACAGCTTGGATGGAACTAGAGAGCCTTATGCTAAGTGAAATAAGCCAGTCAATGAAAGAAAAATACCACATGATCTCACTCATTTGTGGAGTATAAAGAACAGTATAAATTGATGAACAAAAATAGATACAGAGGTAAAGAAGCATGTAACAGACTGTCAAACAACAGTGGGAAGACTGGGGAGAGTTGGGGGAGGGGGAAATAAAAGAGCAATAGAGCCAAAACTGGTTTGGCTCAGTGGATAGGTTCAATTCTGGTCAAGGGCATGTACTTTGGTTGCGGGCACATCCCCAGTAGAGGAGTGTGAAAAAGGCAGCTGATCGATGTTTCTCTCTCATCGATGTTTCTAACTCTATCTCTTTCCCTTCCTCTCTGTAAAAAATAAATAAAATATATATTTTTAAAAAGAGAAATCGAAGGACTTGTATACATGCATGTAAGCATAACCAATGGACACAAGACACTGGGGGTGGGGTGGTGGTGAGTGCATATGCCGAGGGTAGGGGAGGCCAGGGGAAGGTCAAAGGGGGAAAAGGGAGTCATGTGCATTATTTGTAATACTTTAAATAATAAAATGAAATTTTAAAAAGAAAATAATCTGTGGTATCTATAGGCTATACCTCCCAACCCCCTATTTCTTGGGAAAATGAGGAATTTATTATGGGAAATATTTGTATAAAATCTGAAATCAATAAAGGAAATAGAGCCCTAGACAGTTTAGCGCAGTGGATAGAGCCTCAGCCTGTGGACTGAAGTGTTCGGATTCATTTCAGGTCAAGGGCATATGCCAGGGTTTCGGGCTTGATCCCCAGTAGGGGTATGGAGGATGCAGCTAATCAATAATTCTCTCTCATCATTGTTTCTATTTCTCTCTTCCTTTCCCTTCCTTTCTGAAATCAACAGACATGTATTTAAAAAAGAAAGGAAGAAAGTGGGTACTAATTGTCTGTGTAATAACTATAACCACATCTCTTAAGATCTGTGGTTCTTTTCTCCATCTATCATGAAAGATGAATGCAAATGTTGCCCCTTCCCTGTCTTTGCCATACATACCACACCTAAAACAGACCAGGAAAGTGTGCACACTAATTTAATTATGAGCAAGCCTCTGGGAGCCGTGACGTCTCCAAGCCACAAGGGAGACTCACCTGGGGTTTGAGGCTCCTGAGCTTCACAGTCGCTGCAAGTTGTTTCCTAGTGCAGCTGACTTTTAACTTCAGAAACGGGCAGAACGCCATGCCTGCAGATGGCCGGCACAGGGTGTAATTGATGGAGGGAGCCAGAGCCTCCGTCTTTGTGACAGCAACACTCCACTTAATAAAGGGATGGAGACATACAGCCATGGAGGCGCTTTCTCACCGCGGATCCAGCCTGCCCAGGCAGTGCCTGTCAGGGAAACACTTCACTCTAAATCCCCGCTTTCCCCGCCCCATAGCTAATCTGCCTCTGCCCAGGAAACCCCCGAGGAGCTGTGAATGGGAGCGGTGGTGATGAGCAGATTCATGCATACAGAAAAGCTCCGTGCCGGGCAAGCTCATTGCATCAGGCTATTGTGAAAGCGGATGCTCTGAGGACAGGCGTGCCAAGGAGAGGGGCAGGAGTGGAGTCAGGACCTTGCTCTAAAACACACAGGGCCGGTTCATTTCCTAAATAAGTTGGCAGTACAGCCACAGGAGGTGGTAGCGCCAGAGACAATTAGGCTTCCCAGAAGCCAAATCTCCCCTGTTGCCAGAGCTTTTAGGGACTCTTCACTGAACGCTCTGCAGGGAGGGGAGGGCTTTTGCATTGTATCCAAAGCCCAGGGCTGGCCCTGACTTGATGACATTCTGGGAATGGCACCTCGAGAAGCAATGCGAGAGGCTATGTTCTCATGTTCTTTCCTGGTTAAACCAGCAGCCGACTTTACCAGGCTAGCGTCCCTGCTCTAAGGTATAACCAACCAGCTAAGCATGACCACATTCTCTGGCAATGGCCACCTGATTGGTGTAAGTTCACCAAACCAACTTTTACTGAGGAATTCAGGTACATGTTGAGACTGCCTTCCTAGAGCAACTTTTAGGCCGTTAGCCCTTTCTGAACAGGTCATCATCGCCTAGAGATGTTCCAGCTGTCCGTATACAAGCGGAATTCACAGGAGTTACTAAAATTAGAATACATTGTAGCCACCTAAGTGTAATTGTTGAGCGTGATGGTATCACCGCAATGTAAGCTCGGAGCTTCTATCTGCCGCTGGCCCTCCTTTTCCTGGGTGGGGCTTTGAACAATACTAACTCCAGTAAATCCACCGTGATTCAAAACGGCTTATCTGTGACTCAGAATTGGTTCACACTGTCTCTGCCGACGTGCAGAAGGAGCCAAGACTTATTTCCTTTGCCTCCCCAGACCTCTTCATTTTAAAGTCCTTCCATCTAACCTAAGTAGGCATGTGATAAATTTGCATAATTAAAGTGTATTTGTTGTATGTGGGAAATGTGGGGAGAAAGTCTAGCCAAAAAAAAAAAAAATAGCTGAAGTGTATGAATTTACTCAGGATTTAAGGAATTTGGCAAACATTCTGTCAGTCCTCATCTTTCAGGGGGGATACTGAAGCAGGTGAGATTACCAGGTACTGTTATTCGATGGTCAGTCAGCTCAAGACTGCAAAAATTTCTCTTGTAGGTAGTCCACCAAAATTATGTTGCCTCATACTACCCTGTTTCCCCGAAAATAAGACAGTGTCTTATATTATTTTTTGCTCTCAAAGATGTGCTAGGTCTTATTTTCAGGGGATGTATTATGTTTCCACGAAGTAGGTCTTATTTTGGGGGGATGTCTTATTTTTGGGGAAACACGGGTAGTTCATGTTCCTTTCTCATTCCCAGTCAGTGTGAACCTTACAATCTCGTGGTTGGAAAGTACACTAGAGGTTTGTTAATCTACTCATCTGTCTGGTCTTGTCATTCTCGCCACAAAATTTTTTTACCAGCTATGTTTAAATAACCTTGTGACAAGGGATGTACTACCTTCACAACTTTAATAAATAATTGTGGAATAAGCGAATGCCTACTAATTTTAATATAGCTTCTATCAGGTTGCCTTTTTACTTTAAAAAAATATATTTTATTGATTTTTTACAGAGAGGAAGGGAGAGGGATAGAGAGCTAGAAACATCGATGAGAGAGAAACATCGACCACCTGCCTCCTGCACACCCCCTACTGGGAATGTGCCCACAACCAATGTACGTGCCCTTGACCGGAATCGAACCTGGAACCTTTCAGTTGGCAGGCAGATGCACTATCCACTGAGCAAAACTGGTTTCGGCACTTTTTTACTTTTTGAAGATGAATCATCTTTTATTTACACTGAGCATGCAAGCTTGCTTTAGCAGTTCTCAGCTTTCATCTTGGTTTTTAGTCTCTTCATCACCTGGACCCTCTCTTCTGAATCTGCTGCTAGTGTTGTGCCCAATATGATGCTTAGCATGATCTGGTCAGCTCCAAGGAGAACAGGACTCTCTGATACCTTATTTAGACCCAAATACTATATCAGTGCACACTACCATCACTTTGCCTTTTGGGAAGCCACATCATGTTGCTGATTTTACAAACTTAGTGCACATTAAAACACTATTTCCTTTATGTTCTAGCTCTAGTTCTCTGGTTTTACTTATTCCAATGGTTTTAGTTACCATTTATGTTGATGCTCAAAGATTGTACCTCAAAAAACTTAGACCTCATTCATGAGTTCCAGATTTTTATATCCAGCTGCAACCTGATCATCTGTTCTTGGATAGCCAATAGCAAGCATGCAAAACTCTCGGCCCTCATGCAGCCCACAACAAATATTTTTGTGGCCCAGTTAATATAATGGTATGTAAGAAACATTTTAATAAAAATTTTAACTTATTTTTTTTACAATATCCTGTGATACATAATTATTAATAACTAACTACAACATTCTCTAATGACTGATTACTATAACCTTGTTGCATTCATTTTTCTTATACGCCTCACGCACAGGCACACTATTTCTCTCCAGCAGCGAATATTTTAGCAGCCAATTGCCACAACTTGTTTGGTGTGCACAATAGGAAATATGTTAATATTCAAGAAAAATAAATTAATTTTTATTAAAATGTTCTATTGTTTTATGTCAATGATTACTCATTTATTTTAGGCTTTGTATTCAGTATGTCTCTATCAAAATAAACCTACGTTTCTGTGAAAATTGAACCTTTTGTTTTTTGCGACCCACATAAACTTAAACCTTATTTATTTGGCCCATGTTAGCCTTTGAGTTTGACATGCTTGGTCTATAGATAGGTCAAATTCCATAGGCCCAAAATTTTAGTCCTTCCCCTCACTCCTTAAACTGCTGTCCCTCAATATTTTCATCTCAGTGAATGGCACAATCACTTACTCAACTGGAAATCTTGGACTCATCAGTGAGTTTCCCCATCCCCTCACCTCTCATATCTACCTCACCACCACAACCAGTTGCTTCAACCTCAATAAATCCCTCTCTACTGCCCTCCATTCTAACTGTTACTGGCCACCGGCCTGGATTTCTCCTACACGTGCCTATATTCCAAATGCTTCCAAGTTTATAGTTCTAAGACTCATATTTAATCATGTTACTTTCCTGCTTAACACTGTTCAGTGGGCTCCTGTTGCTTTAATGATAAAACCTAATCACTTAATGTGGCTTTCATGATCTGGCTTTTGCTACATTTCCCAATTCTTTGAATACATCATGCCACACACTGTTCCATCTCCAACAGTCAACTGTGTCTCACCTAGCCAACTTCTAATCTTCCTTTAGATTTCAGCCTAAAGGTCACTTCTTCGGGCTGAGAAGACATTCTCCAGAGAAGGTAGGTGCCCTAATACTATTTCTAATATAACACATGGCCACACATTTTCATGCTGCTAGCTAATGACCTTCCTTCTCTGCTTAGACTTCCTGCTGAATTCTAAGTGCTTGGAGGGCAGGCCAGCATTTCAAGCTTGCCCATGACTATGTTCCCAGGGCCTGGCACAGCACCAGGTATACAGCAGATGCTCAAAATTATTTGTAGAAGGAAGAAAGTTCAGGAACAAATATGCAATCTCTGTAAAAGCTTCATATTCCTAGCTCTGTGCCATTGTTCAAATTCGTTTAGGGTATTCTGTCTATCATAAGTAACACCACTTTAATTTTAAGTCACCTAGAATCTTGATAAGACCAGTTTTTGTGTGTTTATTCCAGGAATTTGACACACATGTTGAAGTGGTGATGAGCTTGTATGCTGAGAGATGGCTGAGGTTAGAGGCTCCGAGGGTGGCTGACCAGAAGGACTGGGGAAAAAAGGACAGTGAAGCTACCCTATGGTCTCACCAGGTTTGACAACAGTGATTTTGTATGGTGCCTTTTCACAAGTTTATTCATCCAAAATATCAGCAACCTAGGTAAATGTATTATTATTGAGAATGTCCTAATCTCTTTGAGATAGCTCATCTTGCAGAATCTCAGTCTATGAAGCATATGTATCTTTAGCATTTTTTTATTCCTTCTAACCATGGTGATATGCCTAACCCTTCATGTCCAGGGATAAAACTGCCATGGAAGTACTTTAAGGAAGTTTCAGAAGGCTGGAACTTAGTTCAATAACCCTTCCAAGATGTCTGTGCTGAGAAATTTTCCTTCTTGCCCCCAATTCATGACTTAATTTTAATTTGACCTTTGAACCATTTCAAATGATTTTATAATATGGCTTATCCTCCTGGAAACAAGGTAGTTTATAAAATACTGAAATCTTTCTAACAATACATTTTGCTCCCTTGCAAGAAGGCATCATTCACTTCTTCTATTTGGATAGTAACTGGGAATAAATATACACATACAAATTTGAATAAATTATACCCAATATTCCCATTTTCATTTCTATTTCTCTCTGCAAGTCCAGACCCTCCTGCTCCCAAGTGAACTCTCTGTTTGTAATCATACATTCCTCCACTGGTCCTTTTCTCAGATATGTTTTTTGTATGTGTGTGTGTGGCAGGAATAGATGAATTTTAATTCTATGAACCATATATTTAAGTAGTCAACAACAGAACATTATCCATAGAGAACTGAAGCCTGGCTGAGACCTAAAATTTGTCTTTTCCCAAATGCAAGATCATACTGCGCTTCCATGTCTATGGGGGGAACTGGGTCCTTTGGGAGGACTTGCTGGTAAAGACTTTGGCTCAGCTGCTGCTGGAACATCTGCAGTGGGTAGGCAAGGTCAAGGGCCCAGCAGGCTGCTCAGCAGCCTGAAGGAGGGAGCATTTGCCTCAGAACAAATCTGAAAGTGAGAGTGGTTTTGCTATTGCTGTGTTGTCATCTTCCTGGTCCCTTAAAGAGGAGTTGGAATGGGGAGCTCCAAAATACCAGAAGGGGTGGTTAAGAGCTGATTCACTGGCTTCCAAGGAAGTGGGATATCATGGCTACTTTTTGCCACAGCCATGTAGATATGCTTCATAAAATTAGGCTGTGTCTTCCTGTGTTACAAGGTCTCCTGCAGGTGTTGAGTGGAGTCTAAAGGAGGTGTAAAGCCACAACAGGAATGTGGCATGTCTTCCCCCGGTCAGTTTTACTTGCAGGTGGTATTAGACTCCTCATGTGGTCAGCCCCAGACCCTCTGGGCCTCACCTGTCTCCAGTGTCCCTGGCCAGGAGTCCTACCATAGTTGTATTGGTTCAGGGCGCCTCCTAAGGGTCTCAGGACTCCCCCCACTCCCCAGTTCTGATCTCTGAAAAAGTACTGCCTCACCTGTGGGAGGAGTGACTTGTTCTTGGAAGAGGCATGTGGTCTAAGCTGGAGTGTAGGGGAGATAACTCCCCCCCCGAGGGGGGGGAATTTTGATAAATATGGAAGAGAATCAGCAGATCAGTTTGCTGCATCTCTTCCCCCATCCTCTCCAATGAACTATTCAGCAACACAGTACTCCTCATATGGCCTTTAAAAAGATATTCAGCCAGACCAGCCAATCAGCTGTGTTTGCTAACTTGGCGACATCCCTCCCAGTCACTGTCCTCTCTGCCTCATCCCCTTTCTTCCTCCCTCCTGCCCTCCTGGGACTGCACTAACCAATGAAGTGTTGGCATGAAAGCAGAGATTCAGGCTGTGTTTTCTAGGAAATCTAGGAGAAGTTATTGGGTGGTATTGCACAAGAATTTCATGAATGTTCTGATAAAACATGACTCTCCAAAGTTAGTTAATGCTTGCAGTGGGCCCTTCATGATATATATCCGGCTCCTTTGGAAAGACAGGCTTATTCTCATCTGCTCATAAGGCTTCTTAGTGGGAACATTTGAGAAGGACTTGAATAAAGTGTGGGTTTCTCAACATATCATTTAATCTTACATTTTAATCCTCTCTATCTTCCTCCTTTCTTTAAACACCATTATTTTACTTTTTATCACTGGTTTTAAATTAAGTTTCCTTATATCTGTGATTTTGGCATTGAGTCTGGCATAGAATCCACCTAATGAATATTTTAAAGTTCAATATTTAAGTGATGAATGCATGAATAAATGGATGAATGGAATAACATTCATTTTTCGATCATAATTATTAGATTGAATAATTGAAACTGATTGTAGATGGAAAAAATCTGCCAATACAAATTAAAAAAAATGAAATTCCCATATTAAAAAGTCTCACATTTTGCTAAATATTTAACTTTCAGTTATAATTGAATAACTGCAGGCATAGTAACCTTAGACAAGTTAGTCATTCATACATTCACCAGGTAATTATAGGGCCCCTGCTTGGTATGTGCTCAGCATTATTGTAGACTCAGGAAAACACGGCAGTGTTCAACAACAACTCCTGCATCTGTGGAGCTTACATTCTATGCCATGTCTCTGTGTTTTAATATTCATTGTAAAGAGCGCATAGTTCTTATCTCAACATTTTTAAAAGAGAAAATGATGATATATGATATGGTCCTAAATATATATGTTTTTAAGGCAGTACTAAACATGTAGTCAACTGTCAATAAAAGCTAATTTGTTATTATTATTGTTTTTATTATTAGACTCAAGAATATTTCATAAATCTGCACCAGCCACATAAAGAAAATGCAAGCAGGAGCACCTTTTAGTGCAGGCAATGTTCAGTGTGGCCTTGGGAACACACCAACATCACTTAGGGATAAAGTCCCGGGGCCTATGATGCTTTTCTTTCTGCTGAAACTGCTTGGAAACGAGGACCAATGCCTCTGCCGTTCTGAAGATGGCTCCACAGCGACACAGAGCATATCCATTCCTTGAAAGAATCTTGCTTCTTCACTGTCTGTTTTCAGCACCTCTTGGATTTTGCTATCACAAAGTATTCAACTAGAGGAGGGCCACTAAGTGCATGTAGCTGGAGAGAGAAGTAAAGCTTCATTATACTTTACCAGGACTGAACTCAGTGAAGATGCAAAGCATTTCCTTTGTGCAGCCCATGTTTCATTCAGCCACAGCTTCAACCACTAGACTCCCAGAGAAGAATGAATCATTCATGGGCTACTGTAAGTACAGTAGTACTAATACTTTAATACTTAGGAATGTGATACTAAGGCTAGCAATACTTAAGTAAACATTTGGGGCATGCTCAGACGTATGATGCCAGTTTATAAAAAGAGCAAATAAATTACAACACATACATAGGAACAACACAAAATGCAAATATAAATAAAATATTCAAGGTTGATATTTTTCTGAAAAGAATGCAGACAAGATATACAACTAAACATATCACATTTTGATAAGCAAAGTGTAGGTATAAACACAAGAAGTGCTGTGCTTTCTAAGTGCAGAGTTTTTAATAGAATTCACATTTAAGGATTCTGAGATTTTTATAAGCTACTAACCTTTCTATTTTCAGAACTTGGATATCACTGATTTTAGGTAATGATTCTGACATAAAAACATGCGCACAGATGAATTCTTCTTCCTGGTGGCTGTTAGGAGTCTCGATGCAGCCACGGGAACTGAACCAAGTGCATTCCCTGTGTGCAGGAAATCGATCCACAGCATTTACATGCTCTTTTGCTGGGGAAATCCGTCCCCCTTCTCTCACACCGTGTTTGTGTGGTGTCCAGGGTTCCCATCTTTATTTTTCTAAGTGGACATTTGTGAGGGGGGTTTTAAGTACTGGTCAGGCCAAATGAACTCACATACAGAGGATCTAATGTTCAGCTTAACTAGAATGTTACATTATCACATGGCAGAGTTGTGTTAGTCTCAGACTAAAATACTAAATGGTTTACAATATAGTTCAACTCATCTTTTAGTTGTGTAGGATGACATGGTCAAGCCATCCTGGTAGCAAACCACCCAAGACTTGGTCTGCAGGGTGGGCAAACCCACCCGTGGAGGTGGGGGAGTTAAGAGAGAAGCCAGTCACTGGAAGGCACCTGTTTTTGACATGTTTTCTTTTGTGATTTGCAGACATGATTTAGAATGATGTAAACATTGCAGACGTAACTGACACAAAAGTGGCACGTGAGGGTCAGGCTGAGGCACCTGTGTCTCCTGACATCTTAATTGGTCCGAAGAGAACTAGGAGCTAACTTTACCCTTTAGGGTCTGTCTATGCTCCCTAAATCACACCTTCCTCGGTGACAGTAAGATTAATGTTGGCTGTCATAAAAATTGAATATTATTTGAAACAACTATGCCATTAGACCCAGGAGCTTTTTCTTACAGAGTAATTTTATGACAAATACTTTTATTACTGATTACACTTGAGAAATGCTGCCAACATCAACCACATATCCCTATGATAACCTCTTCTCCAAGTGGAGAAATACTAGCACAATTTATGATAACAATTATAAACCCACCTTTCATTTCACATGCTTTTCAATTAATAATCATTGTATATGCTTTAAAATGCTTTGCAATTAATAATCCTTCATTGTAATCTCGCATTGCCACTGTATTTGAGCCATTACTCCCTAAAGACTGGAGAGGTAAACATCATGTCCAATGTCATACAGTGATTGAATGACAAAGATTGGTTTGAAGCAGGTATTTATTCATCCATTTGCTCATTCATTCAAATCTTTTCCTTTTTCACTGTGATAAATAAAACATAACAGGAGATCTGCCCCCTTAACAAATTTTAAGTATAATATTGTTATCTATAAGCATAATGTATAACAGATCACTAGATTCTTTTCATTTTGCATGACTAAAACTCTATATCCATTGATCAGTAACATCCCATTCCTCCCTCCCCAACCACTGACAACCACCATTCTGCCTTTTGCTTCTATGAGTTTTGTTGCTTTAGATACTTTAGCGGTATATTTCAGTATTTATCCACCTGTGACTGGCTTATTTCACTTAGTATAATGTGCTTAACTTAAGGCTCATCCAAATTGCATTTCTTAATACACATACACACACACACACACACGCACACACACACACACACACACACACACACACACACACCACATATATATTGATTTCAGAGAGGAAGGCAATGGAGAGAGACTTAGAAAACACTTATGAGAGAGAACCATTGATTGGCCACCTCCTGCATGTCACACACTGAGCCCACAACACGGGCATGTGCCCTGACCAGGAATCAAACTGCGACCTCTTGGCTCATGGGTCAACACTCAACCACCGAGACATGCTGGCTGGGCATAATTTCATTTGTTTTTAAAGCTGAGTAATATTCTACTGCATGAATATACCAAATTTTAAAAATTCATTTATTTGTCATTGGGGACTTAGGGTTCTTTTGTTTGCTTTGTACTTCTTGGCTATTGCGAGTAATGCTACAATGAATACGAAAATGCAAAGATATCTTTCTGAGAAGCTGATTTCAATTATTTGGTATAAATATCCATAATTTGGATTGCTGGCTCATATGTTTGCTCTATTTTTTATTTTCTTAGGAGCTTTCATACTATTTTTCATAGATACTGTACTATTTTACATTCTCACTAATATTATTCAATGGTTCCAATTTCTCTACATCCTTGCCAACACTTGTTATTTTTCTGTGTGTGTGTGTGTGTGTGTGTGTGTGTGTGTGTGTGTGTGTGTGTGTTTAAATAATGGTCATTTTAACAGATGCATGGTGACATTTCATTGTAGTTTTGATTTGCATTTCCCTGTTAATTAGTGGTGTTAAGCATCTTTTCATACATCTGTTGGCCATTTGCATGCCCTCTTTGGAGAAATGTCTATCAAATTCATTGTCTAATTTTTAATCATTAGGTTATTTGTTTCTTGGTTACTGTGTCATAGAGCTCTTTATATATTTTAGATATTAACCTTTTATTAGATGTATGGTTGGCATTGATTTTCGCTTTATATTAGACCATCTAGTCACTATCTTTATTAAGTCATTTGAGCAGTGGGCAAGGCTCCACTTTGCTGATAGACATCTGGCTTTTTGATGTGTCCAGGTAACTACATTTATGTCAGAGACTTCATTTCTTTAAGTATAAGGACAGAAAGTCTTTTAAATGGACGCATGTTATCTGGAAGAAGCAACATATTAACTAGTACCTGTGCTTTTATATGAAAATGAATTTATTGATTATATTTCCACCCTGTTCTTTGGTTCAGAGCAGAATTTATAAATGATATGACAACAAATAAAAGAACTGTAATGAGTGAAGAGTATCAATCCAGTTGAAGAGATGAGATGTACCTAGGAGAACAGATTTTGGCACGTGGGATACATTTCAAGGGGCACCTCTGAATCATGAGAATCAGTATGAAAGACAAACAGTGTGAAGATTCTGGGTGTTAGTTGCTGCCACAGCCATGAAATGAAAGGATGTCAGAAGCAAATTTTTGCTGTTCTGTCATGGAGGGGGCAACACAGAGAGGGACCTATTTACACTCTGGTGCCTTCTCTTCAGGCTCTAGTGCAGGTAAGTGGGGCAATTCTATGTTGGGGAATAGCTGGTGATTCTCAGACCCTGGATCCTTCCCATGAACTGAAGCTGGATTCAGTGATGCTTCAAGGCCCGTTTCTGCCATTCAATGGCTTGGAGATATGAGACAATTCAGGTGAACCACTCAAACCTTCTGGTTTCCCAGGTTTCTCCTCTGGGCAAACCAGGATTTGTCTGAGGCCCATATGAGCCAAGAATTGGGAAAATGATTTAATATCTGCAGAATGCTACAGACTTATTATTTATAATTATTACAATTCTTTTCTTCTTTGGGTATTTTAACATTTGCAAAAATTGCCAAGAAGAAACTGATTTTAATTTTTATAAATTAAAAAAATAACGTCTGTAATACTCTAAACAATACAGATTTAGAAAATATAACAAGAGACACTTTGAGGGGAGGTTGTGAAACTAAAACAAAGAAGACAGGGTGTTGCCCCTCTGGCAAGGTTGAGAATCAATAGGATTCTTATGAGGGCTTCATTTCCCTCAGTTATAAAATGTGGGCAATAGTATTTAGCAGTATTATAGAATTGATTGATGAAACAACTTATATAGCACTTTCTGATATATTACCTATCAATATTATAGAATTGAGAAAACCAGGAAGATTGGGAAGAAGGACGGAAGGAAGGAAGGAAGGAAAGAAGGAAGGAAGGAAGGAAGGAAGAAAGAAGGAAGGAAAGATGAAAAACCATTTAAAAATCATAAAGCACTTTTTTACTCTCAGGAACTAAAAAGGGAACTCTGCTACTCTGTGGCTGAAAAGTGGAGACCTTTAGCTCCTTGCCACAGCTCAGCACTAACTCATTGTTTGATGCTGGGAAAATCATTTAATCTCTAGATTAAGATCTCAGTGGGTGTATATAATTTGTACTCTTCTGCCCTGTATCACTGCATTGGATAAGATGACCTTGAGGTCCCCTCAGCTCTAATTTTCTATGATAAAATTATGTCCTCTGTGCCAGTTGTATGTTTCCAATAAAGAGAAACCAGTAAAACCGTAGGCTAGTGAATGTGTCAAATGCTTTGAGATTTGCAGGAGAAAATTAATGCTCACAGGGTGGTTTTCATTGAAAAAGGATACTTCCTATTTTTCACACTCCCTTCTTCTATTGAGGCTTTTTAATTTAGTGGAATTACAATGCTTCCTTGCTGCTCTACAGCTTTCAAACATAGTGTGCTTTTGCTGAGAGACTTTAATCATCTAATTTCTTACATTCTCTGTCTAAAAGCTACATCATGAGAATTGTGGGCAATTCAAGTTTTTCCTTTTCTACTGCTTCTTGGTTTTCAAAACCTGTGGCTAGATAAATACTGATGTCATTGTTCACAAAGGTCCAAATACTGGATGTTTTCAGTGTGAATGAACTGTAAGAGGGTATCTTGCTCAATTCTCTCATATAAGAATTGGAGATCTGATGGCTAAGAGAGGGAAGGCCTATTCACCAAGGGCACACAGGAATAGACCCCACTTTCCTGGTTCTTGGTAACTCTGACAAGTTGCATTTTGTAAAGATGGTTATAATATTATTTACTATTCCCATATTTGTCTGTCATGTGGTTTTTGCTATTCTCCCATTAAGATATGGAGGCCAATGTGTCTCCCTTTGAATCTGCTTTGACCAATAGAATGTGACAAAGTGACATCAGAAAATTGTAAGGCTAGGTCATGAGGGACCTTAGCAGCTTTGGCCTGGACTTCTTGAGATGCTCTCTTTTAGAACCTCGCCCTACTACGGTGAGAGGCCCAAACTGCATGGAGAAGCTGTTTATAGGTAATACAGTCAATAGTCACAGCTGAGCTGCCAACCCATAACCAGGACCTACTCCTACCCAGGAATGTGTTTTCTTGGACATCCAGGTCAGCAAAACCCTCAGAAGACTGAAGCTCAGCCACTGTCCGTGACATCATGGGATACCCTAAGACAGAACTCCCCATCTGAGATCAGTTTCCCTTCAGAACCATGAGCGATAATAAATGAGTTTTAAGACATAGTTTTGGGATGCTTTGCAATAAGTAACCTGAAGAGTACATGACACTTCATTGGCTGCCAGATTCTACAGTACTTCTTTTTGATATCACACTACATCTCAAACTATTTGGTATTAGGAGAATAATGTAATTAGTACTCTGTTTGCAATTGTTGCGCAGTATTGAAAGTGAGAGTCACAAAAAAAAAAATAATGTCAGAATTCCTGAAGTTGCACAAATAGTAACTTGCCATTTTATGCCTGGGTAGAAAACTTGCCTTGGTCCTCAAATTGCCCAAACTGACTAGCTGTCTCTAAAAGTATCAGACCCCATAGAGTTTAATGGGAAAGGAGTCAAGCGTAGAGATATGAAAGTACTTTTTAAAGACACAGAGGCATCAACAGCTATTTGTCCTCCAGTGTCCTCTTTCCCTATCCTATTTGAATCCTAATTTGTTTATGTCCTTGGACTCAACTAATAGACCACGATACTCAGCTTCCTTTGTTGCTAGGAATAGTCATGTGACCAAATTTTGGCCAATGATATATATAAGCAGAAATGTTGGATGACATTTTCAGAAAGGTTACTTAGAAGAGCTGATTTAGCCAAGAGGCAATACTTTTCATTCTTCTTTAGTTTCCTTCATCTTCTTTTTTAGAACTAGACATGATGGGGCAAGACCCAGCAGCTAACTTGGACAATGAGGTGACATTGAGAATAGAAATTTCACCAGGCAGAGTCTAACTAGGAAAACAAAACCACACTTTGTATTTAGCACTGGTTGAATTCAAAGCAGGGAATGAGGTGCAGAGGTATTGGAATAGCTGAGAAGCCAAACAGAATAGTGAAACCTACAAATTAGCACCAGTAGTTAGTCAGGACCAGGGTCATGCTGGAAGACCAAGGAAGGGGGCCGAGTTGCTGAACCCAGAGTGCAGAGTCACCCAATACGAACTGTACACAGTGGACTGTCCTGCTGGAGCTGGAGCCCAGAGAGGCAAGATGCTCCAGAGTGAGGACCGTGGTGGACAAACTTCTTCTTTCCTCCTGTCCCTGAACTCTAGCCAATGTCTCCTCCTGGACAAACTCAGGTGGAAGCCAATGACTTCAGGAACCAGGGAAATATAAACTGAAGAGGCCAGTTTCCCTGCATACAAGGCAGATTGGGGAAAAGGTTAACAGAATGATTCTGAGGCGCTAACAAGCCGAGGACCACCACACAAGCCAGTGCTCGGATGGTGAACCGGAAAGGTAGGAGGAGGCTGAACCCTGATGATCATGGAGTTGCCTTACAAGATAAGTGCGAATCATCTGTAAGTTATTGTTATTTTGCATTTTCCCTTATATACAGCAAAGCACAGTGCTAATTGACACTAATGCCTCTTGGGAAGGTGAGTGTAGTAGTTTGCTAAGGTTACCATAACAAAACACCACAGACTGGAATGTGTGTGTGTGGCGGGGGTGGGGGGGGGTGGGAGTTTAAACAACAGAAATTGAATTTCCCACATTTCTGGAGGCTGGAAATCCAAGATGAGATGGAATCAGGTTTCGTTTCTTCTCTGCCTCTCTCCTTGGCTTGCAGGTGGCCACCTTCCCGCCATGCCCTCACAATCCTTCCTATATGTGTGCATGCCCTAGTGCTCTGTGTATCCAAATTTCCTCCTCCACTAAGGACACCAGTCAGATCAGACGAGGGCCAATCCAATGGCCTCATTTTAACTTAATTATCCCTGCAGGGCCTTGCTCCAAAAATGGTCACATTCTAAGGTATGGTGGGTAAGGGCTTAAACATGCATTTTGGGGAGACAATTCAGCCTATAACAAACACAGTGTAAAAAGAAAAATCATAAAATCATGTATGCTAACTAGGAAATACTAGTGTTAGTAATACCAAAAAAACAAATGCTCTAGGAGACATGGCTTTATAATACCGTGGTCACTCCTTGATGAGACACCTCTTAATCCTGCTCTGTATTTGGCATTGTTGCTATGCTGTTGTGTAACCCAGCCTGTTTTATTTGCTCATGTGGAGGCCCCCACCATTAGTTTTCACTTAGATCATGGAGCCAAGAGTCTTCCAAGAAACCTCGAATTTGGCAGGTGCTAATTATTCGCTAACTCCTCAACTAATAGGAATTCCCACTTCTGCTGGGGAAGAGAGGCAGATGCTCTAAGAATCCGCAATCAGGGGGCAGCTGTGGAAAAAAAAACGGTGTTACTTCCATAGTGTGCCCCTCTAATTAGCTCCACCTTAATCCTCATGTACACAATGCCTTCTGAGACTACAAAGCCCCAGCCTTGTCCAGCTGCCATCCCTCTCCCCGGAGCTTGCTTTTGGCTGGACGGGGCTGCCTCTAAAGGTATAATTTAGTCTTTAAAAAGCCAAGTCTAATAAGTGATCTTGGGTGGTGATCAACAGACTTCTCATCCTTCTCACCACAATGGCCTATAAACAGGGTAAGAGAAAGCAGAGGTGGCAGCAAAGGGGTCAAAAGTGAGCCAGTGGGTGGGAATTTCAAGTTACCCTCTTAATCAAAGAACAGCTGATTGATGTTTTCAACACGAATCCAGCTTTCTCAAAACTGTGCTTTATTCAAGTTGAATTACAAGGGTTTGACGTGGCCCCAGTGACTTCTGATGACAATGGTGATGGTAGCTGAAGAATCAGACGCTCTTTCAACAATCTGCTTCTTTCCTCCCAACTTTCCCTTCCCACTCCCTGTTCTACCAGGAGAAAAGGCCAGGCTTGAGGATATTTCAGAGATGTGAAAATTATATGAAAAATTATGTTTCAAATAGAGACTGAGTTCTTATTTGGAAATGTTTCTGCTACCAGCAGCGTATTTTCCATATTTCACTTTATACAGGTTCAAACAGATAGGCCTCCCGGGCACTTTACACCATGGGATCCCAGGAGCTGGGGTTGGTTTTGCATTGAGGTGGGGCTGCCCCATTGCACAGTGTGAAGGGGGATCCAGGGAGAGCGTTTGCGGACAAAGATATAACTGCTGATAGGAGAGGATGCAAGCAGATGGCAGGCAATGAGATAATTTAAAAAATGTATATATATTATCGATTTTTTACAGAGAGGAAGAGAGAGGGATAGAGAGTTAGAAACATCAATGAGAGAGAAACATCGATCAGCTGCCTCCTGCACACCCCCTACTGGGGATGTGCCCGCAACCAAGGTACATGCCCTTGACCGGAATGGAACCTGGGACCCTTCAGTCCGCAGGCCGACGCTCTATCCACTGAGCCAAACAGTTCCTGCAAGAAGCAGAGGTTTCAAGACACAGAAAAACTAGCTTGAGAAAGTACTGGACAGAGGGCACAGCCTGAAGACACATCCTAAGGAATGGAGCTTACCATTACTGCCCCCTCGGAGACCTTTATTAGGTATACCTCCAAGTTCCCTCTGTGGGCAGAAGGGCACTGCTGCAGGCATGAGGCTAGTTTGAAAATTAACTCCTCGGTTTCTTTTTTATTATCTTTTTCCATTTTCAGTGATCTTGGTGCACATCTGGCCTTCCCATCCCCACATAACAGATTCCTCCTCCTTCCTCACCGCGAGTTCCAGAGCAGAGCTGGCTTTGCCCCATAGACTGGGCTGGTTTTCAGCTGATTAGGAAGCTTACAGCCCTGCCACAGCATTAAAACAACAAGCTTTCCCTGCAAACCTTATGCCTGGATTGAACATGACATTTCCCATGAATACCTCCTGGACCAGCCCCGTCGCCGTGTGACAGGCGTGCAGGCAGCGCTCCCAGACGCGGCTTCTGGGAGACAGCCATTTGAAAGCAGGGGTTAAGCTGGGGAGGAAAAGGGGAGGGGGAGAGTGTTCTGGGCTCATGTTGATTTCTGTCAGACTTCAGTTGCGGTTTGTGAAGAGATAATTGTGTTATATTTTCTCATCCTTCACAGCCTGGTGGTTCCTGTATAATTATATATGCTTGAGCTTAATATTATTTCAGAAAGAAAAGTATACAACAGATTTTTAGCCTCGGGCTTCTTGGGATTGGGTACAGATTTTACGCTTGCAAATAATGTGGTTCTTTTTTTCCCTTTGCAAATAGTAATTGTAAGGATGTGTGCGGCTCAAGTGGGTAGTCGGCCACTGGGGGGTTTCCTAGGGGTGAGGGGAGATTGCCTGGCTGGGGGCGTGTGTCATTCAGGACCCAGTGAAACGTGCAGAAGTGATCCTCCCGCGTTTTCGACAGCGACCGAGGAGATGACGGATCTTTCCGCCTCTGGCCTCAGAAGCTAAGGAAGATGGCTTGCAATAAAAATCCCATTTGAAAAAGTTCCTTGTCATTCTGATAAGCCAACTAATTTGTTAAAATTGGAGGAAGATTCCTGAATGTCACTTAGTTTTTTGCAATATACATTATTAATGTGATTAAGTATTATTAGGCCATGTTTATTAGGTTGCACTGAATTATTCTGATAATTATTAACGCATTGCCTCGAGTGGGAAAATAAGAAGAAGCAACTCAAGTTGAGTGAAATTTTCATATTGCCTGTTATGTAATTATCATATTTAACCAGAAAGAGAAGCTGGTGCAATTAGGAAAATAAAACCTAGTACCAACGTTTTTATTGAGATCATTAATACATGTACTCGGGCTTGCCAATAAACATTTTAAAATAACTCGGTGATAGGATGAATTACATCAGTGATATAATTATTTCAAGTTAATTAAAATATTATTGGCATATATTTTTCTTAAAACTCGGGATTTAAACCCATGTTTAAACCACTTGCAGAGTTTGTTCCCAGGACTCTTACTAGTACATATAACTTTGGTTTGCCTTTTTTTTTTCATAAGCTTGTATTATCTATTGTCAAGGGAGCATTTCCCCCAATATTTCATTTTCTTGGAGCCAGTTTTCGATATATAAGCGGAGAGTCACTCTCAGGATGGGCGGCTCTGATGCTCTGTGGTTAGTGAAGGCGTGGAACACGCTCAGTGGTGTGGCACAGCGGTGAGAGGTTAGACTCTGGAGCTAGGCCGCCTGGTTTGGAACGCTGGCTCTGAGCGGGACCTCTGGCAGGCACTCAGCCTCTCTGTGCTGCAGCCTCTCCCGGTGTAAAATGGAAATGAGGACATCACATCATAAGGATCACCGTAAGGATTATAGGTGGTGATAATATCACACGAGGATGTTAGAAGCCTCCTATGGTTCATATAGGTAGTGTTTCTAGAACAGTGGCTGGCCCATCGTACTCACAATGCAAATGTTTGCTCTTACTATAGCGGACTAACAGGCATGCAGCTCATGATCAATAAACGGAAGTGGCTGTCATTTTCACAAACAAAGCTATGCACCCTCGTCCTCATAGCAGAACAGCCCAACTTCCCATTCTATTGTGCGCGTTGGTACCGTATGCCCCTGCCAATTAAGCCTTTTCTCTCCTGCTGGCCCTTCTATCGACCCATCTACTAAGCCCTACCGCTTCTTCTTTCACATCCCTTTGATTCCATTTTACTGCTACCACCACCACGTTTTCAAATGGGAAATACTGTGACAGCCTCTGCGCTGCTATTCCTGCCTCCAATCTTCTCTCAACCAATCCATCTCTGTGGTATTAAAAGGCATGTTTTTCTTGCTTAGCGACTACTTGGATCCCCACTCTCCGAACTCCCTCCTTTGTCAACCTAAGCTCTCCATCTCTGGGCCCAAATATGTTATTGCTCCCATTACCCAGTCCTCCAGGCAGGCTGATTTATTCCCAGTGCTTCCAAAAAGCTACGGCCACCATCACTTTTCTTTTGGCTGAAGTCCTCCTACCTACCTGCTTTCAAACCCTACCTGCTTTCCTGCTGAAGTTTCTCTTCCTAGTTCCCAGGCATTTCTCATCACGTCAATTCCTGTAGGTCTCATCTATACTTCTTATACACTTGTCACAAGAACAAATATTCTATTGCATTATTTGATCATTGGAACGGTGCCCACACTTTCTAGATACCTTTGCGAGCGTGGGTACGTCTAACAGTCTTCTTGCATACCCTACGTTGCCTTGTACAGGAACATGCAAAGGATAGGTATTTCAAAATATCTCAGAACAACTGCTGTCTTTAGCCAAAACCACTGAGTTTCATTTTTCAACTCAATTCAGCATCATTTTCTGGTTCGCATGCCCTGTGGATAATGAGATTTGCTTCGAGTTATCAACACTGCAGGGAAATGTTTAAATTAAAAGGAAAAAAAACCCACCACCAATTTATTTGAAAATAGAATAAAAGCACAGAGATATTTTTTTCTGTATTCCATTATCAAATATATAATCTAAATCCAACGCTATCATCTCAACAATGCCGCTGTTTTCCCTGGAACACAAACTTGGTTTACAAAACGTTCTTATGGAAAGTAATTAAATGGAAACAGAAATCCTTATGAAACACTACTACGGTGTAATATTTCTTGCTACCAAAAAATGGGATTGGCTAGCACCTCGTTACCCACAGAGCAGGAGGGAAATGCAGATGCCAACAAGAACATCACTGGTCTTGGGAATTTAACTGCAGCCCTTTCCAATGAGTGAGGAAAGAGGGAGGTGAGGGGTTTATAAGTACTGAAGTGTGTGTGTGGGTACAGGAAAGAGACACCGGGGATTCCTTTTGTTCTTTAAACTTCAATTTCTTAACCATTCTAATCCTTCAGGAGATTTTTTTTTCTTGCACATAGGAAAAGAGAAAACTTACTAAGCCTTATTTCAAGGGCATCTCAAATGCTAGAAGATATCATTAAGGCAATGCTTCCCCATGGGCATTTGTTCCCAGGTCTCCCTGGCTTTCTGCTAGGAAATGACCAAGACTCCCCAGAGTCTTGGCCCTGTTTCTTCAATCCAGCACATGGCTAAGCAAGCAAGGACAGACACACATGACCATGCCCTTCTCACTCGAGACACTTGTGAGGAGAACTGCTTCTCAGGTAATGTACTACGTCCTCGGTGATGGGCTTGACACATGGGTGTGAGACGAATGAAGACACGACAGCTCAGGTGCGGTGAGTATGACAGACCCTCAGGTGTTCACCACGCATCGCAATGAATATTGTGTCATAGTGTTTACTGAAGGCAAAGGAAGCATAGACAAAGGATTGACTGATTCTGTTTTTTGTTCATGGGTGTTCAAGCGGAGAGGGTGAGACTGCAGGAATGCTTCGCAGTATGTCATTTGAACAAGATCTTAAAAGACGTGCAAAACTTCTCTACCTGGAGAGGTGCTAGGGACACTTCAGGCAGGGGCAACATGCCCAGAGGTATAGGATGAGTGGAAGAACTTGATTTGCTTTGGGGAAGTGAACAGGGATGGGAACAAATGCAAACTATCACATGGCAGGTAGTTATTTCACAAAGGTTGTTGAAACTTACAATTACCTGTGAGAACAATACATTTCCTATGTTCTGGAAGAAGAGAGGCTGGTGACAGTGGCACAATTTTAGAGCAAGGATTCAAGTTTAGGTAATTTTGTTCTACACCTGATAGAACAGGATGTGATGAATTACCAACTCAAAGGAAGAAATAACCAAGAAGGAGATGACAGAGAATACGCTGAGGAGAAAGCAGTTGATGGAAAAACTAGTAGATATGGTTGAAGAGAAAGGTGGGTTATCTTTGGATAGTAAAAGCAGCAAGGCAGTGAAAACAGTAAAAGCAGGAAGAGAGGGATAAAAGTTCTGAATAGTAGCCCTGAAGAATGAGAAAGGAAGTCTTTGGATTGTCAAGGCGTGGCAGATGACCAAGGGGATGAGGGGTTTTCGTGTTCTGGGACAGGAAGCCAGGAGAGGACTCATCTTGTTCAGTGATTCATTTATTTGATTAACATGCATCATATGCCAGGCACTAGGCCATGCACTTGTGATGCAGAGAAAAATAAGCCAAGGAGCCCTACCCTTGGATGCTCACAGCTGATCTAGAAGATAGAGCCTTATGAACATCTTCATCCGCATATCAGTTATGGATGTGTCTATGTGAGAGACAGCAGGGTGAGGGAGGGACAGGCTCAAAGAAGAGGTGAGGATTTCATCTGTGTGCCAGGGAATATTGCCAGGAATGACTTCAAAAGTGGTGCTTTAAAACATCCCTGTTGCCCTAACCGGTTTGGCTCAGTGGATAGAGCGTCAGCTTATGAACTGAAGGGTCCCAGGTTCGGTTCTGGTCAAGGGCATGTACCTTGGTTGCAGACACATCCCCAGTATGTGCAGGAGACAGCTGATCAATGTTTCTAACTGTCTATCCCTCTCCCTTCCTCTCTGTAAAAAAAAAAAAAAAAAAAAAAAAAAAAAATTAAAAATCAATAAAATATATGTTTTTAAAATAAAAATAATAAATAATAAAAACGTCCCTGTTCTGAGGAGCTCTGTGTCCAACTAGACAAGGTGAAGCAACCTGCTGGCTCCGCCTAACTTACTTACAAAACATTCAGCAAAAGGAAAGGAAAGAGAGATGGAAAGGTACGGATAAAGCCAAAGGCAGCAAAGTGATAACTGGTGAACCTACACAGGTATTCATTGTAATATTTCCCAGCTTTTTTGTAACCTTGAATTTTAAAAAATAAAAGGTGATGGAGAGCAAAAGAAAATTCTCTGTAATGAGAACTGAACCATAATTTACTTCCTGCTAGCGGACTAGGGCTGTGGTGGAGGGAGGGCTGGAAGATGGAGGCGACCATAGCGTGGAGGCAGGGCAGCCCAGGTGGGATGTTCGGAAAGGTTAGATAGAGCCTCACTGCAGAGGGGGCTGGGGAGGGACCGTGGCAGAGAGGCCAATCACGGGCAGGAAAAGGAAGTGATTCCTTAGGTCCAGAAACAATGATATTAAGGGGTTGAAAGAGATTGCTCCGTCCCAATCTGCAAAGGGTCTCATCTATGGGTTCAAACAAGCTTTCGGTTTCTAGAAGTGGAGCCCGCATAGAGAGGTGGGTGGAAGGCAGCGTGCCATTTATCTCATTGATTTTGTAATTTCTGAGATGTATGAAACCAGAGCAAGCAGCGAGGAGCAGAACAGAGCCCATATATTACCCAGCTCTTTATACAGAAGATGTTGAAACAGTGTAAATGTTATACACAGCCATGTGGAAATTAGTTGGCTAAGGCCAGGCTGGAATAGGTCAGATTTCATTTCAGTCTTAATCCTTGCCAGTGTTAGATCAACAAGATGCTTAGAGTATGACACAGGACAAACTGACTTAAGTCCTTTCAGAGCCTTTAATACTGAGCACTGTTGTAGATTATTGTCATAATGGAGCATGTTCAAGGCTACAATGTATATCAGAGAGGAAATAAAGTCAGTGAGTTGAGTATCAGCGATACTCTCAAGTAATCTTGGAGATAAAAAAAAAAAATACACCACAGTTGTCCTGCTATAAGGTATCAACTTCTTCTAAAAAATTTTGTGAACTTAGTCATATTTGCTTAAGATTTTAAAACCAAAAATTTAAACCCTCTTATATAACAATAGAAACAGAGAATAAGCAACGAAGGGAATAAATGCAGAAGAAAACATCCTCTTTATTTTGGTACCTGACCTGGGCCTTGGACACCCCCCTCAGCATCATATCTTTGGAGCTGCCTAGACTCCATGGGGATCCCCAGTCGGAGGAATTAGCCCTCGTCACGATGCTTTCTAGAACATGTGAGAGTTGATGTGCTCGAGAATGCTTTACTCCACAGAAAATTAGACAACATTGTGCTTGAATTGTGTTTTTAAATACCGTTAACATTCTGCACAACCATTTAGGGCTTCAGAAAATCAAAACTTCAGAATGACTGGTTCATGAATGATGATGATGTGATTGTTCACTTATTCTCGCTTTGTAACAAACCACCCCTAAATATAGTGGCATAAAGGGGCTGATTAAGCTCACAGAGACTGTGGGTCAGGAATTTGGACAAGGCACATGAGCCTGGCTTGGCTGTTCACCACGATTTTAGGGTCTTCAGCTGAAAAAAAAACTTGAAGGTTGAGGGTGACTAGATAGTTGGGTGCTGGAATCATCTGGAAGCTTCTTCACTCCTGTGTTGGATGGCTGGGCTGCAAGACTCCAAGGCTGAGCTTGGCCAGGACCATTGATTGGATGTCGATTAGTGGCCCCTCCATGTGGCCTGTGCTCTCTCCCAGCATAACAGCCTCAGAGTGGCTGGACATCCTATATTGAACCTTATTTAGGCCCAAGTAAGAGCCATGATGACAATGATAATGATTTAGCAAACACCCCTCCTCCCGCTGAACACTTACAATGCATCACATTGAGAAGCTTCGTTTGCTGCTCATGATGTGATACACACTCATTCCCTAGGTGTGGAGAACAGGAACAAGAGCCAAAGGGCAGGGAATCCTCACAGGTGGATCATGCTGGGAGCAATTTATCTGTATTTCAATAATTATATGAAAAAAGAATGTTGTAAGGACAGGAAAAAGTCAGCCCTATACTCTGCACACTAGGGTGCATATGTATGCATACTTATGGCCTTTGTCCCTGCTTTGCTCCGCCCACACAGTTTTTGTTTGGGAAGGATGCCACTTGCCTTTCTCAAAAGCATTCTCTTAGGTGTGGCCTCCCCCTTCTCTTTATAAATGAAAATAGAAGACTGATGGCTAAGCACCGGATTATCCCTTAAATGTCACAATTTTGCCCCAGCCAGACTGGTGTTAAATGCAATTGCGAGTACAGTTACTCAAGAGGAGTAAAGTAGGGATTGCTCTTAGGGCACTGGCCTTGCCATGACTGATACAGACATGTCTGAGCCCAACTTTCTGAAGCAGGAAGGCAGGTCTAGCTGTTGTTTTCTCTCACAGCATTCTTCCAGCACAGTGAAGATGCAAATTCTGTGTGAGGACATCGGAGTAGGAATTTGTAAGCATAAGCATTCTTGTAAGTTCAGAGAAAGGTGTCACACAAAATGTAACTGTGAGTGTATCAGAGATCTGGACTCTCATGCTGCTAGGATCATACATATATTGTTGACAAGTTTCTCATGTAAGGAGAGAAATAGTTTATATTTTAAGAGTTGGGACACATGGCCCAACGATAGGAAGAACCCTGGAAACTCTTCGTTCTATTGTAGCCAAACATAATTCCTTGAGGTTGTTTAAGGGTAGTAGTTTCTTAAAAGGGGTCTGGATGCAATTACCATAGACAGCACCTGTCCACACCCTTTCTCTGACCAGAATCTTACTCTTTGTCCACTGACTGTTCTGGCTTTCTGAAAAATGTAGAGGGTGGAAAAACACTAGAAGAAAAATGCAGAAAATAAAGACAAAAACTGGAATGAAGACAGACAAGGGAAGAAAAAGCAGGAAGAATGAAAGGGGTAGATGAAAATCTTCCTTCAACAGTTTATAGAACTTAAGAGGAGAGGAGATGATCTAAAGCTAAAGAAAGAATGAAGAATAGTTTTCCTTTGTCCCTCTTTTCTTCCTACTCAAGGAGTGAGACTAGCTTGAATTATTCATAATCATGTTTTAAATAAAAAAGTTAACAAATCTGACCAAGTCAACACAGATTTACTATGGCTGAGGTGAAGGCTCCTTGACAGAGAAAGACATTAAATTATGAAGCATAACAGGCTTCTGTGATGAGAAAGGATCTTGGTAATACTCTGTCTGGGAGTTTTCACGTACTTCCCCCACACCCATTAGACCCAGCGAGGTGAATACAACCCTTCCACCAGATAGCAGCAGGAGTTCTGCAGCAGCCATGGTCGCTGAAGTTGTCTACGGGTCGAGTCATGTCCACCACGTGCATCTGTCTATCTAATTAGTGCACATGATTAGTGCCAACAGCAGAGAGTTGATTAGTGGAATTCAACTCTAAGCGTGCACTTTGAACAACTGTTAAGAGAATGCTTGCAAACTTTGCAATTAGATGTTTAAGTCTGATACCAGGGAGTGGCTAATCAGCACAGATTGGTGTGATTGGAGAAGAGGTGCACACTGAGCTCAGAGGAAAAGGGACACCTTTTTATTGTATGGAAAGAGTTCACAAAATATTGTATGGACAGAACTTGGTTCTTATAGAGGTGAGGCATCTTAAAAAATAACCCAATAAGAGCAAATGCACCTACAGTGCCTACATTTGTAAAGCATAAGGTGGGCATCTATAAATGTAAAAGAAGTGTCATCATTTAATGTATGTGCATATGTGGGTACAAATGTATGTTAGCAATAACAATAAATAAGTAATATCTGTTGTAGATAACGTACCACAGGTTGTAAATTGTTTTGCTCTGGGGCTCTATTAATTTATCCAGTGTTATTTGTTCCAGATTTGTTCTAAACTTATTTCTAGATTTTTTTTTATCCATAAGAAACATATTTACTCTGTTAAGATGCAGAAGTCTGACAGAGTGAGGTACAAACAGCTGGAGAAGTCAAAAGACTCAAGTTCTGGTTAAACGGGTTCTCCTTGTAGTTTGGCATCCAGGGGAACCACTTGGCATTTCTGGGGCCGTAGTTCTGCACCCCCCAAAGAGAGAGCTGTGCTGGAGAAGTTTGAGGATCAGACCCAACTGCCTGGGTTTTCTAAAGGACAGTTGCATTTTGAAACGTTCCTTCCCTCCTCCCATCCAAACCGCTAGACTATCTGGGAAATTCCAGCTTGAACTTGAGGAAGTTTGAAATCTTTGTTCGATTTTGTTTCCAGAATTGCGGTAAAGAGTTATGATCACTATATTCTAGGTGTTCCCTTTCTAGGCCACTGAGTTTCACAGGTTTTTCTTTCCGGACACCAGAAGGTCTAGTGCCAGTTTGCACAACACTGTCTCTTTTCAAAGCCCCCAACCCCATTCTTGCTGTAAAAACAAAACAAAGCCAAATCCTGAATCTGTAACTTCAGATCAACGGGGGATTAATTGAGGATCAGGAAGTAAGGTCATTCAGTTCTAGTGACAGAATAAGCAATTTAATAGCCAAGACGAGTGAAACATCTCAACTATCTTACTAGTTGGAACAAATAGTTTCTCATTGCTGAACTTGGCTGACCTTTTTCACAGTGAGCAATGTTCTTGGAGCATTCTTTCTGGAAGTTATTGGTTTCTGAGTAATCTTTAAGGATACCCTCTGCTCACAGAATGAAAATACTTTGATGTTTTCTGGGCACCTATGTGGTACCAGACACATTAAATCCCTTATGTATGTTATTTCATGTGATGATCAAAATTGCTTTAAAATGTATTATGGATACTCTACCCTGATCTTCATTGGCTTCTGGAGTGTGGTCTGTGTGAGATCCTCCCTCCCCAGCCAACTGGTAGGCAGAGTTGTGACATTTCTGGCATCTGCCATTGAGACATCCCCAAGACGTTGAACCACCAATCAGCACATGCCGAGTGCCCTGGGGCCCGCCCCTTCCTGTTCCACCCTGGGTTCAACCCTCTCCTGTTCCTCCCCTCAAAAGATTTTCTCACTCTTCCACATGTTGCTCCTCTCCATTTATGTGTGTGGAGTCAGCCCGGTTGGGTCCCTCCTTTCTCCTCTCCCCACCCCTTTGATTCTGATTTCTCTACCTCCGTAATGAGTCCCGCTCATTACTGGGGAATAAACCTCCCTTTAATTCGTCTTGGTGGTCTCCGACTCGTTTCCTGCGCCTCAGACCTTACAGTGTGAACTGACCTTCTAACCTACTTCTCTCAACACGTAGCACAGCGCCCTTCATCCCAACTAAACTATTGGCTGTTACCAAAACCCACGCTGGATCTGCCATGGCTGTAACTTTCATTCTTCCAAGTGAGTCAATACTTTTTTGTTTGAACAATAACCACCTATTTTGAGCTCTAGGTAAAATGCTATCTGCTTTTAAAAAAGTCTTTTGTGCCCTACTCAACTCAAAGTTGGCACAGAGCGATACTTGAAATATATGTATTGTATTGAATTCACTTATTCTTTGGTTAAAATACAAGTTCTAAAGAAATTAGGTGCAAGAAGTGATGCAGATATGTGTATAGGGAGCATGCCTAATGAGGCAGGTTATTGCTGAAATCTATTTAGACACATTTGGGGCTCAAATAGAGTCAGAGGAAGATAAATTCTAAGAAGGATGCACAGAGAGTGATGAGCTAATAACCGAATTGCCTGGCCTTTCTGATTTTACAACATTGTCATTAGCGGATGAGACTGAGCTGAATGCGATTTCATAGGGATGTGGCTAATTTTAGGTTTCAGTGGTGAGCTCTGTGGGAGCTGCTGGATCACAGAAATGGATCCCTGTCCTGCTGCTGCTCCTGCAGATGGCTCTCAAAGCCAGTGAGGCCACGCGCAGCCACATGCACCCTGACTCGTGTGTGTGTGTGTGTGTGTGTGTGTGTGTGTGTGCGCGCGTGTGCGCGATGCTCCTGTTCCAACACTGTATCTCTTTTGTATGCATAGCGTGTTGGGAGCATGGCAAGCTGTCACCTTCCCAAACACTCTGTGCAGATTCACACTGAGGCACCCTAACACACAACTACACAAGCTCTTGAGGGGAAGTCACCCCAAAATGTATGTTTTGGGATATTGATTTTTAAGCTATTTATTAAGGTGGTAGGAAGAAGAAACATTCCTCTACCCTCAAGCTTCTTTCTTTGGTATAATAAGAAAAAATTGACATGAGAAAAAGAGCATTTAAGACATCTGTAGAGCCCTGAGTATATGCGAGAGTCAGACCCCCACATGCAGGAGGGGTTCAGAGACTGGGAGGGAAATTGAGGAATATGGGACGTTCTGAGCTGGGGATGAGGTAACGCACCTCGGGCTTCAGAAGGTAATTGGGGAGAGCACATTTTCAGTAATTACCAGTTTCCCCTGCCACCTGGATAGCGAAAAAGTCATTTCTGTTTTGAACTCTTCTCCTGGGCCAGGCTCCTAATTTAAATTCTAGAGAGTTCGGAAGAAGAGCACAGGTTTCTCTTCAGCCCGCAGGGTCTGAGTTGCCTTCAGCTCAAAGTAACCCACACACCACTGAGCTGTATCTTGGGGTGAGTCGTTCTGAACCCCCAGAATTAAGAAACAAAAGACTGGCCCCTTTACTGCCTAAGGAGATTTCCGTGCTTCCGGAAGGGAACCTTAGCACTTCTCCCTTGGCAAGTATGCATCATCGGCACATGTGTGACTGACCTGACTAGGAGAAATCCCACCCAGCCTGTTGCTCCTGAGCTCTGAGCCCCGAGCCCCAAGCCCCGAGCCACGCTGCTCCTGGATGCCCAGTAAGAATTTGCTCCCGCATGGTTGCCTGGCCAGTGACTGTCTACGTTCTGTTGTGACTCCCCGAACCTTGTCCCCTTCTCCTTTGTCTCCGGGGCATGTATACCTCCACTGTCCAGTGCGTTTCAGGTCTGCATCCTTATGGCACTCCCGAACGCACATTCACATGATTCACTTGGGACATTTTCTCCTGTTAGTCTGTTTCTGTTAATTTGGCTATTCGCCCAGCTAGAATTGAGAAGGTGGGATGGAGGTTAATAATTGGCATCCCCACACTCTACTCGTGTTCCCAAGGTGAGGTGCACCCCATGCATGCCTGGGCTTTGTGTGCCACCTCCAAAGTCTGCAGTGCAAAGGGGGCCTTCACAGTTGGCCTTAGGAACACTGGGAATGCAACCAGGCCGCTGAGCCATTTTCACTGTGATTTACGCCAGAGATCTGGGCTGTCCGATGGGGACAAAACGTGTGCTTGAATACCCACTTTTGGTATTAGCATCCCTTTTAAAAATGTTGCTTTAGCCGGAACCGGTTTGGCTCAGTGGATAGAGCGTTGGCCTGGGGACCGGAAGGTCTCGGGTTCGATTCCGGTCAAGGGCACATACCTTGGTTGTGGGCACATCCCCAGTAGGGGGTGTGCAGGAGGCAGCTGATTGATGATTCTCTTTCATCGATGTTTCTAACTCTCTATCCCTCTCTCTTCCTCTCTGTGAAAAATCAATAAAAAATATATATAATTTTAAAATGTTGCTTTATTTTAGAGACATGGGTTCTAATTCTCCTGCCTGCACTTTGGACATTTAGAGCAGAATCTCTCTGTAACCAGGCAACGTGGTTTCGCTTCGGACAAAAGCACTCTGGCATCAACTCGTTGGGACACGCTGCTCATTATTCTCCTTGGAAGCACTAAGGTCATTACCCTCAGCGTCTCCGTTTTCCCACAGAGCGGCTCCTCTGTCCACTTCCTGGAATGGACACTGCTGTTTGCGTGAACACTGCTTTTCTCCGAGTTCCCCCCTTCAGGAGAGAGTGCGAGAAGCCAGCTCTCCATGCAGTTTCCATAGCTTCCCCTCTCACCCAGAAAATCGTAAGGGCTGTAGATTTAACTGGGCAGTGCCAAGGGGTCTGCGCCAAATAAGATTTAATTTCTTTTTTTAATTCAGCCTGGTAGGCGAGATTATATCATCAGTATTTCCATCACCATCTTTTCTTTCTTTCTTTTTTTTTTGTTGTTGTTGTTGATCAAGTAGGAAAAAATTTTAAAAAGATGTAAGAAGAAGGGATTAAATAGGCCATCTCAAAAACAAAGTTTAGTCTTCATACACATCTCTCATGTCTGTCTCTCATGGAGTTTCCTAGGGGAAGTGCATACTGGACATTTCCTGGTGGAGGGCAGTGAGGAAGGGGCTGCCAGGGCAATGTGCCTAAAGAAACGCTCGAGGATGAGGGTGGTGCCTAAACGTGACCAAGAAAGAAAATCTCCTCTGCTTTTACTTGGCTTCCTAAGCAAAATAGATGATTATGAAAAAGAGCTGCTCTCTGGGACAGAAAGTCCAAAACGGGCAGGCTCTTTTCCGCTCTAAAAAGATAATTTGGCAAATGACACTCTTCCTTTATCCCAACCTAACTTTGTTAACAGATGAAAGCAGCAGGCTCTGCTTGCTCTTCAAATGACTGCAATCTGCATTCGAAAACATGATTCTCATAAACTATCCAAACAAGTGTAAAGAAATACAGCGAAGAACCAACTCTTTAAGGTCATCAGGAAGTTTGTGAGTCGTTCTGGATACAGAAAAATATCACTCGGAAAGTCAAAACTGTTTTTTGCTTTTTGTTTTTTAAGTAAGCAAGTAATTTCCATTTAAAAATCAATACTGTATTTTTTTTTAATTAAAAAAGATAAGAAAACAACACACATCTCTGGAAAAATTAAAACATTTCAAAATATTGTTCACAAAAAGGTACAGTTTCCCCTTACCCTGGTTACTGGGTCAACTTCCTCAGAGAAACTCCTATTATTAGTTAGTTACCTGTTTATCCAGAAATAGACAAATAGAGCTTATGTAAGCATGTGTGTCTCCCTTACTTTTGCCCACATAAAACATACATTTTTCTGTACCTTGCTGGTTATATTTTAAGCTTAAGACATACAAGAGGCCTCTCTATATGTTTATATGTAGATAACACCCCATTAAAGCAACATATTATCATATTGTGTCCATCTCCATAATTTCTTTATTTTGGCTTGTTATTCATACACATGTAGATTATTTCCAGACTAGAGGCCCGGTGTATGAAATTTGTGCATGGTGAGGGGGTTCCCCTCAGCCCAGCCTGCACCCTCTCAAATCCAGGATCCCTTGAAGGATGTCTGACTGCCTATTTAGGCCTGATCCTGGCAGTTGGACATCCCTCTCACAATCCTGGACTCCTGGTTACTAATCGCTCACCTGCCTGCCTGCCTGGTTGCCCCTAACTGCCCCCTCCCCACTCCTTGCAGGTCTGATCACCCCTCACTGCCTCTGCTTGCCAGCCTGACCGCCCATAATTGTCCCCCTGCCAGCCTGATCACCCTTAACTGCCCCCCCCCCCTGCCAGCCTGGTTGCCCCTAACTGCTCCCCCCACCAGCCTGGTCACCCCACACAGCCTGTTGTTCAGTCCTTTGGTAGTCCCTCACTAACCCTCCTGCCGGCCCTGTCATAGGCAGCCAAGGTGTGAGAGTGTGAGGGTTAATTTGCATATCACCTCTTTATTATATAGGATGTTTACTTCAACATTTCAAGAAATAGTTTATGCTTTTTACAAGAAGCATCACTTCAGGGAAGTTATTTAGGCTACATCTTGGTTTCCTTATTTATCAATGGGAGACAACAATTAGTAACTGATCTACGTCAGACAGTTTTGATTGCCTACCCAGCAACTATTTCCTCCTTTTCTAAGTTTAGAATGGTGACTTTGTCTTGGTGGCCATATAACTCGCTTAGGCAAGTTGAGTTCCCCTCCCCACCTTTCCCATCCAGTCCTAGAGGATAAAAAATGATTTGTCTTCACAAGATTGGCATTGACATTCCCCTATGTTAGTGAGCAGTTTAAGCATAGGCCCAAGTCTGGTAATATAGTAACTTGTTTAAAAGTGTGACTAGAGTCAGATGCCTGAGTAAGAATCCTGGGCCCAGCTCTTATTCACTGTATACTTCTGGGCAAGTTACTTAAACTCTGCTTCTCAGAGATCATCACAGTACCTACTGTATGAAGGACGTTTTGAAGGCTAAATGAGTGAATGAATATAAAGAACTTAGAGCAATGGCTGGTAATTATTAAGTGCAGAATCAGTTTACTATTAATATTATCTATCCAAAGGAAGCTAAGAGGAAGCTTGTGCTGGGTGAGGCTTCTAGTAAGATTTTTGATCCTGATCAAGATATGGACTAAGGACACATTGGCTCACTTCCTGATTTGAGGTTCCCATGTGAATCATTTGAGACTGTGATTATCAGAGCTGCTGCAGCCACCTTGCCACCACCAGGAAGCTAAGGGAACTGCCAGGCATCAACCAGCCCTGACTGCTGCACCACTAATACACACCACAGATCTCTTACCTCCAAACTTCTTGTTTAGTTAGATAACATACTTCCAAATTGTTTGGCCCACGTTATTGCGTATTTGATTACTTATAGCTAACAGCACTCCTAATTGATAGATAGTTTATAAGGAGTTTGTGTGAATTAAATACATTGATATTATATGTAAAGTACTTAGAATAGTGCTTGATCTATAAGGAATGTTCAATAAGTGATGATTATCATTATCAATTTTTATTGTATTTGAGTACATATGCAATTACA
Organism: Vespertilio murinus; assembly: GCA_963924515.1. NCBI lineage: Eukaryota > Metazoa > Chordata > Mammalia > Chiroptera > Vespertilionidae > Vespertilio > Vespertilio murinus. The sequence continues at coordinate 160,801,518 of OZ004704.1, read as the reverse complement.
TACAGGAGTGGGCAAAAGTAGGGTTATTGTTGTTCATGTGGAAATAATGCAATAATTAATATATAAAACAAGAATAAACTGTTTCACGTACTCACAACTATAAACCTACTTCTGTGCACCCCTGTATTTTACGTAAATTGCTAAAAAAGCATCCTCTGGGTCACAGAGTATGTACATTTCAGACATTAATATGTATCATCAAGTTACTCTTTAGAGAAGCACATAAAATTAAAAATCCAATATCTAATTTATAGGTTAAAATTTTAATTTATGTAGTTTTAATTATTGGTGAGGTTAAGCATTTTTTAGTGTATTTATAAGCCATTTTATTTCTTTTTCTATGACACATGTATTCATAATTTTTACTCTTTCATTTAGTGAATTTTTAGAACTTTATATATATAAAGTAAACTATCATTTTATTATAAATTTGTTCCTTAAAATATACTTTTGTTGCCCTAACCAGAATGGCTTATTTGGTTGGAGTGTTGTTCTGTACACTAAAAGGTTGTGGGTTTGATTCCTGGTCAGGACACAGACACAGGTTTTGGGTTCAACCCACTGTTGTGGTGTGTGCAGGAGGCAACATTGATGCCCCCACCCCCACCCTCGCTTCTCCCTTCTTGTCTTTCTATCTCTCTCTCTTCTTTTTTCTCTAAAATCAATGAAAGCATGTCCTCAGATGAAGATTAAAACAAAACAAAACAAAACAAAAACTTCTGTCATGCAAAACCTTAATTTTGCAATAAAATTTATATCATCTTTTTCTTACAAAAACCTTTTCCGCTTCAAGTTTGCAAACAACACAATTATGGTCCCATATAAATTCTTATACTTTCATCTAAAAACAAAACAAAACAAAAAACAACAAAACATTTTATTAATGGGTCCTTTTGTATTTGGTAACAGACATAGCTTTATCCTTTTGCAGAAGGCTGGCCACTTTCTCAATACCATCTTATTGATCAATTTCTGTTTTTCCATTGATTTTAACATGACATATATTAAATGCTAAATTTTCTGTATATATTTTGAACTGGACTCTTTATCTTATTACTCTATTTATATATAATGTGCTAGTATAAAATTTCTTACTATAAGATGCACTAATGGATTTACATAGCAATTAAGTTACATCTAACTTCTTATTTCTATTTTTCTGAAAATATCTGGCTATTCTCTTGTATTCATTTTCCCATAAGGACTTTAGATTCTGTTTTTCTATTTTAAATAAAATAAAACTATTGATATTTTAATTTGGATTCCATCAAATTAATTAATTTAAAAACTGACATCTTAACAATGCTGAGACTGAATGTTCAAGGGTAAGGTACAACCTTTTTGTTCCTCAGTAGTTTCTACATAAAAGTCATCCCAACTTCTTGTTCAGCTTAATCCTAGATTTTGTTGTTGTTATTTAAAATGGTATATTTTCTTTTATTATATACTAGAGGCCTGGTACACGAAATGGGGGGGGGGTGTTCCTTAGCCCAGCCTGCACCCTCTCCAACCTGGGACCCCTCAGGGGATGTCCTACTGCCAGTGGGATCAGGCCTAACCTGGCAGACAGACATCCCTCCCATAATCCAAGACTGCTGGCTTCTAATCACTTGTCTGCCTGCCTGCCTGATTGACACCTAACTGCTCCCCTGCCGGCCTGGTCGCCCCCAACTGCCCTTCTCTGCTGGCCATCTTGTATCTATGTAGGGGTGGCCATCTTGTGATGACATAGGGGAGGCCATTTTTTGAGGGCATGGAGATAAATTTGCGTATTACTTCTTTATTATATAGGATTATAAACTATTGTGCTTTCAACTTAGGGAAATTGAATGATAGTCTCTATGCCTTCTTAAACAGAATGTGCCTAATATAATTTAACATTTTTAGCATAACTTGCTACTATTACACAGATTATTGTGATTAATGTGAAAACCATTACATATAGCTATGTAAGATATCATAACAGATGCTAGAAAATGATGGGTCAAGTATTTAGAAGTATGGGGATAAAGATTGCAGAATCCAACACCAAAATTGGACAAAACTTTGTCCAGTGTCATTTAGGAATGACACTGCTAAAGTTAAAAATAAATCTTTGAAATATAAATCCAGGAGTCTTCTATCTTCTTTCTTATTAACTTATTTCTTTATTTTTTTAAAAAATTCTAAGCTATATATTTTTCACACTTTGATGTTTTTGCAATAGAGAAAACATCTCACAATTCACATGCATTTCTTACATAGTAATGTTTTTTTTTCATTGAAAAGTCCTTTACTATAATAATTGATGGCATCTAAGAATTGAGAAAATATAATAACACATTATAACCATATAGATTCCTCCAGTCATTCAAGGAAAGCAAAGAAGGTTTAGTATTGTGATTTAGCATTTATGATTAATTATATTTAGTATTATGATTAATTACATCTGATGTGTAAAGGATAAACTATATGAACTTTTTGAGAAATGTTGAAAGATTTGGATAAGATTTCACAATGAATTTTTCAAAAGGTCAATAACATTTTAGGTAAAAAATATAAAATTTTAGCATTATAAAATATCTTTAGCATTATAAAATACTTTTAATAAAAATAGCATTACAAAAATATCTCAAATCAACTACCACTATCTTCCTTATAAGAAGAGACTACAACTGTCACATTAAGGTAAGAAAAAATAAATGAATCCTTTGTCATTTCATGCAATACATTTATTTCTCTATGAATTCTAAGTTTTGATGGATCAATATGAAAGGCATAAATGTTGCAAAGGAGGAGAAAAAGGATTGTTTGTATACATTCTTTCTCTTTCTGAATTAAATTTTAAAATAAATAGGAAATGCAAATAGCAGTAACTTCATTATATACTTGTAAGTCCCCAGTTAAAAATTAAAGTAGAAAAAAAATACTATTTGTGACAATAATAATAATGTTAAAATCTTAGGGGGAAAAACTAAGAATGAGTTGGAACAAATTGAAGAAAATCATAAAACTCTGCTAAAAGAAATAAAGACAACTTAAACACATGGGGAATTATATTGCCTGTTTATACAGAAATCCTAAGTATGCCACTACATATAGTTTTAAGAACTTCTAGAGGACTGGTGCCCGAAATTCTTTCATGGGTAGGATCCCTAGGCCTGGCTGGTGAGTAGGGCCAATCTGTGGGGTGATTAGTGGGGTAATCAGGGGGGCCCCCACTGGCACCCACCTTGGCTGGCCTGTGCAGCCTACTCACTGGCCCTGCCCTCCTGATCACCCCTCTGCCATGGGCAGGGCAATCAGGGGAGTGGTCCTTCACTGGCACTGACCTTGGCTGGCCTGGGGCCTGCAGGCTAGAGCAGTTCCTGCATTGAGCATCTTCCCCCGGATGATCAGTGTATATAATAGCTACCAGTCATTCGCTGGTTGTTCCACCATTTGGGTCAATTTGCACATTAGGCTTTTATTATATAGGATAGCCTGGTTGATGTGGCTCAGTGGTTGAGCATTGTCCTATGAACCAGGAGGTACAGTTTGATTCCTGGTTGGGGTACATACCCTAGTTGCAGGCTCATTCACCAGTAGGGGCTGTGCAGAAGGTAGCCAATCCATCTCATCAATGTTTCTATCTCTCTATCCCTCTTCCTTCCTTTCTTTCAAAAAATCAATAAAACATAGTTTAAAAAGAAATGCCAATGGCTAACACAACAATACCCATCCAGTGTGAATGATTCAAAATTATACCTATTTTTTCCATCAGATTGGCAAAAATATGTTTTTTGGTGTGCAGCAGAATTTTAGTAATTAGTTTATGTGTGCCATAAGATAAAAATGGTTGAAAAACACAGTATTAGGGCTTAAACAAGAAGGTAGAATGGAGTTTTGTTCTGCTTCAACTGGGAAAGTTTGTCAAACAAATCAAAATTTCTGCCATTCCATGAATGTCTGCAAATGCTTAGGAAAGTGCCAAAAGTATTGGTTTTGAAGTTACAAATAAATTTTGGCAAGTAGGTTAATTTACAATCACAGAATCTAAGAATAATGAAGGTCAACTGTATTTGAAATTTCATCTAACATTTAAAGTAACTCTCAAAGATAAACCTTGTGTATGGCCAACTTACAGATGAGAGCATAGAGGTACAGAGAAGCTTCAAAAACAATTAATAATTTGTAGAACTTTATTAAATTCTAAGACCTCCATTCTTCCCACAATGGGTTTGCAAATATGAATAATGACCTTTTGATTCATCTTCTTCAAAGAAACCTGATTACATTTGCAATATTTAAAATAAAGTGTATGCTCACTTAAAAAATCATATATTGCCAAAACTGGTTTGGCTCAGTGGATAGAGTGTCAGTCTGTGGACTGAAGGGTCCCAGGTTTGATTCTGGTCAAGGACACATACATTGGTTATGTGCACATCCACAGTGGGGGGTGTGCAGAAGGCAGCTGATCAATGTTTTTCTCTCATCAACGTTTCTAGCTCTCTATCCCTCTCCTTTCCTCTCTGTAAAAAAAAAAATCAATAAAATACATTAAAAAAAAAGTCATATACTAATCCATGTAATTTTCCTGAACTGCCTGTAACCTTTAAAAAGACATATGTAAGTATTTATAGCAACGATACATGTGCACATATTATTCCCTCTTAGGTTCCTGACTTTCTATTCAGAAAGATTTAAGAATATAATTATGGAGGGGCAGAACTTATGAGTGTAGTTCTCAACCATAGATTCATAACAGAATCACCTGGGAAGTGAAATAAGAAAATGTGAATGTCCAATTCCCAACCTGGGGCAATTAATCAGAATCTCTGTGTGTGAGAACTTGGTATTTATAATGTAGTTAAAAGCACCCCAGGTTATTCGAGTGTGTAGCCAGATTGAGATCTATTGAATTGGGGGTGTAGAAGCCATTCGACTGCATTCACTTCAACTTCCTCAGTAAGGAGTCCTGAAAGGCACGGAGAGCAGGGTAGAGATCCATCACATAATTTAAAAACTGGATAAACAGTTGTAAATGGAGATTTAACACCTTAAACTAAAAGAGGAAGAGTCTCAAAATTTGGAGTGGAAAAGTCATCATCAGTTTTTCTTCCTTATCTTAGGTTAAGAAAAAAACAGGAACCTCCTTAGACTTTGGTAAAAGACATACAATCCCATCAGCATGGAAGATATATATACAATGCAAAGTGTCTCCTCAGGAGTTTGACCAACTGTGAGTTCGATTGCATGCTATGATGTGCACTGACCACTAGGGGGAAGCATGGAATGAAGGGAGGCCCCAGGCCAGCAGCTGGCAGCTGCTAGGAACCCTACCTGTGCATAAATTTTGTGCACTGGGCCTCTAGTGTTGCGATAAATGTCCAAAGGCAGGGACTACTCCTATTTTGCTCACCACTACATTTCTAGAGCCTAATACAGTGCCTGGAACAGTGTAAGTCCCATTTAAGATGTGGTAAATATATTAATGATGCACTATACTTATTTGGGAATGGATGAGGAGGGGACTTTTAATCCTTGATGAATTCCCCATCCATTTATTCATGGACAAGCATGCCTTCTGTGTGGCTGCATACCATGCTGCCTATAAAAACAAGTGTTTGTTTTATTCTTACTACCAAGAAACTTATAATCTTGTTGCATGGACAAGGCGTATGACATTTATAATCCACATTAAGTAATTATTTTAGGAGTGCCTCATTGAATTGCAAAGAGAATAAGTATTGCTGTTGGGAGGGTGTTTAGGCAAAGCTTTGCAGAGGCACTGGTCTCCAGTGGCCCCTGCAGAACCTCCAGGCTCTGCATAGAAAAGGGCAAGTCAGTCAAAGGAACATTCAACACACAAAGTGCCATCAACCCTATTCTCTGCAGGCCCGGCTCTGAAGGAGTTTGGGTTTGGAAAGTGTGTGAGGACTAGGAATTAGCACCAGCAGTCGATTTTCTCTGCTTTCTGTGATTTTTATTTTCATCGCCTATTTGAAGAGTCTCTATTATTTCCTGAGGAGTCAAGTTTCTTTTTATGTGCAGATTCCATTGCACATTAAGCACACTTACATGCGAACAGCTTCGGGTTACAGTTCCATTTGAAGGTTTTTTTTTCTATGCAAAGAGTGATTCAGCCTTGATTTAAGAATATTTCTCATTATAGTGCATTTTCCTGGGAAACCGATCTTCTCTCAATTATACCTTGCCAGGTGTATGAGCATGTTTATCTGCTAAGGAGACAGAAGTGGTTTTCTTTTTTTCTTTTTTTTCATCATACCCTCACCTAGCCAAAAGAATCTAGAGGAATACACATGCATGGAGAGGACGTCTTTCAATGTTTCCAGCTTTAGGCACAGCAATCTCCACGCACCAGGAGTACCAACCAGCCAATTGTAGTACCAACCCACCATCTTTGAATCCTTGTTTGGACCTTGCTTTCTTTTGTGATATGTGAGAAACAATTACATGTAGAATATTTAAGTATTTATTATTATTATTATTATTATTAAATAATGCATGCCATAGGAGCATAGTCTACACTTAACTTAGAGTGGACCAAAGAATGCCCAGCAAGGACCTCTGAGTGCATATGAGTCAAAAGCACTCTGCGTTATTTAGCTACATAATTCCATAGTTGCATTTTTAACACTCCCTGGAAAGTGAAGAGGGGTGTGGGTTTTGAAGAAGAGAAGGGGGTAGGAGGGGTTGGAGGTGGGGGACTGGGGAATTCCAGACACTAAGACAGACTTCAAAGTCCTATTCTCACTAATCTCATAATGTCCTTGAGCTCTCCCACCGACAGCTGCAGTTGTTTCTAAAATGTTTCTTAACCCTTCATGCAACCGTCCCCTGCAAACCCAGCAAACCACACAAAGGCCAGGTATCATTTCTCATAAAAAACAATGGGTTTGTTTTGCGCTTTTCTCTTTAATCATTGTATATCTTAGAAGCATACATTCACTTGATATGAACTGAGAGAGGCTACTCTACGCAAATCACTATTTAAAGGGAGTGGGGAATTCTAAATATAAGAATTATTTCTTGATCACCAGAAATTACTTTCTAGTGAAGCAGAGCAATATATAACGTATGGCACAAAAGAAATGATTCAGAAACTCGGGTTATGAATAATAAAAGTAGGATGAGATCATCACCAACTCGGGAAATTAGGGAAGAGCCCAGTATTTCAGCAGGCCACTCCTGAAGGACGCCTAGACTCCTCAGCATCCGAGGTGTGCTCAGGCAGGCCAGATGCTACGGTTGCAAAGCACAAGGGAGTGGCTGGTACAGCTGGGCTGAGGGAGGCACAGAGGACCACAGTGGCTCAGAGAGCTGGACAGGGAATCTGGGGCCTAATTGTGTAGAAGGATGAAGCCTTTCTCATTAATAAGCACATAACTGAGAGGATGCTTCAGGAAAATGACTGCCCTGCTGGTGAGCGGTATTATTTGGAGACAGAAGATGGGCACCCAAGCACAGTTTAGGGGATAAGGATAATAATCCCATACATTTTAATGGAATTTACCACTTTATGGAGTGATTCCACATTTATCTCATTGAAGACAAGTGGGGGAAACTGGGACTCGGAGAATTTCACACCTTTCTTGGCAAAGCTCGAACTCAAATACCACTCTGTGACTCCAAAGTGGGCTCCGGGGATGTCTCCTGATTCACCACAGTCCCAAGTCCATCAAAGGCTCAAATCTATGAGCTGAGAGGGTAGTAATGGGCCGGGTGGAGGAAATGGATATAAAAGAGATTGTAAAGAACCCCAGGCTTTGGTTACTAATCTGTAGGATGTGGCACTGGGGGCAAGAGAAAATCTAAACTCAATTCAATGCCTGACCTCCTTGAAGCTTTAGTTAATAATGGTCTTCCACTTTGCAGAATTCCTAGAACACAGTCCAGAGTACACAGTCAGTCTAGAGCACACAGTCAGGCTGTTTATTCCTCACCCATATACCCTTTGTTTCCTGAGTATTAGTCTTCTATCTCCAAGTCTATTAAGTGCCTAAACATGAGACACTACTTTGTTTATTTCTACTGTATTTCTCATCTCAACTAGACCATTGTTGGGAAAATACAAATAGATTTATGAGATAATGCTCTATCATGTACTTGAAATATACTTCTTTAGGCAACAGTTTGGCACAATGCATACATCTAGGAAAGAAGAAGAGTACAGAGCAACAATACAGATACATAGATTAGTAAAATGGTGACAAATTATGATGTTTCCAGATCTAAAAGGAACTCATGTTTGAACATGACTCATTCACCTGTCATTATCTCACAGTTTCTTTTTCCAGAGGTACTAATCGTGAAGATTAGCTTTTTTTGTTAGAGAAGGCTTGTGCTGAGATTATAGCTATTTTCTCATTCAACAAACATTAATGGATGCTTCCTATGCTATAGATTCTGTTCTGTAAAAATGAACACACCCTCTGAACTTCTGGTCCTCTATTGTGTCCTTGGAACTAGATACCAAGGCCAGCAGTCCTAAACTGAAACAATTGGAAATGTTACTGTTAATAGTACATTAGAAATGGTGGCTTTGTGTGTGTGTGTGTGTGTTTATGCCCCCCCAACCCTAACCCTGCCCCCCAGTAACTGTCCATTTACACTCAATACATTTGGGGAAGTCGGCTACATTAAGATGCAGAAAGTCTGCTGATGGAGATGCAGCAGACTAAGGAGAACACCACCCTGGGCTTAGGCCTCAGGTGAGTGTAGTACTAGCCTTGGGCTTGGTGAATTACTTAACCACTCTGAGTCTCATTTTCCTAGGTGGAGACAAAAATGATTGTTTTGCCTAATGTTATTGTAAAGGTAAAATGACAATAAATACTAGTTTTGAAATGAAGCTACTGTGATACCAACCACTCTATAGGTGCATGGTATCTTGAGAGGAAAATCAGAAGTTAATTCCTGATTTGGAGGTCAGCTAGATATGTTAGCATTTATGTTGAGCCTTTCTCACAGGAGCACATCTTCATATGCGAATTAAGTAAAAAAATCACTCAGCTGTGAGTTCTCCAGGAGCCAGAGTGGTTTCCTGGAATAGATGTTGTCTTGCTTTTGCATCACAAGCCCATCCCCCGGTGACACTAACATCTTTCTCTATGGGGTGGCATATGGATACCATGAATGGGACCATGTTGCACAGCGGTCTCCAGAGTAAGACAAACCCAGATCTACTCCCGGCCCCTGACTTCCTCCAGCACAGTAGCCTTGCACAGTCAGTGCGCCCAGCGCTGGAGTCTTCTTCCCAAGACTACTGGGAGGATAAAATGTAGCCACACTAAAATGCTTAGCACGTCACTGACCCAGCACGGATGTGTGGTAAATATTATCTGTGTTGGTGGTGGTGATTGAGAAAGGACACAAGAGGCCAATAATCTCGCTTCCAACCCCTATTTTGTTACCTGGGGATGGTAAGCAGCTGTGTTCACAGGAATTACTTTCAGTGTATACCTTGTAAAGCCCATGTATGCTTTTTCACTTAATGTTTCTTCAGCTGAGACTCTGGAGCTGTTGGAGAAAGAAATGTTAAGAGTACTCTGTTAACCCTCACTCTGTCATTAGGGAAGCTGCCTACCGGAGCTGTTTTGTAGCAATGTCTTTGAATAGCTGTAAAGATCTGGCTTCTAGGAAAGTGAACCTTCATCTATGGGTTGTCCAGGCATTTGTGCAAGAGAGAGTTGCAGCCCTGTCTCCGGACTTGTGGCTGGGCCCCTCTTTCCCAGTACTTGCGGGGAGGTCTCTGAGCAAAGCCCCTTCCTGTGCAGGCCACTTTGACTGGTGTTGGGCACTTGTTCCCTGTCAGCGAATAATGTCCCGATGGCTCATGCAGTTCAGCTTTGAATGACTCAGTGTCATCTGTGGCAGCATTTATTTTTGGTACATTTGGCCCCAAAGATACATCTCAGAGATGTGTCGCTTCCATCTGTCTATCTGACTCAGGGCTCCTGCTTAACTGACACACAAAGCCTTGTATCCAGTTCTTTATATCTGAGCCCTCTCATAACCTTTTGCCTCCTTCAACCATTGACATATCCACACAGAACGACGGGAATGACTGTTTATTCACATTATTAAATGTGTTCCTTATGGTTATAAATTCGATATTATAAATACACTAGAGGCCCGATGCACAAAGACTCATGCAAGAATGGGCCTTCCTTCTCCTGGCTGCCAGCATCACCTTAGCTCCAGCTGGAGATGCTTTTCCACCTTCCCACTCTGCCCAGAGGCCCGGAGTGGCTGGGGCTGTGCAGAACTCCTATGTCCTGTTCCATCCCTGGCTGATCCGTGCCTATGTATGCAAATTAACCCGCCATCTTTGTTGGGTTAATTTGCATACACAATCCTGATTGGCTGGTGGGTGTTGCACAGGTACACTCAATTTGCACCTTACTCTTTTATTAGTGTATATACTATAATAGGCTGGTTCAAAGTGCATGTATGCACACAAACACACATACACACTCACATTTGCATACAAATAAACATATATTAATACATACATACACATGAGGCTGTATTTTATATACATACTATAGGCCCGATGCACAAATTGCATGCACCAGGGGGGTTCTCTCAGCCCAGCCTGCACCCTCTCCAATAGGGGACCCTTGGGGGATGTCCAACTTCCAGTTTAGGCCTGATTCAATTGCCAATTTAGGTCTGATCCCACAGAGATCGGGCCTAAACCGGCAGGCGGACATATCTCTCACAATCTGGGACCTCTGGCTCTTAATTGCTCACCTGATTGCCCAAACCCCTCTGCCTGCCTGCCTGATCACCCCTAACTGCCTCTGCCTTGGCCTCCACTGCCATGGCTTTGTCAGGAAGGTGATGTCCAGAAGATGGCAGATTACCCTTTTAGTAGTATAGATAGATTATATAGGATAGGATTGCTTAAATGGGGGTGGGGGGTAGGAACGGGGCTTTTTCAGCAGGAAGAAATGCTCTTGGCAGATAAAAAATACATAATCCCTATATCTGGATTGATAGCCAGCCATATGCACTGTACTGCCAAACTGGTCATTAAAAAATTGAACTGTTTTCTTATATCTTATACCAAACAGCTGTTGCTCTTAAAAACCCCTCCTCAACCACCACCTTAGGCTCTGCCTTCGCAGTTCACTCAGATTAGGTTCTGATTGGTTGGTTTTTGCCATTTAGCATCAAAAGCTCTGCTTCCTAGGTAGCCCTTGGCTTCTCACATTTCACTCAGATTTGGTTCTGATTGGTCAGTTTCTATACCAGCCAGTGTCTCTGGGCCTCTTTCTTGGCCTGATCCACAGCCTCTGATCAGGCCTTGCCTCTCTCTCCAGGCCTCTTTCCTGGCCTGATTCACAGCTGCTGTGGCAGCAGCAAAGTTGTTAGGCGTCTGACCCAGCCCTGGGCCAGAGGCTAACGACCTCACCATGCCCACCTCACCCTGCCCATCTCCCCCACCATCCCTCCTGCCTGCTAGCCACCAGCCTTGCTGTGATAGGAGCCTGTGGGCTATGGGGGAGGGACTGAGGGGTGCTCCATGCACTTCCTGGTGACTGGTCATGCATCTGGTCATTTAGGTCATGACAGCCCCTGGCCTTTGATAATGTAGATATTTTTTGTGTCATCAATTGACATCAACATATTGACATGTTAAAATAGGCACATAAAAGACATGTTTATTTAGTTGTATATAAATAATCTATAATAATAAAAGTGTAATATGCAAATCGACCAAATGGCTGAACAGAAGAATGATCTGGATGAACTTCTGGATGACCTGTAGGATGAAGCCAGGGCTGTGAAGGCTGAGGCAGCTGGGGCTGCAAAGGCCTACCCTTGCCCAAATTTCATGCATCGGGCCTCTAGTCTGTATATATAAAAGCCTAAGCGGCCATTTGACCATTTGACCATTCAACGGGTAGATATGACATGCACTGTCCACCAGGGGGCAGACACTCAATGCACAGGCATGGAAACATGGAACAGACTGATGAATCTCAGAGGGAAAGGGGAGGGGGAAGGGTGAGAAGAGATTAACCAAAAGATCTTACATGCATACTAGAGGCCCGGTGCACTCTGTGCACCTGTGTGTTCCCTCAGCCTGGCCTGCGGTGATTGGGCCGAGGGGTCCCAGATTGCCAGAGGGCACAGGCCAGGCCGAGGGACCCCACCATGCACCGGGCCTCTAGTCTATACATACAGGCAGGTGTATATTAGTAATAGTTTAGGTTTTATATCAAGTAGGTTTGTTTTCTGTTGGGTTTTATATGCCCCAACCTGTCCATCATGTAAGCATGTGAGTGTGTAGAAGAGAATATTTCAGCTCCTGTCCTTCTGTCCCTGTCTTGGGATGGAATGTTAAGTCTTTTCCACTTTTAGGAAGTGTCCCACTGCTTCTGAGCAGTGCTATGCAGCACATGTTCCCCACTGTACAGCCTGTAGACTAAGCCAGGCTATTCGGATCCTCTGCATAATTTTGCCTCCGTAAAGGCTGTCCGTGCAAAGGCTTGTCCACACGTGGGCACGTTGAGTGTGAATTCTTACCTGGGAAAACTTCATTCAGTGCGATTTCCAAGATTTAAAATGTATGACTTTAGTTTCATCCGCAATTGACCATACTGATTTAAGCATGGATGTGCTCCTATTTTCTTCTCTTTTAAAACGCATGTGCTTGGTCACTGAAGCATCCATATGTTGTGTGAATTTGGAAATCTATGTGAACGTGTGCATTTGTACATGCAAAAACTACCCAGTACTTCTTCCGTGTCCCCCCGCATCTGGCAGCCAGGAAAATAAAGACCTTCAATGGATATAATTCCAGCCATGTAATCCTGTTAGTTCAAAGTGAGCCTCAACAGCCCTTCATAGACCCTGGCAGAACTTGCTCCCTGCAGGGAAACAAGCCGCACAATTCTGTTTTCATGTACACACTGGGTACTGGCTGACATGCTATTAAAGTGTTTTAATAGGGCTTCCTCAGAAAGGTGTATATCTTGGTTGTTAAAACCCACTACATTGTAAAGTACACTTTATATCCAAAATATCGCTCTCCGAGGAAAACTGTAATTACAGCATTTAGACGGCATAGCCCAACAATGTTGCTTTGTCTTGTCTTTGGAAAACCAACACTAAGCTAATAGGGTACCTGCCCTTGAATCAGTAGTGACACGAAAACAATGATCAGCCGGGGATTTGGTGGGCTGTGGGGGGTGGCGGGCGCTGCACGGTCACCACAATTCGGCCTGATTCCTTTGGTCACAGCTGAAGGCTGGAGGAAACCTACATGCCGGCCTTTTTCAGTCTCTGAGAATCCGGGTCTTTCATGGGATTTGTTTACCACAGCTTCTCTCGGAGAAGAGGGGCAGAGCGGATCTATTTTGCAGCTCGTGACATATTTTGCCAAAGGGGACATGTTTGCCTGGTGAATACGTAAATCCACTTCTGCTCACACAGCCCTCTACCCCTTCACTCTCATCCTGAAGTTGGACTCCCTGGCTGCTTTTGTCCTCAGATCTGAGAAAATGAATGTGTGCTCCTAAGTATGAATATGGATCAGTATATGCTCAGTCCTCTGGCTCAGGGAGGATGCAGTGACCCAGGGTCATATTGTCCACAGAACACTATGGCTCTTTGATTTTTCTGCTTTGCACTGTAAGAATCTTAAAAACACCATTGTCGGAAGGTTTCTCTTTCCCCCAGATGATTCCACTAGTATTTTCTTCTTCAGAAGTGTATTTTTCTTATCAAAAATGGAGATACCGCCTGGCCAGCGTGGCTCAGAGGTTGAGCACCATGGTTCGATTCTGGGTCAGGGCACATGCCCAGGTTTTGGAGTCGAGCCCCAGGGTGGGGTGTGTGGGAGGGAGCCAATCAGTGATTCTCTTTCATCATTGATGTTTCTGTTTCTCTTTCCCTCTCCCTTGCTCTCTGAAATTAATAAAATCTGGTGTGTTTTTTTGTGTTTTTTGTTTGTTTGTTTGTTTGTTTTTTAATAATGGAGAGACTTCCAAATGTCTTCAGTCAATTCTCAGTTCTGGGTAGTCACCATAATCTCAAATGTCCTTCTTCATATCAGCTGGTATACATCTCCTATCCATTCTGTGACTACCTTGAAGCCAAGCCAACCTGCACATCCAATAGTCTGTGTAAAAGGAAGATGGGGATGCTGCCGGGGAGTGGGCTAGATGAGGAGCAAGTGTGGAAGGCTTATTGTTTCCTAGATGTTTTGTGAATTACACTAGACAGCGCGTGGTTGCCCTATGTCTACGGAGGGAGAAATGACCCCTTACCTTAGAAATTGTTACAGCGATGACAACAACAGCAACACCATCAATGAGAAGAGGAAGAAGATGAAAAAGGAAGTTGCTCATCATCCGCCTTTAAGATGTTTCCTTTAAGATGTTTCCTATAAGGAGCGAAAGCACCGCAGATTTTCCCCAGGCTTCCTTTCCCTTCTCCTCTGGACTATCAGAGCTGCCAGCAGTGAAACAGATTTGGAACCCAACCAGGTCTCCGGCACCTGCATGCTTTCTTCCCTGACGACAGCCTGGTCCCAACCTCGTCACCAGAGTGTATGTTCTTTTGTTGTCCTGGAAACAGATGTGTCTGCCCTTTTAGAGACATGCAGATCAGCACGGTGTGTCCAGAAAAATCTCCAATATGCTAATTTTAGCCCCTCTCTTAATATGAGTAAGCTTCGTTTCCCACCTTTGAAACTAAATCGGGTTCCACAGCTACCGTGGTGGGAGTAGGACAGGCCCACGGGCCACCTCGCTTATTTCCATGACTCACCAGCACAAGCGATGTGGTGTGGGAAAGCCCTCCTGCTGTACGTGAGCAAAAAGCTAGGATCCATTCCAACCAAACGTGTAGGTGGCACAATCCAATGTTATCACAATTAAACAGTTTTACTTTAATGACATGTCTCTATCCAGGGCACAGTGGTTTGAATGCTGACGATGTAACTGTGCACGCACTTAACACCTGTGTGTCCTGTTCACTCCTTCACCAGCCATGCATTGAGGACCCACGTATGCCAGAAACTGATGAACTGTTAAATGTATATGATGTCTGAGGGAGTGAATATTAAGTCAGAGAATAAAAACTGGTGCCAATATTTTGATCTTTGAATGCTTTGCATTACAGTAAACAAAACAGAAAGGCTGATGGGAGACCTGGCATAGTTTTGAAAAGACCCCAAAAAGAGGGTCACTAGTCTAAACTGGGGGGGGAGGGGTTAATTGACTACCCCCAAGGACATGCTTTGAAACTTTGCTAATGACAAGAATATATATTATGAACGCAGAATCTCAAGCACCTTGATAGATCAACTCAACCAGAATCTGCTTTTTAATAAGGTTTCCAGGTAATTAGAAAACATGTAAAAGTTTGAGAAGTCCTACTAGCCCATGTCACACACAACAGCTGAAAAAGACATCTCCCATGTGGCATTCAGGAGAGACTTGCACCATTCTAACTCCTTTTGATTATGCTCTCAGGGAGTCCTTCCTGAGAGTTGGGCTGTGGAATAATTCCCAGCCTACCCCTATTTCTCCTCTTTCTTTTTCTATTGCTCTCTCCATCGCTAGCTCATTGTCCACCTCTATTCGTATCTGTTTCCATCTCCTTCCCTATCTCTCAATATATGGAGCCAGTATACCATTGTCCAAACACTACCTGAGCTGGCTCACAAGAAAAGCACAGGATTCAGTCAGGCATCAACCACCCCCTACTGCCTTGCTTCCCTCATGTTGTGCTCCTGGAATGAACTTCTGCACCATTTATCGCATATTCAGCTCCCATGCTGGAGGTCATGATCCACTCTCTGCTCTGCTACCCTGTCTCTGCTGCTCCCTCTCTCACAGACTTCTAGCTGTACCTCTCCAAGTCCTCTGATGTCTGTACCTCCTCTTGGACTGTGCCTTGTGTTTATCTAGATGTGTGCATGTCTTGCCATTCCTATAAAACATAAAAGCTTTTGAGGGTGAGGCCTGTGGCCTTGGGTGGCCCAAAATTTATGCCCCTGCTGTACTCACAGTGGGAACTCAGGAGCTATTGTGTGTGTGTGTGTGTGTGTGTGTGTGTGTGTGTGTGTGTGTCTGTGTGTGTGTGTGTGTTTATCTGTTTCTATCCCAGGGTGTAGAAGTGTAAAAAGAGTAAAAAGAGGAGTTCTGAGTCAAAGAGTTGCAGTGTTTCCGAGTGCCCAGATATTTAAACCCAGCACCTTGGTTTACTCCTCTGTGAAAAGATGAGGCTGAACTAGTCACCTCAATGTTTCTTTCCAGCTCAGACATGCTCTATTTCTGCTAGTGCCCACAGCTAACACCTCTACTGGCTGCTTTAGAATCCACTTTAATAGGCATCTGACTTATCTGCACACAGAATGATAATGTCCATCATTTTCTCTCTAAAATACAGAAAGATCTGAGTCTGTCATCATCACCAAGTTAGGTAGGCTGCCTCCATTAAGGAGGCTGGGGAAATAGGTCATAACTCATTCAGGAAACACTGAGTAGCTGTGATGTGTCAGACACTGCCCTGAGCCCTGGCAATGCAGCCCTCGAGGCTAGAGGGAAAGGCAGGCAAAGGAGCCAGCAGCTACTGCACAGGATGCTCTGCTCCACCTGTGAGGTGCACACAGAGCACCCTCTCACAGTGGGAGTGCTGGATCATCACAGAGCAGGCAGTGCAGGGAGTTTTCCAGAGTGAGCAATAGCCGTGCCCAGGGGTGGGGAGCATAGGGCAAGAAGGTGTGAAGGCAGATATAGCCGGAGAGGAGCAGGGACCAGTGGTCCTGCCAACCTGGATGCTTGCCTCAGCAATGGGAACTTAGGTGGGATGAGCCAGGGGAATTCCCTCTTTCTCACAAAAGGAGCCTCATTTCCCAGAAACTCCTGGCCAAGAGCTCTTTGGAAGAGTCCAGTCAGTCTGGATCCAGGCCTCGCCAAGATGCAGATTCTTCTTCTTCACTGAGCTCTATGCACCATGCCATGAGGCAGGAATTAGGAATTTTGAAACTGGCACAGAGAAAAAGAGGGAGAGGTAAAGGGACAGGGGGAGACAGAGAGGGAAGGGGAGGGAAGGGAAGGGAAGGGAAGGGAAGGGAAGGGAAGGAAAGGGAAGGAAAGGGAAGGGAAGGGAAAGAAAAGAAAAGGAAGGGAATGGAAGGGAAGGGGAAGAGGAAAGGATGTGAAAAGGAAACGAAGGGGGGAGAAGAAAGGAGGAGAGGAAGAGGAAGGGAAGGGAAGGGGGGAGGGGAGCGGAGAGGAGAAGAGGTGTGTGTGTGTGTGTGTGTGTGTGTGTGTGTGCGCGTGTGAAAGTGTAAGAGAGAGAGAGAGAGAGAGAGAGAGAGAGAGAGAGAGATGGAAACAGCAAATAGCAGACCCAGGATCCACAGCTAGAGCCTCTGCTAGCAAACCCAAGTCTCACTCCCTCATTTTCCTTGCTTTTTAAAAATCTGCTTAAAGCCATGATATTTCTATAAGTGACTCTTATTTCCTGCTCACCACGGCCACTCATTATTTCCTGCCCTGATCTCTAAACTGCATAAACATGTGGGGAGGGGATAAAGAGAGCTGGATGCTGCAGGGCCAGAAGAGGCTGTGGGACCTGGGGCAACTCCTCCTCCCTCCCACTCGGTCTCATTGAACTTGGCTTTGAAAAGGCAGACCATTGGGGACTGTTGTTTTTATTATTTAAAAAAAAATTTTAATATCACTACTGACTTCCTTTTCCAAGAAATGTGAGCCCTGTGGATATGAAAAATAATTGGCAAAGTACTATGAAGTTCCTTGAGTATAAAGGACTGTGTAGGTGTGTGATATTATTATTACCACTTTCTGTTCAAGAAGTGATCTTGAAAAGAAAAATGTATGCAATTTTCAGCTTTCTTCCCAGACTGGCCTGTGTATGGCCCTATTTGGCATGAATGTATCAGATTGCTTTGGGTACACATAATTAGGATTTTAGTATGTGTGTGTGACTAGTTAACTCCTGACTTGAGAAGTGTGTTATATAACATCATCTTTGCTCTGACACTAATAGTGAGGAGCCAGGTAGCCAATCCTGATGACCTTCAGTTCATAAAAGAGAGAAGGAAACATGTCCAATCCATTAATTAGGACCATTAAGACAGAATACCTCAAAAGACCTCGTGGATGTATAAGATTCACTTTAAAATGAAAGAGGTGAAATAACAACAGACCCCCACTGAAATACAAAGGATTGTTACAAAATACTACAAACAATTCTATTCCATCAAACTGGACAACCTGAAGGAAATGGACATATTCCTAAAAAAAATATAACCTTCCAAAACTCAATCAGGAAGAATCTAAAAATCTCAATAGGCCAGTAACTTTGGAAGAAATTGAAGCAGTCATCAAAAAGCTTCCAGCAAATAAAAGCCCAGGGCCAGATGACTTCACAGGAGAGTTTTACCAAACATTCAAGGAAGAACTAAAACCTATCCTCCTCAGACTATTCCAAAAAATTCAAGAGGAAGGAATACTTCCAAGCTCCTTTTATGAAGCCAGCATCACCCTAATACCCAAACCAGATAAAGATAACAAAATTAAAGAGAATTACAGACTACTATCCCTCATGAACATAGATGCCAAAATCCTATTCTAGCAAATAGGCTCCAGCAGCACTTCAGAAAGATCATACACCAAGACCAAGTAGGATTTATTCCGGAAATGCAAGGATGGTATAATAACTGCAAATTAATAAACATGATACATCACATAAACAAATTGAGAGATAAGAATCATATTGTCATCTCAATTGATGAAGAAAAAGCATTTGATAAAATCCAACACCCTGCCGAAACTGGTTTGGCTCAGTGGAAAGAGCATTGGCCTACGGACTGAAAGGTCCCAGGTTTGATTCCGGTCAAGGGCATGTACCTTGGTTGCGGGCACATCACCAGTAGGGAGTGTGCAGGAGGTAGCTGATCGATGATTCTCTCTCATCGATGTTTCTGACTTTCTATCCCTCTCTCTTCCTCTCTGTAAAAAAATCAATAAAATATATATTTTTAAAATCCAACACCCTTTCCTGATAAAACCTCTCAACAAGGTGGGAATAGAAGGATCATACCTCAACATAATAAAAGCTACATATGATAAACCCACAGCAAACATCATACTCAATGGGCAAAACCTAAAACCATTCCCTCTAAGAACAGGAACAAGATAAGGATGCCCACTCTCACCACTCCTCTTTGACATAGTACTGGAAGTACTAGCCATTGCAATTAGACAAGAAGAAGAAATAAAAGGCATCCAAATTGGAAAAGAAGAAGTAAAATTGTCCTTATTTGCAGATGACTTGATACTGTACATAAAAAAACCAAAAGACTCCATTAAAAAACTAATAGACTTAATAAATGAATTCGGTAATGTAGCAGGATACAAGATTAATGCCAAGAAATCTATGGCATTTCTATACACCAACAGTGAACTTACAGAAACAAAGACTAAAAAAGCAATCCCATTTACCATCACACACAAAAAAATTAAGATACCTAGGAATAAACTTAACTAAGGAGGTAAAAGACAATATGCAGAAAACTACATGACACTGAAAAAAGAGATAGATGAAGATGTAAACAGATGGAAGAACATACCATGTTCATGAATTGGTAGAACCAATATCATCAAAATGTCCGTACTTCCCAAAGCAATTTATAGGTTCAATGCACTCCCCACTAAAATACCAATGGCATACTTCACAGATCTAGAAAGAACTCTCCAAAAATTCATCTGGAACAAAAAAAAGACCCCAAATAGCCACAGCAATCCCTAGAAAGGAGAAGAAAGTAGGAGGGATCTCAATACCAGATTTCAAGCTGTATTACAAAGCCACTGTTCTCTAAACAGCCTGGTACTGGCACAAGAACAGACATATAGATCAATGGAATAGAATAGAGAATCCAGATATCAACCCAAACCTCTATACTCAATTAATATTTGACAAAGGAGGCATGAACATACAATGGAATCAAGAAAGTCTCTTCAATAAATGGTGTTGGGAAAATTGGACAGATACATGCAAAAAAAAAAAAATGAAACTAGATCACCAACTTACACCATACACAAAAATAAACTCAAAATGGATACATGACTTAAACATAAGACGGGATACCATAAAAATACTAGAGGCATCCACAGGCAGCAAAATCTAAGACATATGCTGAAAGAACTTCACTGATACTGCCACTAGGGCAATGGAAGCTAAAGAGAAAATAAACAAATGGAACTACATCAAAATAAAAAGCTTTTTTACAGCAAAAGAAATCAACAAATATGTTCTCCCACTGTATGGGAGAACATATTTGCAAATGTTATCACTGATAAAGGTTTAATCTCCAACATCTACAGACAGCTTATACAACTTAATAAAAGGAAGATAAATGATCCAATTAAAAAATGAGCAATGGACCTAAATAGAATCTTTACAAAAGAAGACAAAAGGAAGGCCAAGAGGCACATGAAAACATGCTCAAAGTCACTAATTATTCGAAAATCAAAACGACAATGCAGTACCATCTCACACCTGTCAGAATGGCTATCATCAACAAATCAACAAACGACAAGTGCTGGTGAGGATGCAGAGAAAAAGGAAGCTTTGTGCACTACTGGTGGGAATGCAGGTTGGTGCAACCACTGTCGAGAACAGCATGGAGTCTCCTCAAAAAACTGAAAATGGAACTCCCATTTGACCCCAGTAATCCCACTCCTAGGAATATATCCTAGGAAACTAGAAATATCAATCAAAAAGGATATATGCTAGGATTTACAATAGCTAGGATTTGGAAACTGCCTAGGTGCCCGTCAGCAGATGATTGGATCAAAAAAACGGTGGTACATCTACACAATGGAATACTATGCTGCCATAAAAAAGAAGGAATGCTTATCATTTGCAGCAACCTGGATGGAATTGGAGAACATCATGCTGAGGGAAATAAGCCAGTCTATGAAAGAGAAACACCACATGACCTCACTCATTTATGGATATTAAAGAACATTATAAACTGATGACCAAAAAAATAGCTACAGAGACAGTAAAGCAACAAACAGACTATCAAATTACAGCGGGAAGGGTAGGGAGTTATGAGGGAGATAAGAGATCAACCAAAGGACTTGTAGGCACGTATATAAGCATAACCAATGGATGCAAAACTCTGGGGAGGGAGGGCATGTATGGGAGTGGGGGGTGCAATGGTAAGATATGTACACATATAATACCTTAAAAATGGAAAAAAAAAGATTCACTTTAATTCTTTAATAAGCATCTTCCTTGATGGTGACCCCTTAAATACATTGGGCACTTGTTCATGGGCACAGATCTGTTTGTGAGGCAATTCCCAATTTGGCCAGAGTGGGCGACATTTCTTTGAGCTCCCTCCAGGCTCAGATAAGGTCACAGGTTCACACTAAGGTGGAGTTAGGCAGGACTTGAAGGATAGCTCTAAAGCCACCACTCGTTTTTGAAGATAAAACACATGCATTTGTATCTTACAAGACAGGCCCATTTAAGTTCTTCCTGAGACTCCCTGGGCTTTCCCCCCTGAGAGTGAGATGACTCATTGACGGGAATCTCGCTTTGGTTCCAGCCTGCTTGTTCCTCACATTGTGAATTATCATTCTATAATTCTATAATTCATATTGTCATCTCAATTGAAATATGTCTAATATTTCTTTTTTAAAATTACAGTGGGGAGTTCCTTTAAAAATAGGCCTTAATTTTATAAGTTTTAGGTATGCAAAAATTTTTTCGAAGATGGTTACAGAGATTTCCCATCTATCCCCACACCTAGTTTCCCCTATCACTAACAGCTTCCATTAGTATATTTGTGATAATAAGCCAGTATTGACAGTGTCCTTTTTCTGTTTCTAGACCCTCCCCAAACCCCCAGGACACCTCTTTACATTCATTATCCTGTCTTCTTAGGCTCCTCCTGGCTGTGACATTTTCTCAGGCTGTTTTCAATGAGGAGTGCTCATCAGGTATTTTAAAGAATGCCCACTATTGGGATTTATATGATGTTTTTCTCAGGAGAGGATTGGAACTACTGGTTTCTGGAAGAAAGACACACAGATGAAGTGCCATTTTCATGATATCATATCAAAGGTACAAACTGCCAACATGGTTTATGAACACCTGGTATTGGTGTTGGGCACCTGGTTGAGGTGGTGTGTATGTTTCTTCACTGTGATGTTACTCGAGCCCCTTCCATACTGTCCTCTTTGGAGGGAAGTTGCTGTCTGCAGCCCACACGTAAAAGTTGGGAGTCATGTCCGCCTCCTGGGAGTGCTGGGCCTTCGTAAATTATTTGGAATTCTTCTGCATGAGAGATCTGATTCTTTTTAAAAAATATATATATTTTATTGATTTTTTACAGAGAGGAAGAGAGAGGGATAGAGAGTTAGAAACACCGATGAGAGAGAATCATCGATCAGCTGCCTCTTCCACAGCCCCTACTGGGGATGTGCCCGCAACCAAGGTACATGCCCTTGACAGGAATCGAACCTGAGACCTTTCAGTCCGAAGGCTGATGCTCTACCCACTGAGCCAAACAGGTTTCGGCGAGAGAGATCTGATTCTTATTTCCCATTTATTAACCTACTTAATCATTTATTTATAACAGTATATCTTCATAGACATTCATTTTATACTTTGGGTTATAATTCAATACTACTTTATTTTTTTTCACTCAAGTTGTCCCAGCTTTGGCCACTGGGAGCTCTTTCCATTGGCATGGGTGCCCCTTTCACATACCACTTACTATGCTGGCTTGGATTTTTTTTTTAATTGATTTAAGCATGTTCTTACTTTCTGGCACTGCAAGATGCTCCAGGCTCATCCCACCCATGCGCTTTGCATTGGTGGAAACTATCTGGTCCCGTTAAAGAGAATTACTCCCCAACCTTTGGATAAGCCCAAGAGTAGAAGTCGTTTAAAACCCCATACTAATCGGCACTTGTGAGGGCAGAGCCCTGTCCTCTCAACTAAGGACGTGGCCCAGGCTCCAGGAGCCACTATGTGTGGGCTGTGAGGGAGGAAGCCGCCACAGGCAGGCGGCTGGAGGGAGGACTATCTGATGGGCCTGCAGCTGAGGGCCAGCCCTCTTCCCGAGACCTAGCCCCCTTCCTCAGGCCACAGGGATGGCCCTTGGTGGCGGAGTGCAACCAGCCTGCCCAGCTGATCCATCTGCTGACAGAACGTCTGAGCAGAGGCAGCCAGTTTGAAAAAACATTTGGGGGAGTCTTTGGGTTAGACAGGAGGGAGGAGGGAAGAGGGAGGAGGGAGAGCAGAGAGGGAGGCCTCCCCTTGAGGTCATCTGCGGACCCAAATTAACGACTAACGACAGCAGCTTGTATTTAGCAGATCTTAATGTAAATTAGGTTAATGATGACACATTTGAAATAATACACTGAAAAAGAAGTCTGCAATAACAAGCTAACAGATGTTGGCATTTTTTATTAATTATACATTTCATTATCATCTGATTATTGTCAAACATCATTTGACAGAAAAAATTGTATAAATGATTCATACACACTGTTAGATTGTTGAGGGGGGGGGCAAGGGTCTGTCTTATTACTGTAGCAACTTGAGTAGCCTGATATCATTCTAAAAATCTCATATTGAATGAAGACCCTTGGTCCATACACAATGTGTGACAATTATCCTTATTTCATGTTGCTTATCATTAGAGAATCTCAAAGAATTTCGCATCCTGACGTGGCTTTCTCCCCCTCAGTCCCCCTTGGTGCAAGGCCTACAGAAGGGAGGTTTGGGTTCCCGGGGAATATTACTGAGCAAATATAATGGAATCACCACACAGCATATTGCAGTTTCTCAAGAAGATCTCACAGAGAAACTGTTATGAAATTGCTGTTCTAGCATCTGGGGAACTAAGAAATTGGGTTGTAGTCTTATATAAGCAAAATGAAATTAAGAAACTAGATAGCCAGTCACTAGACCAATAACATTTAGAATAAGTTTTTGCCTCTCAAGCTCTTGATCAAATCTGGCTAATGTGATATCTATGCTGCGGATAATCTGTTTGTGCCAGCTGAGTAACTTTCCTCCTCAGATATTATTCCAGTGATGGTTTGGGGAATGCTTCAGACAGGGTAGCCACTGAACAGCCGGGACCAGCGCACATGTGCCAGGCCCCAGAGGACACCTCTGTGTGCTCCTTCCCTGCGGGGGGGGGGGGGGAGGGGGGAGCCAGCCCCCGACAACCCTATTCCCTGTCCCTAACCCAACCAATCAGGGGTCCATATCCCCTATTCTCTATCCCTAATCCAACCAATCATCCCCCATCCCTAGCCCAACCAATCCCTTATCCCCTATCCCTAACCCAACCAATCGAGGTGATATGCGCCCGGGTATAAAACCCATGGAAATGGGACTTTGGCCCTCTTTCTCGCCTCGCTGTTGCCGGCGTTGGTGGGACTGAACTCGGGCTGGTCCGAAATAAATCCAGACTTCCTGCAGTTACCTCGGATGCGGCTCCCTGATGGTCTTTGGTGTTCAGGTACAGGGACACAACACACCACAGGAAGCCTCGTGATTGACGTGCTGTCTGGCACTTACACGGGGCCAGCGGCTCCTTAACTGTGTTGGAGTGTTGGGTCATCGACGAAGACCACGCAGGGTGATGGGGAAGCATCAGATGTCCCCTCCCCTCCATGAGGGACTGGCAGTGCAGTTGGAGATGCTTAGCCGAAAGACCAGTGTGTATTCGGTCAGTGGGCAACTACTTTATCTGCATGATTGACAGGTTCTAAAAGCCCTTCTGAAACTATCCACCCCCAAAAGCTTATCACGGCATCACAACGGTTTGCTACCTGGCCTGGGATTCCCAGCATGAAAGTCACCCGCCCTGGGAAACTGGGGAGATGCTGGCAACACAGGGTGAGTGTGAATTGTGTTATATCCTGAGCATGGAGGAAGGCCCGGGGCTCTCTGCCCCTGATACACTAGGAAAAGCGTCTCCTGTATCAGCCAAAGGGTAGTTCCCCGGAGACACTGGTCTGGCTCGAAGGCCATAATCGGGTTAGTCGGTAGCCAGGTAAGCAGCTGCTGTGATTCCCAGCCCATAAGGGGTGATGGAGCATGAGCAGAAATGTAACAAGAGTCAGAATACCGTGAAGTATTCATAGCCTCCCTGGGGGTACAGAGGAGTGTAAGTCGGTGTCTTCCGGTGCCTGCTCCAGTAACAGTAGGCGGTAGACACACAGACTTTGTAGAGGATGTATTCAGATCAAAGTTGACCTTCTATTTTGCTGAGAAGATGTACAAACGTCATGTCCGGAGTTGAGTTGCTGAGACCATAAATGGAGTCTGTGCCTGTCACTCCAGGCCTCTGCTCTGCTCTTCTTTCAATGGTGTCACACTCTACTTAATGCTTAACCACTATTTCAAAACTACTGATTTAATTGGGTATCAAACCACTAACCTGCTAACTGTCCCCAAACCACTAACCTGCTAACTGCATCCATACCTCAGCCAGCCTACAGTAGCCAGGAGCAGGTATGGGGCTGGAAAAAATGATGTAGGGACCCTCCCCCAGGAGACATCAGCTAGAAACACTGACATGAGGCCTCAGGTAGGGGCCTGGGCCCTTCTGTACTGCAGTCCCAGCACTACTGCTGCAGGACAGACACCAGTACACTGGCTTCCTCCCTCTGACCCTGGCACAGTGCTGCCTGTCGGGACCAGGAAAGCTGCCTTGGGGTCAAGGAGAATATCTCGCCTCGCCACTAGATGTTATTTCTGGTAGGAGGCATGAAATTATAAAAGGAAGTGAAAAAAAGAGGACTGGCCAGAGAGGGCACCACCTGGGGTTTTATAATTGCAGAGGTGGGGAGCCCTGAGAGCACACCCTGGCCAAAAAGGGCAGGTTCAAGGTGATGAAAAATCTGGGGCAGGAAAATTCAGGAGATGGCTATAATTTACTTTGAAAACAGAACAAAGAGAGAGCAAGAGAGCATGCACGTGCACACACACACACACACACACACACACACACACACACACACACATTACCCTGATTTACAAAGAGCCTGTATTTCCTTCCTGACAAGAGCTTTCACAGGGACAAAGGTGCATTCTTGTCCCCACTGGGTGTTAAGCTTGTTCATCTACGACCAGCATTAACTCTCAGGAATATAATTCAAGTTTGAAAAAACACTCTTCATTTAAAAGGAAGAACATTCTATGTGGTGCTTTTAAATTTTATTTTATCACTATTTAATTTTTTATAATTCAATAATTTTTAAAGTAAATTTATAAAGTTGTACAACCATTATAAAACCCAGTTTTAGAACATTTCATTGTGTTGCTTTTTAAGATTCCACATACAGTGAGAGCACACTATTTCCCTCTGTGTCTGGCTTATTTCACTTAATATAATATCTTCTAGGCTCATCCATGTGGTTGCAAATAGCAGGATTCCATTTTTTAAATTTTATTTATTTATTACTTTTTAGTTGAGTTTATGGGGGTGATATTGGTTAATAAAATGACATAAGCTTCAGGAGTACAATTTTATAATACATCATCTGCATGTTGTATTGTGTTCACCACCCCAAGTCTCCTTCCATCGCCATTTATCCCCCTACCCTCTCTTCTACCGTCCCCACCCCCTTTCCCTCTGGTAATCACCGTACTGCTGTCTGTATCTATGGGTTGTTTTTTCCATCATCTCTCAGGATTTTTTCTACCTGTTTGCAATCTATTCTGTTCCCTATCTGGGTCAGTTTGGAAAGCAAAAGCAATATATACATGTTGCATATTCAAGGTAGCCTCTGTGAAAACAACTGTGTATTTGAGGTTTCTAAAATATATATTTTATTGATTTGTTTTTTACAAAGAGGAAGAGAGAGGGATAGAGAGTTAGAAACATCGATGAGAGAGAAACATCGATCAGCTGCCTCTTGCATACTCCCTACTGGGGATGTGGCTGCAACCAAGGTACGTGCCCTTGACCGGAATCGAACCTGGGACCTTTCAGTCCACAGGCCGATGCTCTATCCACTGAGCCAAACCAGTTTCGGCATGTTTGAGGTTTCTCAATAGAAATCTACTGATCCTCCTAAATAATAAGATATTTCTAACATTTAAGTTTTATAAATTTTTATTTCTTTTTGTCAAGGACAGTGTTTCTTGATACTGACAGCCAAGAGAGAATTTCTGATTCTTAACCTGTATTTTTAGTTAAAACATGCATAACATAAGTCATGCGTACCTGCTGGTGTGGCTACCTGACTGTCAAAAATCAGATCCTAAACTTTGGGTGCACATTCTAATGCCCTGCTCTGGGGTGTTTCCTGACACCAATAACCAATTCTCTAATTCTCTGGATGCCAACTGTGTGTTCAAAAATTCAATTCAATTCTGACACCGCTACCCAAAGCCAAGGAGACCCCAGAGCTTAAGAGCTCAGTCCCACAAGACTGGCCCACACTTCAGACACCAGTTACAAGTCCTGGGACTCCTGTACTTTTTAACTGACTGGCTATAAATCAAAGCTTCCCACAACCCCTTTCTCAGGTTTGATAATTTGCTGGAACAGTTCATAGAATTCAGAAACACACTTCACTTATTCTTACTAGTTCATTATAAAGGATATTATAAAGGATACCATCAGAACAACTACATGCAGAGGTATATAGGGTGAGGTCCGAAAGGGTCCAAAGTGCAAGAGTTTCTTCTGTTCCATGGAGCTGGATGCACCAACCTCCTAGCACATGGATGCGTTCACCAACTTGGAAGCTCATTTAGGGGTTTTTAAGGAGGAGTCATGTTACAGACAAGATTGATTAAATCATTTGCCACTGGTAATTAACTCACTCTCCAGCCCCTCTCCTCTCTCGGGAGGTTGGGGGGTGAGGCTGAGAGTTCCAAGCTTCTAATCAGGGATTGATCTTTCTGTTGACAAGTCTCCATTCTGCAACTGTATAGCAGCTGCCAAACGCCGTCATCTCATTAGCAAAAGATGCTCCTATCAACCTATCGCTCAGGGAATTCTAAGAGCTTTAGGGGTTCTGTGGTAACATCTGGCTCAAAGGTCAGATATCTTTCTTTGATACCACACCTGGGGACCATCTAAGGCTCCAGTTCCTAAGCTCTATCTCCAGATTCAGAGCTAGTTGAGCTTGGTAGGGTCTCGGTATGAATAATTTTAAAAGCACTCTAGGTAAGTCTAAAGTGTACCTGAAGTCAATAATCACTGTAAATTATTTATTTATTTATTTAGTTAGTTAGTTATAAGTATATTTTATTGTTTTTTTTTAACAGAGAGGAAGAGAGAGGGATAGAGAGTCAGAAACATCGATGGGAGAGAATCATTGATCAATGACCTCCTGTACATCCCCTACTGGGGATGTGCCTGCAACCAAGGTACATGCCCTTGGCCAGAATTGAACCTGGGACCTTTCAGTCCACAGGCCGACACTCTATCCACTGAGCTAAACCAATTTTGGCTGTAAACTATTTACTGATCATCTCTCCTATATGTTTTGTGGGGCTATACTGGACTTTATGGCAATTACAAAGAAAAATAAAATTTATCCCAATCTTTAAGAGGTTTATAATATAGGGTTAAGATCAGAGAAGTAGATGTGGATGTATCTATAGATCAATGGCACAGAATAAAGAACCTAGGAATAAACCCAAATAAATATGTCCAACTTATTTTTTGACAAAAGTACAAAGGCAACTCAATTTAGAAAGGATACCTTTTCAACAAATGAGACTGGAGCAATTGCCACAGGCAAAAATAAGTAAGTAAGTAAATAATTAATTAATTAAATCTTGATCTAAATCTCACAGCTTATCAAGAATTTGGCTCAAAATGAATTACAGACTTAAATTTGAAATGAAAAACTATAAACTTTTAGTAAAAAAGGAGAAAGTCTTCAGGATCTAAGACTTGGAAAAGAATTCATAGACTTGACACTAAAAGTAAAACCTATAAAAGAAAAAAAAATCAGAGCTTTTCAAAATTAAAATCTTTAGTGCTACACAAGACCACATTTAGAGAATGAAAGGACAAATTACAGGCTGGGAGAAATTAGTTGCAAACCACATATTTTACACAGAAGTACGATCTGGAATATATTTTTTAAAACTGTCAAAAATAAATAATAAAAAGCAAATAATCCAATTGGAAAATGAGGAGAATTTACTGAAGAGGATACAAGATGGAAAAGAAGCACATGACGAAATATTCAACATCATTAACCATTAGG
This sequence comes from Vespertilio murinus, assembly GCA_963924515.1. NCBI lineage: Eukaryota > Metazoa > Chordata > Mammalia > Chiroptera > Vespertilionidae > Vespertilio > Vespertilio murinus. The sequence continues at coordinate 160,772,272 of OZ004704.1, read as the reverse complement.
GAAATGCAAATTAAAACCACAGTGAGATACTACAGTGGGTAAAATAATAAATAGTGATAACACCAAGTGCTGATGCAAAGAAACTGGAGCACCAACACTGTTGGTGAGAATGTAAAATGGGATAGCCATTCTGGAAAACAGCTTGGTAGATTCTTTAAAAAAAGTAAACATGCAGCTACCATACAACCTGGCAATTGTAGTCTTAAGTATTTATCCCCAAGAAGTGAAGACTTACTAGTACATGCACACCAAAGCATGTGCTCAAATGTTCATAATTTTTTTTTTATTTTATAAGAGCAATTTTACAATATTTTTATTTGACATAGATAAAACTGGAAACAACTTAGTTGTCTTTCCATAGGCAAATGGTTCAACAAACTGTGGTGCTTCCATAGCATGTAAGCAGGAGTGTGTAGTATTAGTGGATGAGGACTAATAGGTTAGGATAGTATGTATAATCCTATCTAATAAAAGAGTAATATACAAATTAACCATCATTCTGCTACACCTACAAGCAATGCCCACCAGCCACGCCTACCAGCCAATCAGAACAACTATGCAAATTAACCCCAACCAAGATGGCTGCAGCCACAGAGAACAGGAGGGAGGCTTGCGTTTCCCTGGCAATGGAGGAAGCCAAGCTTTTCACACACCCTGGCCAGTTGACGCCTCCACTCAAGGGTACAAAGTTTCAATTATAGAAGGTAAATAAATTCCAACAGAAATGGCAGCAGCCACTGAGCTGTAAGAGCAGGAAGCTAGGATTGCCCTGTGCAATGGAGCAAGCCAAGCTTCTGCAGCACTGGCCCTCTCATGCCTTCACTTCAGGCTACAAAGTTTCAGTTATAGAAGATAAATAAATTCTAGATACCAGGGCCTCCACTTGGGTCCCAGGGGGTGTGGCTGGCCTGCAAACCACCACAGGCCCCTCACCCAGGCTTCCCCATGCCCTAAGGAGACTCCCTCTGATCCAGGATACCCTTCAGGGCAAACCAGCTGATCTCCACCCATGCACCAGGCCTCTATCCTAGCTAATAAAAGGATAATATGCAGATTGACCATCACTCCAACACACAAGATGGCTGCCCCCATGTGGTCAAAGATCCTGCCCCCATATGGACACAGATAGCCACCAAAAGATGGCCAGCAGGGGAGGACAGTTGGGAGGCACCAGGCCTGCAAGGGAGGGCAGTTGGAAGTGATCAACCCTGTAAGGGAGGGCAGTTAGGGGTGACCAGGCTGGCAGATGAGGAAAGTTGGGGGCAAACAGGCTGGTAAGGGAGGAGTTAGACATCCATCAGGCTGGCATGGGCATGGTTAGGGGGTGATCAGGTTGGCAGGCAGAAGCGGTTAGGGGCAATAACGAAGGCAGGCAGGTGAGCATTTGGGAGCCAGCAGTCCTTGATTGTGAGAGGGATGTCCGACTGCCTGTTTAGGCCCGATCCTAGGAGGGGTCCTAGATTGGAGATGGTGCAGGCTGGACTGAGGGCCACCCCACATCCTGTGCACGAATTTCGTGTCCAGGGCCTCTAATTAGCACATAAAAAGGCAACAATACCTATTACTGACACATGCAGCAGTGTGGATGAATTCTCAGGTAACTACTCTGGGTGTAGGAAGCCAATCTCAGCAGATTACATATTGTGTAATTCCATTTGCTTAACCTTTTTGAAATACAAAATTACAGAATGGAGAACAAGTGAGTGCTGCTGGAGTCAGGGGGCAGGGAGAGGGAGGATTTGGTCTGGCTCTGAAAGGGCAAGAGGAGAGGTCCCTGTGGTAAGGGAGCTTTGTCTGGACTGTACCAAGGTCGATGTCCTGATTGTGATATGGTACCACAGTTTTATAAGACATTACCCATGGAGGAAATGGGGTAAAGTGTAGAGAGGATCCCTGTGCATTATTTCCTACAACTGTATATGAATCTGCAATTATTTCAGAGTGAAACACTTAATGAAAAGTAACCCAATGGAAGTGGGCAATGGGCTAGCATTATGTATCACTTACTATGTGGCAGACACTTGGCGGGATGCTTTTCAAATATTGTAGCGTATATCCTCACACGATCTCTGTGAGGTGTGTATTACTGTCCTATTTTACATGGGAAATAGCAATGGCTTAGAGAAGAGGATTAAATTGATTTAGGAACATAATTGATAGAAGCACAGGTAGAATTTTAACCCTGGTCAAATTGAAAAACAAAAAACAAAAACTGGAACACAGATAAATATAATCAACAAATTACTTCATTGACTTAATTCCCTATCACCATAACTCTTGCTTGGATACATTTAAATACTCTCAGTGGAATTCCTTTAAGATCTAGACTGATCTCAAAGGGGCATTTGCTATATATATATAGATGGATCTGAGAATAATGTACAATGAATCTGAGAATAATATTGTCAAAGACAAAGAGGAATTTGTTTTTGTTTTCTTCACTCTTTCTCCTGCTCCCTCCCACCCAGCACCACATTACCAAGGTGGAAAGAGGTTGGTGGTAATCGAAGCAAGTCAGTGCCACTGCCTGAGAGAGCTGGCCACTAACCACCCTCATCATACTAAACAAAGAAAGCTTGGCTGTGGTGGGAAATCTCACTCTCTCTCTCCCCCACCAGCTTGCTTTTGCAGAATTATACTTTTCTGGTAAGAAGCTCTGTTTTTCTTGTTTCAGATAATGTCCCTACTGTTAGTGTTCGTTTGTGCCTCTTGTTCTCTCAGATGATTTTAAATATCAGGAAATTAAATTCTGAACACCCCTTAAACACAAAATTTGCATGCATTTTGGCACATCTCCATCAGCCAAAGCATTCCTTTTTTTGGTAGGTAACTTGAGACTGATTTCCATTTACTTGTTTTACAACCCACCCTCTTGAACCAAGGGACTTGTTATGCATTTCCAAAATTAAAAGAGCACAAAAGCAACAAGAAAAAGTGCAGAAAAGGTGTATGTAGAAGGGCACTTCAGGAAAACATAACAACAATGGCAACAGCAGCTGCAGCAATAACAAACCTATTGTTTCAGAGCCCTCAAATTCATTTTTCTTGGTTCCTTGGTTAAATGAAAATACTGAAAACTCTTACATTTTTTTTTTGTCGAATGAAAAATGTCGAGTTTTGTTGAATAGCTTCAGTTTCTCCAAGTCTTTAGGAAGCTGATGACAATAGTCATTCAAAAAGTGCACAGACATGGTTTCCCAGGCCCATTTGTTGAGATGAGCACTTCGGAGTTGGAGCATGAGTGATGGGCCCACTGGAGGTCTGAGCCATGCACTCTAAGGACTCCCAGCCTTTCATGTCACGGGCTGAAGCATCAGCCCACCAGGGAACTCCATGCCTGCTCTCTGTCCCTGGCTTGTGGGAAGTAGCCTGACTTCATGTGTAGCTAGCAAGGCTGTGGCAACACTTCCTGCCATCCCCTCCTAACTTCCAAGCAATGCCTATGCATTTCCAGAGCAGGTCTTGTCAGACAACCTGTCTGGACAAGTCTTCTGGCCTAGGAACTCTATTTGCCTGGGAAGTGTTGACGATCTAGGCATTAGTTTATATTTAAAGTTGTACTAATGCTCAATCTCTCTTCCTCCTCTCTCTCTTCTCTCCTTTTCTTTCTCTCTTCTCCCTTCCCACCTCTCTCCTGGCTTTTCATATTCTCTTGCTGATTAAAGTCTGTCAGTGGATGTCTTAATGAGTTTCTCCAAATGAGTGGAGATTATTACATTGAGGGATAGGGGGAAAATACTTGAAATAATATTTGTCTATAGTTCCTTGCATCCTTTTAAATTCCCCTTTTATTTACTTATTTTTTTGGTAAATATGCAAAGTTTTATAGTAGTACATAATCATGCATGCAATTTATAAATTAATATTCATATTTTGCATGTATTCTCAATAGATATTGTACTAATCAAGGTGCAAACTCCAAAATTGTAGAGTCCAGCCATCTAAACCCTGCTTGGCAAATGATGGTCTACCTGTTTCTAAAGGAGAGAGATTTTACAGCCTCCAGTATTTTTAAAAATATATTTTTATTGATTTCAGAGAGGAAGGAAGTTAGAGAGATAGAAACATCCATGATGAGAGAGAATTATGGATCTGCTGCCTCCTGCAAGTCCCCCACTGAGGATTGAGCTCACAATCCAGGCCTGTGCCCTTAACCAAAATTGCACCTGGGACCTTTCAGCTCTCAGGCCGAAGCTCTATCCACTGAGCCAAACTGGCCAGGACACAGCCTTCAGTATTGACTCATCTAAATATTTTATCTCTATATATGTTTTTATATTCATTCACTTCAATCATTTAAAATTATTATAGCAATAAAAAATTAGGCCATAAGCTAGGTAAACGGCTTTGGCTCAGAATTATTTCTCCTTCCCATGAGCAAGATATTTCCCCAAAATAGTCTTTGGGTGAAAAATGATTTGTCAACTAGAATTTTAAGCCCATTGGTCTTTCTTCAACACAGGAGTATTTCAACCTTCTCACACACACAAAAATACACACACACACACACACACACACACACACACACACATATATTCTGTGAAATGGTGACAATAATATTTAAACTGAAAGGCTGCTGTAAACATTGACTGACACAATGTTCATTAATGTAGCTTGTTGTTGATTGGAACAGTTTAAAAATGTAATGTAGCAGCATTTCTGATGCCCAGAAACAGTAGTTCCCTCTTCCAGTCTACACTAAATAACCTAATTTTCTCCAATATCCCTTCAAAATATATTGCGTTAGTTTATGACTTGTTGACTGAAAGTGTTTGCTTCACTCTGCAGAAGCCACGGTGGAGGCAAAAATCCCTTCCCAGCCGAAAACATCAAACCTCATTTAAAGCACCTGGGAAATATGAATCTGCCCAGCATTTTCTTTCTGTAATGGCACTTCATTGCCGGCTCACATTTATCTCATGGTTAGTTATGCGTCCTGAGTGCTTTCCCACTATATTTTTTGCTTAGCCATCCTACATATTTGTTACTGGATTTGTGTTTTTTGGAGGATGACCTGGCATTTACCTATTGCATTTCAGCTTTGTTGATGAAATCATTTTGCAATCTTTCAAGAACACCTTCTAGTCCCCCCCCCCCCCATATCTAGAATTCTGGCAACCCATCTAATTTAATATTAGGTACAAATTTGATAAACATATTTGTAAGTTTTTCATAGAGGTGATTAAAAAAAGACATATTCCCTGCCAGAAGGTATTTGAGAGAGCTTCTCAGGTCAGGGCCGTTAATAACACTTTTGATCTTCTAAACCTTAGGGTAAAAGAAATGTACAAGGCAGTGGGAAAGGTGCAGTGATGCGGATAAATGCCCAGAGCCATGGTAGCATGCAGGTATGGTTCTTAACAGTCTTGGGCGATCAAGGAAGTCTTCCAAGACATCTCTGCTGAGACAGGTACAAAATGGCCAGAAGAATAGGCAAGATAATAGGTTCAAAGGTCTGAAGGTAAGGGTGCCAGATCATATCTCTTCTGGGTACTGGAAGCGCTTCTGTATGACATATAGCAGAGGAGGGGCACCGGTGAGAGATGAGATGGGAGAGATTGGCAGGTCTAGTTCACCAGGGGCTCAGTCAGCCGGAGGAAGAAAGAACTTTAAGGTCACTGGAAAGTCACAGAAGAACGTTCACAGTGGAATCAATAGAATTCTGACACTCTCTGATTGTTTTGTAGAAAATTAAAAGTTATTCTCCCTTCAGTGTGATGAATGGATTAGAGAGAGGGCCAGATTTGAAGAAGAAGGATATTACATCTCTCTATATAGGTGTCTTCCCTTCCCTTCTGGGCTATAAGTACTCCGAAATGCCTATAAGTGCTCTGAAATGGGACATAGGTCTGTTTCTTGTTTCCCTTTCATCACCTGGCGTGAGCCCCTGGAAAGATTTTATTGCGTACATGAAAGAAGATACATCACATCAGTACCCTTTCCCTTGTCGATCATGGCTACCACTCTATTATAGGTAAAAATTAAACTGAGCTGACTACATGCTCTTCAAACAAAAAAATACTGTTTGCACTTTGTATACATTTTGTATCAGAGAAGCCTTCGCTTTCTAAGCAGTTGCTGATTATTTGCTTGATGAAAGCATCCTAAAAGACACCCAAGAAGGATAATCCTATTGGCTGGTGTATCAGTGAGGACGTATTAGCCTTCAGAAAACGTTTTCCTTTGATTCTCTTATCTTTAAAATGAGGACGATAATTTTACCTTTATAATGGGGTCATGATGAGGATTAAATTAATGTACATGCATAAACTAGTGCCTAGCAGAAATAATCACTCAGTAGGTGTTAACTGTTGTGTTGTGATTATTATAATTATTTTAGCTACCGGTAACAGAAGACCCAAAGACCACCAAGGGTTGACCCTGGGCAAGCCCACAGATGAGGCTTGAGAGGTCAGCTCAGCCAGGTCAGGGAGGGTCTCATATGCTATGATAGGAGCTTGAAGAAAACTCTACAAGTAAAGCTAAAAGTCATTCAAACAAATAGAAAGGAGACTTGGCATACTCTCTTTTTTTAACTTGAAAGCTATCAAAAGGACAGGAGGGAAGGGGGGGTAGCTCTGCATCAAAAGTTTGGCACAATAGTGGACACAGTGGATTGTGAGATCTTCCCAGATCCTCTTGGATCTTCTCTGCTGTTCCCATGCACCCTTTCCCCAGCCCGTGGGTTCTCGACCTCAGAGCCACACCTGCAACTCTCCCCTGAGAGCTGTCCCAGGGCAACTGGAGTCCCTGGGCCTGGTCTTGCAGGGTGACATAAATGAGAATTCACAGCTCCATAGGTGTAGGCCTGGGAAGGCCTGCCTCTCCAGCCTTCAAGGGAATAAGCCCTAAGGAGCCCGTTATACTCTAACGCTCCCTGCGGCCTCAGGCAGGACTTTGCCTGAACTCACACATTTCCTGGACTTCTCTGTCCATGTTCATCCTCCTCCCCCTCCTTGCTGGTTTCTCTGGACCCCTTCCTTGGCAACCACTCACACTCACATGCGCCCTTCAGGGTTTGCTTCTGCAGGACCTCCTGGGAGCAAGAAGATGGAAATATGAAGAGAGGCAGTAAAAGGCCAACAGCACTAAAGACAAGCTCAGCTCTCCAGGCGGGCTGATTCTCCGGCGGTTTCTGTGCTGAGTTGGTATCAGCTGAATTTCCTGGCTCTTTCACAGTCAGGACAGCAGCAACGTGAGAGGAAACCTCTGGGAAAGCGGGCAGAATTTCAGCCTCAGTGGGGCATGAGGAAGCTGAACTTTGGTTACCCTTTACGTCCTGTGAATGAGGGTAGCTGAGTCAACAATTTTTCTCATATTTTCCGGGGCTGGTTTGCCCTGCATAGATTTGAGAAGCTCACTGGTTTAAAGCCAGCACAAAAGGTTTGGTCAGGAAGTCATTTATAACCTTAACCACCAGCAATTTACCCTGATGATTCTGGGGTGACTTCTTGGTCCTGTTGAATCAGCCCCCTCTGTGGTGCCACTGAGAACTTCTAGCTCATTAGCAGTAACCCTGGGAGTTACTGCCCCTCCTATGGAGGGAGCAGAGGCTCCCAGCTTTCACAGTCTCTGAAAATTAGGGGTGGGGTTAAAGTGTCATGCTTGAAGACTAATAGCTTCTTAGTTTTCATAAACTTTTCACAATGCAAAGTGCTTTCCAGTATGCTACCCTCATAGCTCTTTATAACAATACTAGAGGCCTGGTGCACGAATCCGTGCATGGGTGAGGTCCAGCCTGCCGGATGGAGGAATACAGGAGGTTGGATGGTTCCTCCCCCAATTGTGGCACATGAGAGGGGGGACAATTAGGGTGAGGCCAGGCAGGGAGAGGGGCCATGGCAGTTAGCCAGCTGGCCCCATGCCCTGGTCAAACTCTCAGGCGAACTCCCAGTCGAGGGGACAATTTGCATATTTGCCTTTTATTATATAAGATTGTGAAGGTGAAATAAATTAAATTGTGTCCAATAGACAGGCAAAAAAAAAAAAACAAGGCAAAGAAAGGTCAAAGGAGGTCTTTGGAGCCACAGAAAGGGAAAATATGGAGCCAAGAGCCAAATCGAATTAGGATTTTTTTTTATTTTACGCTTTGGGCAGAGGAGGTGGGGGAGTGGGATGAAATCCCAGGGCATCTAAGAGCAGCATAAAAAGTGAGATAAATTGTGGCTGAGAACTCAGAAACTCTTGGGCTCCCAGATATCACCCACAGCCCCAAGCTGGCTCTCTCTGAAACAGCTGGTCTCTCTGCACAGGTTTGGTCTTCCTTGCCAAGGAAGATGTAGGGTGAGTCATTACTGTTGACTCACTGGGCTTATGTATTTAGCTAATTCGGCTAAAATAAAGATTCTGCCCTGGGAGAAGAGTTGGGACATGTAGAGCTTGTAATTCCCACATTTACATTTTCATCCTGATTGTGGTTTATGACATTAGGTGATGATTTTGTTCTGTTTAGCAAAAAGTTAGAGATGAGTATGATGCGGGGGAGAACTGCAGGTTCGAGCTGGTGGCGTTCTTGCAGGTTGCAGTGAGTACACGAGTGTGCATGCACACAAGCTCGGCAGGGCAGGCTGGAGAAAATGCCACCTCTCCACTGGAACAGGCCAGGTACCTTCCAGGATATTTTCTCACCATTGGCCGTGACTTAAATAACCAGGGTATGAGATTCCCATGTCTCTGAGTTGTCTGCTCGTTGAGTGTATCTTCTCCTAAGACCCCGGTTGTCACCCAGAGTCCTTCTTCCCTGCCATTAGGTCCTTCCTTTTACACACGTTCGGGGTTCCATGCTCTCAATAGCTAGGACACAGGGTGGCCTGCAGCAGGACACTCAGCCGGGGTGGGGGGGCTCTTTCTAGGAATTGCCACCAGTCATCCAGCCTGGGGTCAGGTTAGAATTTGGTCTGTCCCAGCTTCCCTGTGCCAGATCAGAGAGGTGGGCAGCCAACATATATTCCTCAAAACCCCTCCAATCCCAAGGTAAAAACATGAACACAATGAAATAATATTTGCAATATAGAAGATAATTAAATTAAAAAAGGCAATTGCAACAACTCAAATGCAACAACCACCCCCTAATGTATTATCTTTAGTACTTACTAGATCCTGGCACACTGACAGCAAGATGAAGTAGGGAAGATGAATACACTGCATGCAAGCACAGCTGGCTGGTTTGGTCTTAAAAACAACCTGGGACTGGTTCAATAAGTAACCAGAGGCTGCGTGTTCATCTTAATTTTTAAACTTTCAAATTTAGCGATTCTTTCTGCTGTGCCCTGGAATTAAGAGTCTCCATTGCCCTGATGAGGAACACAGTGGGCAGAGGGCTACTGTGCTGCAGCAGATATTTCACTCCGGGGCATTCCCGCCTCCTCCCATCGGGGACCCGCCCTCCCCAGCACACCCACACAATGAGCTTAGAACCTTTGCAAAAGGAAATACCCACTTGAAGAGCTCAAAAATACCACCTGCACCTGTGCGGGGTGGCACACATTAGTCATAAACCTTATGAGGTTGCTACCAGGAAGTTGGTGCAGCCTTAGATTGCATGCACAGATCCTCAGTGTGCAGGCAAAGGGGATGGAGATGTGAGTGTCACTGGGCTGTGACCTGCTAGAAACATGTCCTACGTGTGAGTTTCAGATGTGGGCGCCATACTTGAGTCCTCTAGCTTCCTTGTCACCCCTTTTCTAAAACACATTCTTCCCTCACTCACATCCTCTATTGATAAACGGGTGTAATATGAATGGGGAGAGACAATGAATGAAAACAATGAAATCTGAGTTCGGAAGGTCCTCAACAGTAATCTGCGTCCTTGACTTTTGAATTGCCCAGGCCAACAAAAATGACGTATTGATGCTAAACTTATATTTTTCCTAATGAAGATGTTATAATAAACAAAGACAAAAACTCCATTTACTTTCATCATTCCATCTAAAAGAAGGCATTTTTAATGCTCTAAAGTCAGACTAAAGAGGAGTTTTTTTTAAGCCAGAGTTTCTCAGACATTAGTGAGCATTCTAATCGGTAGGACAGTGTCCTGGGCCTCACCCCCAGAAATTCTGATTCAAAATGTGTGGGGGCCTGAATTCTACATTCCTAACAAGTCCACAAGTCATGCCGATGCTGCTGGTCTATGGGCCACTTGTCAAGACAGTCCTCTATAAAGAAAACAGAGTCAGTTTGGTTAGAAGCCACTACCTTGTACTTATATTTATTTTGTCCAAGTGCATCAAACACTTCCTCCTGCTATGGTCCTGCAGGCCCCACTGACCAAGTACCACTTTTCACCTGACGTCACATCCTTTCCACTGCATATTAGCATATGTTATACGTGGGTTTGAGCAATCCCACCCTCTGGTGTGTGGCTTTAATTAAAGGTTTGAAGATGGATACGATGTTCTCGTCTACCACCCATCCAACACACTCACTGAGCTCATAGTTTAATTCCCTCCTAAGGGGAGAAGAGGGAATAAACAGGAGAGAAGGCACCAGAGACAGGGAAGTAGTGTGTGTCTAGCCTAAATGGTGACTAATATAAATATTCCTTTAGTGGTTTGGCTGCTTTTGCTAGAGTTTTAGTGCCTTGGAAACCACCTGATTGGCAGAAGTGCCTGGGGCTGAATCCTACAGCGTGTCATCTGCTGACTTCCCCCTGGATCCACCTTAACTCAGAAGGGCACCAGCTCACAGCTCTTCTGGCCCCTAGTCCAACTCCGGAAATGTCTCCTTTACCTGCATCCAGGGAGTGACTCAGATGAACTGTCTTCTACTTTCTGGGATATATCAATAAAGAGTTATTTCTATTATCTCAGACTACATTATTTATAAGGCATGCTTTCACACATCGTCTCTTTCGATCTTCAAACCAACCCTAAAAAATATTGCTCCATTGTTTTAGATGAAGAAACTGATTCAAAAGGTCTGGGGGCCTGAATTCTACATTTCTACATTTTTTTTTCAATGCTACTAGGACGTTATTCTTTTTCCTAGCAGTCATTCCACTCTGGCTACACTACACACTTTTTTTTTTTTAAGAAAATACATTATTGATTTCAGAGAGGAAGGGAGAGGGACAGAGAAATAGAAACATCAATAATGAGAGAGGCCGAAACCGGTTTGGCTCAGTGGTAGAGCGTCGGTCTGCGGACTGAAAGGTCCCAGGTTCGATTCCGGCCAAGGGCATGTACATTGGTTGCGGGCACATCCCCAGTAGGGGGTGTGCAAGAGGCAGCTGGTTGATGTTTCTCTCTCATCGACATTTCTAGCTCTCTATCTCTCTCCCTTCCTCTCTGTAAAATATCAATAAAATATATTTAAAAAATAATAATGAGAGAGAATCATTAATTGGTTGTCTCCTGCATGCCTCCCTCCCCCCACTGGGGAGTGAACCTGCAACCTGAGCATGTGCCCTTGACCAGAATCAAAAACTGGGACTCTTCAGTCCACAGGCAAATGCTCTATCCACTGAGCCAAACCATCTAAGGCTGATATGTACCTTTTTTTTTTTTTAAATGATTCCTATTCAGTTACCTTACTCTTTCTAACCTTTCAAACACAAAAAAAGATGGCAAAGGTCAAACGTGAAGCTAAATACATAGTGGAGATTAACTCTACTATTTCTATAATAGGAAAAACACCCCAAATCCCTACAGCTACATCCCAGAGAAAGAGACCCAATTAATTCAGTGACAAGATCAGCCACATTGATCGGTGGAAGAGTCAAGTGGACAATACAAGTCATTGATTGAATGTTTTATTTTTCAGAGGCTTGTGTAGACATAGCCACAGGCAAGTCTCTTCTGAACGTGTTACCATAGCACCAGCCAATTGGCTTGCTTGCCCAACCTCCTGTGTTTCACCTGGCCGTCCTTTCAGAAACTGGCTCAGAGGTCTGATTGCCTAGGTCAGGGTCTGAGCAGCTCTTCTTGGATTGGATTGCTTTTCAAAACAAATGGGCTTGCCTTTCAGGGCAGTCTTATTTCAATTACTAAGTACCTTTTGACTCTATGCATCTACAAACTGCTCCTTTTTTGTGTGTACAATCTAAGCACTGAAAGAGGGCCAATTGTGTTATCCCCATATTACAGACAGATAAGGCCATGAAGCCCAGCGAGGCTAGGTCACCCAGCAAGCTAGACTGGGGCCAAAATTGTTTTTCCCCAGTTTGGATATTCTCTGAACTGTCTGCTACTTTCTGGGATAAATCAATAAAGATGCATTAACCTTGAGATTCAACTCAATTAAAGAATAACAGACAGGAATTAGAAGAGACGTCTTATCAGGACCATAACAAATGGAGGCCTAGTGAAATCACTGCAGGAGGAAATAAACGAGAGAGGAAAAGTTAAAAGTACCTATGGTTATACAGTATCTAGCTCATAATTTGTGCCAGGTACTGTTCTAAGTGCCCACATAGATTAATTCAGTTAATCCTCAGTTTAGCCCTAAGAGTTATGTACCATCTCGTTTTACAGGTGAACAACTGAGTCTTGCCCAAGGTAATTCACCCTAGCTCAACCTAAACCAGGTAACTTAACTCCTCAGGATATGCTTAGACACTTTGCAATATGCATTTCAAAGAAAGAGAAACGTCCTACAATACTATTTCTTTATGTTTTAAAGTGGAAAAGAATACAAAGAACAAACCAAACCACACATATAAACTTGATCATTTTCTTCTTTCTTGAGAGCCTATTTTTGCAACGGTGTCACATTCAAAAGAACATAAGTTTTTACTGTCCCTTCTAAAGAGACAACAAAGAGGAATAATTTCATCATGAAATACATGGCAAAACTTTGTTCCATTAGCAACTACTGTTCTTCTCCCACCCACCTTTTTTTTTTTAATTCTCACTGAAGGAAGTGGTTTCATTGATTTTTTAGAGAGAAATGAAGGGAAAGGTGGAGAGGAGGAGGAGGAGGAGGAGGAGGAGGAGAGAGAGAAAGAGAGAGAGAGAGAGAGAGAGAGAGAGAGAGGATTGGTTGCCTCCTGTAACACCCCGACCAGGAGATTGAACCCTCAACCTGGGTATGTGCCCTGGGTAAGAATCAAACCCAGGACCTTTTGGTATACAGGATGATGCTCTGAGTCACACCAGCCAGGGCAGGCAATGACTTTTCATGTTCCCATAGACGTGTCAGTTTTCATTATCCCATAATCAACTACTAACTGTGATTTTCTCAGCCAGTTTCCTACAAACCTTCAAGCAGCAGCCTAGAGTCTGAAAGACAAATTTATTCTCTCCTACAGACTCTAAGTAACCTTGGAAGAGACCTTGAAGAAGCAGTAACAAGCTCCAGCTTCTGAGAGAAATCCTGAACTCAGCTCACAATGAGATCAAGGTGGAGTGGATGACTTTGGCAGGTGACTCACTGTGGAGCTCACAGAGCGCGCACGCCTGCTAATGTTCACGCCTGGGAGCTAAGTTTGCTGTTACAAGTCTTGGCCCTTGGGCTAATATGTGACTAGAAATTCAGGTGTTAAAAAGCATGTATGCCAAAACCAGCTGTTTCTTAGCAGTGGAGCTGAAGCAGCTGAGGGAATCTAAAATATCTCTCAGCATATGGGCAGCGCTGTCTGAAAGTCATAGCACTGTTGAGAGAAGATGGGGAGGCTGAAGTCTGAATTCCATGAAGGGGGAAGGGAACAACTGTATAAGAAAGGTATACAGTTGTCACACCAGGTGTACAGTCTTTTATTTTATACATCTCCTTTTCCATCTTAGACACCAAGGGCTCCATCAACACACAAAGAACATATCTCAACCCCGTGGAACCCAAAACCCTTGTGCCTGCATCATTCACCTTCATAAATATCTGCACGACTAAACAACGCCCTCTCCAGGCTCACCTGTAGTTTTGTTTTTAGGCTCAGCTCTCTAGAGAGCAATGGCATGCAGCCAAGAATCCAAACACTCTTTTTTTAAGCACCTACATTGTGCCACGGCCAAGGAGGTCATTGGAAATAGATAATTCTAAATTTGTATTTAAGGTAAGGTCCAGATACTTGAGAAGGCCACAGTTGAAAGAGAGAAAGAGACAGTAAATGGCTAATTCAAATATGACATGGCCCAAAGGTGCTCCAAATGGATACAGGTGATCTATAGGAAGGCTTCAGGGAGGAGAGGACATGTGATATCTGAATTGGGCCTTGACATGGTTAGAAGTTTACCAGACGTTCAGAAGAAAACTGCACTTTTCATCAATTGTCTATTGCATGATATTGTGTATATTTTGACTGAAAATGCAAAGCTCATCTCCATTTCCAATTTTTAACAATCAGCCTGAAGTGGTTTTCATATTTTGACTTTATTAATACAAATGCTTTCATAAAGAGCATTTCTGTACAGCCCTTGCATGAGTGTTAAATAAAATAGAATTTCCCACTTATGTGGGCACACTTCCTTTTCCCTTTATTCTCATCATTTGGATTGATGAGGTAATAAAAAGTCCTGAAACCAACTTTTCAAATATAATAGAATTCATGCCCCTTGGGTCACCCTTATTTGTTCTCTTGGATAAGGATTTTTTTTTTTGAATAAGTGAAAAAGAAACCTTAAATCTTACTCATTTTTGTAAAAATAAACAAAGGAGCAGACACTTTTAAGAAAATGTAAGGTTGTGTGTACACAAACCAAGCCTCACTTTTATAGGTACGAACAGAGAAAACTATGGCAAAGCCTTCATATGGTGAAGTCACGATAGTTGGCATGTGATAGGTTGAAGCAAACTGCTCTAGAGTGGCCCTGGGATTCACCCTGAGCTCCAATCATTTCAGATTTATTCTTAGTAGCCTGTGGTTGACATATACCAGGGCCTTGAAAAAAAAGTATCTGTTGAATGTATTGATCAAATATTAAAAGCAATGGCCAATACTGGCAAACAATGGCAGGAAGGAAAAGAAAGTCTAATGCTTTATAGTAGTGTCTACAGACCAGAGCTCTTCAGAAACACTATACAGCTTGGATCTAAATATGTATTAGATGAAGAGGCATTCTCTCCAATGAGTTTAAATGAACGTCATCTTTAGGCAACCTATATGACACGTTTTTCTTAAAAATGTCATCATTATCTCCTTCTATCATTAGATCAATTAGGAAATACATACTACTGTTAATCCTATTTCACATGTAAGAAGGTAGAGGCTCCAAAGATTAAGCAAACTGTTAAGGTTGCGCATCCCAAATGGCAGTCTGAGTTCAAACACAGGGAGTTCTGACTCCTGAGCTTTGTGTTGCCATAACTGAATGTCCTGTGCCAGGTCCTGGGCCCACACACATCCTAGGGGCGAACTCGCAAGGAGCTTTCATAGTGCTGGGAAGTGGACACTTAGAAAGATAGGGAGGGCTATGAAGGCACGTGGGAGGCACGGGAGCAGGGAGGAGGGGCTTATCGGCCTAGGTCTTCTGGCTCATTCAGGATCCAAGTAAGTTTGGACAGGGAACCCTGCTCTCTCAGGAAAGGTCTGGAGGCTCAAGAGAAAGAGGGATTTGAGCGATAGAAGATTAAATCAGGCTTATTGACTCAGAACAGGGTTTGGGACTTGGTATGACAAACCAACACACTATGGCAATGCTGACCCATTTGAACCATGGTTAGGACTGGCCTTCGTGACTGGAGAGAGGAGAAAACTTGTGACTCTGCCGTGAGATTTGCTTCTTGCCCCACCAGAAGGGTGCCAGGGAAGCTGCCTCATAACATGGTTACACTTTGTATGAGGCAGAGTTTTTGGTATATGTTTTTCCTCCATCCGATCTCTGTTTGTTTTGTTTTATTTTTTTTTCTGCTTTGTCTTGTTTTGTTGAGGTTCCTGTAAAAGGGCCTTTCAGGCCTCCACCCATAAACTAGCTGACATTTCCAAGGATTAAAACTGGATATGAGAAAGCTTAACTGCCACTTCATGCTAATTGTAC
Source organism: Vespertilio murinus (assembly GCA_963924515.1). Lineage (NCBI taxonomy): Eukaryota > Metazoa > Chordata > Mammalia > Chiroptera > Vespertilionidae > Vespertilio > Vespertilio murinus. The sequence continues at coordinate 160,756,364 of OZ004704.1, read as the reverse complement.
TGAGTTGTACTAAGTTCAAATATTTCCCCCCAAAAATAACATTCATTTTTAAATAAACTTTGGGGAGACTCTTAATGGTCCAGATAAATTGCATTTATAAACATATTCTTTATATACAGTTTATCCTGTGAGCACCATGATGACAGAGGCCAAGTGTTACTCATCTTACCCCAAACTGAGCGCTAACTAGTATGTTTGTATTATAATTTTTTTAAACCATCTTCCTTCAGTAGAATTTTGAACATTTGAGAGAGACCTTCTCTGTCTTGCTAACTGCTTATCCTCAAAATCTGGAAGGGTACCTGACACCTAAAGGAACCTAATAAATACCTGATGATGAATGAAAAATGGATCAATTATAGGCTAGAAATACAGGGAAAACTTAAAATGTTTCCTAATAAGTGAATAAATGAAGCTTAAAGACTACCCTTCTCCCCCAATAACTGAAGGGGTAAAACAGACAGTTGAGATGAAATCTGTTTATTTTGCAAATGTCTGTCTGTAGGGAGGAGAGCTGGGGGCAGTATTTCTCTGTGCTGTGTTTGTAGCCAGTTATTTTGGCTCTGTGTTATGTAGATGCACGTTTTTAAAGTTCCAGGTTTTAGAACAGTCAGTGGCATTCTTTCTCCCAAATATAATAAAAAAGAGATAATCTGTAGTTTTAGGCTCCATATAGTTTAAAACTCACTGCCATGAAACAACATCATCACTGTTTCTCATAAACACATTTACATGGTCCTAAAACATGTTTACATTGTACACTCTGTTAGTATTGTTGAGGTTTTTAACAACTTAAAGATCTAGAAAAGAGGCTGGACAACTTCAGATATGTACCAAGTTGACAGGGGAACGCATGTTTGATATCACGTATAAGAACCAACTTATTTGTCAGGCTCAATTATCCAGAATAAAAAAAAATTAAAGTAAAAACAGCAATAACAACAAAGGCATTTGATTAAAAAAGAGAGAGAGAGAGAGAACACACTCCTGGACATGGACAACACTGTGGTCATTGCTGGGGGGGGGGGGGAGAGTAGAGGGAGCTGGAGGAGAGCAAGAGGGGATAGATGAGACTTGACTTGGGGGGGGGGTGAACACACAGTACTGTGTACAAGTGATGTGTTGTGGAATTGTGCACCTGAAACCTGTATAATTTTGTTAATTAGCATCACCCTAATAAATAAATTTAAAATGACAAAAAGGCCAAAATAGGCTTAGCTCTGTGGATAGAGCGTCGGTCTGTGGACTGAAAGGTCCCAGGTTCGATTCTGGTCAAGGGCATGTACCTTGGTTGTGAGCACATCCCCGGTGGGGGGTGTGCAGGAGGCAGCTGATCGATGTTTCTAGCTCTCTACCCCTCTTCCTTTCTCTCTGTAAAAAAATCAATAAAAAAATATTTAAAAAATAAATAAAAAGACAAAAAGGTCACTGCTTTGGCAAACAGCCTTCATGAGAGCTGAGTGCTAAAACCCATGCCCTTGGCCCACATGGAAGCTCCTTGGGCCCCTGCTCTCTGGCACATGGCAACTAGGAGTTTCCAAACCAGGGAAAATGCTGAGGGCAAGTGAAAAGAGCTTGGGGACTGCTAGAGACAGCAAGAAACGGTAGCAAAGGGCCAGGAAATTAGACAGAAGGGTAATATCCAGGCAAAGGAATTCAAAGTGTCCACAAACGTAGTCCCCCTGGAATTATTTTGAATAAGAGTTTTTTTATACCACACTGATTTCTTTCAATGCAAATATGTATTGTGTTAACCTTGCCTTGAAGGAAGAAATACATTTAATTTATTCTGTTCAGACAGGCAAGGGATGATTGCATTGTATATGTATTTTCTTTTCAAAAATGCTTATTTTCTCAGTGGAAAGTTTTGTCTTAGTCACCACCAACCCTGAGATTTGGTCACCATACTTCAATTCACTTTCACTTCTATTGTAAATCAAAACATGCAAAGGGACAGCATAAGGGTGGTGTTTTAACATTTGTGCTCAGTATGCCATTCTCTCAAGAACATTCCACTCCAATGCCTAACAATCGGCTCCAGCTCTCACCTGCTAATTCCACATCCACAGACATGATGACCTGAACGAGGGCCATGCCCAGGGCAGAAACTCCCAGCCTTCCTACTGGTTCCCACCAATTTCCCGGGTTCCCTCACACTCTATTTTTATCTCACATATTAATTCTTGTTCCCTCTTCTTAAAGCCACTGTTAAGCAGCTCATCCATGCATTCCCTTTCTTGCACTGGCTCTTCTGAAATGTGGCTACTTTCCCTCAGTTGAATGTAGCTTCTTCTAAAAACAGTGTCTGACTGTTGATTTCTCAACTTCCACCTTGCTGGCTCTTATAGAGTGAGCATTCCTTCCTCAGAAACTATTGAAGGCTTTTTCTTATGTTCTAAAGCTATGATATTATCAATAATCCTATGTATATTAGCTAGCTGTAAACATTGTTCTAAGATTTACTTTCCTGTATAATGTCCCATTTTCTTTTATCTAATTAACTAGAGGCCTGGTGCACGAAATTCATGTATGGGTAGGGCCCCTAGGTCTGGCCAGTGATCAGGGCTGATCAGGTTCCCTGCCTCCCCATGTCCTCCTTCCCTCACCACCCGTGCTCTGCCACTGTGTGGTTCTCCACACCCCAGCTTCCCCACCTTCCCATCTCTTCCTTCCCTACCACTGCTGCTGGTCTCCCACCTGTTCTGAGCCACCCTCTGGTGGTCAGAGCATATCATATTGAGCAACCAAACTCCTGGTTTCCCAGTCGAACTCCCAAGGAGACACTTTGCATATTAGCCTTTTATATAGATAGTTGCTCATTATAGACCCTACAGAAAAACAAAAATTATTGTAATTATATTAATCTAATTATAAGCATGTATATATTTTATATATATATAAACACACACATGCATTTTCATTATATGTATTGTTTATAAAGTTTTGTAATTGTTTATTCACTTAATGATTTAGCTTGATTATTTTTCCACATCATTAAAATTTTATTTCAAAGACATTTTAACACATATGATTTATTTTTTGGTGATAGAATAGATAGCATTGTAGTTATTTAATCATTTCTTTATCATTAGATATTTAGGATGTAAGAAAGAAAAGATATCTTGCAGGTGAGGTGTAGAAAAGCACAAAGACTATGGTATCTTTGACATTTGAGGCAAAGTTCCACACTCATGTGTGTAGGGGGGGAGGGGAGAAGGTTGGAGGGTAAACTAATTAATCATGTCTGACAGAGGTGCCTTTGCTTTTGCTTCCATTATGGTGGTGTTTCACGTGCTTTCACTTGGGTGCTGCAGACATTAGGAATGACGACAGAACTTCAGTCATCTGTGTGCCATTTGCCATGTGAAGACATATGTTCTGAACACATCTAGCTGTTTTAAAATAGTTTTAACTGCCCTATAACATAAAGTCTTTCCTTAAATAACTTAATCCTCTTTGAAGTGAGCTACACAAGTATCTGTTTCCTTTGCTGTCCTGCTTTCTTTCATTCTGCACTCTACATTGAAAATGATCATATTGGTCATTTTTGCAGTTTATTAACTATATTTTTCAGCAGTAGAAAAATAAGGAAGTACTGAGAAAATGTCTTCTTTAACATTTCAGCACAGAGTATTGCTATAAAAACTTTGGAAGAAAAATGGTACTAGGAATAAATTATTATAGTATGAATGAATAAGATAATATATCTATAAAGGAAGCAGATTATGGAAAACTATTTCTTCAAAAGAGTAAGAATCTATAAATGTACATTGTGGTAGGATTGTAGCTTGGGCCTTGGTCTGAAACTCTTCACTGCTAAGGTTCAGACATGTCTGCAAATTTTTATCACCCATGCAGTAAAATATATAAGGAACGTTTATTCAAATAGAACCCAACCTATTTTCTGAGAGGTAGGGTTTGTAGTTAAAGTGACTTCACTGTTGGAATGGGTGTTGAACTTACATGGTAGCGCAACAGAAGTCTAGGTGGGAGCAAGCAGTGGCACTAAGTCTTCTCCTGGGAAGAATCCATCCCAGGGGAGAACAGACTCAGTTGAGATGCTCTTGCTCATGTAAAATTCTTCAGCATCGGCGAGGAGCAGGGAGTCTGCTTATCTCATCGTGTCTATGGCTTGAATCAGTCTCTGACCCAGTATCTTGGAAATATGTCCAGGTCTGAGGGAAATAGAGGGCTAGCAGTAAAATTTGAAAGAACCCAAACCTTCTAACTCAATGTGACTCAAGCAACACTTCTTTAGGACTCCTATTTAGGCCTAGAAGAAACCCATCCTCCATGCTCAACTGAAGGCTATGGGACAGTCTGCATATTTTCAAAGCAAACACGGGGAGATAATAAGCAGGCCAGACAAGGCAGCAAGAAAGATAAGGCCGTTAGGCAGAACAGAGCACATACCGTGCCTTATAGGTATGACAAGAAGCAGTGGGGCCACCAAAATATTAGAGGCTGTACTGGGCAGTTGGAGGTGTGTCATCCCTGATGGAGCTCAGGTAGATTCCTGTGCTGTGAAAATTGTTCCTGAGCACATGGAGATAGCGCCTGGAAACTCCCAGGACTTGGGGAAACTGACAGAGTTCTGGAGTTCCTGCCAGAGCAGATGGGGATGCAGCTAGGCTCACTGGGTAACAGGTGTTCATAAGCCCCATGATTTACCTAATCCATTTTGATGCAGAAAAACTTCAATTTTAAATACGTTTCACCAGCACTGAACTTCAAAGACCCCCTTTGGGGTCAATTAAGACATGCCCCTGTGCCTTCAAGTGTTTAAGATAGTTGTTCCTCAATAGAGGGGCAGCTAAGTGAATGCATACTTAAACAGGAAGATATTGACAAAATAGCCTCTGACAAGGGCTTCTGTTTTTAAACCGGCGAATCCACATTTATATTTTATGTCAAGATCTGTATACATAGAAATAGGATGGTAATGATTACTCAAAATATAGATCTTGACATGGTTTTTCTTGTGGGAGTATAGTGTATACTCACTTTCCCTCTCTCTATGCCTTCTTATTTTGTTTATTTGAAGTTTTATTTATTAAACTCTATGTGATATAATATTTTATTAAGGATTACAATACAATTCAAAGGGAAAAGGGTCCAATATATAGATGATCATTTAGTTGTTCTTATCTTGTATAAGCTCTTACTCTCTTCAAGTCAATTAAACATATACCAATGCCTTGGCAGCATCTTCACCAAAAACATTTGATGTGACCCTTATTATCATTTGATTTAGGCAAATTTCTTTGAGGCTTCTTAGAACTGTAAATATTGTAGCACTAGACATTGTAATGTAGTTCATCCCTCTTGACTCTCACATTTTAGACTTTATGGAAAATAAAAATGCACAAGGCCCAGTCAGCAGTCTTATGGCTACTTCATTCTTCTTTTTACAATACAATCAGAATCAGCAGTGTGGCCAGTTAAACATCTCAAGTGTGCCACCAGTGAAAATTCACAATGTAATTTTAAACTACTACATTCAGTGTTTGTGTGAGTTTAATGACTTGATATGAAGGACACATCATGTCCTTAACTAGGATAAAATACATGAATACAGACTAAATAACAGCAGAGTGCATTGTAATAATCCTAGGAGTTTAATGATTATTTTCATACAATGTATAGATTGTCCTTTGGAAAATTATTAAGGATTACAAAACAATTCAAAAAGAAAAGTATTCAACATACAGATGTTTTTTTAGTTGTGCCAGAAACACACAAGGTGCTGAAAGTAACACACACACACACACACACACACACACACACACACATCAGTTAAGTGAAATATTGATTTTTTTTGAGAGAAGGAGATTAAGATATTTTGTTAAATGTGGATCCAGAGAAAATCTTATATAAATGTTACACATCCATAATTTGTAATAATACATGTGTAAAGGTAAAAATTCTATATAGTATGTTCAAACCCAGATATAGGAGGTCATTTGATGCTTGTAAGTTCTTGACACACCATTACTTAACTATGGGAAAATACCTTCTGATGGAGAAAACAAAACAAAAATAGCCTCTTCCCTTTCAGATAATCTATTAAATTTGCAATTATAATGGAAATCTAGCAAATTAGGTATTTCTTTTTGTCCAAAGATGTAAGGAGAGTGTTCTTATTCTATTGTTGAACTCTATAGGTAAAATTTTCTCTAAGAGTAAAACCAACCCTAATATATGCTAATTAGTCTAGTTCTTAATCATTTACAGGTCATTGAGATTAAGCTAGGAAAGATCATTTCTAGAGATAGAGCATAAGAGAGAGAAGTTTATGAATCAATAATGCATGAATTAAAGATTTTTACACTTTTTAAAATCCTGAATAATAAAAAGGTAATATGCAAATTGACCATCACCCCAACACACAAGATGGCCACTCCCATGTGGACACAAGATGGCTGCCACAAGATGGTAAACAGGGGAGGGCAATTGGGGGCAACCAGACCTGTAAGGGAGGACAGTTTAGGGCGACCAGGCTGGCAGGGTAGGGGTTAGGGGTGACCAGGCTTGCAGGGGAGGCCAGGTAGGGACAATTGGATCAGCCAGGGAGCAGTTAGGTGTCTATCAGGCTGGAAGGGGAGTGGTTAGGGACAGAAGTGGTTAGGGGCAATGAGACAAGCAGGCAGGCAAGCAGTTGGGAGCCAATAGTCCTGGATTGTGAGAGGAGTGTCCCAGATTGGAGAGGGTGTAGACTGGGCTCTGGGACACAACCCTTCCCCCATTCATGAGTTTCGTGCACTGGGCCTCTAGTAAATAAATAAATTACCATGAAGTCCCTTTAAGGAAATGGCAGAGAATCCAAGTTTACTCCCATTTGTTATACAAATGAACCATTCTACAATAATATTATCTTGACTGCAATAAGAACAGAGTCTTTGTTTACATACAAGCTGGAAATTTTTTGAATAATTATCTTAAGAGCAGGGAACATACTACAATCTCAGAGGCCAAATTATGACCTCACTTATGTCAAAGACAGTACAAAGAGCCCCAGAAAGGATAAGAAATGGACAAAGAGACAGATAAGCAAAGTGGCTGGAGAAATGTCTAGCAGAGCCCAGCATAACATTGGCATCTCTTCCCTAATCCTTCTGCCTGTCTGCAGAAGCAGTACTCATCAACCACCCACTTCTCTTCCCTCTAAGCCATGCCAGCGATCCTCTTCCCATGCTTTATCAATGCCGGCATGTCAAGGTGAGTAGGCCACACAGAGCAGCCTCCAGAGCAGCATCTTCTCCTTAAAACGACTTCTCATTCACAAGATTAACAAAAATAGACATGGTATCTTAATTCATCCTGACCTATTCAGTAAAAATATGTTCTTGAACAATTGCCTTTTGAAATCAATAATACTCTAGTCCTTGATGTGTGTGTTTATTTGTTTTAAAGAAAAGATGAACACTTATTTAATCTGGCAGTAGAGGAAAAGTATAACAACTGTTTGGTTTAGTATATGCAGTAAGGAACGAGGATTGAGGAGTTCTGGAATGACATCTCCTGCTGTCCCTAATTTTCTTTGTAACCTTAGATAGTCTCTTAGCCTATTTGGGCCTCAGTTTCTCTACATTTAAGTTGAGAGAGTAAAAAGTTGATAATATGCTTCTTTGATGATCTGTGATATACCCACATCAGTGAATTCCAAAATGTCATGGCAGAGATACTATTTAGAGCATTAATTAGAGTATGTGGTGACTGACTGAAGAGTCATATATCATGTTAATATACTTAAGAAAAGAAATATAACCTCTTACTCTCTCCAAATCAATTAAACATATTTTATGGCCCTTGGCAGCATCTTCACTAAACACACCTGATGTAACACTTATCATTTGATATAGGCAGTTTTCCTTGAGCCTTCCTAGAGCTGTGTTCATTTTAGCACCAGAAGGGACAATGTAGATCATCTCTCTTGACTCAGATTTTAGAGATGAGAAAACTGAGCTCACGGTACAACTCAGCAACAAGAATAATAGTAGAGCCCAGGTCCATGGTTTGTATTCCGTGATCTTTCCATTGCTGGAGGCCACCTGTAGAAGTTTGAGTCGGACACATGCCCATTAGGCCTTGAGAATTCCAGTGAGATTATGAGCAGGCTTTTGTTTCAACAGCTCATATGTTCACGGGCCACCAAGAGGTTAATAATACAAATGGATACGTGTCATCATCTAACCAATTAATCATATTCTTGACCATATGTAAGCAAGATTCAAGGGGACAGCAGATTTCTTTGAAACAATTCTAGATAAAAGAAGAAAAGTCATAGCAGATATGTATCCAGCTCCAATGATCCTTGCCTCTTGGTATTCATGCCTTTGGGTGGTTCCCTGCCAGAGTCAGTCTGTGAGGCTACATCATATTTTTTTTTGTTTGTTTCTTGTTTCTGACAGAGAGCTCCTAAAACCCTTGCAATTTCCTGATAAGGATGACAGAAGTGCAGTTTGTTATAATGAGGTGAGTCGTGAAGGCCCCTGGATAGCTTCAGGATTGGGGCTGGACATCAGAAGGAACAAGACTCATCAGAAGTTTAGAACTTTCAGCTCCACCCCTGAAACCTCCAAAAAGGGGAGAAGGGCTGGTGATTAAGTCAAACACCAATTTCCAACGATGTGATCAATAATACCTACTAAATGAATCCTCCATAAAACCCACTAATGAGTTTTGAGCTGGTTCCACCTTGGTGAGTGCCTCCATGTACTTGGAGGGTGGTACGCATGGAGAGGACATGGAATTTTCAAGTCCTGCCGCCCCTCTGGCCTGTAATCCCATACTTACTCCTTCACATGCTTATTGTCCCATAGTGCAGCATGTTTTCTTCAGGCCCAAGCTGGGCCAGAGGCATACAATGGTTGGAGAAAGACCAAAGAGAGAGCAAACACTACACAATCCTATCCCAGGAAGTCATAAAACGAGTGAAATGTCAGTAAAAACAGAAAAGAAATCAGCAACATGGTGCCTGTCTTCAAGTTTCTTAAACACTCAACAAGAAACAGAAAGCACAGAAACATTAACTCAAGGAATAAAAGTAGGGCATTTTTAAATTTTTATAATGTTTTTAAATTGATTTTAGAAAGAGGAAGGTAGAAGGAGAAAGAGAAACACCAATGAGACAGAAACATCTATTGGCTGCATCCTGCACTCCCCCTATTGGGGATCCACCTGCAACCCCAGACGTGTGCCCTGACAGGGAATCCAACCAGCAACCTCTCAGTGCATCAGATGATGTTCAACCGAGGCACATTAGCCAGGCAAACTTAAGATTTTCAGAGGGACCATTTAAATTGCAAGGGCCACTGGGATTGACAGAAGGAGATGACCAGAGTAGATGGGCTTACCATAATAAATGTATATTTACATAATCCCTCAGATGGTATGGAATTTTATGTTGATTAAGGACTTTCCCCCCATTTGTAATTTCGTTTCAGATACCTATTATAATGAGGTTGGCAGGACAGAAGCTAACGACTTCATTTTACAGGTGAGCAAGCCGGGACTCTCTAAGCTTTGTTGACTTGTTCAGTATCACGGGGCTTGTCAGTAGTGGAATATAAAACAGCTCTTCTACCTCGTCCTTTCTCCGCCGCTTCCTCTACTTCTTTGAACTGTTTCCTGGGAAGAGGTAAGTTCTAAAGCCAGACTAGCACTGTCTATATGGACAAAGAAAACACGCATCCAAGAGTGGAAAGGTGTGCGGGATGTCTGTGGGAGAGCAAGAAAATGTGTGGGGAGGAGAAGATCAAGGCAGGTGGAAGAGTCCAGATGTAGGATAGAAACTCCAGGGTGTGAAGTATTGAAAGCATGTTGAACAGTGACTAAGGGAGCCATGGATATTAGATAGAAAATGGTCCCCTCTGACTTCCTAAGTTTCTCTGCTATATGGCTTCATATGTGAATTGTCACAAATAAACCAGCAATATCTTCACAGAGTACATCACCCAGTGCAGGTGTATGGGCCTTTTCTAAATCTTAGTCACAGTGAATGGCATAATTCCCAATTATTGTTCTCTGGGTCTTATATTCAAGGCTTATATTCTGATTTGGACCAAAGTGGATCTTCTTTAATTCTTACTGATAATTCATATTGTCACCCGCACTGACCCTACATAAGCCAGTGCAAGGAAGGTGCAGCTCAAGTCAACTTCCTCCACAGAGTGCAAAGACAGGAGACGGTGCATTGCATCTCTTAGACCAGTGGTCGGCAAACTCGTTAGTCAACAGAGCCAAAAATCAACAGTACAATGACTGAAATTTCTTTTGAGAGCCAACTTTTTAAAACTTAAACTTCTTCTAATGCCACTTCTTTAAAATACTCTTCCAGGCTGTGGTATTTTGTGGAAGGCCACACTCAAGGGGCCAAAGAGCCGCATATGGCTCCTGAGCCACAGTTTGCCCACCATGATCTTAGACTCTACAGCAGCCGTTCTCAACCTGTGAGTCATGTAAGACCATTGGAAAACACAGATATTTACATTAAGATTCATTAACAGTAGCAAAATTACAATTATGAAGTAGCAAAGAAAATAATTTTATGGTTGGGGGTCACCACAACATGAGGAACTGTATTAAAGGGTTGAGAACCACAGTTTTAGAGGAACTGGATGGAAGGTTTCTGAAGGGATGATGGGATGGGTGCTCATTAGCATGAGATGCCAGGGGAATATAGTGGACCACAGGATGTTATGATGCTATGTTAACCTTCCCATAAAGATCTTGTGTGGCCTGAAGCTTTCCTGTTGAGAATGTACATTGATTTCTGTGCTTAAAAATAAGAAATGTAACACTAAATGAATAAAACAAAAGTATTCTACTAATATTCAATCTCTCCCTCCTACCCATCCCCAACATTCCTATCTATTTTTATGAGCAACAATATTTTGGAAAATGAAAATTCTTGAAATCCTCAATCACAGCGCTATCCCAAAGCCTGGACTTAGTTCGAAAGCTCTGTGGCTCTGACTCAGTAGAGCCAGTTATCCTCCTTAATTGGATTGACGCCGACAATTGTAATTACCTTAGATGATATTGCCGGCAATATAATTATGCTTCCATCGTCAGCCTGAGCTGGACTTGTGGAATACATACAGAAGATGGCAGCAATTACTGAGAGGTGAAGGCGAGCATCATATTGCCTCACAAGTCATGTTTGTTACTGTATAATATTTTTAATATTATACAGGAAGCTGAAGAAATTATCCCTGTATAGTCAGATGGCTACATTCCAGAGCTATATTTTTTATTTAAATAAAAAGTATTTTAAGGACCTAACCATGAACTACTGACAGTAAATCTGTATTTCCTCACTGTTTAGTTACTGCTTAGTATTTATAATAAGTGATTGTTATATAAGTGATTACATCCAAAAGGCATTTTTACAAAGCATACAATACACAGTCAAGTTTAACTTGACTGCCTTCCTACGGTTGGAAAACTTACAGTTCTAAGTGCAACATAATAAGTAATAAGAGATACCTTTAAAATAGTAGTTTTTATAGTAGATGGAGCCATAATTAATACCTAAGGAGCCAGCTGCTTTGCTACAATGATGCCTCTTTCTATTTTCCAATTAACACATGGGGAACGTCACGTCACATTGTTTCCACGGGAAGCCCAGCCTCTAATCGGGCGGAGGCTGCCAAGCGCACTGCAAACACATGCAGTTTGGGAGACATGGCACATGCTGAAATCCACTCCAATCCTATTAGCTGTAGCATTGCTCTCATTAAAAACAGAGCTGCTTGTGGGTTTTCCTTCTCAAGCATATGAGGCATGGAACTTGGACATGTGCCCTTTTGAAAAACTTATTCCTGTATTCACAAACCAGATGGTGCACATCAAATGCGTCCTGATTTCCTAATGAAGTAAGAAAGGGTTCCTGGTGTGTCCTTTAATGAGATTAACGCATCCTCCATGGCTAGTTTTGACAGATACTCCTGGAAAGTTAAACAACTTGGCCAACGTGGTTCTGCTGGACCCGACAGGAAGGCTCCCCCGAGCTGAGGGCTGGGGCCATGCTGAGGGGCGCTCTGCATTTTAATTCTTCCACTGTGGGCTTTAGGAGAGGAGCAAGCATGCTGCAGCTGCTCACAAAGAAACACCACCCTCCCCCTGCCTTTGAACATCAGAGACAAGAGTCTGCTGTCTCATAAAAGGGCTAATCAGGCAAGAAACAGAGTCAATCTCCCTGTCTCTCTCACTGGTCCAGCCCGTGCTTGGTCAGGCCATCAAGCCATTCCTGAGGGTGCCCTCATCATGACCACTGCCGACCAAAACCCAATTCTGGGCAACATGTGAAAGTCGCACTCCTGACTTTGGGATACCGCACAACAAAATTGTATTCAAAGTCAATAAAAAGTATGCTGGTTTCCCCCAACAAATTACAGGAGCATAGAGGTAGCTTACCCTGGAGAAGGCTGGTTTGTGTGGTCAAAAACCTAAAAGGGGGAAAAAAAAATAAAGGAATGGATTAATATTCTCTTGCTTCTGACCTTTGTCACCACAATTGTCACTTTCCAATTTGCTGTATCTATTGCTTGAAGTAATAAAACGGTTTAAGCCAAGTTGGATTCTAACCTGAGGCCAATTTCTGTATTTAATTCCACTATTAAGCGAGGAATAGGTCCAGCTGAGAGGAACAGACTGGAGTGAAACACTGACCCAGGTTAGACACTGCAGTTGTGAAACATTTTTTTTGAACTTTCAACAACCTGAGGATCTCAGCTATGTCTTTTTTAATCTCCCTCCACAGATGAGGAAAAATTTTCTTTGTGCTGAGACACCATTTCATGCAGCATCGTATCTCATTTTTCTTCATGAACTGCTCTAATTTAACAGCTGGGCTGGAACAGCACGCATTGCCACCAGGTTCAGTCATATAACATCCACAATCTGGAAATAACAAGTTGGAAACCTCGCATCCTACCAAATAAATCAGTCACTCCATCAGTTCTACAAGCCCGGGAGTCTGAAGATGGAAGGAAGGTGTTTGAACAGCACTGTGCACAAGCTGTTGCTGAGTTAGATGCTCAGTTAAGCTGAGTACCACATCTTCTTCCCAGTTTGCTTTGCAGAAGCAGCTATTTCATATTTTCAATATGTGTATCCTCCAACTTTGCTAGATTGTCTTAATTAAAAATACCACCACTACCTCCAAGGGATGGGCCCATCAATACTCAAGGAACTGGAAAAAATGTCCCCAAATGTCACATAAGTCCCTGGGACTGGGAAGCTTTCCTTTCTTTAAGGTGTAATACCACTTCTCTTCTGGGTGTTTTGACTGGGATCAAAAAAAAAAAAAAAAAAGGATTTAGCAAAGAGCTACCAAATTAATGAAAAGGTTAAGATTCTTTTTACTAGTATTTTAGCTCTTTTTCTTTTCTTTTCTTTTTTTTTAATATATGTTATTTATTTTTTACAGAGAGGAAGAGAGAGGGATAGAGAGCTAGAAACATCAACGAGAGAGAAACATCCACCAGCTGCCTCCTGCACACCCCCTATTAGGGATGTGCCCACAACCAATGTACGTGCCCTTGATCGGAATCGAACCTGGGACCTTTCAATCCGCAGACCCATGCTCTATCCACTGAACCAAACCCGTTTCAGCTTATCCCTCTTTCTTAATGGGAAAAAATTGATTGATTGATTTACCTAGGTCCTAGGACATTCTTAGCCTTAGGGCAGAAATAGCATTCTGTGCAAAAACAGTGGACTGGATTTAAAAGAGAAAAAGAAAATCAACATTCAAAAATGGAAGAAAACAGAAAAAACAAGGTCTGAAAGCATACTAAAACTCTTGTATTTATTTAAAAGCTAATGGATGTGTTTCAGGTGCACTGACTTACCATGGGGTGCTGGCTCTTTAACTTAGTTGGAAATGAACTTACATTATGACATTTAAATTTACCCGGATAGTTTATACTATCACCTTACTTTCCTGAAACTCCATGTACTTTTTGAGAAAACAAATTAAGGCAAGTGCTTCTCCAATAAATCCACAACCTCTATTGCTTCCCTCCCTCACCCTCCCCACAGTGACAGCGAAACCACTTTCAGCAAGAGGGTTCTCTAAGTGGAAAGTTTGTTGACCTTTTGGGGAAAGACAGGGGGTGAAAAAGAGAAGCAGCTAATTACTTGCCACAGGCTAGAATGAAGTGAGAGGGACTATCTGAACCCGAGTAATATTAATCCTCTTTTACTCTGATCTCATCTCTGACCCTTCTACTATTGATTGCTTGGGCATTTGCAAGTACCATGCCCCCAGCACAGTGATTTGCATCTTAGGGGAACTATTTTCTAAATTTAAGTGTGCATGAGGATCTCTTGGGGAGTGTATTCAAAATGCAGATTCTCCAGCTCCAGTCCAGCTTTACTAAGTTGGAATCTCTAAAGAGTTAGCACCCAGGACTGTCCATTTTCTCTTTCTTTTTTAAATCCTCACCCAAGGATATTTTTCCATTAGTTTTTAGAGAGAGTGGAGGGGAAGAAAGAAGGCACAGGGAGGCCAGACCTTGTAAGCACAGACATCTGAGCAACTTTGCCAGGAAGCTACAGCTTCATGCTCCCCAGGAACCACTGGTTAAAATCCCACACTCACCAACCACCGGAACCGATCACTGTCTCACTGACAGAAAGATGTAAAAGGCTGGTCAACCTTGAAGCTCAGAAAGGTCAGAGCCAACCACTCCCTATCTCATTGAGACAATGGTAACTGAGGCAACTTCCCCATCTTGTAATCATGTAAATCTTTACTGATATGATAATCCAATCCGCTTATTACCTGCCTAAGGGCTATGGGTGTATCCCACAGCATCCGTAAAAGGGATAGTAAGGCGAGAGCCTAGCAGTAGTTCTTCCCCTAGAGGTGGACTCCTGCCTGGCCCCCCATTTTCCCCAAATTAACTCTTTTTCAGTCTCTTTCCATTTGTGTGAGGCCTTCTCCGGAAACGGGACTCTGAACAGAAATCCTGAACCATGCTGGATGGGATAAGGGATCCCACACCTGACCTGCATTTGCTTGGGCCCTTGCCTATTTTCTCTCTGTAGCCATGTGGCCTTAAGCTTGGGCTATGGCTGTTCAAACCCCACAGGCAATGGACTGCAGCTGGGGACATAAGCCAAGCTAGCCCGGTCTGGACTGGACTGCACATTAACATGGAACAGAAATTCTGGGCAGTGGCCTTTATCCTGGGCCTGCTGAAGACAAGGTGGGACTTCTTCCTTGGCAGGACAGATGGGAAGGGGGCATTGGAGGGAAACCCCTTAATTTTACATCATCAATAAAGTTTTCCACGAATCCCCATCCTCCCAGGAAATTCTTTTCTTCAGAATTTCTTTTCTTAGGAAATTCTTTTCTTCGAAGCACCCCAAGAACTCCATTCCCATAGATAACAGTAATATATAAGTGCAACTTGTTCATTATTTCCAAATGTCTTTTCTTCTCCGTTATGAATTGGTTCACTTTGATAATCCATAAATCACTGAAAAAGGGAGAAAATTTAGGTAATATAGATGCGAATTGATGTGGCCTTCTTTACTGTTTAACTCCACATACGTTATAGAATCCTTGAAATTTATAGCTAGAAGGACTTCAGAAAAGATTTAGTTTAATCCTTTCATTTTTAAGTATTTTTTAGGTGAAGAAACTTTCGTGCAGAGAAATTAACTAACTTGAGGATTATTTTATAAATGGGAATGATCAGAAACATTAATAGAACACTTTCATTGTGATCTTGAATGATTCCCAAGTTTCTGCTTAATTTTCACACCTTCTCAGTTGAGATGGAAATATCCACAAAGCAAACAATGTAAGTAAATACAATTAATCATAATAAATTATGTACTGTCTTAGATTTGCCTAGAACCAAATACTATTAAAATGGACACATGACATCCTGCTGTTGCTAATTTTCCATCCAATTCATGAAACACTCCATGCTTTTCTTATGATGGCACAAACCTTTCAATTTCCTATTACAGTGACTATCACGAAAGGCACCAAAGTGCTCGAGTCCATTCCATGAAGTCCTTGAGTGTGGAATGGCAGTTTCTAATGCACAGAGTTTGCATGAATGATAATCAACTTATTATCATTTTCTTTTATCATCCGTAGAACTTCATTTCCTTCATCTATCACTGCTGGGATTGAAATGGATGATATTTAAGTATCTTAAAATATGATACAATTAAACTAAAATAAAAAGGCTGGCATAAGATGTTGAGTTTTAATTTAAAACATATATGAACGTATTTGAGAAACGATCATCTTTCCCAACATCATCATTTCATTGAAAAGGAAAATTTCAGCACTAAATGCATAGGAAGCACATAATTTCAAAATAAAGACAATCCTTCAGTTGAAAAAAAAAAGAGTAAACTACTATATTATTCTTATGTTTCCTGTATTGCCGTAGATTGGCAACTTTCAGCTGGTGTGTGGCAAGAATTTTTAAAACATGAAGTACCTGACTAGACAGGGGCACAGACCTCTGTTCCCTTAGATTGTCAAATAAAACAATGACAAGAGCCAATGCTACCATAGTCATCCAGTGTGAATGAGTCAAAATTACAATGGCACCAAATATAATACATTTTTTGGTGTGCCACAGAATTCTAGTAATTAGTGTATGTGTGTCATGAGATGAGGAAGGTTGGAAATCAATCGCTGCTGTCAAGTCACAGTGACTTTGCCCTGGACCAGCCCCGGCCACTCTTGTGAAGTTCTGCAGAGATCTGAGAGGCAGTGTTTCCCTGGGTGTATCTGATTCAACACTCCTCCCCTGAGATGCTTAAATAAGGGACTTCCTGGTTTTAGAATAAAGGAGTGTGTGGTGGGTGCTTGACAGCATAATTCCCTTTCAGAGATTCTTGGTGAATAATATTATAGATTCAGAGTTCTCTTAAAATTAGGCAAAACGTTAACTTTATTTTATCTCTCATTTAAAATATTTACCCCAGGAAGCAAGTTTTGACAAAGTCTACAAGAACATTCTGAAAAACTAGTGTTCCGCATAGCACACTCTCAGAAACTGGTCTATGACTTCCCTTAAATCAACTCCACATCCTAACCTTCCACTTACAGTTCAGAGGCCCACCTTTCTCCCACTCCCAATGTTGGAGAACTCTCTGATCTACACTCAAGAAATCTTAGTTAAGTGGTTGGAAGGGAGCCTTCGTGGTAGACAGCAGCTGCAAGACCAAGATAAAGCCCTGGGAGAAGACTGGGTCTTCATGAGGGAGATGTGTCTCCCCTCCCATCAGATCAAGCCATGCAAGCTGTGACTTACAGTTCTTTCCTCCTGATCATTTTGGTAGTTTCAGCTGGGGGTAAGGAGAATGAAATAAAATAGCAGTGGCTTAATTAAGTTAACTTTTATTGTTCTATTGTCTACACAATTACTTACATAGCCCCAGGCAGTGATTCTCAAATCTCCGGGGAGCAGAATCAGCATTTCCTGAAAGCTGGTTAGAAATGCACGGTTTTGAGCCGTTCCCACACCTGCTGAATTGGACCGAGGTTCACCAAGGACTCAGGGTGAGGCTGATGCTAACCTTTCAGAAACACTGGTCCAGAGGTAGTGGTCCAGGCATGGAATGGGGACTCTGCCCCAGGAAGTCATCCAGGAATCCAGGGTCCTTCTCTCTGGATGCTTCACTCACTATGCTCTAGGGTGTTTCCCTTGTATGCATGATCCCAAATGACTTGCTACCAACATTTTCCAAAGCTGGCTCATTTTGAGTTCCTCAGCCCCATCAACTCTACCTGGCCTGCTCCTAACTGCCTCTGTCCTGTCTACTGATTCCAACCTAGGCCATCCCCACAAAGTTACCGTACCTTTTTTAAAGTAAGTTTTATCTCTTTCTTACTAGATCATCATCAGATCTCCTGTTGACAAAGCCCAAAAAGCAATGAAGGTCATATTTTCCTCAATTATCCCTCAATCCTTTCCCTGGACACCTTTTGGATCCCAGCTATAGTTAACACTATATGTTTCCAGAACCTATCACAGTGCTTCGGCCTCTATGCCTTTGCACAGGCTGTTCCTCTTGCTTAGAATGCCTATGTTCAGATTCCTCTTGCCACACACACCCCACCTCCACTTCTTCCAATATTCTTTTGTCATTTAATAAACACTTACTTGTCCCTCAAAATTGAATCCACTTCTCTGGGGCCTTTCTCAATTAACTCCCGCTTGGTCACTTGCTTCCTGTGCTCCCATCATAGTTATTCCTATCTATTTGAGAACACTCAAATTGCATCCTACTTTTCTCTGAACACGCATGCCTCCCTCATTAGTTGGGAGCTTCTTACCTGTTCAATATATATTAAATGCCTACTTTGTGCCAGCAAGTATATACCCTCAAGCACAGGGCCTCAAATAGTATCATTGTCCAAAGGTTACCCAATAATGCCTGGTTTAAAGCAAGAACAAATGAATATTTCTTATAAGTTCTTTCAAGCAAGTAATGGTTGCAATTAACACCTACTTCCAATGTAACCATGGAACTATTTCAGTTGTTCGTATGGTGTTGGATTTGCTAAATTTGAAAATGGGAAAGTATTTTCAAAATAAACATTGGCCTTTGAAGAGCAAAAGCAGGAAGCAAAAGAGGGAAAAGAGGAGGAAAAAACAAAACAAAAACAAAAACAAAAAGGAAAAAGAAACCCTGACACACTGGGGTGAGGGCAGAAACAGTGAAATTTCTGTGCTCAAAGCAAGGAATGTGTTTGTACCTAGGGAAATTGGGCGAAATGAGTCCTGATACGGTGATTTCAGCTCTGCAGAGAAACAAATATTATCCTTCTATGTGTAATGGCACCTGTCCCTCTTGCCGAGCAGGAGACAGTGAATTATGTTGTCTATGCACTGATGAGTTTAAATTCCCTCAGGCATGGTTGAGTGTGGTACCACTTCACCCTGAACTCTATTCTTTCAATTTTCTGAAAGAAGAATGTCTTGATGCTTGTAGCTTTTCTTCTGATTATTAAAAAAAAGAAAAAAAAGAAAGTCTTTCCAGGCAATTGTCCAAACCTAAGCACTTAAATTAAAATGCTCATTTTCAGCATTTCTCATGTAATTCCCTATCTGGATTGAGGCTAGAGATCTTTTATTGACTAATCATGGGACAAAGAGTAATGGATACTTCTGAAATTTCAGACCAAGTTAGACTCAAGGGCACTGAGCAGAGGGGAGCGGGACTGCCGTGGCTGCTCAGAAGAGGCATAGGGCAAGCCAGTCTTTTTATGCTCTGTCCTGTGCCAAGACGCAGCTTTGTTGATTCCATCAGTGAATCCATTCTGCAAGGTTATGTTCATTGTTGTGCTTTGCGCTAATCTGATAAGAAAAAACGATGTGATTGCCAACTTGTTACTTTTCATAATGAACCAAGCCGTATAAATCTATGCAGTCATGATGAATAATTGTTGGATGTAAAGTATTATGGACTATCATCACAATATGTTTGTCAATGATAGCTACTATACAATGCAAATGAAAAATTCAACAACCTTTTAATAATTTTCATGAAGGGCACTTTGAGATGAAAATTTTCATTTATGTAATTTTCATAAGATATAATTTGACATAGTCTCTGTCTCCTAAGGAAAAGGTTTGTTGTAAACACACTAGCGGGCAATTACCATACAGTTTAAATGACTAATTACAAAAACTCCACGACCATTGAAAAAGAAAAAAAGCCACACTTATAGCTGAAATGACACTGAGGAAGTGGATCTGCCTGGCACCCATATCCAGGAAGTCTATCACAACAAAATGGCCCAATCATCACTTCAATTTTGTGATGAGATACAATTAATCTGTTGTCTGAGTCAGAAAAAAAAAAATCCTATCTTAGTTCCTGCTGTACCACTCTTTGTATCCTTGGATGTGAAGAAGAATGGGAAGAATTCGTTCACAACGACAGGGTAAAACATCTGCTAGGTTTGTTTGCGTGAGATGTTCAATCTCTTTTTTACAACATTTACTTCCCCACTTACTCTTCTCTTATGGCATCCAAATACTTAGATATTGATTTTTAATGAAATGTACTTAGGAACCAGGGATCATATTTTCCCAACTCCCATTACCTTGATTTCAGAAAGAATATCTAGTTCAGTGACTGCTAGAAACTTATATTAGGGCTGAAAAACTCAGAAAGTGTCACCAAGAATACTACTAATAGCAGAAAACAACTGCCCCCTTCTGGTTTTCATTCCTATCCCATTTCATCCCTATCCCAAGAGGTTGCATGTTCTCAAATAGATAGGAATACCTATGATGGGAGCACAGGAAGCAAGTGACCAAGACTGGTAGGTGTTGCAGTCTTTAGGTAGATATTTACAGTAGTCAGGTTTCTGTTCTATTCTCTACTATGGCTCTTTCAAAATGTTACTCTTTTTACATCTACCACATCTCTTACCTGTGTCAGTAGTTTGACCCCAGAGATACTAGAAGCCAATACACTGGAACTCTTTCAACATCCTGAAACTTCTGGACCTACCTCCGTGTCCCATTCTCCCTCCACACATCTGTTGTCTTTACTTGACTTCACCTGCTTCTCCGATACAATGAAAGTAGTATTTCTCATAGCAAAGCTGAACCCTATAAATTTTGGATCCTATCCTCTCAGTTCTTCTCTCTTATACTTTCAACTTTTAATGCATCTTTCCCACCAATAATTAAAATAAAAAAACAAATAACAACTTTCCATTGACCTTTCTATTTCTGGAAATGAAACTTCTTTTTAAAAAATTGTCATTTGTGTTAGTCAGTCCACAAAAATGACCCTATGCCAGCCACTCTTGGCATTCATGTCCTTTTTCAGTTCCCTTTCTTTGAAGGTAGGCTGGACTAGTGACACACTTATTGCTGGGGGAAAAAATGTAGCCAAATGACATTGTATAATTTTTTTAAAGTTCTGTTAAAAAAGTTCTCCCACTTTCCACCTGGGTTTTCTGGGACACTTTCTATTGGGGGAGCCAGTCACCATTTAAAAGCTCCAGCTCCTCAGAAATTATTGTTAGGAAACCCAAACTGACTATATAAAGGGTGATGTGGAGAGAGGGAATGAGCCCCATCCAGCCCTGAGCACTTCCTACCTCCAAGGTGAGGCAGCTGCAATGTGACTGAAGAAACCCTTGTAGACATTTGACTCAATAGGATCTGCAGGTGATTCCAGCTCCGATCAAGGTCCGACTGCAGCTGTATGAGAGATCCTGCACTAGTTTCTGAGGTACACTGTAACAAAGTACCACAAACTGGAGAGCTTAAAACTGCAGAAATTCTGGAGGCTAGAGCTCAGAAATCAAGGTGTCAGCAGGGCTGTGCACCTTTGAAACCTATAGGGGGACAATCCTTTCTGGTGGTGGTCCTCAATCCTTGGCATTCCTCCATTGCAGCTACATCACTCCAGTCTCTGTTTCTGACTTTACATGGTGTTCTCATCATGTGCTTCTCTCATCTTCTGTAGAGACACCAGTCATATTGCATGAACAGGATGATTTCCTCTTAACTAATCCTATATAATAAAAGCCCAGCAACCAAAATGGTGGAATGACCAGAACGACCAGAGACCAGAACTACTACGGTCCCTCACCCAGCCAGTAACCCCCAGGGAGCGGTTAGGGGCAATGAGGCAGGTAGCCAAGCAATTAGGGGTGATCAGACAGGAAGACAGAGTGCTTAGGGGCAATCAGGAAGGCAGAGGCAGTTAGGGGCAATCATGCAGGCAGGCAGAGGCAGTTAGGGGTAATCAGGCAGGCAGGCAAGTGGTTAGGGGCCAGCAGTCCCAAATTGTGAGAGGGATGTCCTACTGCCAGTTTAAGCCCAATATGCAGGGGTCCTGGATTTCAAGAGGTTGCAGGCTAGGCTGAGTGAACTCCCCCACACCCATGCACAAATTTCATCCACCAGGCCTCTAATTATATCTAAAGACCCTATTTTTAAGTAAGGTTACATTCTGATGTATTGTTTTTGAGACACATAATTCAGCTCACAACAAACCCCAGTCTAGAACCATCCAGCTGAGCTCAGACAGCCCACAGAACTGTAAGAGATAATAATACATGGTGTTTTTTTTATGTCACTGAATGTTAGGCTCATTTTTCCCATGGCAAAAGATAAGCAAAATGCATTTCTGTACTTACATCTCCTTACTGTAGTTTGTTTTCTGCCAACACACTCTGTTGCTGAGGTCACCAGTGACCTCCTTGGTGTTAAATCCAATGGCAGAGGTGATGTTCTAGGAGTGTGACAAAGCTTATCTATCTACCACCTTTCCTCCCTGAAGTTCATAAAACTAACCAAGAAATTTTATGTAAGAATAAATTTATCAAATCCCCGAAAAATAAAGAAGGGTGACATTAGAGACCAGAAAGTCAAAGCATTTCTTAAAGATGGAAATTAGGTAGAATTGGATTGAAAGAGGACACATATGTAATACCTTAATCAATAAAGGAAAAGAAAGAAAGAAGAAAGAAAGAAAGAAAGAAAGAAAGAAAGAAAGAAAGAAAGAAAGAGGAAGCACAAATATAGCCAAGGAACCTAGAGCTGAGGAAGACCCCAAGCTCAGAGTCCACAGGATCAGGAGGCTCTGAAGGGTCGAAGTCAGTCTCCTCTCCCCTCCTCATCTTCCCCTCCCACCAAAGCAGCTGGTAGGAGACAAGTATACTCCCTCACCTAGAGTTGATACAAAAATAAAGTGGGTTCTTTCCTTGGGGGTCTCCTACCCTGGGTATTGGAGCCAGAGGGGCAAGGGATGGTGTACTTGATAAAGAGGTCTCTACAGATGGGGAGGGAACAAATTAGAGAGGGACACACAGCTCAGCAGGAGCCAGATGTGGGCTTCCCACACATTTATCCATGCCCACTGCCACAATCCAGGTGGACCTGGTGCCCTGTACTGTCCAGCCATCCTCACACCCTGACGGAAGTGGGCCTTTGAGTGACGTAACCCAGCCTATGCACTTGTGATATCATTTAACCACTGATAGTGAGTGCAGAGCGGCTCAGATAAGAGACACCTTTCACTCAGAATTTCTCTATGTTGGCACCATTCACATTTGGGGCCAGAAAATTCCTTGTTGCAGGGTGCTGTCCTCTACATTGTAGGAAATGGAACAAACAATATTCTTGTCCTCTATACTCAAAAGATGTGATAAGTATTCCCCTGCCTGTGGTTCTGATAACCAAAAATGCCTCCAGACATTTCCAAATCACTCTCTATTGAGAACCATTCCATTTAATTCATGCTAACAAACCCCCTCTTTGGCTCGCTGCTTATTACCAGGAGACTATAAAACTCAATTCTCTAGGAAATACTACTCTACGTCTAACTGTAACTGCCTTCTCGGCCTCTACTCCCACTCTCCAAATCCTTCCAGGGTCTTGTCTCTGCTTCGCAGACAGAACCCCGGCGGAGGCGCAGACTTTCAGACAATATCCAGATGTTGGTCTTCACACCGCACTCGCAAATGCCTGCAAGGGAGGCTTTCTGAGGTCTCAAACGCGTAATTTGTGTTTTCGGATACGTGCAGTTCTTGTGCTAACTGGAACCGGATCCCAGAGTAATGACTCTGTGTGTGCCAAGCCCGAGGAGCCTGGCTTACAAAGGAGGAAAGGCAGAAGTGGGGTGTGAAAGGCCAGCACCAAGGATTTAACTCCCCTGAAGTTAGTGGAAGGAATAAACTGCTCTCAGAAGGAGCAGGATAGAAAAGTGAATGGGCTAAAATTCTCTCCCTCGAGGTGGTCAGCTTTGCTGGAGTTTCATTTGAGTTCACTGATCTTCTCTGAAAAGGAAATGTTCCCAGGAAAAGTAAGCTTCTATCTGGGAGGAGACCTTGGACACCAAATACCCCAGAGAGAAGGGTAGGACAGAAGAAAACCTTAGAGTGAGA
The DNA here is from genome assembly GCA_963924515.1 of Vespertilio murinus. Classification (NCBI taxonomy): domain Eukaryota; kingdom Metazoa; phylum Chordata; class Mammalia; order Chiroptera; family Vespertilionidae; genus Vespertilio; species Vespertilio murinus. The sequence continues at coordinate 160,732,456 of OZ004704.1, read as the reverse complement.
GGAGAGAGGCTAAGGACTGAGTTCTTTGGGGGGAATCCTTGGAGTAGAATGACTCCCACTACACAGTCTGGGAGTGTGTGTGGGAAGGGCAGGAGCGAGGAGAAGAGGCCCTTTCTGCTTAGCCTTCCCATGGTGGGGTGGGCGGGGGATTTCTTCATTAGTTAGGCTTCTAGTTATGTTTCTCCAGGGCTTTCCTGTGGATGTAGATGCATACATGCAACCTCCCACCACTCTTTCCAGAAAGAAAACATCTGTCTGAGTAAACCGACCATGATGGACCCACTCATTTCTCTCCAAGAGCAAGCTCACTGCCAATGCAAATGGAGAAGGCAGGGGAAATCCAGGGAGTTATTATTTCCCAAGATACCAGTGGTACCTCATTTAAAAAAATAAACTTATTGCTCCAGAACGGTGGTTGGCAAACTCTGAGATATTATCTATTATTGCAAATAAAGTTTTATTAAAACTCAGCCACACTCATATCATCTACAGCTGCACACAATGACAGAATAGATTAGTTGCCAGAGACCGTATGAACCCATATATAAAATATTTAGTATCTTGCCCTTTACCTAAAAAGTTTGCTAACCCAGTTCCAAAGCACCGAAGGCAGAATTGCTTTTGTTTATATATACCACCCAGCTGTCTGCTTGTTCTTCACTGTGCTATATAGACATACTTAAACAGAGTGTGAGATTGTCGGTATGAGACTGACAGTTTTTGTACAAGATACATTCAGATTTCTTTATTGTTCCAATAAATGGTGCTTTGCTGAGAGGTCTAGGATGCAGCCATGAGGGTCTGTCTGGTCCCTCAAGTCTGCAGGGATGTAAAGTGGAAAGAGGACTATGTGGATGGAAGGAGAGATGATGTGGCAATGAGTCTGCTTTGAAAACACAGGACAGAGCCAGGTAACTGGTGGGGTGAGGCAGGGCAGAGGAAATAGTGTCTCCCAGGGCCCTTCTGACCTCCCAGGCATCTCTGTTCCTTCTATCTCCACTCCTTTTGTGTTCCCCTAAATTCCTCTCGCTGTAGGAAGAAGCTTCCTCCATGGCTGCCCACCTAGGAAAGCCAAAACACCTTCTTCTGATCTGTTGCACCTATGTTGTGATCACCTTCTGTTTTTCCCTTCCTGGCCCCCATATTCAGACCCCCGGAGACTTCCACCTCCAGCCTACCCCTTTGGGAGCTCTTCTGGACCACTGGCTGGAGCACCCTGGGGAGGAGAGAGGGAACACAAACACAGGCAGGTCTTATAAAAGAAAAACAAAACAAAAAAACTGTCAAATTTTATTTTGAAAGGCTCACCCTGAATTTAAATGCAGTTCTAGCACAAAACAAGTAGCGAAACAGAATTTTCTTTATAAATTGATGGCTACAGGGTTCGGGGGCTTGCGAATACATCTGTTCCATAGGATGTTTTGTTGAAGAAAATTCATTTAATTCAGCAAAGCGCTGTTACGATGAGCCAGCTGCTGGGCATGAGGGAAGCTGTGCTCATAAGAACTCCAATTTGAAATGGTGTTTGTTTAAAAGTGATTTTACCTTCCCAAAGTAAAAGCTTTGTAAACAGTGATTGGACATCAAATCATTTGGATAATATGACCACTTTGCATTTATTTTCACTTGTCTAGTTTTACAGGGAACAAAAGCACTTTCATAGAAGTGAGCTTGTTTAGTCTTCGTGGCCAATCTGGGAGGTAGATAAAATGCTATTCATTTGGAAAAACAAGTTAGTTAAGACTCAGTTAACCAAGGCTGCACTAAAGTAGGAAACTATACACCAAAACTTTGATTTCTAAGTTTTTGGAATTTTTCCTAGCATTAGAGTACTGGTTTTCATCTCATAATGGGCCCCTATCAATTTCTTAAAAGAAGTCCTTGAATTCTTATGTTTACTAAGCATGATATGTACACTACATAAATGATATATCACAAACACATCTCAAGAAGCTATGATAAATAGCAATTAACTCATTTCAAAGGCACCTTAAAATGAGCAGATATTTAAAGTGCCCATGTTTTTTTAAACTATAGAAGGGCTGCTCATTGAAAAAGGTTGAGAGATACATTGTATCTCTCACTAAGTGGCCCCATGCTGACAATAGCAGCAGCTGGCCTTAGTTTACATTGTGGCCTCGCCTGAGCACCTCCAAGCCCAACATAAGCAGCAGCCATCTGCAGAACACTTTGTAGTTCATGCTGTGTTGTCCCAGGCAGAACACAAGTGGCAAATAACCTTGACCTGTACCTTTCATGAGTCCCCAAAGCTAGTACACCCAATGGACAGCTTCAGACAACATTGAAACACCACCACCCAAATACCTCCACAAACAACACACTGAAGGCACGGATTCAGTGGGCACCAGAGCCCCAATGAAGTAAGTCCTACTCTGTGGGGTGGGCTGATCCTCCACTGTGATCAGAAGTCAGTTGTGATTGGTCACAGTCACTTGCAACTGATCAGCCTGAAGGTAAAAATCCCTCCCACTGATGTGCCAACAGCAATCAAGGCTCAATTACAAGAGGAGGGTATAAACAGCCCACACAGGGGGCATACCTCTAGTGCCAAGCTTGGGTGATCATGAAGGTTGTGTCATTGGTTCCTACAGAACATGTACTAAATAAGGTCACTTTACCAAGCCTGAGAGACATAGCAGCTCTACCAATACATAGAAACAAACACAGGGAGACTACCTAAATGAGGAGACAAACATGTTCCAACTGAAAGAAAAGAATAAAACTTCAGCAAAAGAACTAAACAAGATGGATATAATCTTGTTCTACTAGATGCAGAATTCAAAACATTGGTTCTAAGAATGCTCAATGAACTTAGAGAAAGAGTAGATGAACTTAATGAGACCTTCAACAAAGAGATAGAAAACATAAAAGCAGAACTAGGAAACATAAAAAGGGACCGGTCAGAAATGAAGAATACATTAACTTAAAGGAAGAATAATTAGAAGAAACCAGTGGAGTAGATGAAGTGGAGGATCAAGTAAGAAAGTGGTAAGATAAGGAAGTAGAAAACCCAAAACAAAATCAGAACAGAAAGAGAGAGAGAGAGAGAGAGAGAGAGAGAGAGAGAGAATTAAAAAAAATGAGGATAGTGTAAGGAGCCTTGGGACAACTTCAAGCATACCAACATTCACATAATGGGGGTACCAGAAGGAGAAGAGAGAGAGCAAACAATGAAAAGTCTATTTAAAAAAGTAATGACAAAAAACTTCCCTAACTTTTGAAACTAGACATAAAAGTCCAGGAAGGGCAGAGAGTATCAAACAAGATAAACTCAAAGAATCTCATACCAAAATACATCATAATTAAAACACCAAAGTTTGAGACTGCATAGAGGGACCTGGAGAGAATTATGCTAAGCAAAATAAACCAGTCAGAGAAAGACAAGTATCACATGAAATCTAATGAATAAAATGATCTTTGAATAAAACAGATACAGAGATATAGAAACATGAAACAGACTGTTGAATCTCAGATGGAAGGAGGGGATGGGTAGATGGATGGGAAGAGACCAATCAAAGAACTTGTATGCATATATGCATAATCCATGGACAAAGACAATAGGGTGGCGAAGGCCTGCAGTGAGGGCTAGGAAGATAGAAGACATAAAAACAATAACAAAAAAACCTGCCAAAGGGAATCTTAAAAGGAACAAGGGGAAAGCAGTTAGTTGCCTCTGCTCAGACTTTCAGCTGATTTCTCAAGAGAAATTTTGCAGACAAGAAGGGATGGGCAAGAAATATTCAAAGGAATGAAAAGCAAGGACCTACAACCAAGAATACTATCATTTAGAAATGAAGGACAGATAAAGAGCTCCCTAGACAAGAAAAAGCTCAAGGAGTTCATTACCATCAAACCAGTATTACATAAAATGTTAAAGGGTCTTCTTTAAGATGAAAAATAAAAGTTTTAAAAAGATGAAAAATATTAACAACAAAATGGTATTAAATACATATCTATCAATAATTGAATCTAAAAAAAAAACAAAATGAATAAGCAGAACAGAAATAGACTCATGGATACAGGGCATATTATAATGGTTGTCATTAGAGATGTGGTCAAGGGACTAGGTGAAAAATGTGAAGAGATTAAGAGATGCAAACTGATTGTTACACAATAGTCATGGGGATGTAAAGTACAGAATAGAGAATACAGTCAATAATACTCTAATAACTATGTATGGTGTCAGGTGGGTATGAGATTTATTGGGATGATCACTTAGTCAGTTATATAATGTCTAATCACTGGGGTATATACATGAAACTAATACAATGTGTGTCAATTGTAATTAAAAAATAAAAAATAAAAAAGTTTGAGAAACAAATAGGTTGACTGAAGTGGTATTGAATGATTTGGGAGAAATATAGGAGCCTCGGTGGGGATGTAATCCTGAACAAATGGCCCTCGTGGCCTCATTATTCCTTCATAAAGTCAGTTAATCATTATAACTCCATGTAGGGAGGTTGCATGCCTGGTGGTTAGGGCTGCAGGCTGGAACCAGATAGATGCTGAGCTCATTTTTTATATCTTTATCAACTTGAGCTTCAATGCATATAAAATAGTACTTACTTTACAAGGTTGCTGTAATCAGTGGATAGGATACTTTATTTTTATAAATTAGCACAGTGCATAGCACAGAGAAATTATGGACACACTTTATTATTGTTTTCAATCGTGTTATTGGTATAGATAATATATTTTTTTATCTGTCCCCTAACTTAGTCAATTCTCTCCCAATTTCTGTGGAAAGATGCTGCATGGCTGACATGTCGGACACTTGCAGAAACCTATTAGAGAGAAGGTGGCCTGTCTCTTATTTCTTGTTACACAGTATTTTTGCCTCTAGTAAGCTAGCAACAAGCCCTAGGCAATATTAACTTTTCAAGATGAGGACAGGCTCCCACATTGGGGCTGTCAGAGAGAATTTAGGGTGTGTGAGCCATTTAAAGGAATCAGACCTGACAAATCTGATTTACAGATTAAAATAATGTTGTGATGTTTACCAAAAGTATATATATAGCAAGTTAAAACACCTCAACAGGCAGACATCGATTGCCTATTTGAATTGGGTGGTATAATTTAGCTACCACCAGCGGCAAAATGTTTAGGAAAGGTAAATCTAATCATAAATATTTCCCATTCTGGTGCATTTCAAATAAGGAAGACCTCTGTGTGAAGTTGGCTACAAGGTGACACATCCGCCACATTATGTGAGGTCACATCAGGTTTCATTTGGGTGTTAGGAGAAGATCTGACTTGACATAAACAGATGCCAAACAAAGTGCTAGGGCAATTTCACCAGGTGCCAGTGTATTAAGCTAGACAGACAACGGAGACTCGATGCCTGCATATGTCCACTAAATCTCTGCTGCTGGTGGGTCTTTATCAATATCGCTTCATCAATATCCCCAACAATTCTTAGCAGAATCAAGAATCATGGCCTTGAAAGAGACCTCAAGAAGTCACTTCATCTAGAAACCCTGAAACAAGGTTATTGATTAAAAGAAGTATGGTCTGGCTTATTTATTGAATGAATAAATGAAGAAAAAAAAAAATCATCTCCACCTTCTATCCCCTGAGGGCTACTTTGCCCTGGGAGGATATGAGGGGCCGCCCCAGGGGTTTAAAGCCAGCCTGATCCACTCATTTATTTATTATTTATATGCTTCCCACTTCTAACAGGGATTTGCAGCAGCTGATAATGAAAGACCCCCAACAATAAAGAGCCTTATCCCCTGAGATCCCTGGCAGGATTGTGCTTTCACTCTCATGATCATTAGGGGAGGAAAAAAGGTACAAAATGGCTATTTGCATAAAATGTTATTCCAGGACTAAATAAACCAGGCAGAGGCAGACTCTGCTCATTTGTTCTTTGTCAAATATTGATTCAGTACATTCCACATGGAAGTGCTGTCAGGCAGATTGGAGGTGACAGATATGAATCACGAGTGAGCCCTGCCTTACCCTCAAGAAGTTTCCACATTAGAGGAAGGAGCCTAGGAAAAGGGAATGCGACAGTTATGTGTGTGGACAAGACACAAACCTCTCCCCTCCACCCCCATCTCCCTGTGCCAGATAGGAGAGATCAGAGCTGGGAGGGAGCTGCAGGCAGGTGCAGTGGAAAAAGGTCAGAGACATTGCATCTGCTCATGGCGTGTCCTAAAGAAAAAAAACAAAACATTAAAGTAGACAGAGCTGCATGCAAAGCTGTGAAGGAGAACTCAACTTTCTTAGACACCTCTCTGCCCTTCTGGCACTCTTTGACTCCTCCACCCTCCCCCATTTCCTTCCTACCTGGACAAGTTAAGTCCTAACTAGAGGCCCAATGCAGGGAAATTCATGCAAGTGTAGGCCTTCCTTCCCCCGGCTGCCGACCCCAGCTTTGTCAGGAAGGACATTTAGAAGACGTATGGTCTAATTATCATATTACCCTTTTATTATTATAGATGCTGTCACAGCTGCTTGTCACACAACTTCCCAGAAGACTGGAATGCCTTCGTGGTGACAAGTCCTAAGATAAAAATGCCCATTTCTATAGGACTCTGCTATCTTCTGGCTATCACAAAGAACAGCGATCAGAACCCTTATCAACACCAATGCCAGTTTGTTACAAGCCATGCCTGGGGAGCATCTGGTGTAAATTGAAGATCATGCCTGGGCACCAAGGAAGTAACCCTGCAAAATATGGGCTCCTGGAAGCCTGTTGTTGGAATGAGAGATTTTCTCAAATCCGGGACTCAAACAACTCCCAGCCCTGTGTACCTAGAAGGCAAGGTGTCTCTGGAGAAACATCCTTGGAGGGTTTCACTAGCAAAAGGTCTGCCCTACCTCCTAGTAAGGGGGAAGAAAGAGACTCATCAGCTACAGACCTTTATTTCATGGGGCAGTAGTTGTTAAATGTTAGCTTATATAAGTATTCCACAGGAAGCTTTAAAACATGCTGATTCCAAGGCTCCATCCTTGAAAACTGTTTCTTCAGGAGGTGTGAAGTGAGTCCTGGAATTGGAATTTTTAACAATTATCACAGCAGTCTCTGAGGAGGGGAAATGAGGGCCACCCTTGAGATATATTGCCAAAGGGATGAATATTCTAAGAGGAGGTCCAGAAAAGCAGGACTTATGTTTACCTTATTCATAGATGAACTCCTAGCACCTAGAACAGTGCTTAGCTCAGGTTAGATAGTCTTTAAATATATGTATTAATGACTGGGGACTTGCCCTTTCTCCTTGCACCCTGTTGGAGTTTAGGACTTGGCAATATTTTTGGTGAATGGTAACTTTGGAGAAAGTTACAAATGTCTACACAAAGGACTCTTGATCATGCAGATGTGGAATGAGGTGGTAGAGAACCAGTCTAGAATGTGAGAGTCGAAATACCATACGGGTCTTGCCCCTCCCTCAATAAGTTGATAGACTGAGGGTGTGGGGCCAGATGGGCAAGAAACACTGGATCCTATCCCGAGAATCAGGATCTGCTTAGCATCTTACCACTCGACCTGCTCCCAAGCCTTCTGGAGGCAAGAAGGTCCACAAAGAGAAGTAGAGACAAGGCAGGACTTCAGGACTGAGGAGGAGCAAGAAGCAGAGCCTGTGTGCTCCAACCCACAGGGGACACTGAGCAAGCTCCCAGCACCACAAGATAGTGGCAGCTGCCTCTTCTGCTTAGTGTAGAGCAAAATCCCAAGGAGGCTGCTTTTGGCCAAGGCATTTACCCTGTGGCATGTAGCCTGTTGTCGGGTTAAATTTATTCTTTTGTCTTCTGACTGGCTTTGATAAAAGACAAGTGTCAGTCCGTCTAAGAAAAGAAAATCCTACAACTTCTTTCAATGACTCATTGCTGGGCCTTTTAATCCACTGTCAGAAAATTCTTATACCTTCTGTCTGATGTCAGGTGAGCAGGAGAACAGAGATAGCAATCCCCGCATCCACTGACTACATCATTATGTTTCTTAAAGGCCTGCTCGGGTGGGTGGACCTGCTCTAAGCAAGACCGGCTGCCTTACAGATCTTGCTAACCTCTATGACAGCTCAGTTGACATTTTGTCTGGTCTATTTTCCTTTCACCAGTGGAATAAGACAGGACATTGGACATATCCTGGTTAAAATGGACTACTTTCCAATCATCATGCTTGAGGAAATAATAAATAGATCCAGAATCTGTTTTGGGCAACCTGGGAAAACTCCCCAATCAATTTCTTCTTCCCCAGAGTTCAAGTGAAGGTTTCACGTAGGGATTGCTGCATATATATGCCTGTGCCCATGCAAAAAGATGCGAGACCTCGGTTCTGTCTGACTTGGTATACAAAGGCTACGTTCTCCAGACCTCAGATATACATCTGACAATAGAATGAGCTCAAATGTGACCTTCTCAGAAGGTTTCCATGGCCACGAGGTCTAAAGGAATTCCTCTGCACCCCATCCACTCTCAACCTTCATTTTTCAAAGCACTCATCATTACCTGGGATGATCTTGCTTATTTGCTAGTTTGTTTGCTTGCAAATAGTTCTGCTATAATATGGCATGAGTTCCTAAAAATCAGCGTGTTATGCAAAATTGCACAATATAAACCACTAGGCTTATGGGGAATATGAGGTTGTGAGCCCAACATTCAAAAACTGCATCAGTTAAATGTTTATAAAACAAAATGAGAACAATTAAAATGGCAGCATATATATATATATATATATATATATATATATATATATATATATATAGTATGTATTGGCCAAGGCATACATAAGCACTACAATATATATGTCAGTTTATCTTAAAAAACACACCTGAAGTTTTACTTGTGGAAGAGGGCATGGGGAGGGTTTCAGCCTGTGAGTTTTTATGAAGTGGTAGAAGAAAGGTTATGTGAAATCAGATGGACAGCTGTAGTTCCAGATGTGGCTCATAACACACTCAGCGACTTGAGGTGGCTGGTGGACATTTGAGGTGTGTTTTATGCCCAGTTTGTATAGTTCCATGTGACACAGTTCAGCTGGGTGAAATTTCCTATCTTCTATTGTTTCTCATAAATGAAATCATGCATAAGCAAATATGAAATTCTCATTTTGCACAAACTGTTCCCTAAGATATCAGTTGCTTTTCAATAAATTTGTTTTCAAAACAAACATTATTGGAGGTCTCATAGCATTTGTTTGTTCCATGTATTAGGATTTAAGCTCAATGAGATCAGGGAAATTTTCTGTTTTATTCCTTGCTATATTACCAATATCTGAAGAGTCTGACAACAGTAGATTTTCAATCAATATTTATTGAATAAATGAATGAATAGATCTTTCTTCAACTTTTCTCCCCCACATACTAGTTATAGCTTGTCAAAGATTACGGTGATCCTCATTGGTGTGGTGGTTGCTTTTGGTGAATGAAGTAATTAGTCAGATGAGAGAGGTTTCAAAATTGCTGTGCCGGGGGACATATGTTCTCTGAAGATAAATACAGGAATAAAAATAAAAACAACACTACTGCGAATTACTGTGATTTTCACCTAAGTCCTTCTACTTTTGTAGCCATGAAGATAGCTAAGGCTCCTTCTATGTGTTACAAATATCTGATTCTAATTATGGACTGTTTCAAAGAGTCAGTGCAGAACTATAGGTGAAGGCAGGATTCCAAAACCTTACACAGAACTCTATGTTATGTGCAAAGGCACCTGTACTTCATTCCACAAGGACTGAAGGAAGCCTCAAAGTCTAGCTGTAAGCAGGCAAATTTGCTGGGAAACTCTAGCTTCTGTCCCTACTTTCCATATCAGTGTGTCTCAAACCTAGAATTTAATCACTTTTCGACTATGTCAGAGAACAGAATTAGAAGTGGCTTTGAAAGGTCACCCCAGACAGGTGGGTTATGTCATATTCCTAAGGGGTTTGAAATTGTTTAAATTTCAGGGAAATTGTCTAGAACGACTAAGTAAAAGGTCAAATCAAAAAGCCCCCAAAGAGCGAAGGAATGCTCTATCTTCTAAATTTTCTCTGATTTAAATTTGGAACCTAAGAAAATGTGCCAGAAAATCCAAATGTTGTGGTTGAGTTGCTTTGGGTTATCAGGCAAAAGAGGGAATATTTTGTTATGATTCTTTACTTCCTCAGTAACTGCTCAATCTTATGGAGAGTTGAGTGGAGTGGCAAAGTAATTACATGGTGAGTACCATATATTTACGATTATTTATGTTTTCTAGATTGGAGTAGAGGGTAATTATTTTTGGTCTTATTAAGTGCAAATTACCAAGTAGTCTTCAGGAACATGTAATTACTATATACTGTAGTCACATGCCACTTACCAAGCAAAATGAATGCACTGAAGATTTTATTTAATACAAGCAAAACGAGGCATATAGTTTTCTGTAGCAAAGTGTTTTGGGAGCAGAAACAGAAGCATTCCCTCTTAACTTAGAGAGCCCTACCCTGCAAGGTGAGGTCTCAGAGTCCGTGTCTTCAGCAAATGCCCGAGGGGCTTCAGGTGCTTACCACAGTGAGAACCACCTGCCCAAGGTTCATAAAATACTCTTACCAGCAGGTTAACTTCTAAATACAACAGACAGGAAAAACCAGGGTCCTTTGTGGCATAAAATTTTCTGTATTTGATTTACTAGTTTGTGTTCTTCTTAGATTGTACTTTGAGAAGTATCCTTAATCCCACTGTTACAAAGATAAAGACATGTTGAGAATTCCCTTTGAGTTTTCCATTACATGTAGATCCTCTATGTTCAAATCAGTTTACTTTCACACACACACACCATACACAATCTGAGGGACAGCAGGAAGAAGGCCAGAGTGATTTGCCTCATGGACAGAACAAGGACAGACTTTATTCAACAGACACGTCCTGAACACTTACTCTATGAAATGTACAGATGGTCCCTGACTTATAATAATTTGACTTAGGATTTTTTGACTTTATAATGATACAAAAGTGACATGCATTCGGTAGAAACCGTGTTGAATATTTTCTTATGATGCTGGGCATCAGTAGCCACAGCTCCCAGTCAGCCATGGGAGCAGGAGGCTAAGCAACTGATACCCTACAGTGTACTGTGTGGCTGTGTATTGTTTTGGATTTTGTGCTTTGTGTTTTCATATCCACCGTATCTATGAAATGCCCAATATGTGTTGTGTCTCCAGCTTCTGGTGAGAAGAAGAAGGCAATTACTTCTTGAGATAAAACTCAAAGTAACTGCCCAACTGTAGGCTAATGTAAGTGTTCGGAGCACATTTAAGGTAAGCTATGCTAAGTCATGCTGTTCAGTAGGCTAGGTATAGTAAATGCATTTTCAACTTAATGATACGCTCAATTTATAATAGGTTTATTGGCAATAATCTCATTGTGAGTTGAGGAGAATATGTAATTTTACTTTCTATACCTACTTAATTCATAGGCCTTATTTCCATAATTAAGAAAGACCATCAGAATGGTTAAGGTCAAAGTATCTGGAGTCAGGGGACCCCAATCTCACCATTTACTACTTAGGAAACCATGGATTCTATGGTCTGAATGTGTCCCTTCCATGGCCAAGTCTTATGTTGAAATCTTAACCCCCAAAGGTGAAGACTTGAGTAGATGGGGCCTTTGGGAGATGATTAGGTCATGAGGGTAGAGCTTTCATGAATGGGCTTAGTGCTCTTATAAAAGACACCCCAGAAAGATCCCTTGCTCCTCTGCCAGGTGAGGATACCATGAAAAGTCTGCCACCCAGCAGAGGGCCTTTACCCAACCATGCTAGTGCCCTGGCCTCAAACATCCAGCCTGCAGAGCTGTATGAAGTAAACTTCTATTGTTTATACACCACCCAGGCTGTGGTACTTTGTGATAGCAGCCTGAACAAACTAAGACAATGGATAAGTTACCTCTGTGGCTCACTTTCTTCATTGTAAAATAGGAATAATGATGCCGATCTCAGAAGGTGACTTCAGGGAAAAAAAAATACAAGAATGCAGGCAAAGTATGTAAAATTCTGCTGCCATCTAGAAAAGCCTCAAAAATTAGCTAGTATCGATGTATTAAACATAAAAATACTACAGTTATATATTTGGCACTTGGCGTTTTCTTCCTTATTCCCATTTTGAGAAGAAAATCAATAAAACAATTTTTATACTTATCTTTCCTCTCACATTTTAAAAACTCCAACCGCACTGAACTGACAGGCAAGAGTAGAACATGCTTTGTCCTTGACGAGGCAGAGAAAAGGTTAACTTTTTGACTTCAAAAGAAGCCAGCTGGAGAAGCAGACTGTCGGCTAATGGTAAAGGAGGGGCAGCAAGAACTAATTTTAGCCATCATCCCTCAATCACTGTCCAGCTCCCTCACACCCGCCCCCTGCCTGGCCCCATCCTCTCTGGACAGGGAGGTGGACGATTATTTCCCCAGGACACCCTCCATTCCAAGAGGACGTGAAATAATTCCCCAGTGACCCACTACCTCTTAGCGATGCTTATGGCCCAGCTTAAACAACATCCTGAACACCATAAACACCAGCTGTCTATCATTTGCAAATCATCTTTGTCTTTTTCTCAGAAACACTCATGCAACCATGTGCCTTCCCTGCCATCTTTTGTTGAAAATGATTTTTTTTTTTTTTTAGAAATGTGAAGCATTGCTGTAGAAGTTGAAAAAGTCCAGATACGCTTTAACTTGGCCTTAAAGTAAACAGGGATGAGGCGAGCAGAGATTAATGATGCTTGCTAGGGTGAACCCATGAGCTTGCATAACTTTTTTCACTCTTACTGTCGAAGTGAAAATATCAGGGGGAAAGAAGTGAAATTATGCAAATAAATATTATATTTCATGAACCTGACTTCTTCTGGAAAGATTGTGAAATAATATATATTTGTGAAGCGGCCAACATTTTTCACTTACTAATGCTTATAATTAAGACAAAGATTCTAACTCAAACAACAACAAAAAGACCTTGCTTGGGGAATAGAAGCATAAACAGAAACACAATTAATGCTTTTGCTGACAGCAGGTTTCTTCTGCAGGTAAAAGCAAGCATGCCACGTGTGAATAAACACTGAGAGGTATTTTTGTAAGTACCCAAACATGCATGCACATAAAATATGATCACAGGCGACGAGAGCTCAAAAACAAAAGGGAACATTTGACTGCTCAGATATGAAAACCACATGAGCTCATTTTGTTCCAGATTGATAAGCAACACGGAAAAGACTTGGATGGCACAGTCTGGACACAGGAAGAATGGAAGAGGATTATTCCTTTTCACAAGCCAGAGACAGCCCTCCTTGAGAGTATTCTGCTAGTGCCTCGTCCAGGCCCAAGCAGTAGGCATTTGCATAAAAGAAGCCTTAGAATCGCAGCACAGAAAGAGGCCTTAATGGTCCTCTAACCCAATCCTAGATTCATCAGGGGAATGAACATCCTGGTAATGGCTGGTCTAGTTGCTTCTGAGTCCAGTGATGGGCAAGGCTCAGACAAGGGCGGTCTTTATATGGGACCAGGTACTGAGATAAATTCATCCAAGTGGGGAGCTGATCAGAGTACCTCATCTCTGTCCCTCCACACTCATCATCATCATCATCTTTCTTTTGAGTCTGAAGCTACAAGTGGGGGCTTGCCTTGGTGCTGGGCCCAGATTAGCCCTATTTGTGGGTATGTGTCTCTTAGCCTCATTTATCTGTGATGGGAAAATGTGCTGAGTTCAGCTGCACTTGGACCATAGTCTTAAGTCATTTTAGTTTCTCATCATTTCAGTTCTAAATCTCTTTACTCTGAACTTAAAAAGAGCAAATTCCCAACTAGATTCTAAACATTACAAAAAGTGGGTTTCAGTTAAATAAAACATAAGTATAAATAATAAATTAGTTCATAGATTTTTTTTTAAATCATGGTCAATTAGTAATGCTGTTTTTAAAAATGCAGTTTAAAGGAGGGATATCATTCCAAATCATTTTGTCATACAAAAGATTTGTGATGAAAATGTTTCATTTGGGTCCATCCAGAATTTTCTCTATCATGCCTCTTAATCCAGCCAGGCTGGAAAACCTGGGAGCAGAAGAGATGGTACGCATTTATTTAAACAATATGTATTGAGTCCCTACAATATGTTCTCTACAGTTAATTTTCAAATCTGCATGCCCTTTTGTCAGCTGTATATCTGCAGAGGTGAGATAACACAAAGCTATTGATTTCTTTGTGAGATCTTCTGGAGGCTACCTCAAAGCCTTTGCTGCTAGGGCATCTTGTACTTGCCAGCTTCCATCCACCTGCAGTTCTGGTTTTTTTTTTTTATTAGTAGCCCAGATTCTGCAGGCCTGCTTCACACCTGGGTTTTCTGGATACTTCAGCTAAGACTATCTTGACTCTCCTAATGACCTTATTTCCACCCCCTCCCTACCCAGCAGCCTTATAATACTGTCTGTCTAAGAAAGACTATGTGGTGGGAGAAAGTTATGCATACTCTGACCTTCTTTCAGCACTCTCAAAAGAATCAAGACAGATTGGAATAGATTACTACATAATTGATACAATTAATTCTTCTCAATGAATGGAATGACTATGGTGCCCACAGCGGCCTTTCCATCAGCTCAGGGATCTGATCGCCAGATCTGGTTTCAGTTCATATATATTGCTGAGCAAACACCATTTGAAAGTCTTCTCAGTCAATAAATATTCTGGCATCATATTTTTAATGTTACGCTTCCTTGTCAAGAAGATAAAAATTCTTTGGATTTTATCATCTGAACTAGGATTTTAGCCAACACTGAAATCGATTAGTCACTTACAGGGTAGATCAGTGTATTCAGTTCCAAATAAGACCAAACAAATACAACTCTGAATACTGATCATTCTTAATATCGTGGAAGAAACAAGGAGACGCCAGAGCCCTGAGGATGAGAGCAGTCTCTAGCCAAAAGAACTTAGATCTTGCTCGATAATTATCTGATCCTATTACAGTTTTCAACACCCATCAGGTATTTTGCTTAATGATTAAGATAATTATCAACCACACAGCTCTAACGCATGCCTGGCACCATGCTGTGGATTTCATCTCACCAATTCACAAATGCCCCACTGGCTAGGTACTGTTATTCTTCCCATCCTTATCAAAACAAAGATCAAGTGACTTCTCTAGTGTCAAACAAAATTTAAATGCAGCTTGTCTGACACCAGAGCCCAAGTCTTTGAGTGCTGGGTCTGGAAATCTCAATCCCTTGAAATGACGATAGGCTCATAAGAATGGTGCACTATGTGGGAAATGGAAATCCATGAAGAGGAGAGCCAGGTGCCGACTGGCTTTGCCACAGAAGACTTGATGGCTTTGTCCTGGGTAGACATAGTGGAGTACGGACAGCATCAGTGGTGAGGGATGCAGTAAAATCCAAAGGATGGAGTTAGGAAATGGATAAGGTGATTCGGATGCCACTTAGATGCCAACGTTGAAAGACTGAGGGTTTATGGTTGGGTAGGTAGGCCTTATTCCTGAGGAAATTTAAAACCAGGCTGCGTTCAGACATGGTTTGTTAGTTGTAAGGAGTCTGGGTGATGGGAAGCCAGGGAGATGTTTTAATAGTGGCATTTTAGGAAGATTCAGGGCCACGTTAGCTCTGAGAGGGAGGAAAGGAAGATCACAATGATATATCACAGTCATCTCAGTGAGACGCATGAGGGCCTGGAGTAGGGCATGGCAGAGGACTGGACAAGATGGGAATTTTCATGAGATATCACACAAGGAGAAATGATAGGACTTGCCTGATGAATATAAGTTACTTTAGTAATTATAAGAACAGTATTTAATTCAACAAAAATCTGTCATGTTAAAATAATTTCTATGTTGTGGGGGTTCCTAACACATTCTTTAGCATGATTTTATAACTAATACTTGCCTGTTTCATACAGTATATTTTTAATGTCTTACTTTATTTTCCAAACTTTGTTTTGTAGAATAAAAACTTTATGAGTTGCCAGTTGTTTTAAAAATGTTCTTATTAATTGGTAATATTTTGTTTTAATTAAGCATATTATACAGTTCAGCTGTTGATTTCTGTTACATTAAAACTTTTTAATGGGTCTTTGTTTCTTTGATTTACAAATTCACAATTCACTTATAAATTCACTCTTGTCCCCATGATTTTGTGCTGATTATTTCTTCCTGAGTTTAAGGTATCCTGCAAATTATAATATGCTTTTAGATTTCTTTTTATCCCACCCAATGCTTATCAAACTGTTGGGCATATAGAACATTTAATAATTCAGTTATTAATTTGATTTTACAAACAAGACTTTATTTCTTTCCAATGTCAAAATATAAATATTTAATATTGTTTTTCTAGTGCTCTGGTTTGACTTACCTTTAGAATGCAATTCCAGGAGGACAGTGTCTGCCATATGTGGCTTTATGTCTCTCTTAATATCAGTACAGTGTCTGACTAAGGTTGAAGAAGCATTCATTGAAAAAATGAGTGATTTATTTGCTTGAAAATATTTTCTTATTAAAAATAATGAATACAGGTTTCCAAATATCTTGACTTCCTAGAAAAGTAATAATACATATTCAATGTTTGTGTTTTTCTTTTTAAAAATATGTTGTTATTTATTTTATTTTATTTATTTATTTTTAAATATATTTTATTGATTTTTTTTTACAGAGAGGAAGAGAGAGGGATAGAGAGTTATAAACATTGATGACAGAGAATCATCGATCAGCTGCCTCTTGCACATCCCTTCTGGAGATGTGCCCGCAACCAAAGTACATGCTCTTGATGGGAATCAAAGCCGGGACTCTCCAGACCACAGGCTGATGCTCTATCCACTGAGCCAAACCGGTTTCGGTTGTTGTTATTTATTTTAGAGAGAGAGAAATGGAGAGGGAGAGAAACATTCATCAGCTGACTGCTGCATGCTCCCCACTGAGGATAGAGCCCACAACCCTAGGCGTATGGCCTGACTGGGATGGAACCACCAACCTCTCAGTGCACCGGAAGACGTTCAACCAACTGAGCCACATAGCCTAAAGCTGTTTTTGTTTTGTTTTGTTTTGTTTTGTTTTTTTCTGGTACTGGAAGGAACAACTATGTGTGCTTGTGTGTTTGTACATCTATGTACATGAATGCATGCAATTTGATTCTTAGTGTGTCACTAGAGAAGGGCCTGTTTGTAGAATCAATCCTGGCTGTCCAGGAAAGCAGCAGAGGGTGGTAAGCATCCTTTGGAAAGGTGGTGTTAGAGGTGTGCCCCAAAAGAAGGACTCGGGTCTACCACAGCCTCTGTGCTCAATCCAGAAATTATCATCTCCAATAAAATCTTCTGTTGCAAGACACCAGCAGTCTAAGTAATAAAATAATAAGGTTTTGTTATTACTGTACACCACTATGTCTAGCCAGAACAAAGCCATCAAGTCTTCTGTGACAAAGCCAGTCTGCACCTGGCTCTCCTCTTCATGGATTTCCATTTCCCACATAGTGTACCATTCTTATGATCCTGTCGTCATTTCAAGGGATTGAGATTTCCAGACCCAGCACTCAAAGACTTGGGCTCTGGTGTCAGAGAAGATACAATAAGTTTAAAAATGACAAAGATATGAGCACACAAATAATGTATTTCTAAAAATAGTTGAGGCTTAAAAGTCTTTTAAAAATTAAAAATGATCTAGGCCTCTCATTTGATATATATTTGGTCAGAGGAAACTAGTCTCCATTATAAATTCATTGTTAGAATCTGTTGGATCTAGTTGGTCCCTGGAGATGACATATAATCCTGGGACGACCATGTTAACTGGATGGCCTTTGTTTCCAGGAGCGCATGCTGTCTTTGATCATGAAGGCATTTCTCAAGCAGAAATTTTCAGTCTTACCCGGAGTCAGGAGCGATGCTGTGCTAAACCTATGACAATATGTAATTTGGCTTCTATTGCTATAATATTTTGAACTAAATATTGGATAGGAAACTCAGCTCCAAACTGAAAATAACAGACTTTGTTTTTCAAGGACTTTTTGCTAGAATAACAAATCATCATTTTGTTAGTTCCAGGTAAGTATGAACTAAGGAATGTGTCGGCACATGCACACACGCACGCGCACACACACACACACTTAATCTCGAATGTTTAATTTTCAGACCCCATATTTTCACAATTTAACCAACATTTAGCAATTTCCTATGCCTTACCCCAAAAATGATCTTACAACGTTTTAATGTTTGTGTTTCTTATGAACATTATCTAGTGTCCATGGAACTCTAAATATGCTTAAACCACAGCTGTTAAGTGAAACTATTCAACAGAATATTTGCTGCCATGCTTTTTCAGGAAACCGTCCCCGCCACAAAAGAGTTCTCAGCATCAGATATTTAGCTTTCTTAAACCCAGATTAAAGATCAGTGATAATTCTGGGGTGTTTTAAATCACTCTTCAGTGATAAACCGTTAATTCAAAGTAATTAGTAACCAGAATTCAAAGGCCTTCCCTTTGACCTAATGCAATGCTCTGAACTCAAGAATTCTCTAATTAGACAGCAAAGATATCTGCAACTGGCCAGTGATAGCAGTGACCACTTATATAAATTCCAGGAACATTAGCCTCCGAGATATCCTTTGTTTTAATTCTCAAATGCTTTTTGCAAATTAGGCTCTGTGTTTTGTTTTTGTTGGGGGGAAGGGGGAAATGTTCTTTTCCCCCCTATTCCAGTTACAGACTATAGCTCCACTCTTAAAACTGGCCTCAAATACATTCCAAATAACTGGGCTGAGGAGTGGGAAAGGAACTTATGACCCTGTCAATTAAATATAAAGTGATGGTGCATGTGCAAGATAAAGATTGACACAGCTTGCAGACAGGCAGGAGGGGTGGGCGGGAGGGGATTCAGATGGAGTCTGCTGTTTTCTTCCATTTAAGATTATACTCGGCCCACATTTATGTCAGCGTTTGGATCTGATCATAGGGTCCAAACTCCCCAGCCCCAGATGTCTGTTTGGCTGAGCACAAAAGCATCTGCACCTCGGCGACTCTTCAGAGTGGCTGAAACATGCTGAGCGCCTCTCACAGCTTCAGGCCACTCCATCACTGCGGCTCCCCTGGCCTCTTCCCACCCGTTAGCGCTCAGGCTGGAGTTTGCTGTGTCTTTTGGCCACAACTTAATCATTTGGGACGGCACAGTCTGGGAAGAGCTGCAAAGTACCCCTCTTTGTCTTGCATCGAGGGACAGCCTCTTGGACTCAGAACTGAAAGGAGTACAACTCTGGTATTGGGATGAGGGTGGGGGTAGAGTTGGGGGTGGAGGAGCATGTCGATGACCAGCTGAGGCCAGGACGAGGGTCATGGAGGGGTGAGGTGCTGAGACTCACCAGCCTTGGCTGAGAGGAGGGAATGATCAAATTAGAGGCCCGATCCTTTATGATACGGAGAGCCCCCAGGAAGTCTCATCCGTCAAGTGGTCAAGTGGTAACCTACTTTTCTTTCTTTCAGCCTGATGTACATTAACAATAGAGAAAAGCCAAAGGAGATTTAACAACTTGTGGCTTATTTAAATATTTACATTTAAACAAAGCAAACACACACACACACACACACACACACAACACACACACAATTGTACCATCTGCACGGTAATTATAGGATGTACGACATATATATCATTGTAGAGTTCGCTGTGTGCAGTGTGATCTGGTAATGGGTCACAAATTAATTTGAAGCCTGAATTATTACTTTCAATTTAGTCAGTATACCCCTCCCCCAACTGCATGCATCGCTTCACTTGAGGATGACATCAAAAGCCTGCTCCAGGTGAGTAATGGCTTCACGGGCCACCTGCACGGGGCCGGGCTTGAAGCCTCCGGCCAGCCCAAGGGCTTCATGAATGTACAGGTCTCTGCATTTCCTCAACCAAAAGGCACAACAAGTGACTGCTGGGGCAACAGATGGGGGGGGGGGGTGAGTAGGTCAGCAAAGGGCTCTCAGGATTTTGTTGTTAAAAAAAAAAGAATGAAGACACAGGGAAACGTTGCTCTATGTTGGTAATTTTCAAATTGTTGCAAAAACATCCACAACATGACAATTCATTTAAGTATGAATGTGTGTGTATGATTATTTTCCATGTGCTTTCTTTCCCAGCTATCACCTGTTTAAATGTGTATAGATTTCTCAGTTTGACCGTCTTTTTCTTAGTAATTTCTTCCATGCCCCTCCACAGCTACTATAAATCTGGTGGCCAGATAATTCAGAACAACAAGTTTCAGCTTCCAAGGATGATCTCATCCTAGAGAGAAAAGGGAAGCCAACGTTTTTCACACCTTGTTCAAAAGAGCAAAAGGTGAGGGCTCTTCCTTTTCCTTTCTCTGCAACACCTTAATGCTTTCTCCTCAAATTAACAATATTGTCTATTTCCCTCCAAAACTCAGATTTTTTTTGGGGGGGGGTAAGGAGTAAATGGCTACCCTTTACTGGACATTATCAGGTGACAGGCAGTGTATGAATTACTTTGCATGCATTAGCTCATTGAACTATCATAACAACCCTGGGAGAGGTATTCGTGACCATCACTTTCCAGATGTGCAAACTGAGGTTTGGGGAGGTTAACTGACTTTCTCACAGTAATACAGTTTAAAGTAGTGCAGTCCAGATTTGAGCCAGGCACTTCTGATCTCACAGCCCCCACTTAGTATTAGAACAGAATGGCCTGCCTAAGTTCTCTAGGTGTTTTCTTGGCCCCGCAGATGTGGAGACTTGTCTTGGGCTCTGTATCCTTGATTCACATACATTTTGCCATTTAATAACCTAGAGTTGGTCCAAAGCACACCCCAGCCTTCCCTCTCCACTGTTTCTTCCTCTGCCCTGTTACCTGCCTCATGCCCTTTCCATGCATTACTGCTGGCAAGAAAGGATCTCTCTCTTCTTACTCATTGTGGCCTGGGTTGGACTCATCATGAAGTTAGCAGAGCAGGTGGAGGCCTGAACACCGTAATCTAAAGACTTTAGGGATACCCTCTCTTTCTTGTGGATCCCCAAACTCACTCTATTTTATTGCTAGAAGTGACCTCAAACCATCACCTCATCCAGCTATCACCTTTGTCAGGTGTCAGACATTATCTCAATTTTGAGGATGAGGTCATGGAAACTCCGAGTTTATATAACTAACCCAAGGTCCTGGACTAAGGAAGTAACTCAAAGGCCTAAAGCCCTGTTATGATATGCTGCTTCTTTTATTACACTCTGAGAATATTTCTTTGGGGGTTTTGAAATACTTAAAACACATTTAAACTTTTATAGCTCAGTTGAAAACTAAGAAACTAAAAAAATACAAAAATACAAGTATATCTGAGGTAATAGGATTGACAGCCAAGAGTAGAGGGAGAGAGGGTCTAAAGGGAAGTGAAGAGATAAGGAAGAAAAATTTCCTGACTTCCTTCTCCGCACTGAGTTAAATATATTTTGCATTTCTAATTGTACTTTTCTGGCACTTTATTAACAATGATGGAGGTAGGAAAAAGGGAAAGAAATGGAGCAATATATAATACATCACACATTTGTTATCTCACTTAATTTCTCCCTCAAAAAACCTTCACAAAAAACAAACAAACAAAAAAACACAACATAACCCCCCCCCCCACACACACACACAAAACAACAATGAAAAACAAACAAAAACACTAAAAAGTAGGGGCAGGACTCCAAAACTTTATCTAAAACACTTGTGGTTAGATGTCTCCCAGATAGATGATTGTTCAAATTTTAGAAAGGCAGCACAGTACATGGATCATAAATTATAAAACATTCCCAACAGCATCTGGGATAGCATCCTGTAATCAAACACATTTGTATTTCTTCAGCCAAAAGCATGAATATTCTCATTAAGTGGAATTAAATGAAGACTATAAATAGCCTCTCAGTTCAAGGAAGGTTTCGCAGCCAACCAAGTTCAGATCAGGTCAGGTTTTGACATCAAATGAGTTATATATAAAAAATGGCTCTGCTTGGAGAGATTTCTGGGAACCTGAAATTGCTGATAAGGGACTGAGGATCTACATTAATATCCTGCATTATAGTATCACAAATAAAGAAATAGAGGCTTAGAGTTTAAGTAATTGCCTAGGTTCCCACAGTTCCATGCCAGAAGTGGGGTTGGAAAGCAAAACCACCATCTCTTCTCATTCTGGGGAGGGGGAGGGGGTCTCTTCTCTCAAGGAGATAGAGGACAAGTTTACATGGGCAGGCTGACACTTGTGTTTTTTATTGTGAATTTATTCCAGGAGACTTTGCATATCATTATGTATGTGGCCCACAGACTAGAGGCCCATGAATGAATGCCAGGGCTTATAAATGAGCAATAGAGGAGAGGGCATGGAGATGCCATACTAGTAAGGGGTCATGTCAGGTTTTTTTGATGTCATAGTTAAGATAGTGGTCAGAACCCCTCAAAGGAGGTATGACATAAGAGACGCTGATCACAAACTTATACTCACAAAACAGAGAGGCTTCTACCTGCCAACTCTCGTCATTGTCAGGGAGGGTGAAGGACAGCATGAGGGCAGTTCCTCACCTACTGCCAGAGTCATCCTTGGGAAAGGTGCTTGTGGTGGGGATGGATCTTTGTGATGGTAAATACCTTTGTAAATGTGACACTTTTATAAAGTCCATGGGCACTGGTGAAGCATCTTCCACGTGCCAATATAGTACTAAGAATGCAAAACTAAGGCAGGCTTATCTCCTGTCCTCAAGAAGAGAAAGAAGTGGTAAGGCACACAGAGACTTAATGTGAACACAAAGTAGACGCCGTGAAATAATTGGAAAGACGTGCTATATATAGTACAGATCTCTGATCCCAGTTCCTGACACAGCGCTTCTGAAATCTTTGTCGTTCTCTGGGTAATGGTAATGTATTTTGTTCTAATGGGGAGACTCTGGGTGGGCTTCTGGGTGAGGAATGTCACTGGAAACATCAAGCCATGATTATAAGCTTGGCATTTTCAGCCCCACCCTCTATTCTCTTGAGAAGGGAGAAAAGCTGAAAATGGAGCTAATGATCAATCATGCCCACATGATGAAGCTTCCATAAAATCCCATAAGTATGGGGTTGGGAAAGCTACCCAGTGGGTGGACATGGGAAGGTGCAGGGAGAGTGGTGTGCCTGGAGAGTGTATGGAACCTCCACGTTTCTGCCCGCATACCTTGCCCTGCTCTTCAGTTTCCTTTATCATAACTTTACATGATAAAACCTGTAAGGGTAAGTAAAATATTACTCTGTTCCGTGAACCACTCTAGCATATTATTCCAACAAATAAGGAGGGTTTTTTGTTTTGTTTTTTACAGAGAGGAAGGGAGAAGGATAGAGAGTTAGAAATATTGATGAGAGAAAAACATCGATCAGCTGCCTCCTGCACAACCCCTACTGGGTAGGTGCCCACAACCAAGGTATATGCCCTTGACCAGAATCGAACCAGGGATGCTTCAGTCAACACACTGACGCTCTCTCCACTGAGCCAAACCAGCCAGGGTTGAGAAGGGGTTTGTTGAATCCTCCAATCCATTGCCAGTTAGTCAGAAGCCCAGGTGACAAAATCCATCTGGGATTTTAATAAAAATTGCATTGAATCTATAGGTAAATTTGGAAATAATTGGAATAAAAAAGATAATGAGTCATCAAATCCAAAGAAATAAAACATTTGTCCTTTTGTTTATATCTTTAAATTTCTCAGCAATTTCATGTACTTTTTACTATATAAACCCATAGTTCTTATTAAATTTATTCTTAATTTACTTTATTACTTTTTATATTACTCTAAATAACATTTTTAAATTAATTTTTATTTTCAGTTTTATCTTTGCAGGTATATAGGTGAAATTGACTTTACAAATTGATTTTATTTCCTATGGTCTTGTCAAACTCCTTTATTCATTCTGGAGGCTTTTATTCCTTTTGTTATTCAATTAGAGCATTGGTCAAAGTTGAAGGGAAGGTGCATGAATGAACATCCTTGCCTTGTTCCTGATTTTAGGGGCAAAGCATTCAGTCCATCAGCATTAAGGATAATGTTAGCCATGGGCTTTGTCCTTTATCATATTGAGTAAGCTTTCTTTTCTTCCTAGTTTATTTAGAATTTTTATCATCAATGAATGCTGGATTTTGTCAATGCCTTTTCTGTGTCTATTGAAATTATCATGTGCTTTTTATCCTTTAGTCCAGTGGTTGGCAAACTCACTAGTCAACAGAGCCAAATATCAACAGGACAATGATTGAAATTTCTTTTGAGAGCCAAATTTTAAAAAAATATATATTTTATTGATTTTACACAGAGAGGAATTGAGAGGGATAGAGAGTTAGAAACATCGATGAGAGAGAAACATCGACCAGCTGCCTCTTGCACACCCCCCACAGGGGATGTGCCCGCAACTAAGGTACATGCCATTGACCGGAATCAAACCCGGGACCTTTCAGTCTGCAGGCCGACGCTCTAACCACTTAGCCAAACCAGTTTCGGCTAGAGAGAGAGCCAAATTTTTAAAACTTAAACTTCTTCTAACTCCACTTCTCCAAAGTGGTATTTTGAAAGCAGAAAGAGAAAATTGATTCGCCCAGGTTGGGGTATTTTGTGGAAGAGCCACACTCAAGGGGCCAAAAAGTCACTTGTGGCTCCTGAGCCACAGATTGCTGACCATGGCTTTAGTCTATTAATATGCTACGGTATATTAATTTATATATGTTATAAATGTACTTCCAGGGATAAATTCAATTTGGTCATGATTTTAAATCTTTTTTAATATTTTGCAGAAGTCAATTTTTGTTAAGGAATTTGGCATCTATGTATGTCCCTCTTTCTTTCTAGTAATATTTCTTAAGGTTTACTGGTATGTTAATTCTTTAAAATAGCCACATCTTTACTATGGTTACTGTTTGCATGGTGTATCTTTTCTTCTTTTTTACTTTCAACATATTTGTCTTTGAATCTAAAGCATGTCTCTGTGGAAGCATGTACTTCCTTTTAAAAAAATGAAGTCTGATTATCTCTGCCTTTTGAGTGAGATGTTTAGTCTACTCAGAATTATTATAATTAATAATATGATTGTATTTACATTTGTCTATTTACTATTTGCTTTCTGTTTGTCCCAGGTCTTTCTTTGTTCCTCTATTCTTCCTTTGTTCTCTTTCTTTATGTTAATTACATATATTTTGCTGTACTATTTTAATTACTATATATTATTATTATTATTATTATTATTATTTTCTTGGTGGTTGTTCCACTAAAATTATAATAGGGATCCTAACTTATCACAATATACTCAGAAAAATACTTAGTTCTTATAAAATATAGAAACTCTGTTCCAATATATCCTCCCCTGTTTTGTGCTATTGTGTCATATATAGCATATCTACATGTGTTATAAACTCAGCAATAATGTTTTAATTATCGCTCTAACAATCTTAACTATTTTAAAGAAATTAAGGAAAAATAAAAAATACAGTATAGAACACTTGATATTTTCCCACATTTGACACGTCAGTTACTCAAATTTTTATTGGTCTCTGGTGTCATTTCCTTTCAGTCCACGTGACTTCCTTTAGTGTTTACTATAAGCCATGACTCTTAGCAAAATATCCTTTTAATCTTTGTTTATTTAGAAATTTCTTTACTTCATCTTTATTTTAAAAATTTTTATTGTTATTGTTAATGCTCCCCCCAGGATATTTTTCCTATTGATTTTTTTTTTTTTTAAGAAAGAGTGGAAGGGAGGGTTACAAACATAGAGAAACATTAATATGAGAGAGACACATCAATTAGTTGCCTACCTCCTCCCATGCTCTGACCAGGACCAGGCATCAAGCCTACAATCTAGGTACATGCCCTGGACTGGGAAATGAGCCTGTAACCCTTCAGTCAGAGGGCCAATGCTCTAACCACTGAGCAATTCCTTCTAAGGCTCTATCTTTATTTTTGAAGGATTTTTTTTCCTGGAGATATATAGTTAACCAGATTTCTTTTTCTTTTTCTTTCTTTTTTTTTTTTCTTTTTCTTTCAGTTGAAGGTGCCATTCCAATGATTTTCTGGACTCAATTATTTCTGATAATAAAGCATCATTAATCATTCTTTTGTTTCTCATGAGTCATTTTTCTCTTGCTGCTTTCATAATTTTCTTTTCCTTAGAGTATAAATACTTAGCTTATACTGTCCAGAAGTAAATCTCCTTGGTTTTTTCCTTGTTTGTTTATTTATTTTGTTTGTTTTTTATGAGATTAATTGAGCTTCTTGGACCTATAGATGAATATTTTTAAATATTAAATTTGGGGCATTTTAACCATTTCTTCAAACATGCGTGCTCGCGCACATGTGTGTGTGTGTGTGTGTGTGTGTGTGTGTGTGTGTGTGCACAAAATTCATGCATGGGTGAGGGGAGTCCCTCAGCCTGACCTGCACCCTCTCCAATCTGGGAGCCCTCAGGGTATGTCCAACTGCCAGTTTATGGAAAGTGCTGATGGACATCCCTCTCACAATCCAGGACCTCGGGCTCCTAACCGTTCACCTGCCTGCCTGCCCTAACCACTCTGCATGCCTACCTGATCACCCTAACTTCCCCCCTCTACTGGCCTAATCCCCCTGACTGACCTGCCCTTCCAGCCTGATCCCCCTAACTGCCCTCCTTGCTGGCCTGGTCACCCCTAACTGACCTCCCTTGCAAACCTGATCTTTCCTATTAACTCTCTCTCTCTCTCTCTTTTAATATTTTCCCCTTCACACACAATTGTTGTATTTGACTTCCTTATTGGCTTCTCCCTGTCACATAATTTTTCTCTCACCTTTATGTAACCCTTTTCCTACTGACTCATCGTTTATAAACTGTTCTTTCCTCCTTATTTCCTCCTTCTATCCCATCATCCTTCTTCACATCTTTCTCCTACCCTTCCTCCATCCCCACATTCCTTCTTTCCTTTATCTTTACCCCTTACCTCCTTCCACGTTTCCTTCTCTCCCACCTTAATTTTTTTCTTCACTTCCTCCCTCGGAACTGCTTTGCTCCCTTCCCCCGTTTCTTCCTTCTTCCCATTCTCCTTTTAAGCTCTACTGGCTTCCCTTTAAAACCTTCTTTCCCTCCCTCTTTCTCTCTCACCCACATTTTTCTCTACTTACTTCCACTGTTTTAATATCTACCTACCTGCCTAATTATTCACTATCATTTATTTTTTCTTTTCTGACTCCTGCTTTTAAAATCTGTCCTCAGTACACAACTATACTTGATTTTCATTATAGTTCCTACAGTTCACTCACACATCCTCGTTCTTTCTTTAACTCTGTTCTCTACTGACTCCTTTATAAAGTTCTTCCCTCCCTCCTTTCCTTTTTAAAGCTTCCATTGTCAGGAGATGGGGGTGGTCATTAACCCCCAGCCCAGGACTCAGCTCTGGCCAGGTGTTCCCAACTTCCCCTCCCCTAGCCCCCCCTCTGCTGTCCTGCTCCCATTCCCTGCCCAGGACACCCTGCCCAGCTAGGGTAGTCGAGGCCCACACTGCCTGGGCATTGCTGCTGCCGCGAAACAGGAGCGCCTCCACCCAAAAGGCATTGGACTGTCCTCCACTCCGTCTTGGACCTGTGGGTACATCCCTGCCAACAGCTGCCACCACCTTCCTCCTGCATTTGGGTGGGGCTCCCCACTCCATGCAGTCTGCACCCCACCTCTTGCTGGGAGCACCTGTCCTGCACCCCAATGGTCAACACTCCCTTCAATGTGCAGAGTCCTTCCCTTTTCCATTCTGACGCCTTTTTCTTGCTCCCTTTCTATATTTCTGTTTATCCTCTCAGCCTGTCTGCATGCAGGCTTGCCTTCCTCTCCCTCTCCTTTATTATACCCTCCTATCATGGGTATACCCTCCTACTCAGGACCTTGCAGCTGCATGAGCAGAGGGCGGGGACACAGCCTGCTGATTCAGTTGTGATGTGATGCTGTAATGGACAAATTTGCATGTTCCTCTATTATTAAATTACATATATATAAAATGCTAATATGCTAAGTGTCCAATGCCCAAACAGTCACAATGATGCACAATGATCACCAAGGGGCAGATGCTCAATGCAGAAGCTGCCATGATGCTCACTGGCCATTTACAGAGAAACATCACCATGGACCTGGAGCCCACAAAGCAACACTTAGCTTCCCCCAAGTGGGACACAGACCCTGCCACCACACCAGAGCTACAGTCCACCAAATCACGCTGACACTGCAGAAACCACAAGGTGCAAAATGTGGCTTACAGCCTAGCCCAGCCCAGAAACGGTCTGCTATGGTACTGGCTAATGATGTCACTCAGCAATGCCTGGCTTCCTCTCCCTAGCAATGACTAGCACTCTTGGAGTTTCTTCAGCCTAGGAACAAGTCTTGATTTATAGCCATGTGTAAACAATTTCACATTTTAACCAAATGTCTGTGAAACATTTTCCTGTGCCTCATGCCATTTGATCCTAACAGAAGTCTTAGAGTAGGTAGATAGGAGACTCCGTGGAATCCTATTTGCTTTTCATTAGCTGGAAAATGGAGATTTACAAAGCTTAGAAACTTAACCCGACTGAAAATAAGTAAGAAATAGTGGACCTTGAAAATGACTTCAGAATTTCTCACTGTACCGAATATAGTCAAACACTGCTGCATTTAAATATTTCACCATTTATTCTCCCTGTGTGATCTACAATAATAAACTGTTTCATGTTGATATTTACTGCCGTGTTGCTGACAATTACATGAAAGAGAAGTTAGGGTGCTTCACTGGGCTGGAAAAGTTTAGCTAAATCAGAAAGCAGGTCTAATTAAACAAGTTTATTATATATAAAGAGTGGCCAGATTATTATGATCTCTGAACACATAATAATCTGGCCACTCATTGTATATACCATCTAATAAAAGAGTAATATGAAAATTGACTGTACCTCCACTACACACATAAGCCAATCAGGATCAAGTATGCAAATTAACCCAACCAAGATGGCTGTGGCCACAGAGCGAGTAGGAGGCTTGGGTTTCCCTGGTAATGGAGGAAGCCAAGCTTTCTGCTTGCCCTGGCCTGCCCTGGCCTGCACTCAAGGTTACAAAGTTTCAATTATAGAAGATAAATAAATCCCAACAAAAAAGGCTGTGGCCATGGGGCAAGCAAGAGGCTTGGGTTTCCCCAGCGATGGAGGAAGCCAAACTTCCTGGCCTACCCTGGCCTGCACTCAAGGTTGTAAAGTTTTAATCATGGAAGATAAATAAAACTTAGATAACAGGGCCTCCACTTGGGTCACTGGGGTGTGTGGCCAGTCTGCAAAACACCACAGGCCCCTCGTCCAGGCTGCCCCATTTCCCAAGGGAATCTCCACCCTGATCCAAGACACCCTTCAGGGTAAAAGAGCCAGTCTCTACCAGTGAATCAGTTCTCTATCCTATCTAATCCTATCTAATAAAAGAATAATATGAAAATTGACTGTTACTCCAACACACAAGATGGTTACCTCCATGTGGTCAAAGATGGCTGCCCCATGTGGGCACAAGATGGTCACCACAAGATGGCCAGCAGGGGAGAGCAGTTGGGAAGAATAAGGCCTGCAAGGGAGGGCAGTTGTGGTCAATCAGGCCAGCAGAGGAGGGGGGTTGGGGGTGACCATGCCTCCAAGGGAGGGCAGATGGTGGCAATCAAACCTGCAGGGGAGGGCAGTTAGGGGTGACCAGGCTGACAGAGAAGGGAAGTTGGAGGAAACCAGGCCTGCAGAGGAGGGCAGTTTGGCATAACTAGGCCTGCAGGAGAGGACAGTTAGGGCAATCAGGAAGGCAGGCAGGTGAGCAGTTGAAAGCCAGCAGTCCTGGATTGTGAGAGGGATGTCTGACTGCCTGTTTAGGCCCTATTCCAGTAGGATTGTGCCTAAACAGGCAGTTGAATATCCCTCGAGGTGTCCCAGATTGGAATGGGTGTAGGCTGGGCTGAGAGACACATACCCCCATGCATGAATTTCATACACCAGGCCTGTAGTCCTATATAATAAAAGGCTAATGTGCAAATTGTCCCAGGAGTTGGACTAGCAGCCAGGCTGGCCAACTATCCATGTCTCCTCCCCCTGACCAGGCTAGCTGGACTTCACCCATGCACAAATTCATGCACCAGGCCTCTAATATACATACACTAGAGGCCCAGAGCACAAAGTTTGTACACGGGGTGGGGGGTGTCCCTCAGTCTGGCCTGCACCCTGTCCAATCTGGGACCCCTCAAAGAATGTCCCACTGCTGGTTTACAGGAATTTAGCCTAAACTGGCAGTTGGACATCCCTCTCACAATCCAGGACTTCTGGCTCCTAACCGCTCACCTGCCTGCCTACCTGCCTGATTGCCCCTAACCGCTCTGCCTGTGGGCCTGCTCACCCCCAATTGCCCCCCCCCCCCCCTGCTGGCCTTCTTGCCATCACTTTCCCTCCCCTCTGGCCTGCTCACCCTCAACTGCCCCCCTCCTGGCCTATTCATTCCAAACTGCCCTCCCTGCTGTCTTGATCACCTCCAACTGATCCCACTGACAGCCTGCTTGCCCCCAACTGGCTCTCCTGTTGATCTGCTTCACCTCCAATGGCCTCATCCCCCACCATTCTGATCACCCACAACTGCCATCCCATCATAGACTGATCACCCACAACTGCCATCCCATCATAGACTGATCACCCACAACTGCCATCCCCTCTTGGCCTCTAACTGCCTCTACCTTGGCCCCACCACCATGGTTTTGTCTAGAAGACCATATGGAAGGTCTCCTGGAAGGTTTCCCAGTCTAATTAGCATATTACTCTTTTATTAATATAGATAGAGGCCTGATGCACATCTGAGGACCAGCTGCTTTGACCTGAAGTGTGTCCCAGATCAGGGTGGGGGTTCTCTTGGTGCATGGGATGGCCTGGGCGAGAGGCCTGTGGTGGTTTGCAGGCTGGCCACACTCCGAGGAGTGAGGGTCCCCACTGCGGATCATGGCCAGCTTGAGTCAGGGACTGATGGCTGTTTGCAGGCTGGCCACACCCCCCAGTGTGGACTCTTACTCCATGGGGGCATGGCCAACTTGCATAAGGGGCTGAGGAAGGTTTTCAGACTGGCCACACTCTCTTCAGGATTGGGGAGGAGGGGTCCCTCCTGGGGTACTTGGACAGCCTGGGTGAGGGGCCATGACCCTCCACAATCCATGCTCCCAACCCCTCCCTTTTTTCTTTTCTCAGTGCCTCCTTGAATGGAGGCCAGGGCTGGCTAGAGTAGGTATCTGGGATTTATTTATCTTCTATAAACTGAAACTTTGTAGCCTTGAGAGGAGGCCAGGGCTGCCCAGGTCAGGTGGGAAGCTTGGCTTCCTCCTTCACCAGGGGCAACCAAAGCCTGCTCACTCTAGCTCTGTGGCCTCCTCCATATTTGTTGGGTTAATTTGCATACTTGCTCCTCATTGGCTGGTTGCATGTTTCTCTTTTATTAGTGTAGATATACATTGAATGGCCAGATTATTATGCATTCAGAGACCATAATAATCTGGCACCTCTCTCTATCTATCTATCTATCTATCTATCTATCTATCTATCTATATTGACATATGGCTAAGTTGACTCATGCATGTGCAATACATATAAAGCTCTCCCTGGTGCTAATCACACACGTTTGTTTTGATCTGTCATTGCTAATTGTGAATTTGGTTGATATTTCTATTAGAGAGAAAGGGTGAATAGTGATATTAAAATATTTCTTATAATTGATTTCTTTTCAATATGCACTGAGCCACTAGTGTGTGTGTGTGTGTGTGTGTGTGTGTGTGTGTGTGTGTGTGTGTGTTTGTGTGTATTCTGCTATGTATTCATTTCCTTGGCTGCTGTAACAAGCTACAAACAGGGTGGCTTAAACAACTGGAATTTGTTGTGGAGAGTAGAAGTCAGAAATCAAGATGTTGGCAGGGTTGGTTCCTCCTTAGGGATGTGAAGGAGAGGTGGCTCCAAGTCCTTCTCCTAGCTTCTGGTACTGCCTTTCTTGTGTCATCACATTGTCTCCCTTCTATGCCTGACTTTGTCTATGTCCAAGTTTCCCCTTTTTATAAAGGTACAAGTCATATTGTTCTAGGGCACATCCTAATGACCTCATTCTTAAACTTGATCATGTTCAAATTCCCTTGTTCCAATAAAAGTCACATTCACAGGTCCTGGAGTTAGAACTCCATCATCTTTTTGGAAGTCAAGATTTAATCCTTTTATGCTCCTCTCTCCTCTAGAACACCCATTGCAAGCATGATGTCTATTTTATGTTGTTCCACTGCTCTCTGAGGCCTTGTTCATTTTTCTTCAATCCTTTCCCTCTGTTCTTCAAACTGGGTAATCTCTATTGATTTATTTCCAAGTTCACAATTTTATTTTTCTCTTTCCATCTCAAATATGTTCTTGAGGTCTCTAGTGAAATGTTTTTATTTCAGTTATTATGATTTTCAACTATAGAGATCCCTTTAGTCTCCTTTTATAATTTCTACTGTTTTATTGAGATTCCCTAGTTAAGTCACTGTCAACATGCTTTTTCTATTGTTATTTAAACACAGATTTTGTCAAAACCAGTTTGGCTCAGTGGTAGAGCGTCAGTCTGTGGACTGAAGGGTCCCGGGTTCAATTCCGTTCAGGGGCATATACATTGGTTGCGGGCACATCCCTGGCAGGGGGTGTGCAGGAGGCAGCTGGTCAGTGTTTCTCTCTCATCGAAGTTTCTAGCTCTCTATCTCTCTCCCTTCCTCTGTGTGAAATATCAATAAAATATATTTTTAAACACATATTTCTTTAGCCAATAGAACTTATTAATAAAATCTGTTTTGAAGTCTTTGTTAAATTCCATATCTGGGGATAATCAGCAACAGTGTATATTGACTGCTGTTTTCCCTAGTAGCTATTGATCAGACTTCCTTGCTTCTTTACATGTTTTGAAAAGTTTTCAGTACATTTTAAATAATAGTTTGTTTTAAATCTGGATTCTGATTTTTCTCCACTCAGGCATATTTCTATTGTTATTTTACTTATTTTTTTAATTTTGTAATTTACATGAATTAAATCTCTGACTCCCTTTCCTTGCAAATTACACCTACTGATGCCCCTCCTTTGTTTTCATTTGTTTTGTTTTTATGTTTATGCCACCTTCTTAGGTGTCTGCATAAATGAGTGTTTAGGCAAAGACCAATCAGAAGTTAGGCTTAAACACCTATAGCAGTAAGATTTTCCATTCTCTGATAATGGATCTGTGTGTAGACTTAGGAGTGTATTCAAATTTTAGACCATTCTCAAATTTGTCCTAAGCTTCCTCCCACAGTCTCTTCTATTTCCTTCATGAATGTGTACGTGCTCCACCAACCAGGAATGTCTGTATGGATCTAGCCTGTCCATCTTTCCTGTACATCTGCACAGAGTCCAGTCAATTCAGGATATGAGAAATGCTCATCAGTCCCCCATGTCTGTTTAACATCCCAAAACTTTTGGTTAAATCTCTAGGTTATTTTTATAGTCTAGTCCTTTTTCCCAAATAGGACAGTGACCTCAAGCCATTGAATCTCCCCGTTAGTTTGCTGTTAAGCTGACTCCTTTAATTGTCAATGATCCAATCCAATGAACATTCTCCTGCATAGGCTGCAAGGCTGCTGGTTTTCATAAGCTAATAGATTTGAGAGAGAGGTGGGAGAAGCCATTGGCAAGAACACCACAGACTTACAGTGTTCTTAGCTGAAGTTCAGTATTTTTCAAGAACAAATTCTTTTTCATTTGTTATATGCCTTCGGTTGACTTCAATGGCACAAAGTGGTTGTTTCTGCCCAGACTTATAATTGGTTTTCAGGAGAGGCTTGTTTACCGTCCCATTCTGCCATGCTTGAAGAGAATCTCTTATTCCAGGATTCTGTCTGCTTGTTTATTTGACAGTTTTATCTTTGATTTCCTCAGGATTGTGCATCGACTCTTTGTTGTATCCTTATAGTGATGTTTTCCTAGATGCCTTCGGTCTTAGCACTTGAACTTCAATTCTGGAGATGACTGAGCCAAACAAAATGGATAGGACCCTCGTTTGCAATCTCTTGCTCTATCTCCAGAAAATGAGCTTATTCAAACACCCAAGAGTTCTCTCATCTGTTAGCACTCTCTGGAATGTATTACCTTCCTCTTTTCAACCCAGTTGCTGCTCTGAGTCTCCTCTCAATATCTTTCTCTTTTATAAAACCATTGCTAATTACTTCAACTCACTCCAATTTCCCCCTTCTTTGAATGCTTTGACTTTTATTTATTTTTGCCATTATTTTTGGAAATTACACAGATTCTATCATATGTTCTCTTCCTAACTACTCTTTTTATGCACCATTCTTTCTTATCTCCCCAGGGAGATCACATTTATTGAAGGCAGAAGCAAAGCTATTATTACTTTGCATGTCTCATAGATTTTACTGAAATCCTAGCTATTGCTAGTGCACCATTTAGATTTAGTAGGTAGAATTGCATATAATCAGGTGAATGGTTGCCTGATTGGTGAACTTTTCCTATACTTTTAGAAAAGTTGGAATCATGAAAAGATGCTTTATACTCCTTTTCACACTGTTCAAGTCTCAGAGGGCTTAATCACCCTACTTTTCAAAGCCTAGAGAAAATACCTCCTTCATGAAGCCCTTCCTGATTCTTTCATTTTTGAACCTGTAGCGTGTTCCATACTCTGCCTGTGGTGTGTATCACTTTCTGTCTTGCATCCTAATTTTATGTGCATGTTTTTGTTCTATTAGATATGAACATCAGCTTCAGGCAAGGATTTACTTCTGTAACCTCTTTGGTAGACTATGTTGCTATACATTGACTTGATACTTGAATACTAAATAAATGCACGAACGAATGAATGAGGCTCCATCTTGGATTTATGAATTATAATCAGTTTTTAGAATACATTGGTTGAATACAGAGAGTGCCTCCTGTAAAGTCAGAGGAGGTCAATGCTTGCAAAAAACTTGAAAATGATCTAGAATAGTTGTTCCTTTTCAGATGGGACCATTGAGGTCTAGTGAGGTGAAGTAACTTTGTCCTATAAATTGGTAGCAGAGGATCTGGCTGGCTGATGAGATTGCCTCCAATGCTTTTGCCCATTCTTCCCTCAGAGATGCAGAGTGAAACTGTGGTTTCACACATGTTCCAATTAACTACTGGCTTCCTCAGAATCCCAAATTTCATTTACTGCTTCTCTTTATGTCAATGAATTTATATTCACATCCTTCCACCACCAACAGCACAGCTGACCTTGCACTCACTGTAGGGTAACAAATTAATGGGCCTACTCTAATAGCAGAGTTAGCAGGTCTAACAGCCAAGGCTTTTCCTTTGATGGGAAGATGTTAATAGACCCCAATGTATTGACTGGCCCTTAACAAGGAAGTAAATTCAAAACTAACAAGAAAATGTAAACCTGATGTGACTTCCCTAATCAAAACCGAGAGCAAATAGACCCTAATCTCTGTGAAAGTATACAGCTACTAAACTTTAATGACAATATCAGTTCTGCTTGATGAGGGCAACAGTAAGTTTTTGGTTCATTTATTAGAGGGATGGAATTCAGGCTGATTTCACTGTTCTTGGCAGGTGGCTGAGCATCAGTGAGCTAATGCAGGCCCGTAGCCTGGCTGTACTTAATGGAGGCAGCACCCAGTCATTGTCTTCAAGCAAAAAGCTTATCTACATGTCTGACTCAGACTTAACAGCAGAATATTGTGTTTGGAAGGCTGCTGATGCTTAAGAGCATGCCAATCCCAAATTAAAGAAATAGTAAAATCATAATTGTAGGTTCTTCAAATTAAGGTAGGTAGACAACCGTCAACTCTATGCTTTCATTTTAATGAAGTGAGATTACTTTGGGAAAGAGTGCTGACAGAGAATGGCAGGCACCCTCCTTGCCCCCGCAAATAGAGACTTCTATCCTGCCCTTTTAAAACAATCCTCATTTACATCTTCCAATAAGCTTCTGTAGAATTTTTTCTAGCCCCGCCCCCCTCGTCTGGTACCCACCCTGTAGTTTTCACTTATTGAGAATGCACTACGTGGTCAAGGTCTCTGCTAGATACCTTTCAATGACTCATTTAATCATGATGAGACTTTTAAGGTAGGGGTTGTTTAGAGATCATATACATGACTCAGAGAGATTAACTGACATGCTCGGGGTCACATGGCCCGTAAGGAGGGGTAAAGACAGGTTTTGGAAACCTAACTGCCTTTGTTCTGACATATTGATTTCATATTTTCATCCATGATTTTGACACTGGCTACCCCAAAGATATCACTCCCAGTTACTGTTCTCCTAATCTCAGCGGGGACGGGAATGTACACACTCACGGAGGACTCTCCTTTTTGGGGAGGGGCTCCACAGCGGGCAAAGCAATCAGGGAAAGGGAACGTGGCATCATTGTTCTCATTTAGTTCTGTAGGCCCATGATACCTCTGAGGACCCATCCAGGGAGTACACTTCCTTAATGTGGCCTATAGTCAAAAACACGAAGGAAGCCAATAAACTTTTTCTATTGATCTATGTCCAATGCCAGGCACAATGCCTCACAGCTCATGGGTAAGCACTATATACAAATTTGCTACTTTTGATAAGGAAGCATTCTCACAAAGATACATTTCTTGGTCTATTTTATATGATAATTTCTGTCTATTAATTACACACAGTTTTAATGGTAAGTGGAAAAAGCAGAGAATAAAATCATACCCATGCTATAATTATAACGAGGG
This sequence comes from Vespertilio murinus, assembly GCA_963924515.1. NCBI lineage: Eukaryota > Metazoa > Chordata > Mammalia > Chiroptera > Vespertilionidae > Vespertilio > Vespertilio murinus. The sequence continues at coordinate 160,695,746 of OZ004704.1, read as the reverse complement.
AAAATTGAATGCATATGAAAAATTATTGGAAGAGAGTGCAAAGATGGAAGCTATAATCTGTTGGTGTGGTGACACTATAGTATGATTTTCCCCCCCTTTCTTTTGATTCTCATTTAAGCTGGTTTGGTGTTGTTTGTTCAATACATAATTTTTAAAAGTATAACAGTGAATAGCAATTAAAAATAAAACATGTAAGGTGTGTGCCAACATCAGGAAGCATAAATGTAGCATTTCTATTTCTGCTAGAATTCTGGCTCCTAGTGAGGTATTTATTTTTGCTGTCACAAAGTATACTCAATCCCCAACCAACCGTGTTAATGGAGGGAAGAGCTGATGAAGGTCATCTCAACTCATGGATGCCAGGGACCCAGGGCTTCCTACCAGCTCCTCCACTGGAGCCTTTCTGTTGTCTGGGCTTGACTGTCTGACAGGCATAGTCCTGGGGATCATTTCTAAGTTACACTGACAACCACAGAAGCATCTATGTGTTGCCTTCCTTAACAGAATTTGACCCAAATTGCATCATCCCCTATTATATAATGTGATCTGATCATGATCAAAAGTACTGCAAGCTCTAAACTAATGGCTTTCAAAGTGTGATCCCTGAGTAACAATTTTGAAGATTTCTTAGAAATGCAAGTACACCAACCCCTCAGACTTCCTGAATCAGAAACTCTGGGGGTGAGCCCAGAAACCAGTTAACCAGCCTCCTTGATGATCAATAAATTTTAGGAGACCCTAGACTAAAACATAACCCCATCTTGTCCCCATCCTCCATTAGCCAAAGAGTCTCATATTTTACCCCTTTTTCAGGACTGATTAATTACTTCCTTAATATTACACACTTCACTCTTTCAGGTTAAAACAGTGAAAGTTATTTAAACTCAAATGTATTGCATGTAAGGAGCAATGTTTTAATATGTGTTATGTGCCATTAACATGTTGATTGAATTAATTTATCAGTTTGCCTTGAAAGAACAGGTTCTTTGGGGTTTGGGAGTTGAGAGGTGAAGGACAGAGAGTAGTTATGAGAAAAAAATGGGATTATGAAGCAGAAGAAGCTATCATAGAGGTTGTTGGGGGTGAGCAGTATTAGGACACCTTGAAAGGGATAAATCTGTGTCCTGCAAACAAAAGTTACCTACATCTTAGACTACTGAAACCAGCACCCTATGCATTCAAAGCAGTGCAATGTCCTCCTTGGGAAGCGGCCCGAGTCAGGCTCCCTTGTTGGAAGTAAAAGGTTGATGCACCCATTCTCTGAACAAACATTAGGGATTTCATCCTTAAATCCCTTCGAAGCCTCAACTGTGGTCCAGAAAACACTGTCTTCTTATGAAGATGTAAAGCTGTTTTCATCCAGATTGTTTCAATCATACAGATTGTTTCAATCAGAGCAAAAATAATGTGCAGCTCAGATCTTGTCTTCACGTATAATTATGAATCATTTATCCTGGATTGAGACCTGCTGAGCATGGTTTCATCCTAAAATCACCATGATCCCCCTGAGAATACAGACCTCCTTGCTTCAGCACTTCCCCACTGAGGGCTTCTTAGAGAAAATACACAGAAGCTACACAACCAAAACAAAATCTTCATCTGAGACTACCAAAGGTGTTACCCTACAGCAGTCACCTCAGGGTCTGTATTCCCTTCCGGTAGTGCCACCACTCATTATCTGCGTGTCACTTTGGGTTTGCCTTGGCAGCCGCATGTCTTGCTAAAAATGAGCAGTGGGATGACAAAAGAGTGAAAACATAAAGCTGCTTTCTTGGGCATTAAGAGAACACTGAATGATGAAATCATCAACATTTTTCTGAAGTAGGGTCATGAACAGCACTAGGCATAACTATCCCGCAACAAAGTTTGTTTTCTTCCATGCTGCATCCCATTTCTTCCCAAAGAACGTCTCTTTTCCAGAGCTAACCCTTTGCTCAATTGCACTACACACATTGACCATCCTCATTCCCTCACATAACTCGCATTCACCTCTCGTTCCTGATCTTGCCAGACTAAATATCTGTCATTTTCTGCCTCTTTTTTTTCATGACAAAGAAGGGAAGCTGGAGTGAATGATGATTATACATATAGAATTCTGAGTTTGAATATCTGAACTCAAATCCTCCCTCCACTACCAGCAGCTGTGTGACCTGAGCAGGCAAGTAATCCTATATAATAAAAGCCCAGTGGCCTAAGATGGAAAGACCAGAACAACGGAACCATTAAAATGACCAGTAGACCATTTGCTATGATGCACACTGGCCACCAGAGGGTAGATGTTCAACACAGGAGCTGCCCCCTGGTGGCCAGTGTGCTGACCACCTGCTGCAAACCCTGGGCCCAGGGGCAGGATCCCCAGCTGCAATCGTTGCCTCCTTGCCCCAGACTCCTCCTTGCTTCCTGCAACCTCCTCTGGACACCCACAGGCCTCGCAGCACCACTGCCAGGCTTGCAGATCTGACCTGAGAGGCTATAGGCTGGGTTCATGGCAGGCGCAGGCCTGAGGCCTACTCAGCCGTCTCTCAGTGCTATTTGTCCCTGGTCCTGGCCCTGACTGGGTCCCCTGGAGAGGCGAGTGCTCCAGCTTCATGGAAGATGCCTGACCAGGGAGCAGCTGCACTCCCACAGCTGGTCAATCCCCACGGCCCCTCCCCGCACCAGTGTGTGATCCTGCGCACCAGGCCTCTAGTTCTTTATAGTATATACATCTTTATATTAAACACACTTTTTAGAACAGAGTTTGGGAAAGCCCCCTCAGATACAATTTCGTTGTTTATGAATTTTTTACCATTTTTTCCTTTCTTACCAACCACCACTGAAATGCCCTTCTTGAGATGGGAATAGTATAGAACAGCGTTTCCCAAACTTCTCTCATGATGAGAATCACCTGGTGGGGTTGTTAAAATACAGATTCCTGAATCCCAACTAAGAAGTACTAAACTAGAATTTTTGGGAACATATAGGTAAAATTGTATACTTAACTAGTGCTCTAAGCTTAGTATAGAACAACATGCATTGTCCTCACACACACCTGAATGAAGCCTGGGTTTGTACCCCACTACTTCAGCTTCGTTTCTTACCATGATTTAGTTATTTTGCCCACTAGTATTCTCTCTTTTAAATTTAATATTTGGTGGTACAATATATCATCAGCTTTAAAACATCTCTTTCCGGGAGGAAATGTGAACGACTAGCTAGGTTATGTAATATGCCAGCTAAAAGGAGAAGGGTGACAGGCAGGCGTGGGTGTGGGCAAAAGGTGTTTCATGCAACCCCACGGGGATACCGCCACCTTAGGAAACAGTTTTACAGCCACATAGTTAAATTAACTAGTAGTTGGAGGCAATTATGTGAGAAAGTAAAAATGTTTATGTTCTGTAAAGCTCCAAAACTGTCATTTGAAGTGTGACACATCTTTAAGTAATTTCACCTGCGACTTTTGAAAGATTAATTCTATGACTAAGGGCATAAAATGGAAACAGGTTGCCACTGTGAAATAAAATCAAACTCACCTCCCTGTAATTTCGCTTGAATTTAGTGCGCATGAAGTGTCTCGCTGTCAGTTCTCATGCTCAAAATCTTAATTTTTCAAACAACCATAATGTTGGAATTTTAAAAAAAAATGCCATTGCCTCTTGAGAAACGTGAAGTTTGTGCATGTGCTCAGACACACACACACACACACACACACACACACACACACACACGTGCTTCCTCATGCCTTGCCCTGGAATTTTATTTTGCTATTTCCCTAACAATAAGCATAAACTCCCATTTTCCTCCTTATTATTGTTAAAAAGTATACTGGAAGCCATAAGCCATAAAAAATCACCTCCCATTATCTTTTCTGCATAACTACTTTGTTGTCACTCATTACCATTTTTGTCTCTGTTTATGTACATTTACATTTTTATACCATTGCAACTATACCATTCTGTGTTTTTTCTCAGTATCTTACATTATGCGTTTTTAGTTGTTGCACAGTCTTCACAGCCATCATTTCACCAGGCTGCACGTGATCATTTTGAAGGCGGCACCATAATCCCTTATATTATTCTTCTGTAGCTGGCACTTAGATGGTTTCCAGCATTTCACTGTTGCACATGAACATTCCTGTGCTTATGGCTTTTCTTTCTTTTCTCCCATATCCTTAGTCCAGAGTCCCACCAGTGAGATTGCCAGGTTAAAACATACGCACTTTTTACTTTGATAGGTTTTGATACCTAAGGTCAAATTACTTTTCAAAGTGATTATTTACATGACTTCTTGCAATATAGAAGTTCATCTACATTCTCTGTACAGTTCAAATTCATAGAACCATGTTTATTTATGTGGTTTCAAAGATATTACACATAATTCTAAAGCATTAACAATGTCTCTGAATCTTTGGTCTTGGTGGAAGCCCCTTTGTCCCTGCAGTTTTGATGGGTGTTAATATAACAGCGTTCAAATGCAGGTGCCTATGCAGACACACAGACACACAGACACAGCCCCAGATGTTAGACTGGAGTGGGATAGAAAGTGGGGAAATCAGCCACATATTTGCCCTTCTGTATCGGAAACACTGGGATGCAAAGGAAAGTGAAATGTAGTATGTGGAATTCAGTCTCTATACTTTGTCACTTCATTGTCCTACTTCCTTTCCCTCAATCCCCTCAGTGCTAAACCCCAGGATCTAAGGAGGTTGTATGCTCATTTATTCAGGACAGGACAGCAGCCTTTGGGTATTACTGTTGGTCCATCTGCCCTTTCCCCATGGCCTAACTGCCTCTGAAAATCGCAGTGAAAACATGTGTACATGCAGCCCAGCACTCCCGCAGCCCCGCCAACCCCGTCTGACGGAGTACACAAAGGACGGCCCCTGGAGAAGTGTGGGGAGCAGGGCCCGGGCTGCAGAGCAGCTCAGGGAGGGAGTGTGCTCCACGTTGGCCACGCGATGGCTAAGCTCACTGCGCTCCCACCCACACGGGTCATGGTCATGTGGCAATGAGACTGGACCAGAGCCAGCATCGCATTTCACACGAGTCACCCAGGAGCCAAAGACAGAAATAAATTTGAATCAGTGCAATCAAAAGGTGAAAACCTCCATAGAACAGGAAGTATAAGGAGCAAAGCTTCTCGCTATCTGGAGTTGTTCTAGCTCTCATAAAAATCATAGCTTTAACCTTTCGTATGGATGGCTCTAGTCTGGTTTTTTATTATAATGTCATGAATAATGTATGTCCCTTTTATAGCAAATGTGCACTTTTGAAAATGATAACGCCATATTTACTTTCACATTTTCTTCTGCATAGAATTCTGCCCTCTTTTTGGAAAACTTCTTCTCGGGACAGCAATCACAAGTGTCACCTTCTTGGGTGCAGAGGTTTCCCAGCCATGAAAGAGTGACGCCAATGATAATAATCATACAGGCATCAAGTGCCTCTGAAATAATTCTTGCAAATGAGCTTTGAGGGTCACTTGAGCTTGAAGAGGGAACTGCTCTACGTGTACATTTGATGAACCTGATGCTCACTGTCCATTGCAGCTTACACTGATGGGTAGTTGGAGGAAAAAGGCTTCTCCTAAGCAGTAGATCCGCCCATCAGTGGAGGTGGATTCAGCCACCGAGATTCTCATGAGAAGAGCACTCTTTTGCTGTTGTTGGGTTCTCATATTCGGGAACACATTTTGTGTCCTATAAAAAAGCTGCTGTTTCTCTAGATATATGAATGCAAAATTATCTGGAAACAGGAACCAATGGCACTTTTCTATTAGTCATTTAATGGAAAGAAGTGGGAGGGGGCACAGTATCTGGTAATGATTCTCTTTTGCCATCTTCCACAGTAAGTCTGCCTCTCCCACATGCCCTGTAGTGTTAGAGGACTATCTGAGTTTTATTTTACATTACACCATTCACAAATGGCCTCAGAAAAGATGACTGGTCATTCTTCTGCTGGGACAAAACTTCAAAATTGGGAAGGAAAAGAAACCCTAGCTCGAGAATTCACTTTTTCTCACAGTCTTTCAGGGTTAGCTTACCACAATACTAAAGTAAAATCTCTTGAAAGCTTATAAAATACCATAACATGTTCTCTACTCTCATACAGGGCAGCATGTGAGGATAACACTTCTCTTCTCATTTCTTAATGAGAACTTAGATGTTCATGGAGCACTTTTAGGATGAGAGGAGAGAGAGTACCACCAAGTGGGAGACCCAGATGTCAGTGACCTTCATTGCTGTCCTCTGTGCAACTGTAGGCCAGGATTGTGACTTTAGTAAAAAAGTGAGACTCTCAAAGGTAAATGACACTTGCGCAGGTCTGTATTGAAGAAAGACCCACTTTTCATACTTCTGGACCCTCTTTCATTTTCGTCAAGTTAAATCACCTGGGGTGGGGAGGAGGCAGGGTTGTACAAATCAGTACCATAAATAGTTATAATTATTACCTTAGTGTCAATAACCCTAAAACTGGCTTTGGTTATGGTTACACAGCACGCACATGAATTTATTTCCTTGTGTACAAGACCAACAGTGAAAAATCTGTTGATAGTCTACATATTTAAAAAGATAAACATTTCTTCTATTTCCAGTAAGATGGGGTTAAGTGGTTCCTCTGCCCCATACTAGCTCCATGACATGGAACAGCATTGTAGTCACAGAGAAGCTGGCATCAAGACAGATGTACCACACACAGAGTGGCTTCATGCCGACAGGAGCATTACAGAAAACATGCAGACTGTGCTGGGGAAAGGGAGCCCTTGAGGGTACCAAGACCTTGCTGCCAGGAGGTTGGGAGGTGTCTCTTCGTGCACCCCCTTGGCCTAGTCTCCTAGGTGCCCTCCAGCAGGGAAGCCTGGAGCCTCTCCAGCCCCAATTCAAGAGCTGAGTGCAGGCTCTCCTACCATGTGTTTTCTTTGCCAACTGTTATGGGGAAAAGTACATGGTTGGCTCCAAAGTACATGGATGGGACACACCTCGCTAAGCCAATATGTGTATTTTCAGCTCTGAGAATTGGATGAGGTGATTCAGATCAAAGTGCAATGATTTTCAGCAGCATGTCCTCATGACTCATGAGGTGGCTTGGAAAGTGTGGATGCCATGCTTCATGCTCCAGGGTGCTGTTAACGGCACTGATGGTAATAACGATACTATAATGATAGTAATAGGTGGGAAGTTCTCCCAGGAAAGTTCATTATAATTGTGTGGGACCATACTTTCCTATATTTTTCTAAATATTTACAATAAACTCATGTTGTTTTAGAGTAAAACAATGTGTGTATGTGTTTGTGTGTGTATGTGTATAATTTTTACATATGTATATGTGTATCCATGTGTGATATGCATGACATATAGATGACATATCTATATGGTGACATATCTATATCTATATCTATATCTATATCTATATCTATATCTATATCTATCTATATCATCTCTATCTCTATCTCTATCTCTATCTCTAGCTCTCTAAATCTCTATAACTATATATCTACATCTATCTATCTATCTATCTATCTATCATCATCATCATCATCTATCTATCTATCATTATCCTGAAAGGGATTCTCTCATTCTGTCAAGCTTTTCTGGGAGCACAATGTGCTGTCCTAAGGGCATTCATGTTGCCTTGAAGAATGTCCAAATGCAACTGGGATGACCCGAGAGAGTTCTGGGAAAGCTACATTGAAAAGGCAATGGCTCTTTCCCTGTTTTGAACATGTGCAGATTCCCTTGCCTGCACTTTGACTACTTCCCCATGTCTGTGTTTGCTTCCAGAAGGGAGAGGGCCAAGAAAGAGCTGAACTTAATCCAAAAGAAGGTGTTTCTGGCAGGTGTGAGGATTTTAAGATAATAAAAACATGTAGCAACCAGTAGTGCCCTCAGCTGAGCAGCAGCTGCCTCTCCACCCTACCCGCTAAAGCCTGCTTTGGAAGTGTTCTTGGCTTCAGAAACCAAGCAGACCCACTTCTGTGTTTCCAACCATTTGATCTTCTTACCACCTAACCCATCACTGGGGATTCCCAACTACTAAATTAGGAAAGTTTAAAAAGCTCTGATTTCTATACCAGTTCCCATCAACTGTGGTAGGCAGAGCTCACTTTACCTTAAGCACATAATTTTCCTCCAAGAGCTCTGGCAAATAAAAGAATATGTCAGCAGTTACATTTTTTTTTTGGGGGGGGGCAACTTTTCACCTCAGAGGTGGGAAATTCCAGAGTCTTCTGTGTCTCTGGACTAATTAGCACAAATGTAGGTGAAAAAATGGGGTCCTTTGCTTCTTTATCTGGTTAATGTGGGTAATAATGCTTTAGAGAGATTAACCAATGAACTTATATGTATACATGTATAACAAATGGACACAGACGATAGTGTAATGAAAGCCTGGGAAGGGGGCAAGAGAAGGGAGGAGGGGTCAATGGGGTGGAAAAAGGTGGACATCTATAATACTTTAACAATAAAGATAAATTTTAAAAAATAATGTTTTATACACTCATTTTATAAGTTTAGAGGCCTTATGCCAATGTGATTGTAAGCCTAAGCTTATCTTTCTGCACATTTTTGAGCTTTAAATTAAGATTCTATGAGTTTGCTATTCTCAAGTGCAGATAACAACATGATTGAAACAAATCTCTATTAAAGAAGAACAAAGATGGATGAACACATTTTCTTCCATTTTATTGGGACTTACAAAATATTGAAAGTTAAAAAAAATAGTCAAAAGCCAATACAGCACAGATAAGGAGCAGTGGTAGAGTATTTGATGTTTAAAACAAAAACAAAAGCAAAAATCCCAGTCAATATATTTCAGACTAAAATTATAGTAAAGTTGGAAAATAACACATTTGGTAAGGTCTTTTCCCAAGCTTTGGGATATAAAATTAAGCAGTGAGTATTAATTTAGGCCTAACAACTTCCCTGCGATTAGTGGTCATGACGTTGTTGCTAATGTCAGTGTAAACATATCAGGGGCTTGTGGGATGAAGGTTTAAAAACAGATGGATTTTGCCTTTGCTGGTTTGGCTCAGTGGATAGAGCATCAGCCTGTGGACTCCAGGGTCCCAGGTTCAATTCCGGAGAAGGGCACATGCCCAGGTTGTGGGCTCAATTCCCACCCAGTAGGGGGCATGCAGGAGGCAGCCAATCAATGATTCCTTCTAATCATTGATGTTTCTATCTCTTTTCCTCTCCCTTCCTCTCTAAAATCAATAAAAATATATATATTTAAAAAAACCCAAACAGGTGGATTTTAGTAGGTAGAGTGTATATTCTTCATTTCCTTCTTGTATTTTAAAGCTGTCTTGAATCCTCAGCCATATATATCAGGATCCCCTAGAAATAATGATAATCTTCCCAATAAATACTTATATGTGCAAAATTACATTTACAGATAAAAAATGTTATTTCACAAGTGCATGTAAAGTCAGAGGCATTTGTGTATTTTTTTTTCTTATAAGCAATGGAATCAATGATCATACCACTGACTCTCCCCAGAGCAACTAAGCTGAGAACAGCCTATTTCTGTCAGAGAGAATGTCTGGTTCTTGATACACATGTATTAGACAGAACTGGGTTGGAATAAGGAATGATGGGGCCAAGGTCATAGGCTGGACCACCAATTAGTTTTGAACAGAGTATACAATTTTGTTGTAGGGATACAGATGCCCCCTGGTCATCTGAGTAGGAGCTGAATATGGCTGAACTCAAGAGAAATCCAAGTGTAAATGTCCCAGTATGACCAGTCATTTCCACTGAAATGAATACCAAATGCACATGCCTCATTCCAGTGGGTGCTTTCCTCATGGCCACAGTGTGCTGGCCTGGTGCCTTAATGTAAAGGGCTGGCAGGAGTTGGGAGGAGAGCGCCTCTGGGCTCCATGGCATTCATTTCTGGGTCATCCACATTGGAATTTTTTTTAAATGCTCCCCTGAGGATATTTTCCCCATTGTTTTTGAGAGTGAGTAGAAAGGAGGTAGGAAGGGATGGAGGGAGGGAAGAGAAGAGAAGAGAAGAGAAGAGAAGAGAAGAGAAGAGAAGAGAAGAGAAGAGAAGAGAAGAGAAGAGAAGAGAAGGGAAGAGAAGAGAAGAGAAGGAGAGAAGAAGAAGAGAATGGAGGACAGAAAGGAGGGAAGGACAAGGGAGGGGAAAGGAGGGGAGGAGAGACCAACATCCATGCAAGAGATCTATTGATAGATTGTCCCCCACACAAGCCTGGATAAGGGTCAGGGATCTAACTTGCAACCCAGGTACTTGTTGAACCTGAGACCCTTTGGTGTGCAGGCAGATACTCTAACCCAGTGGTTCTTAACCTTTGTAATGCCTTGATCCTTTAATACAGTTTCTCATGTTGTGGTGACCCCAACCACAAAATTATTTTCATTGCTACTTCATAACTGTAATTTTGCTACTGTTAATGAATTGTAATGTAAATATCTGTATTTTCCAATGGTGTTAGGCGACCCTGCTAGTGGTTCTCAACCTGTGGGTTAGTTTTTTTTCACTAAAGAGGTAAGATAGTGCAGTAAAAAGAAGCTCAACTTTGGAGTCAGACAAATTTAAATTATAATCCAAATTCCATCTATTGTCTAGTTCTACAACCTTGGGAAGGTGAAATAATTTACTGAGCCTCAGTTTCCCAAACCAGAGTGGGATATGTTTGATACCTGTGTTTTTCTCATTTGGTTTTACTGGTAATCTGAACTCCTCATTGCGTTTTCCTTATGATCAGTCATACTACTTTCCAGTTCATTTCACTTCTATGATTTTGGAGTTTTAAATTTCCTTAAATGAGAATTTCCCAAGCCAGCTAATAACAACTTTGAAAACTCCCCTATCCCTCCCAATAGTGTCAGTTCCAATCTCTCCCACCTCAACGTCTACTCAAATGTAGTAAATGTGTGCACATGTGTACATATATTTTGGGTTGAAAACTTCAGACAGTACTTATCCTCATGCCCTTATACTTTTCCACCTTAAGTTTTGTGCAGCTTCCTACTTTCTGCTTTCATATGGGAGGGACCCAGCAGTGCTGCCACACTGAGAGGGGAGGAAAAAAATGAGGGAGAGGTACTAGAACAAGGTGGTGCTGCAAGCTAAAGACAAAAGACATCTGATTTGAAATAAGGCAGGATGTTTTCAGATGTTCATTCAAAGGGCTCCTTTCATTCATCATGTCTTTGAAAAGGCAGAAGGTATATTTTTTCATCACCTATCTTTATCATAAAATGTAAGAGGTATCTATTAGTATAATATAAAAAAATTGACCATGTGTCCTTAAATCGTAGAAGCCAGATTTAGAGTAACTAATTCATGAACATGTAAACAAAAAAGAGACTACATAATTCAATTCAGAAACTGACAAATTAGGAATATATGCTTATATTCTGAGCTAATATACATTAATATCAACATAATATGATGTCTTGCTATTGCCCTGTGGTAGGGATGTTCATCTAGCATCAGGCAAACTCTAATCTGATTAGGTATTATAGCCTAAGGATTGTCTTTCAGGATAGAACACCAACAATTTAGCTATTGACCATTCAATCTAGAGTAGGTATTGGTAGATAGAATGCAAATTGATAATTGTCCACTGTATTCACCAGTGATGGATAACTTAGCAGCCTATTTTAATTTACCTTAATTTGTGATTCAATTGGTTACACATCTTCCCCCAAAGTGTTAATCAATCTTCAATCTAAGTAGATTGAGTGTTACCTTGGGTCATTTCAGAATCCTAAAGCATTATTTATTTTGAAAACAAAAAGTCAAGCTCTGACTTATAGATTTGTTTACTGACCCCATTGTACAAGTGAAGATCCATTTTCTCTTCTCCAACCCCATGCCACCTTGCAAAGAAACGGATTCATGTACAATAATTTACCATCGTGGCAATTTCAGATAAATGTACAATTTTAATAATAACCTGTCATTCTTCAGGTTTATATTTTTCTATATAGATATCTTTAAAATGAATTTTTCCACTTATTGATTAACAATACCATTCAGATCACTTAATAGATTGCTGATCTGAGTTCTTAAGACAAAAAGCACTCTCTTCAGGGTTTAGCTGTACTGAACACTGTCCAAAGTAAATGAGTCCCCGGCCCATGTTTCTCCCTGCTTGATCCTTCTGGCTCCCCTAGAGCTGCTGTCTGTGTTCCCAGAGCCACACATGCGCACACCCACCCTGCTCTGTATTTCCAAAGTCCTTCATCTTCAAAAAGTTTTCCTGGTTCCCTTCTCCATCAGAGTTCAACCACCCTCTGAGTTCCATTCTCCCAGGACTTCTTGGAGACAAATACTAATTTGAATTATTTTACCTTAGAGTTAAAGGCTACAGTGGCCTGGTGTACTAAAACTTTAATATTTGAATATATAAGCTTCATAAGAGAATGGATCATAGTAATTTTTTAACTCACTTTTCAGTTCTAGGTTCCCAGCACAGTGTCTGATGAACAGTAAGTACTCAATTTTGAGCCCATAATAAGTATTCAATAGCTATTTGTTGGTAAATTAAAAAAGAATTCCTATTTGCATTCTACAAAGGGTCTTCACAATTTCAACTAAAAGTTGTTTATGATGATCCTGTCATCTAAACTCAAACCATGTTTCAAAGGGGTCTTTTGGGACTGGGATTCTCCAGAGGGTATGTTGAGTGCTGCATATTATTAGTTGATTTACCACATGTAAGGATAATAAAAATTTATCTCACAAAAAGTAGGGTTTTTTTTTAAATACTTGGTTACATACAGTTAGCAGCCATTAAAACATTCTAATTGAATTTAAACTATCTAACCATGAGCCTACATTCTTTTTTCTTTTCTTTTTTTTCCATGACAGCTGACATTCAATATTATATTAGTTTCTTGTGTCCAACACAGTGATTAGACATTGATATAATTTAGGAGGTGATCCCCCTGATAAGTGTAGTACCCACCTGACATCATACATATTTATTACATTATTGACTATACATTCCCTATGCTGTACTTTATAACCAGGAAATTATTTTATAATTGCCAATCTGTATTTCTTAATTCCTCCACTTTTGCTTCTAGCCTTCCAAACCCCCTCCCATCTGGAAATCACAAAGAGTTTGTTCTTTGTATATGTGAGTTTGTTGAGTATATATTCTTTAGTTTGGTTGATTCCAGTGATTGAAATAACTTCCTTATTTATTATAATAGAAATGAATAGGGACATTCTGATCACTGGTAGACTTTCAAATACACCAAGAGAAGTCTATCAACCACCTATTGTGTTTTCATTTGGATAATTTACTTCTTATTCTGGTTTGGCAAATTCTTCATTTTTTTAATATGAAGTTATATATAAGTTTAGCTTTATTCTTGTATGTTTGGTTATGCTTCCTCCCCTCCCTTAATCTGACACTGTAAAGGTGCCAGAATCAATTTTAGTAGATTCACATCTTTTCATAGAATCATAGGACTGAAATAACACTCCAACAGTTCTTGAAATCCAAAGCTGGAAGAAAACACTAGAGATTACTAAATCCCAAGCATGTCAAACCCTAGAGATTACATAGTCCCAAGCATGTCAAACTCATGGCATGCGGCCCAGACACACTTGGTTTAAACCCTTTAGTGGAAAAGGCAGATTGGGCTTAATAATTTGCCCATAGTGACATAGAAAGTTTAGAGTAACATTTAGGCCCTTTAATTCCTATTCCAGAATTCTTCTGTAGCATGATAATTCATCCTTGGTCATGAAGTCACTAATTCATTCTAAAGCCATTTTTTATCGAACATTTATAAAGTGTTAGACACTGCTAAAACTTTGGTACAGGGGTGCTGGGTGAAGATACTCTACTGCATTGTCCCTACCCTCGGGGTGCTCACAGTCTAATGAGCACAACAGATGTCTAAGCAGATATAACCAGCAAGGCAAAATTACAGGGCACTGTGGGAACACCTGGCAGGGCAGCTAGCTTAACCCGAGGTCACAAAAAACACCCAAGTTAAGGCTTCCCTTCTAAGCCACGTTTTAACCCGAACAGACACATGGAATCATTGCTGAGAAGAACATCCTACTTACAGGTCATGTTTCCTCCCAAGGTCACACCAGGGCTTTTGTGGCATCTAGAGATCTACGCCATGTGATGCTGACTATACTAGCAGAAAATTTTGACTCAAAAAAATCTTAGGAAAAAATAGTATTGTTTTAAGCAAAATAATACCCTACATTTTTAGAATGGATAAAAAAGAAAGAGAGGATGCCAACACCTTTGGGTCAGCAAAACGTTAAACCTAAACAGATCTCATCTTCAGTGGTGCCATTATCTGTGAGTGGCACACAGATTTGACCAATTGCAAACCACCAGGCAAAACAAGCAGCTTCCTAAGAACTGCAAGTATAGAGTCAGCAATAAGAGGCACTTCCATTGTCTACTGAATAGGAGTGAAGCCATAGCAGAAAGGAGATGCTCAGGGTGGCCACATACTGCCAAGTTCAGGAAGCCATAGAAGTTCTCCAAGGTTTATACATTCCAGATGTCACAGGGTTAGCTTTTAGTCTACTCGGTTCCTTAACAAAAAATATTGTCAGACCATTGAGTTATTTGGAGAGGAAGATTTCTTAAACATTATACTGGAAGCCAGGGGAAAATAGAACATACTATTATAGGAATTTACGATTGGCCGATTTTATAACTTAGCCATAAACCGAGGCGCACCTGCAGTTCAGTTCTGTGATTGGTCTCCATCAGAAGTTCACTGGCTGTCAATGTCTTCATGTTGCTTGTTATAATAGCAACCTCGCTCTCTCTATGTGCATAGCTAACAGTGTTTTAAGGGAATGTGAAAATGTTTCGTGGGGGTAATGTTTTGAAGGATCTTTTTAAAAATCAAATAAGCAGCTGCAAATGGGGAAATAACCATTCCGACTCTGTTTGGGAAACAGCTCTGATCACTCAGGGTATTCAGCAATCACACGGGGAACTTCCTTAGAACAGCTTTGAGTACACCATGAAAACCAGCCCTAAGCTAATTCATCTGATTGTAGTCTTGGCAGCTCTTTTTGGATTGCTAACACTTTGCAGCTGTAAAAATAAAACAAAAACACCCTTGAAATAAGTTAGGTGCATATATGAAAAGCACAGCTGGGCAACTCCCCGGATCATCTGTAGATACAGGATTCTGTTTTTAAATGTTATTTTGCAAAGGGCAACAACACAGCCATCTCTAAAGAAAAGCCAGCATTGCAAAGAGGATTCATTCACACTTCTTTTTTTTTTCTTTTATACCTTTTCTCCCCCATGTCTCTGGCATCAGTTTACTAAGCTCCATAGAAATTGCTATTAGAAACATCAGTTTGGGCTGAATCCACACAGAACCAAATGGAGATCAAGCAATTTTTTGGGAGGCTCAGACTAACCGAGAATCTGGATGAATCTAGGCAGGAAAGTTATTTTTTACTACAGGGATTCTTTCATCTCAAATTCTGTGGATAATTTTTTATGTTCACATGGTCTCCAGAGGAACACTTTTAGAAGTTACGGGAGGCAAATTGCCTCATTGATTTTTTAGTGTAGTGGAGCTAACATATCTCTCTGGAAAACTTTCAGCCCATCTCTAGCCCACCAAATACCACTTTCTAGAGCCATATACTTGAGTGCTGCTTCTCTTTACTGTGTTGCACCTGAATGTTTTGTCATGTCTGAACTTCAGAAAGCTACCTAAGGGAAGGATCTACCTCTCTGCAGTCACACAGCATCCTTCGACAGTGCTCAACACAAATTTGATTGCGCCATTAAAATTCTTCCCTCGTTCCCCTTTATCTTTGTTATAAATCCTATAATTTGCACTTGATGTTTACTTCTAGTTCCATCTTATCTCCTGCATGCTATTGCCTCAGCTTTCTTCTTCATCAATAATGAATCACTTGTTCTTGCTACACTTCATATTTGCTAGTTCTTTGCTTTTCCCAAAGCTTCTCCCTCTGTCATGAATGCGCTCTCCATATCCGCCTGAGGTGCTCTATTTGTTCTTCTCACTCTCTGTGACCTTCCTTTGGGGGCCTTCCTTACTCTCCTAGGGCAGCACCACATGTCCTGTCCCAGCTCCTCCTGAGGATAGTGTGAATTACTTCATCTCAGGATTGATTATATTGCTTTCCAATGAGATGGAACTCTCCCTGGACCAGAGCCTTGTCTTTTTATTCTTGTATTCAGAAGAGCTGCACAGTCTTTGACCTGCTCTTCAGCTAGGACGCCACCACTCATCTCCAGTCTGTCTGCGGTGGTGTGCGTGGGCAATGTGTGAGCCTGCCTGCGTCACCAGTCCCCGCAGCTTCCACACTGACATTCACCATTTACTGAACAAACAGAGATTTAGGGGAAGGATGAATGAATTAAGAAAGGGATGAATAAGTGCATGAATTTTTTAATACATGTTGATGAAATAATTTACTAACTTTTCTGTTGAAGGCAAAAAATACTTCTCTAATTTTGAAATATCATCACATATTTTGAGGTCGTTCATTGTAGAAACCTGTAAATAAAGTTTCTGGACATTTTATTTAGATCCTATTTAAAGGGACTATTTCTAAGCTAAAGGCAAATTTCAGTTATATGTGGGCGGATTCTCTGATTTATTGTTTATTCAGAATAAACTAGGTTTTAAAGTTCTTACTAAAAATTAGCACCTACTTTAAATTAATTAAGTGTGGCTTCATTACATGGTTTGAAGTGTCATGGATTCCCAGAGCACCAGACACATTCATATTTAAATGTGAACACAATTTTTTTTTAAAGAAGTACATTACAGAGCTAAATATAAAAGCTCTTTGGATCATGCTCTTATTTCTTTCTTTCATGAGTAGAATCATTCAGACTCTCTAAAGTAGGTTTTTATACATTTTATGAGACTAGGAGCACTGGAATCACCCCCTTTTACAGATGAGAAGAATAGGTACTGACAATATCAATGATTTGCCCATTGAAATGCAACTCACACACAACAGAGAAAGGTCCAGATCCACTGTTTCCTGGGTGAGACCTGGACCCAAGTTCTGTGTCCATTATCTTTTTGGCTACGCTTCTGTGCAATTGTACCTGTGCTTTCAACAGTGCTAAGCACACTTAATCAAAATACATATTTCTTTCCTTTGCTTGTTTCTGTTTATACATTAGTTTCCTCAGTATAAAACTGAGTCCAGGGTTAATTAGTGAATGGCTTTTGTCTCAGGGGAATTTAAAATTACATTATAATAATATTATTACTCTTTTGATTCTGTGAGCCCATTTCTTTTGAGAATAAATTTACAATGTTTTAATTGTCACTAGGGCATGTGGTAGCTGGTGAGATAGTTGTAAGCAGATGTTAGTAGAAATTTCAATGGCACTACCAGGTGATGACAAGCATATCACAATATAGGAAGGGCTGAAATAATTTTTTTTTCGTGTTCTAAATTATCTGGCTAGATCATAAAATTTAGCAGATCAGGATAATTCTTGCAATGTGCTCTCTAACACCTTGTCCAAGAAAGGCTTGGGTATCAATTTCCCTGGAGCTCAAAGTCACAGCTTGAACATTTTCAAGAAGAACAGCGTTTTGCAGGATTATTAGCTTAATGTCCTATTCTTAATTTTATCCCATAAGCTCTAGGTAGATACCAGGGAAATTATTTCTTTTCTTCCTCTGGGTTTACCTCTACACATGGAGGTTGATGGTGTGTCTGCACTCCCTTTCTCTTACACAATTGAATTTTCTCAACTTAATTGTTTTTGCTAATATTTTGCCATATCAGTAAGCTGACACCAAATAATAATGTTAGTAGACTATATGACATTTTGAAAATCCTGAAAGGTTTATTTGTTCGTAATCTCAACAAAACAGGACTCCTTTATTAGAACAATAAAATATGCCTGATCTAAGAAGCCTATTCATTGCTGTTTTATTCTCTCATATCCTATATAATAATAGGGTAATATGAAAATTGTCCCCTGACTGGGAGTTTGATTGAAGTTCAACCAGGAGGTAAGGCCAGCCCGCCAACTGCCCGGGGCCCCTCCCCATAGCTGGCCCTGTCTTCAGTCTCCCTGCTTGCCGCCGCCCCCCCCCCCTGCCCCACCACTCCCCCAGTCAGGGGTGGGACAGGCTGGACCCCACCCATGCAGGAATTCATGCACCAGGCCTCTAATTTTATCATAAGTATCAATAGTTAATCATTAAACCAGCTGGTTCTGGTACAAATAATTAGTGTGACTTTACATGATATATTTTCTAAGCTGTTGGTTTTCTTTTCTGAAGTTGGTATAATCTAAATTTATTACTATGACTTAGTGTGAAGTTTTAACCCAAAGAGTTAAAATACCCTGGGCTCTTCTAGCCCTCAACTTACTTGTCTCATATGTTCCTGGGTCCCATGGGAGTTAGAGTAGAAGGTGAGACATATGGCAACAGCCTCTAACCCCCAGGTGACAACTCCCAGGTTCTTCACCCTGGTCTCATTTGGTAAATATTCATTGATCCATCACTGTGCTAGATGTGGGAGATATAATATGAGGCCATACAAACACATTCTTTGGCCCTAGGTATCTCAGAAGCAAGTGGAAGAAACCATAGTATTCAGATAATCATACTTAAAAAGTTAAAATAACATCTGGCCGAAACCAATTTGGTTCAGTGGATAGAGTGTCGGCCTGTGGACTGAAAGGTCCCAGGTTCAATTCCGGTCAAGGGCATGTACCTTGGTTGCGGGCACATCCCCAGTAGGGTGTGTGCAAGAGGCAGCTGGTCGATGATTCTCTCTCATGGATGTTTCTAATTCTCTATCCCTCTCTCTTCCTTTCTGTAAAAAATGAATATATATATATATAAAATAAAAATAAAATAACATCTGTTGTAGGTGCTTTCAAAGAGAGAAATGTAATTTGATGAAAGCATATAACAAATTTGATCTAAACAAGAAGTAATGGTAATAAATTTAAGTTGACCTATTATGTAAACTCAAGGAGGGTAAAGAAGACTGGCATAAGGCTGAAGGCTCAAGACAAGTAGAGAAATAATAGGTGATACACAGAGAGATATAGGAGAACAGAACTGAAAAGAAAAGGAGAGGAGGAAAGGGAAGGAGTGGGAAGAAACATAAAATCAAGTAGAGTTGATAGAACTTCTCACACTGGACTTCAACATCTAGATCTTCAGACTACATGGGATTTGTTCTGGTGAAGAGACAGCAGATATTGATAGGAACAGCTAAGATTCATAAAAGGAAGGGATCAGAACAGAGATAGGTGTGTAGCAAAATCAGAATCAGGAGGGTCTGGATGGTCAGAGAAATTAGGGAATATAAACTTGAATTATTGACTATATTCAGAATGTTCTGGACTTGAGCAATCATAAAATATGTTCTATCAAATTACTATAATTCTGAGAAAAATCTCATTATGCTTATCTTTTTACATCTCTGCTTACATCTCCTTAGTCTTCCTATATGGGCCCTAATTCCGTATGTGCTCTCAAGTTTTGGTCTCCTATCCTGGCTTCTTTCTGAATAACATTCTCAAAGAGCACATAACCTCTTTGTGATCACTATCACTGATCTTCAAACCCACTCCTCCAACCTGGCTGCTCTCCTGTGTCACATCCCCCAATTTTAAACTTGGAAAAGCTGTTGTTAACTCCAGTTCCACACATTTCAAACTAACCTATATATTTTCCACTCACAGAATCTCCAGCTCAACATTCTCATTTCTGTAAATAGCCATATACTCCCTCAAACACAAAGGAATTATACACTTATTGTTTAGTCCAGACAATGGGGGTTCAAGCTATTTTCTGACCAAATAATCTCAGAGTAAATCTTTCTAATAATTACTGATCTTTAAGATAGTCTCTCTGTTACCATAATTACCTAAAGAGCTAAATGTGTATCCGAAATTGAATAAAAGGTTGGTGAGGCCTGGGCACCAGTGGAAGCTCTTTCTCTTGCATTGGGCTTGCCCACCTGACCCCCAATATTTCTGAATTATTATTTCTTGTCTTGTCTCTTTCATTTGCATGAGACCCCTTCTCTAGATCTCAAACCCTGAACTACATGGGACGTTTTCTTCACAATTAGGCTTTTATTATATAGGATGTGTGTTTGTGTGTGTGTGTGTGTGTGTGTGTGTTTGTGTGTGTATGTATGTGTTTGCATCTCACTTGAAGTAAACATCTCAATAACATTTTCCAGTAAACTTTTAAAAGCACTTATATTACAAATATGACACAATCCCGCCAGTTTGAATGTTGTGCTTTTATCCCATTGGAGCAATCATAGCACATTTAGTCTGAATAGCACAGGTCTATGTGACATCCCAGTATGGGCTTCTATTTTAAACTCAGTAAACAAGTTCCAGCATCCCCATTTAAGAAACCAAGAACTCCTCTCTGCACATTCTTTGTCCAATTGACCCACTGTGCTCCCACAAATGGAATACAATGATCTGGTGTAGGCAAGGTTAAGGGAACAGTTTTGGCCATGATGTCAGGCAGACATCTGCCCCGATAGCCCATCTCAGCTCAGTGACTGTTGCTTCTCCTTGTCTTCACTTCCTGTATGTCCCACACACCCTATAGAGAGCAAACCTCCAGACTTTATTTTGAACTTTAAAGAAAATAATCAAGTGAAAACTTGCTGCTGACCATTATAATCTTTATGGTATTTCAAAAGATAAAATAGCCATAACCAGTCATTAAATAATCTCCATGATATGTTTTACAGATAAGTGCTGTATTCAATTTATTATCACCATGTTTATGCTCAAAAGGTCTTTTAAAAGTATTTTTTTTATTCATTGTAACAATCTCCAGGAGAATAGAGGCTCTCTCTGTTGCCTGCAATACTTTTATTGTCAGGTTTATTGGTTTAGAGCTATATTAGTCCTCCTGAACTAAATTTAAGTTTTCTTTTGCCAATTTTAACTAAGTGACCATATAGGTTTTTTTTTTTAATAATTTATACATATATTAAGCAGGTAGAAAATAAAATACAATATTTCTTAGGGATAAAAATCTTTAGATACCATGGGTTTCTCAATTTTATTATAGCCCTTCTGTGGGTTAGCAGTGATAGCCTATATATATTAATAATATATAGTGATAATTTTTCCTATTTTACTTGTGAATGTGACATATGAGATGGGTTGATTCTTCTTCAGGTTTATGAGTCTCATTAACTATTACCATAATCAATATTATAAAAGGATTTTTATTAAATGATCAAATCAGGATGCCATTATACTAAGCAATATATACTTCACTTTATACCTTAAACTAAAATGGGCAACGAGAACAATGAAATGTATCAATAGTGAATTTTCTGTTATCCAACATATTGAGATTTGGAATGGTCAGTCACTGCTGATTGGACCAAGAGTGGATAAGAGACCCCAAAAGAATCAATGCACTTATTGACTAGCCACCAATTAATTATTTCCTCTTGAGAATTTGAAATAAAAGGCCCACGATGACAAGATGGGATTTGGCTTTGACATGTGATAAGGTTTGGGGACAGAATCAGTGCCATAACAACTCAGGATCATGAAAGCAAATATGATGCAAACTTGAACGAAGAGCCTTGAGGAAATGTTAGTGAGCAGTGAGAGGAAAAGGAGCAGTGGACAGCAGTGATAAGTAATGGTGTAAACCCAGAGAAAGAGGGAGAGAAATGGACAGAGGTTCCAGGAAAGTTCATGGAGTTGGAACTGTATGGGATTTCACTGTAGCCTTTTAACTGATGCCTTTATTCATTCTCCCCCTGCCCCTTGGGGATGAGTGAAGTTTCTTTAAAACTGAACTACCCTTGACAAAGACAATAGTCAACTAAGATAGGCTAATTTTCAGAGGATTAAAATGTATTAATACACACTATCCCAAACCTTCCTGGGCTGCAATTTCATTTCATACTGATGCTTGAGAAAGTTCTCCAGGACCTTGCCGTGGCCAAGATCTTCGGATAAAAAGAGAGAGGTGGTAAGGTTTAGTGCCTGGAGGGAAGAAGCTAGGAAGTGTAGGGTAGAGAGAAGAGTACAGCTATCATTCTACACAAAGAACATTCTCTTAGTCCACTGGGTGTTTAAGAACGAGAACCCTGCACCCCTCCCCCAAACTAAATACAGCAACATGATCTCCAATAAGTAGCTCACTTGGAAAGTGGATAAATATTGATGGCAGGGGTGAAGTCAGCAAGAGGACAGAAGGCAGGCTGGTACCAGCCAGAGCTTTCCTTTCCTTTGATCCCCTGGACTCCATTTTGGCCTGACACTGACCCCGGCAGGAGAATGGGTCTGGGAAGACACTAGCAGTGTCCTCCTTGACTCTCCCTAGTCCCTGTTCTAATGAACCACCACAGCAGAAGCACTGGCTGAAATGTTGGATTCATTAGGCAAAAAGTACTATTACAAATCACAAATGTACATGTGCATGTGCATAGTCCTTTTTGCCTGAGAATATATGCAATGATTAAAGTGTTAGTTAAAAATAGCATCTGCCAAATGTGCAGTTCCTTTCCAATACCTGATAATTTTGGTCAAAGCTATGTTACAGAGTCCAGTGTGTGTGGTCATGTAATGAAAGCCCAAATATCATCTTTCTATACGTATAGGGGCAGAGGGATAGAAATATGTTTATAATGAGAATTCCCTGTTTGAGTCCTAGTTTCCTTTGCACTTCAAATCACAATCTTAATGCTAGGCTGATATTAGGCACATATAATTTTTAATTAATTTTTTAATTGTCTGAAGTTTTACATTTGTCTCTTTTTTCTCCAATCGACCCCTCCCCCAGTCCCTTCCCAACCCGGGCAAGCCCCCGCCACCCCAGTGTATGTGTCCATTTGGCACATATAATTTTAAAGTGAATATTTGCTATATGTGTATTTATAGCAAATTGACAATATATAATTTTCTTTACCAGAGTTTAATTTGGTAGGAAACACAGATGTACAAAAAGTATACCTCTTGAACCTATTTTTATTTTCATTTAGATTCTGTTTAGTTGCACAAAGGCAAATTGGATAAACTATAATGATTCATATCTGCCTATTTGTAATGTTTTGTATAAACTTGTTACAAAATAATTTCACCAATGGTAAAGTTTGATTATAGAATGTTTACCTTGGTCAGATAATGCATTAAGTCCCTAACTTGAACTTTTTCATTTAACTCTGTCAACAACATATGGGATAAGCATCATGATTAACCCCATTCTACTAGTATAGACAAGGAAACTGAGGATTTGAGAAGTTTTATAACTTCCTCCAAAATCATCTAGCTAATGAGTAGCAAATGCCAGGACTCAACTCGAGCTTGCCTATCTCCAAATTTTGCCTCCATCACTATAGAGCTACCCCATTTTCTCTCTCTATCTCCTATAAAGGTAGACGATTTAATCTATAAATTGTTTTCTGGGGAACTGGCCCTTAAAAACATCAGTTCTGGCCCTAACTGGTTTGGCTCAGTGGATAGAACATTGGCCTGAGGACTCAAGGGTTCCAGGTTCGATTCTGGTCAAGGACATGTACCATGGTTGCGGGCACATCCCCAGTAGTAGGTGTGCAGGAGGCAGCTGATCAATGTTTCTCTCCCATTGATGCTTCTAACTCTCTATCCCTCTCCATTCCTCTCTGTAAAAAAAAGATCAATAAAATATATTAAGAAAAAAGACACATCAGTTCTGTCTTGTCACCTTTAGAAATGCATTTTACTACAGAGTGTATTCAAAATCCATCTGAGATCTCTGTAAAATTTTTGTGATGTTAATTACATAAACTAGGAAACTGACTATTTCAAATAAAAATCATAAAGAATATTTTAAAGGAATAATAGTAATTATAGAGCAGTGGTTCTCAACCTTTCTAATGCCATGACCCTTTAATACAGTTCCTCAGTGGTGACTCCCAATCATAAAATTATTTTCTTTGCTACTTCCTAACTGTAATTTTGCTACTGTTATGAATCATAATGTAAATATGTGTGTCTTCTGGTGGTCTTAGGCGACCTTGCTAGTGGTTCTTAACCTGTCATAGAGGATAACTTTAAAGGAAGGTTTGAGTTTAGGTGTGCATTGTATATGACAACAGGCATTTGTACAAATGCTCCAATTTAGGGGATCATTGACTAACCACAAAGTGCCTAATTTTGTCATTTTATATTAGGGCATTTGGTGTTCAGAATTAAACATATTACTGAACTTGTTCAAGTCCCTTTGGTTTACTCAGAAGTTAGATGTTCTGTCTGGAGGAGTTTGTTGTGACAAGAAGAAACATGGAGAAATTTTAAAAACTGAACTCCACCTTTTCTAATGGGGATTCCATTGAATTGGAGTTGCCCTTTCTCTACTACTGTGCTTTGTGTCTGTCACCATAACAGCTTTTCCTGCTCTCTTCTGTGATTCAGAGTCTGAGAAGATCACACACACAAAAAAAAGCATCTTCTTGGTCCAAAAGCATGGGAGGGAACCAGGAGATGTGATCTGCTTCCATCCTGACAGCTGATCAGGGCTATGGAGCTGGCCTCCTCCTCTCCACGGAGCCTGGCAAGCTCAGGATGGAATCCCAGCTTTGGAGGCTGTTGCATTTCACTCTGAGACCCTCACCCAAAGAACACACACACACAAAGAATGTGAGGCTTGAAATATCTTTGTGGAACCTGCACTTCCAAACTTGCAGCAAAATGATGGAGCAATCACCCCTTCACATGAAATAACCTAACGATTAAGGAAAAGGTAGATTTTGAAAAATAAATGTGTTATTCTTCCCTAAATCCTACTGTCTCCAATATGCTTATACAAATGGTTCTCATTTGTAGAACAAAAACTCTTTCCAAGTAGGGATACCAAAGACATCATTAAAGATTTAGAAAATAAATTAAGAAAAGTAAAACAGATACTTCAAAATAAGCCTGACTTTTTAATGCCACAATACGTAGGGCTAAAACAGAGAATGATGCAGACTAGGAACCTCCCCCCCCCCCCAAGGCAAACAGGTTAGCTGCAGGAAAGTAGATGACAGCCTACTTTGAAATTTGCCTTCTCCTATCTTCCCACCTCTCAGTCTCCCTTATCAGCTCAGGTCTTGTTAGCAATATATTGTTCTTCTTCATCATAGCTATAAAATTATCAGCTGGGCAGAGGGTCATCAAGGACAAAGACTACATTTCCCAGTCTCCCTCGCGTTTAGATGTTGCCTTGTTCTGACCAATGGGATATGGGAGGAAATGATACTGCAAATCTCTATATTGCAATCCTCAATGAGGAGCCTTTCCCTTCCTCCATTCTGTTACACAGGGCAGGACTTTCTGGACCTTGCATATCAGGGCAGTGCCCTAGAGAGCGAAATATTCCTTCATCCCCTAATTACAGATGAGGCTTAAAATCTAAAGTTTCCTTTTGGCCAACTGAGAGGTATGGTGGGAATAAAATAATAAAGGTAAGACACAAGTTAAATTATCCCAGAGATCACCTTGCCTATTTTTCGTTGATACTCCAAGTTGGCCATCTTTCCTTAAAGTTTCAGATTTGTCCTCTTAGTTGCATGAAAAGAAGCATCAATCTAACCCTAGGAGGCATGGGATGATGAGGAAGACCTGGATATGGGACAGGGCTTTCCTCCTGGTAATCTCTCCTAGGTTATTACCTAAGTAAAAACAAAAGCAAAAACAAAACACCTAAAAATACATAATAATTTGTTATGCCTCTGATCATTTATATAGTGAATATGTGGGTGAGCTGAAGAAACTTTGCCCTTATTCCATTGAAAAAGAATGTAGTGTCCACATTAAAGTTTTAAGCAGATACTCAGGATTACATCAACCAGGTGCCCCTTACTTTCCTTGGCTTTGTTCTGGGTGCAGTCAAGCATGAGGAGTTGAAGTACGGATCCATCCAGAGTCTGGCTGGCAATAAAACGATACCTCTTGTCAGCAAGGAAACAGTTACACACACAGCACAGGAACTTTCCTGTTCAAGTAATCCTGGAAACCTGGCCTTAAAAATAATAATAAAGAATTCTACTCTGACATGCAGTATCTTGAAGTCTACAGGGGATTTTCCTACCTGCTGGAGGTTATGGACTATGAAAAAAACAGCTGTTAGCAGTTTCAACGGTGGATTACTTTACAGAACTTTTCATGAGAAATATTCACATGCATTTTGCAGTATTTTTCTTTCTTTCTTCAGGAAGCATCTAAGGAAGAATATAAATTCAGTTCCCTTCTTTTCTCCCACTGTTAAGAATGCCCTAGAGGAAACAGACGTGGTGGAGAATAAAGTACAGCTATGGGTGTTATAAGATTGGCATACAAACGCCCCTTCCTCATTTTGTGCTATGAACTCAATCAAATGCTTTATTTCTCTAGGAAAACAACAACACCTAAACACAAAAACACACATGGGCCTATAATATAAACACAGCTATCATCTTCTGATAGCTAATACCTTTACCAATTACTTCCACAAAATATATTTGAGAGGTTGCTTTTCTTGTTCTTTTTTTTGGAATTAGATTTGTAACTAACTCCAAAACAATCTACAGGTGGTATCACAAGCTCTTTTTTTCTGTTTGTTTTTTTGACATTTCCATTACAATTTTGGTCAATACACCCTTTTGCCAACTATGTATCCAAGCTACTTGTACATTTTAAAAATACCTGTGTAATATAAACAAAACATGCATTCTTGTTTTTTGTCTGTGTGTTTTTTGTTTTGTTTTGTTTTTTCCCCCAAAATTCCCTTTCAGCAAATGCACATATTTACTGTGACACTGTGAGTTTGAAAATAAATGCATTATTTTTTTGGAGGTGATTATTTTGTCTGTTTCTGCCTTTTCATTTTGTCTGTTTCTGCCTAGTTTACACCCACTCAACCTGATAAGACTTTAAAGTATTTGACAAACATTCCTCTCTTGGGAGTAATTCATGTCAGGAGTCAGTTGTTGAGCAAAGTCCTGAAACACTGAATAAATGAGGGACAGTCTAATTAATAATTATTAGTTCCATTTGGTGCCAATCACCACCACCACTACCAGCAAAACACCAACCTAAAGCAAACAAGGACCAATACCAGCAGGCCAGGGCAGCAGGTTGCCCACAGCCATAATGATGACGTGATCTACTGATGACAGATTCAAGATGTTCAATACATTAAAATGTTCAATACATTCTAATAGGATTTGCTGAGCATTGGCCATGTCTCCAAAGGATTGGCTGAACACTTTGGTCTGAATAAGGCTGATCTTTGTGAGAATTATTAATAACATTCAGATCCCCAATAGTGCTGTTTAAGTCCAAGTTTACCTCAAAGCATGCCTTTCATAAGTATATATTTGCTTATGTGCAACCTTTTTAGAGATGCTGCTCTAGACTCAGCCCTCAAAAAGTCCCTCCCCCCTCTCTAGGAAATTTCTGAGGTCCCCTTCAAGTTCTCCAATAAACAGAAAAATAATTCTAAGAAGGATGGACATAGGCTCTTTGTAGTTTGGAATAAGAGAAATGTATGTGACAGCTGGTTGAGAACAAAGTCCTGTAGGAATGCGGTACCAGGTGTTAGCAGGAAAGGAAGCAACATGAATGGAAATAAAAAATTAAGGTACAGATATTGGAGGTAAAAGATGCCAAAGACTGACTTTAGTGAAGATCACAAACAATAGTAGATTGAAAGTGCAAAATTTCTCTTTCTTACTACACTGTTTGAAGAAATCTCACAACTCACGGAAGAGGAGGTGGCTGTTGTATCTGAGAGAATTCCCCTCACCTCCCATTGGACACAAAGAGAGCTTCTATTGTAGGTGGTCTGCTCCCTCCCCCTCTTGCACCTCTCTGGACTGTTTTTCTGTTTCTTGTCTTTTAAAGCCTATTTTAAATGGATTCACAAGTAAATAACATAGGAGGCTGCCTCTCTGATTATGGAGAGGCTCTTACCTCTACCAACCTTGGTGGTAGCTAAAATTGTACAAATGGGATTATAGGATTTTATGGGTTGGGGGGAGGCAGATATCTGAGAGCCTTTTAAATCAGACTCCAGGTAATTCAGGGGTCCCATTCTTAACCTTCTTGAGCTGATGAGTAGTAGAGAGCAATTATTTTGAAAGTGAGGCTCCCTGTTAAAACAGTAATACTTATTTGCATTTTCTTTATTGATTAAGGTATCACATATTTGTCCTCAACCCCTCATTCCAATCCCCCACTCCCCCACTCATGCCTCTACCCGCCTATTGTCCTTGACCACTGGGGATGAGGTTTTAAAATCCACCTTGAAAAGCAAGATTTGGTAGAAGAGAAAGGGAAGAGTATGAAGAGATTGATAAAGACAGGAAATAGAAGGGAGGAGTGCTCAGGTGGCAGAAGAATCTGAAGAGTCTGAGAGGAGGCCCCGAAGACTTCCTTCATGTAACCAGCAATGGGGACAAGAGCCTACCCCAGCCTGGCCCGAAAGCAATGAAGCACCTTCTAAGGTGTCTCACTGATAAAGCAGCTATTTGCAAAACTACCAGGGTGATAGCTGTGTTTATATTATAGGCCCAAGGTGATGTGAGGCCAACTCAGACAATTATAAATACTTTTTTTCTGCTACCCTAGAGATGATCATTTTTCATCCTCTCTCCCTCTTTCTCTCTCTCTCTAAATAAATAAATCATCTATTCTCATTGATCCAGATCATCTCGGGTAGAAGGGGGAAGGGCAGAGAGAGAACTGGTGGCTGGAGGACCAGGCACACGGAAGGATGGCAGATGAAAACAGTGCAGTGGGCAGAGGAAAACGCAGTGGCTGTGAAAAGAGAGGAACCAAAGCAGAAAGGGGATCCATTTCCTACCCAGACAGCCCTTCTCCAGATGAAGGCTGTTGCCTGGAGAGATGCTTAGGTCATCATGACATACTGAATTTGGTGCATTAACATTGTCTTGAGCAAATGCCTTGTCATCTCATTATGATGCTCAAGCTCTATCTGGTTCCTGATAGACGGAAAAACCTTGGGTTATGGACTGCATGTTTATGTTTCCCCAAAATCACAGATAATAATGTTTACCCCAAATGGGATGATATTAGAAGGTAGGGCTTTAGGGAGGTAATTATGTTTTGATGAGATTATGAGGGTTGGGGCTCCATAATGAGATTACTGATTTTATAAGAAGAGAGAGGCTAGAGCACTTTCTGCACCACGTGAAGATACCACAAAAGGACAGCCATGTGCAAATCAGGAAGCAAGCCTTCACCAAGGCACCCTGATCTCAGACTTCCAGCCTCCACAACTGAGAAATAAATGTTTGCTGATCAATCCATATAATATCCTGTTATAACAGCCCTAACACATGAAGACACTTTCTGTGATTGCTAGTCTCAGCCAAAGCCCTAACATTGGCAGCCTTGGCCTAGTCCAAAAATGCAACCTGTAAGCACTGTGTTTCAGTAGCCGGGGCCCAATTCATCTACTCATGAAGAAAAATTTCCTTATTCGCCACCAGGATAATGCAAAACATGAGCGGAGGAGAGACTTCCCTGCATTAATAAAATCTTGAGACTGTAGTACTATCTCCCATTGACTAATTCGGCTGCAGTATGATTACACCCTGAATCTGATGGGTCTGACTTGGTATTAAGTCATTGCTAATTAGGCATAAACTACAGCAAGATTTCTATTTGTCCATGATTTATCCAAGGTATCAGTTATCTTTAGGAAAGTAAGCCCTTTCTATTTCTTTTATCAGCAGAAACTTCATTAATTTGTTGTGTTTTTCCCCCCTGATAAGGCACAAATTATTACCAAGGAAATCTTGGAGTAAGTTTCAGCCAGCAGCCTCACAAGGGGGAATGGTATGTAGGCAAGTGGAAAGGCAGGCTCAGCCACCTGTACAAAAAGCCTTCTGCTCCTTCTCCCTCCCAATCTGCAGTCTCCGGGGGAGATACGGATTAGGCTGAGCATGTTAATTCAGGATGGAATAAAATGGCTTAAATCTTCAGGCAGGTCCATCCATACTTAGATACAACATTTCACCATGCAGCAACCTTGTCAGCAAGTGACATAATGCCTAAAACTGTCACTAAATTACACTGTGAGGCCAGTTGGTATCAGTGGCAATAGATTTTATGATAGATCCGACTCTGATGCAGGGCACGTAATTTATATCTATGCCACGTCTCTGTCCTCTCCTTGACAAGAGTCAGGAGGAAGGCATATTTGTATTCCACTGTCCTCTGCTGAGGGTGTTTAACATGCTTATTGGCCAAATGAAACCGCTTTGTTTGTTATCTCCTGGCTTCCAGAAATAGTCGGCTCTGATAATGTGCCACTGAAGTTCTGAGTTACCACGCCGTGATGTAATGGCTCAGGGAGTACAGTGAAACCACAAATATCCAAATGAATTGACACAATTTCCCACAGAGGAAGCAATCTGAAAATAACAAAAGGCAGAAATTCTGGCTCTTTTTACGTGTAGAGGAGATGGCAGTCATCACCGAAGGGGTGTCTGAGAGTGTTCTGGTGGATCCACAATAGGGAATGGTCACAGAAATCAGGCTTTTCTAGATGCATGCTGAGCCCATCAAGTCTTCTATACCTACCTTCTAAGAGCAAAACGAGAGCAGGCTGGTGGAGTAGACAGCCCACACTGAGGATCACCAAGCCTTCTCATTTAAATTTGAGCATCATTCCCAGCGTTTCGAAAATGGTCGTGATTTTGCACCTGTCATTTCCTCTGGTCAGGACACTTCCTTCCTTCCCAACTCCTCCCCTTCCTTTCCTCGCCCCACTCCGATTCCTTCCCAGCCCTTGAGTCACAGCTTGAACTTACTCTTCACTGGGAAGTCCTCACCAAAGAAGCCCTCAATGAGGGGAGAGGTCCTCTCAACAGTCTCTTCTCCTGTATCCTTTTAAAGCACAGTTCTGTTCAGTAGACTGGCCCCCCCCCCTTGAAGGTTGGCCCTGTACTTTATTCATTCACTCTTCTATCCCAACAGCTCCCACGTGCCTGACATAGAGGAGATGCTCAATCAGTGTATATTGAAAGATTATAGATAGAAAGAATCCAAATCATGGGGCTTTACTTTGTTCTTGAAATTTGTTATTTTGGGTGTTTCTCTTTAAGTTGGAAAGACATTTACAAGCTCCTCCAGCAAACCTGTACTTTTGGGCATAACCCTCTATCTTGGGTATTCCATTTGCCCTTCAGGATGTACTCTCTACTCTTCTGCATACTATTCTGTGTGGGAGGCAGACACTCTGGGCTGTCAGGCACCTATATCTTTCTGCTTTTAATTGGATTCACCAATGAAGGTCACCTTTAGGAGCTGGAAGATGAGAGGGATACTTAACACCCCCTCCCCCAACAAATCATAACTATCTCCTTAGTAGGTTGGCTCTGTCCCACCATTGGAAGGCCATGGTCCTTTCAACAGCTTTTCCCTACAGCTCTGGAGCTCCATGACCTCTTACTCCCTTGTCCATCCTAACAGTAGTAAAAACATCTCTTGTTATTAGGCATATACAGCCTCATTATCTCTTGTAGGTGTCTCAACTTGTGCATACTGTAGTAAAGGCCCATTCATTAATTCTCCCAGAACGACCTGGTTTCAAAGTTGTCATCTGTTTCCTACTGGGACCCTGACGGGTGCGCATTCCTTCCCTAATTCAGCCTGTGGTGAACAAAAGATGCCACATGAAGGTATTGTCAGTAACATCCTGTCCCCTCCCCATGTGGGAGGGCTACATCACAACTGGCTGGAGACTCAACTCACCCTTATAAAGACTCCATTTTGCTTCCTCTCCTAAACTAAATATCATTCAGAACTTCTGACAGGATTCTGATCTTCTTAACATTTCATTTATTCACATCACTTAACAATCTTGTCTTGAGGCTTGGAGTTTGCCCCTTGAGATAAAGTGTGAACAAGATGAGCAAGGTCCCTGACCAGGTGGAACTTATAAACCATTAGGGGAAGTCAGACAATAAACAAGACATATAATTTATAATTGTAAAAACAATGGTACAAAGGAAAAATGCCTGGTGCCAGATTTCTGAGAATGCCCTGTAGTTCATATACAAAAATATTTCCTGTATGGGTTTCTGTACTTAAAGGACCTAGTAAACACAACTTCAAAATATAATTGCAAAGTTTTTGCATTGTTCTTGAAAAGCATGAGATGTTCTGAGACTCCCTCTAAATTCCAAGCGCTTGACTTCCTCTGGTTTCACATTAGCTTCACGGACGTATATCCAGTCAACCAGTTACCCACAGGAATGTGCTATCTGCCAGTGGTTTGGAGCTGCACAGGACAAATGTAGTCACATTACTGGTAGATAAAAGGATATGATGCCCCTAAAGGGCATTCCTGAGAATGAGTGTTTTGGTATGTTTATTTTCTTTTAAAAAATATATTTTATTGATTTTTCACAGAGAGGAAGGAAGAGAGATAGCTAGAAACATCAATGAGAGAGAATCATCGACCAGCTGCCTCCTGCACACCCCTTACTGGGGATGTGCCCACAACCTATGTACATGTCCTTGAGTCTGCAGACCGACATTCTATCCACTGAGCCAAACCAGTTTCAGTGGTATGTTTATTTTCTAGTTCTAAGGAAATATTTTTAAAAAATCAAAGTAATTATTGTGCTTTGTTCTAAGGATCCTATAATCTGGGCTAATGGTATATTCAAAGAAAAGAAACCCTTTGCTAAACTGGTACCATACAAGGATTGTGGAAGGAGCATCTATTTATTCAACTAACTGACACAGGTGAATACAGGCAAGCAGGTCCTGGAGGAGTTTGCATTTTAGTGGAGGAGACTGCTCAGACCTTCAGGGTCAGAGAAGCAACCCTCTGAAAGGCAACCACCCTGGACCTTGACCAATAGCAGGGGTGTGTGTGTGTGTCTTCTAACAGATTCTATGGAAGCCTGAGCTTCTTTAGAACCGAGGATACTTGTTCCACAACTGCCCCTCCAGTACCTCACTTATGACATCTCTTCCCCTCCCCTTCTAAACGCCCTCAAAGAGGATTGCAACTTGTGTCCAGCCAAGTCATGTGCATTAATGCAAAACTGAATGCGCCCATATTGACCCATGTAGCCTTGGATGGCATTATGAACAGCACAGAGTCGCTCTTGCCAGCGATGATCCCCTCAGCCAAAACCCACTGGAAGAGGTGGTTCTACTCTGGTATGGTAAAACAAAAACGGCATCCTTTCTACTATCCCAACCCCAATTCCAGCCCCACTCAACCTGCCTGAAGCAGAGTAACTGAAGCTCCAGAAACACAAAGTTCAATGTTCTCTTCAGTTTTCAGAGACTCATTTTGCCTCAAAACCAGCCAGTACAGAGACATCACAAGCAGGCACATCTGCCTTTGCTATGAGCTGGCTTCCTCTGGCACCCACCATTCCCCATTGCTCTGATCCCCCAAAGCAAAGAAAATAAATGTGCCTGGCCGAAGCCAGTTTGGCTAAGTGGTAGAGCATCGGTCTTCGGACTGGAAGGTCTGGGTTTGATTGCCGTCAAGGGCATGTACATGGATTCCGGGTATATCCCCGGTAGGGGGTGTACAAGAGGCAGCTGGTCAATGTTTCTTTCTCATCGATGTTTCTAATTCTCTATTCCTCTCTCCCTTCTTTTCTGTAAAATATCAATAAAATATATATATTTTAGAAAATAAATGTGCCTGGTACTTGATGTCAGATTCTCCAACATAATCTCCCATTACTTACACCTCAACCTCAATTTCTGCACCTCCTCTGTTTCACACCATCTCCTCAAGGCCCTGCCCTTTGTGGCTGAGATAGCAGGTGCTCCCAGGATACTTCTCAGAAATAATTAGTTTCCAGAATTTTCTGCAGACCAATGCACAAAGCAGCATCTTGGCTATTTTCTGCACTGTTTTTTTGACAGGTGGAGTTGGAGATAAAACTTTTAGAGTCAGCCTTCTGATGGCTCAAATTACATGATGTAGGTCTTATCCAACATGCGAGTAAAAAAGTGTTAAAGCATCTTACACCCATCTTATGTTTTCTCATGTTGAGAAAGTGTGATATGGTGAGAGAGAAATGAACACGAGTGTGTGTCCCAGGAGAGCTGGTTCCCACTCTTCCCTCTGCCGTGGCTCAGGGCCTGTGGCCTCAGCTTCCATTGGTCTCCATTTCTCCACAACACTCATTTACTATGCAGATTTGGTCCAGGTGAAATAAGTTCCCAGAAAACTAACCTCTAACATAAATTTTAAGCTATATTTTAGAATGAAGGGGAACTTGATTTTGTGGCATCCACTGGTTTTTCTAATGCCTTGTCTTATGAGAACTGCCCAAATTTCACAGAGACAGAGAATGGCACCTGAACAGGCACACAAGGATCTAGGAATTCTGTTCATTATTGTTCAGAGAGAAAGCTCTTCTCCTTTTTGCTTAAGCTCTTTTAGGGAAGAACTTGAAAGGTCAGCAGCAGGAGGAAGGGTTAACATAGGCTGAGGACGCAGTGCTGACAATAAACCCTGTCCTAGCAGGAAGCACAGGGTGAAAACATTTCCAAGCATTTTGTGATGACGATAATAATGACAACATCTTGTATTTCTCCAAAAAAGCTCAGAGAATTTCATAGGCCCTGCATCAATCATCCTTGCCACTTCCCCGTGAGGAAGGAACAGGGCACGCACTAATGTGATATAAACGGCGGCAGCCGAGTGAGCCATCACAGTGAACTGGAGCCTTATAAATTGTTCGCTGCCCCTTGTAACCAAACAGCATCTACAGTGAGAGGCAAGGCGAGGGCTTGGTGCAGTCTCAGGCCGGAAGCTCTCTCCCCTTGGAGACAAGTCAGTACAGCTGATTTTTATAAATGACAATTTGGACAACCATTTATCACTGATTAAGGCCTGTCTGGTCTTATATGTTGAGTCATTTTTGTTGTCCTGATACGTTTTACTGCATAAAACCTGGTTTCTACACACTAGTGATTACTGGATTTCCTCTTAGCCCTCCGATTGTCATCTGAATAAACAACTACTTACCACTCTGATTATCATTGAATTCTTGCTCCTGGGTTCTTTTCGCTTAAGAAAGAATGAGCCAAAAAGCTTCTCATGCTTAGTAATTACCTTTTAGAAAATAAATAAGACAGAGCCTTCTCCAGGTTTCTCTAGCTTAAATATTTCTGCTACTTTGTTCTTTCACTCCCTCTGTCTCCTTGGTTTCCTTGTTTATTATTATTACTTTTTATTGTAAATATTTTATTGATTTTTTACAGAGAGGAAGGGAGAGGGATAGAGAGTTAGAAACATTGATCAGCTGCCTTCTGCACACCTCCTACTGCGGATGTGCCCGCAACCAAGGTACATGCCCTTGATCAGAATCGAACCTGGGATCTTTCAGTCTGCAGGTTGACGCTCTATCCATTGAGCCAAATTGATTTTGGTTCCTTGTTTATTGTTAAAAATTAAATTCCTGGGCCGTGTTCTAAATCACACCCACACAAGTGCACATGTAATTCCAGTTTAAAAAGTAAGTAACTAGCCAGATCCGTGGCATCAGTAATTGTCTTCATCTCACGACCCTTATTAGCATGGGTTCCTATGAAGTTCAGAGCACTGTGTGGCCAAAGAGAGCTGAAGGGAGTCAGATGCTCATCTCTAGGGCCTAGGCCCTAGGGCAACCTGTTTCTTGAAATAAGGAGGGAAAGCTCAATGGAAGAAAAACCAGGAAGCCTACGGAGGTGAAGGCTTCAAGACATTTCCAGAAGATTGATAAAAGACAGCTCCCCCATTTGCTCAAGCTGGAAAAGCATTTCCATTACTTGTTATAGAGGGTTAAGAAGAGTTTGAGGTGGGGATATAGAGGCATTGAGTATAGGTCAATGACCTTAGCTAAGGGTCATTCCAAGGGCAGGAGATTTTTATCTCCTCCCAGATAAAAATTTCCAAGATGGATGGGGGTGGGAGCCGGAGGGGAAGAAAAGGAAACAAGTGTCAACAAAAGCAACAAAAACAAAAACAAAAAAATTAAACTCTCTCCTTTATGCTTTCAAGGCTATATTTTGCTCCCACTCACAGTTTCCTGAGGTACCTCTAAAAAAGAACAAGGAAAGTTCAAAATAGAACTCACTGCACTCCTTGTCCCACAATATAGGTGTGTAATACATGGAAGGGAGCAAATAGGTTTCTTATATAAAAAAACAAAACAAAACAAAAACATACTCAGCTGTCCTGCCAGAGTCCTTGGAATGAGTGGGTTGCAGAGTGGGACTGTCAGACCTGGGAGACATCTGCCTTCCAATCTGAGAGTCTATGATCTAATTCTCAACACACCCACTTTGAAAACTTCTGGTAAATAATAGCTGGCAATGCGCTGTCAGTGGAAAAATCAGGCAGCCAAGGAATCAAGGGCACCCATACAACTGCCTCCTGGTAAAAAGTCTCTCTCTCTCGAATATTTAAGGGTAACAGATGATAGTTCACTTCTCATTCATTATAAAGCTAAAGACCTGAAAACTCTACTGACCAAACTATTATTTTTCCTAGAAGTGCAGCGGGAAGCTACAAAATTAGAGAGCAGCCCTAGCTCTTGAAAACAGTGTTTTTCTAGGAAGCACTGCTCTGTACCCAGGAAATGGCTTCAGTGCAGCACATCCCTCTACAAGCTTTAATTCTTCTTAGGTACGTGAAGGCTATGTTTTAAATTGTTTCTCCTTTTTACGAAAAATAAAATTAAACAAAGTGCATTATTCAAAACAACTACTTCTGAGTGTGGACTCCTTGTCACATTAAAGGCACAAGCTCTGGGTCAGCTGCTGCGAGAATATTTTGGCGCTTGGTAATTATCTTGCATGAGGAAGTCTTATGACTCATCAATACTTATCACTTTAATGATGTCCTCTTCTAACTAATTTCTTTTAAGTGAGGCACCTCAGTTGATAGAGCTACAGGAGAGGGTACACATCTAGGACACATACTAATGCAGTGCTCACAGCAGGCAGATGGGACCTTCCTGTGCCTTAGCTGAACGTCCACAAGAGAAGAGAGGAGGCGCTTCGAAGAGTTAGTATTCTAGGCTTCCTTCTATTCCCCGGGAAGGTACAACAAATTGATGAGATAGTAAATCAAGCCTTTGTTAAGCCAACTCATTTTGACAGTAATGGTTAAATTCAAAACTAGAACATCAATAGCATTGAAAAGCAAGTTGACTCTGTCACTTTGATGTGCCTGTGGCTGCTGTGATCATCTGAGAGCAAAGAGACAATGCACACCTTTTCATTACAGAGGATCCTTTTGTAATTTCATTTCAGTTAGTTGAGAGGCCTGGCTACTTATATTGTGGAACTGAACTGCAGTCTGAGGTGGTTCAGCATGATAATGAACTAAGTTTACATCAAGATAACTGGGTGCCAATATAGCTTAGACCACTATGAAATGAATCTGGCAGTCCTGGAATGAGGTCTGCAGTCACCTTAAATAAGTGTGTTGCTCCCATATGAACCGCCCATATCACATGGCTCAGTGAGGATAGCTGTGCAAGTAAAAACCAATAGCTTATAGGTCTGCGCCATCCTGTAGACAACCTGTTGCCCACAATTTGAGGTGTGGTTTTCTGGTTTCCAAAAGTAACTTTCTATCTCCGTCTTCCTTTTCAGATCCACCC
Source organism: Vespertilio murinus (assembly GCA_963924515.1). Taxonomy (NCBI): domain Eukaryota; kingdom Metazoa; phylum Chordata; class Mammalia; order Chiroptera; family Vespertilionidae; genus Vespertilio; species Vespertilio murinus. Next base: position 160,658,151 of record OZ004704.1, on the reverse strand, counting down.
AAATTACAGCTTTAGCTGTGAAGAAGGGCTGGGAGAATGACTACATAGTGAAAGGGGTATTTTTTGGAAAGGTAATTGCACCATTACTTGGTTCTGCTCCAAGTCTACCCCACAGAGGCAAAATATATCAAAATGGCACAGACAGCCTCACTGAAAAGTTGCTGTGTGCATGGCTCATGCCTTTCACTAACTGAAGACATATGCTCCCAATAGCCTGCTGCTGATCACGTTCTAAGAGGATGCTAACTTTGTTCCAACTCCTCAGAGGAAAGAAAAACCCCACCTCTGCTGGGGCTGCCTCCATGAGGGGTCCTGGCTCCCTCTTGGCACTCTCAGATCTTTGTGCCCTTTCTGGAGATAAGAAATCCCTACTCTTATGAAAGAATTGCTGCATCTATCCCCAAATTAGCAAGCAGCAGAATATCTCTACTATATTCATTAATTTATTTCACAAGCATTTATTGAGAGCCTACTATGTGTCAGGGTACTTTTAGGCACTTGAGATGTATCAGTGAAATTCCCTGTAGAGTTGATATTCATGGCAGGGGGTAGTGGGAAGGCATTATGAAAACAGACATAATGAATAAATTACAGAATATATTAGTAGGTGATGAGGGCATATATATTAAAGCAAAGCCAAATAAGAGGGATTGAAATTTAGGAGAGGGGCAGTTAACATTTTTAGAATAGTCCAGATAGGTTCCTAAAAAGGTGATGTTTCAGCAAAGGCTCAGAGGGCGTGAGGGAGAATTGGTGATAGCAACACCTGGATGAGATCATTTCAGGCACAGGGAGAATCCAAAGAGAAAACCATAGTCAAGAAGCATGCCTGCATGTTTGAGAAAGTCTAAGAGGCTAGTGTGGGCCTTTCTTGTGTGACTGGAAGAGAGTTGGGGGGTGGGTGTAGATGGGATAAAAAATAATAGGAATTCAAACAAGTGTGGTCTTATAGATCAGAGCTTCTTGAACTTTCAACTGTATATACCGTATTTTTTGGACCATAAGATGCACTTTTTCTTCACCAAATATGCAATCCCCAGGGACACGGAAGGTCCCGGGGGACCCGCTGCCGCTCTGCAACTCGGACCATAAGACGCAGGCACTTTTCCTCCCACTATTTGGTGAAGAAAAGGTGTGTCTTATGGTCCGAAAAATACGGTAAATCATTTGGGATCTTGTGAAAATGAAGAGTCATATCCACTTGTGTTGGGGGGAAAAGTCTGAGATCCTGCTTCTAACCCGTTCCCCATTGCCCCTGGTGATGCTGCTCAATGGCCCACACTTTGAGTAGCAGTATTTTTGACTACTGTAAATGCCTTTACTAGAATGAAGTGGGAAATCCATTGAAAGAATATGAGACTACTGAAAACGGACTATGTTGGGGAAAGGGAGAGAGGAAGGAAAACTAATTAAGAGGCTACTGTAGTGTACAGGCCAGCAATACTAATGACCTGGATCAAGAAGGTATCAGTGGAAGCAATTAGATACTGGACATGTTGTGAAGGAGAGTTATATAGGAATCTCTTTCATGTCCCACGTGGAAAGGGTTCCGATTCAGGGTTCAGATTCTGGAGAAGAGCCCCACACAAATGAAGAGACTTGAAGAAATTCAATTTCGCGATATGGGGGGGCCAGGCTATAGTCCAACTCTAGTGGGAGAACTACTCACTGCTCTGGCCCTGCCATCCCTTTTATTGAGGCTTTGGGGAAAACATCTTAGGCAAGATAAACAGAACTTTACATGTAGCCCTTAGGCAGGAAATAACTGAAACTTACACGGGGCAAACAAGCTGGAAGCTGCTTCAGCAAACAATATCTCAACTAAAGGGTGAGTGGTTAGAGCAATTAAGGTTGTTGAGCAGCCTTCCTGGCTTCCTGTCAACATCTCTCTTTTAGTGAAACTTATCTGTTTCTGGAAGAGCTATGGTAATTTCCTGATAGATTAGAAATTGTGTGTAAAATAGGAACCAGCATAATCCTGAATGCTCAGTGTTTGACCTGAGCACATGGGAAATGGAATGACCGTCAGCTTGAAATGGGGAATGATGCAAGTAGAGTACACTTTTGGAGTTAGGTTGGCAATTGAAAGATTTTGGGACTACTGAAAACAAACTATGTTGGGGAAAGGGAGAGAGGAAGGAAAACTAATTAAGAGGCTACTGTAGTGTACAGGCCAGCAATACTGATGACCTGGATCAAGAAGGTATCAGTGGAATCATTTGGTGCTGTTTAAAGGGCAGCATCTGGAACTTATAAGGGAGTGCTGGACTGGAGATGAATGTGGGAGTGGTTGACAGAAGATATATAAAGCTATAAAACTGGATGAGATCATCCTAGAGAGTGGGTGTAGATAGAAAACAATAGACCAGTAACAGCCCCGGAGCACTCTGCTCCTACAGTTCCATCAGGGACCTCCTGTGCCCAGAAGATAACACAGCGGAACCCTGGAAAGAGAATTCTCTCTCAGGGTTCACCAGAAGCAGCACTTGGAGTCTCCTTCTAAGTCTCTCATATCACATCTCTGGCTTGTATAAGGCCACTGGATCTTTATCTATGACAGACAAATACAGAGAGGATGAAGTATATACTTCCTCACTCTCCAAAACCTGGGCTTCCATGATGAAGCTGCATCTATCAACATGAATTATCATTTGAATGGGCAAAAACTAGGATTTTCTATACAGCTTTTGAAATAGGTGAGGAACATTGATTAATTTAACAGCAAGGAATGAGCAATATAATGTTTAATCGCTGGTCTAAACCATATAAAATCTACATAGAACATAACCATTGGATCTTACCTATCTGAATGCTTTAGTACCTTTAACAGCTGAACTTGGTTTGAGATGCTTTAAGAACAAACAAACTACACACACACACACACACACACACACACACACACACATGCAAATACACATCTTCTATTGCCCTTGGGAATCTATCTTGGATCCACTTCTCAAACCTGTTCATTCCATCTGGCCAAGCTTCTGTTGTAGATTTATTTACTTTCCTTCCTTTCTTTTTTCTACCTACAGCCTTGCTAATGAAACTTGAAGCTCATCTATTTTCCTGGAATCCATAATTGGCTCAGTTCTACCCATGCCTAAGGCCAACTGGGAGGGCATAGCTGTGTGGCCTATGTTTATTCAGGAGTAAAGATGATTATGTACTCTCCTTAAGAAATTTAAGGTGCAATTGAGATTAGTATTATAGATTGCTTGATAAATGAATCAGGGTATATGTGTGTGATTATATAGTTTGATGTATACAAAGAAGTGAACATATTAGTAACATGGACACTATCATGTTACTTATAAACCTTAGTCTACTCTTCCTTGTGTTCCATCTCAAATTATGGCAAAATTTTTTGGGGTGCTGTGGATGTGAGGATTGTTATTCCCTGATACTCACCCAAAGGTTAAGTGTGTGCCTTAAACTTGCTGGTTTCTGGAAATATTCCATTCTGGTCTCTCATCTATGGATTTATCTATACCTTTCCTGAAGCTATTGACATTTTAGAATGTACTACCTCCTGGGGGTAATGACATAGCATTTTATGCACCAACTGGAAAATGACAATGGGCAAGAAATTTGTCAAGCCCTACTTTAGTTTCTTCTCCCACAGCCTGCCTCTCCCCTCTGCAGGGGATGCACCCCTGCAACCTATAGACTAAGCCTTGCCCTTGGCTCTAGGACCAATCCCACCTTCAATTATGAGGATTTAAAGAGTTCTTCAACATTCAGGTGACTCAGAATCAAATCCCCATAGCTGCCAATCCTGTTAGACTGCATGGCCCAGTTCTATAATGAGCTTGTCTGGTTCCTGAGATCAGCTTCCCACCTGCACCAATTCTGGCAATATCAACTCTGACTTGCTCTTTTGTATTGTGGTCCCCAGCTTGGTAACCTTCCCAGTACTCTCAGTCTTCTAGGAATATTTCCTGCCCTTTCCCCAGGCGATAGAAATCCTTCCTCTGAACCCTGGAATTGACAGTGTCCCCTGAGCCTGCCTATTTGAATGCCTGCCTGCTTCACGATCCCACATTTCTGTGCTCTGCCCACCTGACAGGATTGCATAATGTGTGCCATCTGACCTTCCACACTCACCGCCTGCTGGATCCATCTGTTGTTGATGGTTTAACTGTGTGGATACTGTGAGTGCTGCATGGATGATACTTGCTCTACCACGTGCAACATGCAAGAGGAATAAAGAATATTAAGCTGAGCCACTGCTTACTGCTGTGCAGTTTACATACTGGTCAATTGCAGAGAGCACCATATGCAATGTCTGAAAGGTACAGTGTATCGCAATGGAAATGGCACTCCCTGGAGTTGAGTAGCAGTCCTGAGGTTCCTAACCACAGCCTGATAGCCTGGGGATATAAGTAAGGAATATGCTTATGGCAAGTTAAGTGGTTATCAGCATATGCATCAGTATTTAACATATCATCAGCATTTAATTTGAGGAATGCTGACTCAAAGCCAGATAACTTTAATTATAGTCTCATAACAGGGTCAGATGCAAAAGAAAAAAGTGAGAGATAGTATGCCTTATCTCGAACACTGGATAAAGTTAAATAATGTAACAAACAATACCAATAAGCATTTTCATGATTAAGGCAGGCTGCTAGCCCAGAACAAGTGACTTAATTCTAAATGACAGAGTACATGTTTCAGGCTGTAATGATCCTAGGAGCATTTGTGTGGCCTGAGGTATGCCAAAAGCATTCTTGTTTACAAACATCTCTTCCCAGTTGCCCCAGGGCATATCCCTCCAACATTAAAGTCAGGTTTCAGGATGAATTGAATTGAAGTCCTAACTTATCTCCCTCATTTGCCTTTCTAACACCCTCCAACATTTATCTTAGAAGACAGGTAGTCATATTAACCAAAAGCAGGATTATTGACTTAATGGCTCATATATAAGTTTCTGAAGGAATATGTTATAGGCCAGGTGCAGGGGTGGAGAGAGGAAGAGAGACAATGTCACCAATGTATAGAGGCAACCTCATACATTTGGTGGCGAGTAGAAATTGATCTGAGAGAGAAGGTATGAGATCCAGGAGAGGTTAGATTGCTCGCCAACTGTGCAACCTTGGTCAAGTCATGTTGCATATTTATGCATTTGTCCTATCAACTGTAACCACAGGGGAGTTGTGCTGGGTAACTGTGAAGGTATTTTCCACCACTAAAACTGCAGACTATGATCTTGAATCAAATCAAATCTGTCCAGCAAGGAGTCCTGTGTTGCAATGGTGATCTTTGGACAGCACATGGACACAGACTAAAGTGGTACAAATGAACTCTCCAACAAGGGTGGAGGAATGTACCAAACCGACTCCACCACCTCTGCAATTCACCCCAAGACAGCTCTTAAGGAAGATGAATGCTTAATTGCAAAGCAGGCACTCACAAAACAGCTATGTGTAATTGAAGAGGTGGTTTCAAGAGCACCATTTAAAACCTAAGGAAATTGGAAGCAGTGCATGCTGGCATCGATTCAGAAGGTGGTATTATGAGTACTTATTATGCATCCTGATTTTTCTTTCATAAATTAGATTATAAAGTACTTGGTTAATTCTAGCAAGGTATTAATATCACATTAATCTAAGTCATAAAATAAAGTACTTATGGATCTTATTCAGCCCTCTAAGGACCAAGTGCCATATGGAAAGCGGTGTTTGGGGAGGTGTGAGGTTAGTAGACAAGTCTCCCTGCTCCCATTCAAGGAAATGCATCCTTCTCCTAGGCCTACTGACATTCTCTGCCCTTCAAGCTAAGCTAGAGCTCATTTCTCCAGGAACAGCCTCCATAAAGCCAGTCCACAACTGTCTCCTCTCCCTGAGTGCCTATGGCATTGCCTGCCTGCACTCAGGATCCACTTCTGCATTCTGACCATTATATGTTCTTTTTCTAATCATCTCATAAATGCACGTCTTGACATTCCAATTACATTGTAAATGCCTTCAGACCAGTATCCCAGGATGCATTGCTCTTTTATCTCTTCAAGGGCTAGTTACTGGAGGCTGACACATATTTATGGCCAACAAACATGTTTTGAATGGAATTACTTTCCTAGACTTTGGAGAGACTACTATGGGCCAGGTTGGGAGATACAACAATGGATTAGATATAATACCTGTTTTAAGCATTTACCAAGGGAAAGAGAAGAGATTAAATATTTGCAAAAAATCACTAAAACACAAAGGCTATGGGAGATTTTTTTTTTTCCAAATTGGAGAGCAATTCATTTCAAATGATGGGCTAAGGCATGCCTCTCAAACTTCAGAATGCATTGGAAATGCCATGCCTGGAGGGCACATCGTTCTGGGCCCCACTTCCGGAGTTTCCTATTTGGCTTCGAAAAGACCTGGATATTTCCATTTCTCATTAGTCCCTAGATGATGGATTAGTCTCTGATTTAGGGACAATAGCTTGAGAATCACTGAGCTAAAGGACAAACAAGTAGGAAATAATGAAAAGTATCTTTGTAACTGTTTTTATCTACTTTAAAGGAGTAGAGAACAAGATTGTCAAGTAAACAATATGAGAAAAGGGAGAGATATGGAAGCAGCCACAATGTTTAGGGATGGCAGCTGTATGAGGAGATGAGAATACCAGAACGCAGGGGCATTACTTTAGAAGTCTTCAATGTCAGGACAGGGAACCTGGATCACTTATTGAGCAATGGAGAATCTGGGAGTGTTGTATAGGGATTCCGGGAGGTTGACAACAGGAGGCACTGGAAGACTGGGCGAAGGGGCTTGATAATTAAGCCACTAAACCAATCTGTCTTTATTAAGGGGAAACCAAAATAGAACAGCGACATGTGTTCTTCCAAAGCCACTCCATATGTTTCTGGAGATCATCTGACTAAGTGGGACAAAGGTCTCCATTTGGCCATTGCCCGGGTTTAGGGATTCTGTTTTTATGATCACTGACGCACATAGACATGCAAAGGTATGTCAGAGTTTAGAACACATCTCTTCACACACCCACGCAGGAGTTAACTCTGGAGTTAGGGTTTAGTTCCATGCTAAAGGAGTGGATGAGAAAGCCCTTCACAAAGGCACAGGGAGACAGAGATCTCTGACTCAAATCAGAAGCTATCTGGAATGAAAACTTGATCTACCAAGTAGAACTAAAGAGAAGGTGCTGAACCCTCTAATCGGGCTCTGTTTTGAAAGGGGAAAAAATGGGTTTGCACTCTGTCTCCCAGAATAAAAATAATGGCTGATACGCAGTGCTAGACACGGTTCTAAACACAATAAATATGTCATCTAATCTTCACAAAGGTGGTGATTATTATTTGTTTTATAGATGAGGAAACTAAGACACAGAGAAGTCAAATAGGTCACACAATAATAGGTGGAGCTAGGACTTGCATTCAGAGAGGCCAAGAATCAGCATTTGCATGCTGAACCACCACACTAGGCTTGCTCTCTCAGTGGGGCTAGGATCCTGAGCTTACACGTGCAGTTGAAAAATAGTCTTGGCCAAAACCGGTTTTGCTCAATGGATAGAGTTTCGGCCTGTGGACTGAAGGGTCCCGGGTTTGATTCTGGTCAAGGGCATGTGCCTTGGTTGCGGGCACATCCCCAGTGAGGGGTGTGCAAGAGGTGGCTGATCAGTGCTTCTCTCTCATCGATGTTTCTAACTCTCTATCCCTCTCTCTTTCTCTCTGTAGGAAATCAATAAAATATATTTTTTAAAAGAAAAATAGTCTTGGTTTACTTCTCAGACCTTCCCTCCTTTTCTTCTGTCCTCCCTTCCTCTCCAAATTATTAAACATTTCTGCATGTAGGTTGAAACTGCTATTTATTTTAATTCAGGGAGAGAAAAAAGAGAGAGAGAGAGAGAGAGAGAGAGAGAGAGAGAGAGAGAGAGAGAAGAGAGATCAGCTGGCTCCTCTCCCACACACCCCTGCAGGGCATGGAACCTGCAACCTGGGTATGTGCCCTGATCAGGAATCACACCTGCCACCTTTTGGTGCACAGGACAATGCTCCAGCCAACTGAGCCACCCAGCCAGGGCTGACACTGCTTTTAAATAGCTGAGCAAAGTAGCAGTTCTCAGCAGTGAATCACGCATGAGGGCCATAGCCAGGGTCCTCAGGAAGATCAGACCACTCCATGGGGCCATCCTCTCAGAGAGTCGCTTTGGCTACCCTTGCAGCTTAATAAAATTCCAGGACCTGATCCCCAGCCGCATTCAGTTTCCTGTCACAAAAGCATACAGTACCTTTCTGCAATGCCAAGTAGGATTTAAAACTCCCTGAAAGAAGAGAGTGTGAAGGGAGCTTTTATATAGTTATGAGGGGAAAAATATCTTAAAACACATTCGTCTGAAGCCTTCTTTCAATTCTCCCATGGAATGCTAACCTTTATTTGCAGTTGTGTGAGTCTGTGTCAAAAGCTTGCTGTAGCCCCGGGTTTAAACCAGAGAGATTCTGACTTGGTCCCGAGGCAGGTTCCTTTGTAGCTTTCTAATCTCTCTCTCTGAAGTTCTCTGGCTTTTAAGAGGTTGGTGATTTTTCCCTGCAGAGGTTTTTGTCATTTCATGGGCAGGAGTGCATGGTGGCGATACTGAGAACTGAAGCTTAAATCTCTTTAAGTCTGCCTAATTGCCATTATTGGTCTAATTGCAGGTACGGGGCTCAAAGAGAATGTGTGTCACTCGCCATCTGTAGCCCGAAGAGGCTTGAATCAAATCGAATCTGTTCAGGATGCAAAAGGCGCTTCAGCATATGCAGACGCCCGAAATGGCTTTGCAGACCCGAATCCTTTTAATAAGCTTAAGACAGGCCTGAATTTATTTAGATGTCTAATTCTAAATGTACGTATGCCTGGTAGTAATGTTTACCATCTGTCTGACACTGCCTGTTGAGGTAATTGTCAAGCTACATACAGTATGACATATGGTGCACATATTTGGACCTTAAATATAACAGCCTTGGCATGAAACAATTGGAAACCGAGATTTAATCTTTGGTATTATTCAACTTGGAGTTGAACACACAGACAGTTCTGGGCTATTACTGTTTTCTTCCTTTATGATAAATACTCCTCCGTAGGCACGCTCGAGAACAACAGGGAAGGGCAGGCCTGCTTTCTGCGTGCTGCCTTTTTCCTGCTCTGGCTCAGGCACTTAGAGACCTGGTTGGAATGGCAATTCTGTAGGGGAGGCCAGAGGCCAGGAGCCAGGGAAGAATCTGGCCTCAGGCAACAAATATAAGGAGAGTCCCACTGGACAGCTCAGGAGAGCGAGTTGCCGAGGCGGAGGAGGCAGAATAGAATTCGAGGCGACGGCAGTAATTGCGCCTCTTCTTTCTGCTCTTTATGGTCACCTTCTCTTTTCCTCTCCACTCAAATTGATTTCCCTATTTAGGTTTCCTGTTGTCATGTCAAATATGGGGGGATCGGAGGAAGGAAGTGGAGAAAGGATAGAGGCTGAGGGCTCCAACAGCCCCCTAATTCTCTGGGGAAAGGCACCAGGCTCCCAGAGATGAGAACAACGCCCTTTTCAAGTTATTTTGGTTAGACGATAGAGACCCCAGAGTGACAAGTCTCTCAGGCACTGCCCCCCTTTTTCCTTAAATACTAGCAGCACTGTAGCATTAGATACAGCTGTGCAAGATGCCGACAGCCTGACTTGAAAGGCCTACTTTATGCTTGGATTAGAGGACCAGTGTAGCTATTGTCGCTGCAGTCGCTGTCTGGATCTTAAGCGAGGTAAATATGGCAACAGGCATCATGTAACTCTCGCAGTAACGTAACCAGGAATGTGGTCAATGCCTCTCCTCGTGGGCATGCCGTGTCATTATATACGACACTGCATACAATAATAGCTTTCACTATAAAGTCAACACAGACGCTCTTTCACTAGCCGCGCTTCTGTCCCTGGGCTCCACTGCCCTTCATTTAAAGAAGGAGGCCTGGGGAATTCTGGTGGCAGATCAGGATAGTCAACAATGGTGTGTGTGTGTGTGTGTGTGTTTGTGTGTGTGTGTGCGTGTGCGTGTGCGTGTGTGTGTGTGTGTGCGCGTGCACAGTTAAGAAGGCCTGGAAGATGAAAATGACAATATACGAGGTTAGCCATCATGGTAATTCAGCCATAGATTTCCCCCCCAGTCTGAAATGACAAGTTGATTCCATATTTTGGCATCCCGCCAAGTTCTGTATTTAAGCCTGAAGCTTAACATGTTTTCTGTTCCTAATTAGCAACAAGGCTAAATTTAGCAAAGGTTTCTCTAGTGCTACCACAGTCACAAAACGATTCTAAAATCTAACATGAAGGCATGTTACTTGACGGATTTAGAAAAAGACAAAACAATCCTGAAGGTGCCTCTCTGGGATCTGATGGCGTGGGATGCTAAGAAATGTTGAGGCACAGGGATAAACTATTTAAATTTTGATAGGGGAAAGTCCCTACACTTTCCCAGAGGCCTGACTCCAGGGAACAAGGAGAAGAGAGCAAGATTCATTCCTCATCACTTCCAGCTCCCCACTAAGACCCTACTGCTTCCCTATCCCGACTCTTTTCCTCTGACCCCAGGACCATCCCCAAAAGACCAGGGCACCCCCAACTTCTCCCCACTTTGATGCTTCAGCTGCCAATAACATTTCACCTATCAATATTTCCTCCTGCTTGACCATACTTCTTCTTTTTTTCCCCAATTTAAAATCTGCAGAAGAGCTGCAGGAATATGATGATGAACTATGAACAGGCTCGTAATCTTCACCTCTAATCATCAATTGTTAGCATCAGGCCACATTTACTTTATTTTTCTTTTCTCTTTCCTTATATGTGTGGGATTCTGTGTGTGTGTGTGTGTATGTGTGTGTGTGTGTGTGTGTGTGTGTGTGTGTGTGTGTAGAATTTGTGTAATGTGTTTATTTTTGTTGCTGAACCATTTGAGAATTAGACATCTCAACTTTTTTCTCCTAAGTATTTTCACATCTATCTCCTAAGGACAAGGACATCACCATAACCATGAATATAATTACCAAATGTAGGGAACATTGATCCTCTATAACACGCTGATATGCAGCCTGAGTTCATATTTCCCCAACTGTCCCACAGTGTGGTTATAGGCATGGTAGGTATGAGAGAGAGTATATGTCTGCAGGAGATTTTGGCCAGGAGTTTTGTAGAACGTGCCTACAGTTTCGCTACCTCATCAGTGGTCCAGATCACTGGGCGTGGTTAAGTCTTACATTCTTATTCTCATAACAGTGAAGAATGAAGACAATGTTGACCTGCTAGAGGGCAGACACCCAGCCTGGGACCAACCAAAGGGCAGAGGAGGAAGAGCACATTTATGGTCCTTCTTCTTCACTTCATCTTAGACCTGGCACAACCACAGCTCTAACTTCTGCAAGGCCATTTCCTTTCTTACTCCAGGCCTGTATCCACTTCTCCTGCAAACAGCCCATCAGAATGCTCTAATTCCATACTCCACCCTCATGTCTGCCTGGTTGCCTGTGTCTTCCCAGGCTCAGATGACAGAAAGGAGACAAACTGTCTTGATAGGGATAAGCCCTTCCTCCTCAGTCCTCCTCCTCCCACACAGGAGAGGGAATTTGCACTCTCCTCCACAAAGAGGACAACGATAGGAGAGACCTGCAGACCCACTCCTCTGTGAAGTGGCTGGTGACACTGGAGGACGGATCTGAGCATGCCCAGTCTGTCCCTTCCTCTTTCATTCTGAGCTGCCTGTCCAAGCAGACAACTTACATGCTCACAGTATCCCCCATGTCTGTCTGCGTGTGTGGTGAATGCAGCTAAGGGGGATATAGTCCACGGAGAGGGCAAAGTAAGGTGCCCATTTGGTGGCACATCAAAGCCACCATGCGTTCTGTAATTAGCTTCAACAAAAATAAAGCTGTTATTTTTGTGTTTACCTGCCTGACGTCTGCCATCCCCTGTTGTTTTCCATCTCAGAGGGCAATCGAGTCTTAGTTGTTGGCTCTCTGAATCCTCAACTTTTCTATCCTAGAATGAACTGTAGGAAAGCAACACAGGTTTCTCCCTGCCCTCGCCATGGGATGGAATGAAACTGCTTGGTCAGAGCTCTTCCCGCTAGAAGGAGAGAGGGGTTGCCGAGACAGTGACACAATGGGGACGACTCAGGACTCCGCAGGCGGGGGTGGTAGGGGGGTGAGGACACAAAGGCAGCCGCCAGCCTCAGCTGAGCCCCAGCCAGCTGGCCTGCCCAGAGACTCCACAGAAGAATTCAGAAGGTGGGAGGAGAGGCCCATGATTCTGCTAAGCAGGTGCAGATAAGATGAAAATGGACAGGGAAAGTCCCTGTTTTGTCTTTAGTGACAGGACAAACCTGGCCGATGCTGACTTTAATGCACTCTCTCTGGAGGCTGCTGGGTGCGGCAGGAGGAGCACGGGATTTGTGTCCAGGTGCCAAGAGCTAATGCATTTTCTATGGAAACTGAGCCTCCAGGCTCCCACCAGGTCCTCTGGAGACACCTCCGCTTCTTTACTGGCAGGTGACTGGAGCTGTCCTTTCTAGAACAAAGACTTCCCCCCATATATAAAGAAAAAGGACATTTTGGTAGTTGTAGGTGTGATGAAAGTTCCAGTAAATATAAAGAGCGGGGTCTTTCAGCCTCTTTGCTTCTATCACTAAGACTTTAAATTATCCTACCTGATGCTCACTTTGTCTTGGAGTGTGAGGAGAAATGAAAGAGTTCTTATTCAAAGCCGAGATAAAGCTTTCTAGACCTTGTCACACATAGGGATATGATGTATGAGAGTGTCACACACAGACACAAGCAAAGTGATTGACGTTTGTCCCACGGAAGGGTGACCTTAATGTTATACCACTCCTACATGGCGGCCAATACTTGAATAAATTATCAGATACTATCACCTTCACCTCCATCATCACCACACACATGCTGGTCTTCTTTCCAAAAGAGTATGGGCCAAATGGCCAAGTCCCTGTTGGTTCTCCTAGTCCTGCCTAAACTCACCGGCAGCCTTGTGTGCTGGGCAGGTCTGAATATACAAATTGGCTTTTCACACTAAACTTTTAGAGACCCTGTGATCAAGCGACATAGCACCGTGCATGGCACAAGGTAAGTATTTAGTAAAAGGGTAGACATGTATTTTGATATGAATGTAAAACAGTAGGATGTGGAGGATAATGGCATGGGGTTTGTCACTTATTAATTTGGTGACTTTGGGTAAATGATTTGACTTCCTTAAGTCTTATTTTCCTCATAAAATAGCAATAAAGACTTGTGATATTTGGAGGATGTCATACTATGTGTAAGGTATGTAGCTAAATTCCTGGCAATATTGCAAACTCAGTACAATTTTGTTTGGAGCTGAAAGTGGTGCTTGATCAACAAATTGATGCATTGGAAAATGTCTACGAGGCCCCTGCTCCTCGTCTGTGATATTAACATGGTTGGTTTAGATTTTCAAGTTAACCAGCAAGGATACGCCATTATTCTGTGTGTGGATGTGTGTGGGGTGGTGATGCTGGTGACAGGGATTGTCTTTAGAAGTCTTCATAGGAGGCTTTTAAAGCTGTAATAATTTGGGGAATTTTTGAGAAAAACTCTCAACTTTACTTACTATTTGCATTGGTCTAGAGTTAGAAAACTGACTTTTTGGACATATATAAAACTCACAGTATGTTGGAAAAAATAATCTCATACATTAACCTTTGACAAATGTCACTGAACTCCTAAGTACCCACTCACCAAATATTCTGACTTAGAATGAACCACATCTTGCATTTCTATCATGCTTGCATACATGATAAGCTACAAAGGAAGCACAGGCTATTGTGGTGATTTAAGAGATTGCTACAATCCAGTATCTAGTCTGTAACTAAATTCATGCATTTTTGCTGCCAGTGGCATTCTTCAGTTGTGGAACTGCCCCCAAGTTTGATTTCATTAGAAGGGAGATTTCAATTTTTTCTTCAGGAGAAGCAAAACCATATACAGGAGTCACAGATCATATGTAGACTGAGCACATGCTCAAGTGTGTAAGTGCATACAAGTATATATATGGACATAATGAAAGTTCTCAGAAATGACTAAATGCTGAACACTCAAATTTTGTGCTACTGCAATTTTTTCCCCTTGGAATGCTTGCATTTCATTTTTTATCTTAGGTACTCTGAAAACCCAGGGTCCCTCTCTTTCACAGGCAGTTATCAGGGGATACAAGGAAATAAAATAAACCCATGCCTTAAGCTTTCTAATGATGATGAGAGGGATCTGATTCCTATGTGAGCATGTAAAAAAAAAAAAAAAAGCAGAGTACAGGCAGCACCATTCACTTTCCTCACCCAGACAGTCCTGTGGTGACACCCATGCTCCTCTGATCTGACTCTAGGGCAGAGGTGGGCAAGCTTTTTGACTCGAGGACCACAATGGGTTCTTAAACTGGGCCCGAGGACCAGAACAAAAGCAACCTGACCATCCTGGCACTCTCATCTTGGGCTGCTGGTGAAGAAACGGAGGGGAGAGCAAGAGAACCCTCGGCTCTTTCAGCTCCGCGGGCCAGATAGAACAGCCAAACCGGCCGGATGCAGCCCGAGGGCCATAGTTTGCCCACGGCTGCTCCAGGAGCTAGAGCTAGAGTTATCTGACCACAACATATTCAAGAACAGACTCAGGGCTACCACTGGGGTCACTGTGGACAGCATGCAGAGGAATGAGAGGACTAATGGCAGCCCCACACTGCCGGATTCTCCCCCTCTCTCATTGGCCACCAGAACTATGATGGCTGCCTTTTCCGTGGGAACCCTACTGTGTCCCTCAAAGTGCACAGATGTGAGCACAGGTACCCTGTACCCATAAAAGAGTGATATGATATATGAAAAAAGTAAAATTGTATAGAAAATATGCTTGAAATTTTGGGCTCCTCCTCTTGAACTTGGGCAAATTACTTCTTCTCCTTAGAACTTAACTTTTCTCATCTGTAGAATGTCCTCAGCTTGCTACTAAAGTGAAATAAGCATGTTTTTAAGGATACCTACCACTGAATAGTGGCTAATATGTGTAATTTTCTTTCTCCTTGGTGACCATAATACTTACATGAGAATTGAACAATATCTTTCAGAAGGATGCCTGCCCAAGAGAATTGCAATAAAGTGTCCATCTTATATAAAAGCTGCCGTTTGAAATTTTAACCCTGCTATTTGGCTATTTGGCTTCTGTAAATGCTTGCTTGTTTAAGTAATAAGGAAAATAAGACTACTCTCACTTCAGAGAGGCCATTAAACCTTCCCTGAACAAAGTTATCAGTGCTGGCACCAGGCCAGGCCTTTGGTTGAGGTCTCAAGGCCCAGCACATAGGGGCTCTTTAACTTGCAAAAGGGGCCAGAAACATACCTTATTTGGGAGACAAAGAAGGTAAAACATATAAATAGGGAAAATTTCTCCATGTTGGGGCCCAGAATTTGAGAGGCATTTTCCTCTGGAACCATGCATAATAAAATGTAACTCCAAAACTCTTTGAACATGACTTGATTTACTCTGGTTCTCTGTAACAGTAAGGCCAGGTGCTGAAAAAACCCAAAATACTGCAAGTCAGCAAACCTGGGTTCTCTGCTTGGCTCCTTCCTTTACTAGCCCTATGACTGTGAACAAGTCACCTGTTATACCTGTCTTTGTCCATCTCCAAATGCCTGTTCTACCAAACTTACAAGGTGTCATAAAGAGCAATAGAGATGCTGGTGTAACATCGCTCTCGGAATGGCAACGCTCATCATAAATGCACCGGGTTAATAATATCAAACACCAGTGGTCAGGTGCCAGTTCCAAAGGCCCCTCTTTCATGAATGTTTCTCTGTAGGGGAACTATTTGTTTTACCCTGTGCTGTGAACACTTCTAAAATGACATAGCAACAGGGAATGCCCGAATTTCCTATATCAGAACTTAGCCTGAGTGTGAAACGGTGCTGTGAAGAGCTATATTCTTAAGATAGTTCTTTGTGTCCTGAGTTGGCCAGAGGACCCCACCGTGCCAAGCATGGACAACTAGCTCTTCATTAGTCAAGTCTTGCTCACCCACATTCATGTATTAAACATTTACTACATTCATTAGGCATTTGGCAAGCGGCAGGCATCAAGGATGATTTGTTTTATCTTCATTGAAAGTCTACAAATCTTATTTATTATCCCCACTTTAAAGATATGGGAACTTCAGTTTGGACAAGGCCATCTGGACGGTGAGTGACGGATCAGTGGGTATACTCCAAAAATGCACCTCTTTTGACTTCACCACTGACAACCTCACACTTTTTAGAGTAACAGATTTATGGGGATCTAGTGTAGTCCCACTCACTTTGGTTTTCTTTCTGGCAAAAGAAGAATTTACATTTGAAATGAAGATTTAATGTGGTGAATGGTGACTGAGGTATATCACTACAAGGAAAATCACCACATACAAAACCATCTTTCCCCTAAATAGGTATATAAGCAGAGATATATTAGAATGTTATATCAGAATTCATCACAAGATATTACTAAAGATCAAGTTTCCCTAAGATATCCAGCATATAATCCTAAATGGTTTGGCTCAATGGATAGAGAGTATGCCTGCTGACTGAAGGGTCCCAAGTTTGATTCCAGTCAAGGGCATGTACCTTAGTTTCAAGCACATCCCCAGTAGCGGATGTTCAGGAGGCAGCTGATCAATGTTTCTAACACTCTCTTCCTCTCCCTTCCTCTCTGTAAAAATTCAATAAAATATAAAAATATATATGCAACATATAATTTAAAATCCAAAAATCTGGTTGATGCAGTTTTGTATTATATTACTTGAACAAAGCAAATATAACACAGTGTATAATCAATAAAATAGGCATCATTCCAGGCAAAAACATCGTATTGACTTTAAAGATATATCAGCACAATCATAAACATAATTTTTAATTTTACTGCTATTTCATAGCAGGTGTCAAGACAAAAATACAAAATGAGATTGGGTAAGGGGTAGAAGAGATCATAGTCAACCCATCTTTTTCATTCCTATTTGGACCAATTTTCATGGGGAAATCATAGTTAGAATGCGGTTTGATAAAAATATTCCTCTAAGCCAGTGGACACAGGTATTGTTTTGGACCTATTATTATTTTTTTTAAATATATTTTTATTGATTTCAAAGAGGAAGGGAGAGGAAGAGAGATAGAAACATCAATGAGAGAGAATCATTGCTCAGCTGCCTTCTGCATACCCCACATGAGAGATCAAGCCTGTAACCCAAGCATATGCCCTGACTGGGAACAGAACCATGACCTCATGGTTCATAGGTTTTCAATCAACCACTGAGCCACACTGGCTGAGCTGGACTTATTGTTTTGAGTCATAAGGCTCAGGAGCGGTTGGAAAGCAAGAATGGCATTACTATGTGTTGGTACTATAAAGAAATATTTCATGAATCAATGAACATTTTTATGGTCTGAATGAATTTGAAACTTTGCTACAAAAGATAGATTCCATTCATTTGTGTAGAAGGGGATCATCTTTCAAACATAATGTGACATACCCGTGTCATATTCTCATAGTTTAGGTCACAGATTTTACCAATTACTGCATAGACTTTACAGTTTTTATCCCATATCAACTTTTTTTCCATTCCCTCCACAGGCCAGAGGTGGGAGGGTAGCACCTTTTCCCTCCTCCATGTGGCTTTATCCCCAGAAGCCCTTTTATGTGGAGGCAGGGCAAGACAAAGGGGCACAGACCATGCAGCTGAACGTGCTGGATCCTGAGAGACACTTCCTTTCTGTAATATGATTTTAAATCACAGAATTTATTTATGTTCTCTCTCTCTCTCTCCTTTCTGTGGTCAGTGACAAGGTTCAAAGGCATTTAATCAAACCCTCTTAGAGGGATGGGTCCCATCACCATGCAGTTCGATGATCTAATTTGTCTCCTGTCAAAAAATGTATTTGGGGAACAGAGCTGAATATGATAAGTGGATGTCTTTTTACGGTCATTGCTGAAATGTGTGTATGGCACAGATTTGCTAGGCTCATTATTTCATCTGTCTCTGGGTAAATATTGAAATTGTCGTTAGTGTGGATACCAAACACTGAGGAAACAGGAGTACATGTTGTTCTTTTATTCCACACTGAGTTCAGCTAGCTGAAGCCAAAATTATCTTCTGATTTCTGAACCAGAATAACTGATGACCAAGAAGGCAATGCAATGACAGGAATGTCTACAGGCCAGACGCCTGAGTGCTTTGGAGAAATAATGATGTCAATGAAGCTTATAGTAAAAAGCAACAGCAAAAACAAAAACAAAAGGAACTCCTTCAGCCAGCAGATGGTGCCACAATTTATAATGTTGGGCTACTTTGGGCTTTATTGACAGCTTGCTAATTGCTTTGTCAATTAATTTAAGAGATGTGATTTAATTTCTTCTCTTGCATCACATAGCGGTTTATTAAAGAACTCATATCCAGCTCCTTGGTCCAGGATGAGCAGCTCATTTGTTAGTGCTGCTAACACTTTCCAGACATCCTCTGCTGACTTACTTCTTCATCCCAACTCCAAGAGGAAGGGAGACGCTTGATCCCAGGTATTAATCAGGGGCAGATACAGACCTGGTTTCTAATGAAACTGCACATTTTAAACTTAGAACTGAACTTGTAAAGTAAGAAATCAGAATGATGACCATTTGCAAGATAATGGGGGAAATCTATCTTTGGATCCACATAGGATTCTTTTCCCTAAGTCCTTTGCAAGTTTTTTTCTAAATTACAAAGCCATAGTCAATCCTCATGTACTATTCTGTGTATAATTTATTTCATTTTCTTTGTCATAGCAGCAGAAAATGAGATAATACATGAGATAAGGAAGGGAAGTGAGAAACTTGACGGGAAGAGAACATTCCACCTCTGAAAATAACTGTAGCCAATGAAATATTTCCTATCACTAGAGAGTTTCCCTGATTAATTTTAAGTTTGGAACCTGAAACCTAGATTTCTAATGCAAATGAAAGAACTGAAGAAGATGTCTGAACTAATGAGGAGAACAAATTTTTTTGTTGTTGTTGGGATTACCCATTTGCCCAGGTGTCAGAAGATACTTTAATTCTCTTCATTGCCTTTTCCAGAAATGCTCAGACCAATACTTCCCTCTACTGCTTGGAAGAAATTCTACATTATGAATCAAGTAGAATTATTTATACAAAAGAGCATACCTATTTCACAGCTATAGAAATTGAGTAATGTCCTAAGTCAACTTTTAAAATGTAAAGTTGAAACTAAAGTTTAATAATAGTTCAAAACTATCTCATCTCTATAGAACACCTATATGTAGATGCAGGAAAATTTATCTTTCTGAGTGTACTCTTAACTAACTGACTTTATTAAGTGAAGATATGAAGGTTGGCAAATGGAAACCTTTGAAATAGATTTAAGGAAAACCATATGTGACAAGTTACCTAGTATATACCCATGCCTGGGTCCTACATCAGACTGATTGCATCAGAACCTCTGTGGGTGGAACTGGGGCACTAGCATATTCTAAAATCCTCCAAGCAACTCTAGTAAATATTAAACTAAAGAAATCCTGGCTAGTAGAGTATTCAAAAACAGTCATTAAAATGATATCACTTTTACTAAATTTACATAAAACTATTTCCATGTGATTATTTGATATAATAAATTAATTACATCATGGTCTTAATTATTTAAAATTATATAAATACTAGTGACCCAGTGCACAAATTCCTGCACATTGAAAGGACGTTAATTAGAAGAAATATTTTAATTTCATTATTTTCCCTTTTTCTATAATGGAAGTGTCAACTAAATTCATGATCAACATGACAGATTGAAACAAACATGTGCAATTGGCACCAGCAAGACCTGCTTTCTGATTTAGCTAAACTTTTTCCAGCACAATGAAGCATCCCAACTTCTCTTTTAGGTAATTGTCAGTAATACAGCAGTAAATATCAACACAAAGCAGATTATTATTGTAGATCACACAGGGAGAATAAAGGGTAAAATATTTAACTGCAGCAGTGTTTGACTATATTCTGTGCAATGAGAAAACCTGAAGTCATTTTCAAGGTCCACCATTTCTTACTTCTTTTCAGTCGGGTCAAGTTTCTAAGCTTTCTAAATCTCTGTTTTCTAGCTAATGAAAATAAAATAGGATTCCACCGAGTCTCCTATCTACCTACTCCAGGACTTCTGTGAGTATCAAATGAAATGAGGCACAGGAAAACACTTCACAGACATTTGGTTAAAGTGCAAAATGTTTCCACCTGGCTATAAAGCAAGTTCTTTTTCTAGGCTAAAGAAACTCCAAGGGGGCTATTTGCTAGGGAGAGGAAACCGGGCATTGCTACATGACATCATTACCCAACACCCACAGCCACCATTTCTGTGCTGGGTTGGGCTGTGGGCTGCATTTTGCACCATGGGGTCTTGGCAGTGTTAGCTGTGATTTGGTGGGGTGTTGCTCCAGGGTGGTGGCAGGGCCTGTGTCCTATTTGGGGAAAGCCGAGTATTGCTTTGTGGGCAAAAGTTCCACAGTGCCTTTTCTCTGTAAATGGCCAGAGTGCATCATGGCAGCTCTTGTGATAAGCATCTGCCCCCTGGTGGTCAGTGCATGTAATAGCGACCAGTCATTCTGCAGGTTGTTCCTCCTTTGGTTATTTGCATATTAGGGTTTTATTATATAGAAATATGTTATTTAGAAACATAAAATTTAAGAACTGTTAGCAGATATTAGTATCTATATTTTCCCATTTATAATTTAGTTTCCCAATCACATTTGGTGGCATTTATTGAATAGTTACAGAGAATCAAAGTACAATGTGTGAATGTGATTAGGGCTTATGACCCACCAAGTGCATATTAAACAAAGAGCTTTCTCATGGGCAGAGTGACTTCAAGCCAGTCAAATCCTGCTCTTCCCATCAGAGGGCTCATTCCACTAGGGTCCTAGCTGACTGGTTATTAAAATGACTTCTCAAGAAACCAGAAAGGCTGGTAGTATTACAGCAACTAAGGACATTCTGGCCCTAGCCAATGTGTTTAAGTGGTTAGAGCATTGGCCCATGCACTGAAAGTTTGCAGGCTTGATTCCTGGACAAGGCATGTACTAGGCCAGTGTTTTCCAAAGTGTGGTACGCGTACCCCCAGGGGTATGGGAAGAGTTTGGTGGGGGTATGCACTGCACTGTGCTTAGCCGAGCCTAATTCTATGTTCTCATGAGTCAAGTCAAGACAGTCTTGTGAAGCGTGAGAAGTGTGCAAATAAATGTTATTTATAATATAACTTTTATTTATATTTTATTATGAATAATTTTATTTTTCATTTATTATTATTTTGTGTATGTACCAAAAAATAAAAAATATGTATTTTGATTGTTATTAAAATACATCCTTTTTTTGATGAGGGGTACTCAGCATTACAAAAATTACAGAAGGGGTACATATGTCAAAAGTTTGGGAAACACTGTACTAGGCTTTCAGGTTTGATCATTAGCTCTAGTTGGGGCAAGTGCAGGAGGCAACCAGTAGATCTGTTTCCCTCCTTCCCTTCCTCTCTCCCTCTTGCCCCCCTCTCTCCCTGACTCCCATTCTCCTTCCCTTCCACTCTCTCTGAAAAATCAGTGGGGGGAAAATTTCCCCAAATGAGGATTAACAACAACAAAAAAAGATATTCTGGCTGGGGAGGAGGATTTGGGTTTATCATTAATGGGGTTAAGAGCCAAACCATAAACAACTATCCTTCAGGTAGCCATGGTGATGTCAAGGACTTCTATGGGTATGGATATGGGTGCTGTCTTTATTCATTGAAGGAAAAAGGCTTGAACCACGGGGATAATCACTCATTCACCATCTGGGAGTTTGCTGCTGTATGGAGGGAAAGTAACAGGCTATAAACACATGATTTACCTGCAAAAGCTTTAGAACTGCAATTACAAGTCTTACCAACATAGCTCTATCTTTTATTTAAACAGTCTTTTATTTTCATCCAAGAAACTATAAGCAACTTACAGATACAGCTGAAACCTAAGTTTCATAAGGGATATAATCTTGAGAAATAATAGGTGACTTAAGATCATGTAACTGAAAGCATGAAAGTATCTTAAATCAGTTCCACAAGCATGATCTATTCATTATATTTTATGAAATGAGATATTTAAATATAAAATATCACAATGAAATTAATAATCATATTCAAATATTTATTAATTATAATTTGATGGAGTTAAATTTAATGACTCACTAATTAATTTTTGAGACAAATGACAACTATTTTATCTGAGATTGATCTTATCTGGCTTTTCGGGTAAGCAGTGGAAGACATGCAGAATCTGGGAGAAGGAGCAAGGGGAAGTCTTAAGTGAATGAGCCTCAGAAAGGCACAGGATCTGGGACAAAAATACTATTTCTGGGAAGTATATATGAAGTATATATATATATATATATATATATATATATACACACACACACACACACACACACTATATATATACATATATATATGAAGTATATATATAATATATATGAAATATATATGATATATGATATATGATATATATATATATATATATATATATATATATATATATATACACACATATATAGCTTAGAGAGGAGAGAAGCTCTTTGGTCTTAGACCTTGGTCCCAGTCCCAAGACCAAGGTCTAAGACCAAAGAGCTTCTCTTGGTCTTGGTCCCATTTACCAGCTGTGCAAACTTGAACAATTAATCATTATCACTACTATGCTCTGAATGTTTGTATTCTCCCTAACCCCTCCCTACTACAAATTCGAATGTTGAAATCTTAATGGCCAGTGTGATGGTTAGTAAGTGGGGCCTTTGGGAAGTGCTTAAATCATGAGGATGGAGCACTCATGAATGAGATGAGTGTGCTCATAAAAGAGGTTCCAGAGAGATCCCTCACTCTTCCACGATGTGAGGATGCAGCGAGCAGACCCTGGCTATGAACAAGAAGGGGTTCTCTACCAGAACCTGACCATGCTGCACTTTAATATTGGACTTCCCAATTTCCAGAAGTGAGAGAATAAATTCCTGTTATTTATAAGCCACCAAGTCTGTATTTTTGTTATTTTTGTTGTTGTTATATCAGTCTAAATAGACAAAGGCAATCATGACCTGCAGTCTCCTCATTTGGAGGTAATAATAGACAATAACTTCATGCAATCATGTCAAAGGCTAAATTAAAATGCACAGAAAGTGATGAGCAACACTCACAGCAAGTACACAAAAGAGTGGCAACAACAATAATTTATATAATTATTCACAGCTGGCCTCCTCTGAGTTACTTGAGAGAATCATTGACCATTATTCAAGAAATATAGTTTGCTGTTACAAGCTAGTACACATAAGTGCATAGTACACATAAGTGACAATGTAAGGAGCAATAGGACTACAAATCTACCTAGAATATTTACCTTGCAACTTTTTTTAAAAATCCTCACCCAAGACCATTCATTGATTTTAGAGAGAAGGGAGAGAGAAAGAGAAACACTGATGTGAGAGAGAAACATGAATCGGTTGCCTCCTGTACATGCCCCATCTGGGGACTGAACCTGCAACCTAGATATGTGTCCTGATAGGGAATTGAACTCACACCTTTTTGGATGACACTGGAACCAACTGAGCCACCTGGCCTGGGCTCTACCCTGAAACTTTTCATTTCCAGCTCATATTTAAGGCCACTCACTATCTTCTCTGCCCACATCATGACTCTTCTAGTCTGCAGTTATGGGGGCCTTTTGTACACAAGGTAGCTCTTTCCTTTGAGGTGTTTCTCAGGTTCCCCCCTGATCCCAGGATCCTTCAGTCTGCAGGCCTAGAGCAAGCTTTGGGTTTTGACCTGACAACTCTTTCATGCTGATATATCATCATGACAAAAATCATATCTCATGTTATAAACAAAATAGAGAATGTGTCAATATGAGTCAGTTTAGCTCTAACATATCAGGAAAGTGTGTTGTGAATATTTTTTATTTTTTACTTTTGCTGCTGGTGAAATGGATGGTTAGCATAATTTTAAAACATAAAGAGGCCATCAAGAGTGCTAATATTGCTAATGGTGTGAAAGAAACAATGATCATAGAAAATTGAAGAGATTAAAAAAAAGTGCTGTTGATTTATCTAAACAAAAAGCAGTCAGACAGTAACAGCAAACAAAGAGGTTGCATACTGACCGCCTGAAATATACTCCTAAAAGGAGTGATGAATGTGACTGGTTTAAGGCTAGAAGGAGGTGATATAATAAATTTAAGAAAATAAGTGTTTGTTTATAGATTAAACTAGAGGCCCAGTGCATGGAATTTGTGTGTGTGCGTGTGTGTGGGGTGTCCTTCAGCCCATTCTGCACCCTCTCCAATCTGGGAACCCTCAAGGGTTGTCTGACTGTCCATTTATAACTGATCTCAGTAGAATTGGACCTAAACGGGCAGTCAGACATCCCTCTCACAATCCAGGACTGCTGGATCATAACTGCTCACCTGCCTGTCTTCCTGATTTCCCCTAAGAGCTTCTGCCTGCCAGCCTGATCACCCCCTAACCACTCCCATGCCAGCCTGATTGATGCCTAGCTTGTTCCCCTGCCAGCCTGATTATCCCTAACTGCCCTCCCCTGCAGGCCTGGTCAACTCTAACTGCGCCTCCTTTGCAGGCCAGTTCCCCCCCAACTGTCCTTCCCTGCAGGCCCGGTCGCCCCCAACTTCCCTCCTCTGCCAGCCTGGCCACCCCTAACTGCCCTTCCCTGAAGGCATAATCACCCCCAACTGCCTTCCCTGGTAGGCCTGGTCCCTCCCAACTGCCCTCTCCTGCTGGCCTGATCTTCCACAACTGCCCTCCCTTGTAGGCCTGACCCCCCCCCCCATATGCCCTCCCCTGCTGGCCATCTTGTGGTGGCTATCTTTGACCACATGTGCTAGAGTGATGGTCAATTTGCATACTAATCTTTTATTAGATAGGATAGTATATTAGACATGTACTGCATATAAGGAAGTTTAAAACAGCAAATAATTTGTGGTCTAGAATGAATTAATTCAAATTATATTATTTCTAATGGAAGACAAATACTTAATAGTTTCTTTTTTTCTTTTTCTTTCTTTCTTTCTTTTTCTTTTTCTCTTTTCTTTCTTTTTTTTTTTTTTTAACAAATTGCTTCTCAAATAGTCTTCCATAATGAATTATGTTCCAGAACCAAGATTCCACTGTACCAGAAAAGATGCTAAGGCCAAACATCAGATTAAGGTGAAGGGTAGAAACTTCTTATCAGAAATGAATTAGGACCATTTCAAATACAGTGATATACAAAGTGTCGACTAAGCCACTTGTGCCTGAAGGTAGCATAAAAACCAGAAACCTATTTCTGGAGCCGAAAAATAGATATTAAATCTGTTTTTTGTATGAGTTTTAGATATGGAATTTAGGGAGGTGGGTGAGCTCCCAGTAAAGAAGGTAACTAAGAATTAAGTTCTGAAGTCACAAGGACATTGGGAAAGTGTTGGTGAATCTTCAAAGAAATAATGGAGAAGATGTTATAAACACACAAAGAGCATACATTTCAAAAAATATATCTACCTCATTGAATGAGTCGGTGGTAGGACAGTGCCTGCCTAGATATCAACAGTGCTGTCAGAGCCACAAAACCTGGTTCAGGTGAAATCATGGAAAATGACTGCACTGCTTAGTCTTTGACCAGCTGGAGGAAATATTGGGTCTGAAAGTATAATAATTTAGCTCTGGTGTTGCATTAGGATACATTAGCATTGGTAATCAGAAATCTAAAATTTAAAAAAAGAGTTTAATGGAAAAATGGAGGTGAGTCCCTAGTGTTTTCATTATAGTCTATTTTCTAGTGAACATTTTTCCTATCTCCTTTGGGGAAATCCCTTTAGGAGACCAAGTGAAAAATGTGTCTATAAAAAAAATATTGATTAGTTTAACAATCTCATTAAATTTGATTAACCTTTTAAGAGCACTGGGTAGATCTTTAAACTATACAAAGCTGAATAATACATTTATGTTCAATGCAGGGCACCTTTTAAATCTTCCCAAAATTTATGAGAATTGGTTAGTTACAAGACTAAAGTTAACATTGAAAGTTTTAAAATGCGTCATTCTTTCTGTACATTATTTATTTTTTTAAGGATACTCAGAATTAAAAGTAACTTGATAACTGTTTCGTTTTCTTAAATATTCATGAAAAGAGAATGATATATCACACTAGGCTAAAATAGATGCGGATAGAAAACAAAAATTAAAAAGGGTCTTAGAACCTTCCTTCTGTCCATTTTATACCTTTTCCTAGTTGTAAGCCATGCCATTTATGATTTCCAGATTCAGGGACAAGACGTATTGACCAGAGTTCTAACATAAAGAGTAATGGGGCTAGCGGGGGGAAAGGCTAAAGTCAGTCTTAGAAATGCAATAGCTAACCCTTCATCTCGATATCTTCATTTTTGAAAGTAAGTTTTTAGACCTCAGTGCAAAGTCTACCCAATTCTGTAAGTCTCAATTTATAACCAAGGCATACTATAGGCCTTAAGGAACAATAGAATTCATCTGTAAACAGAAAATCAGAGAGATTTTCTTTATTTTGCTTTTTTCCCTTTCCTTTCAAAATAATTTATAGTGAGGAACACTACTATTTCTCTGATCAGACTCTTGCAAGAATAACTACTATTTGTAAAATTCCTTTAATCACTTATGGCCATAACAATGGCTTCCAGTTTTTCTATTTCCCACCTAGAGCATATTTTTAAAATAAAAAAGGTAAACCATCAGAAACCAAGTCCCTTTTGTTGTTGACCTTTTAAAAATTTAGCATTTTTATTGACTGTCCATTTGTTTTCTTCCCCTGAGATACTGGTGTGGTAATCAAAGTGTGGGAATAGTCAAACATAGTTACAAAACCCCCAAACCAAATGTTCTTTCCCCAAAGAATTGCATTACCCTTCCAACAAATGTATTTACAATTAAATGCAAATATAAATGCTAGCAATCAAAACAATGACCCCTATCATGTGCAGAATGATTCAGCATTAGGGTCTGCGTGTGTGTGTGTGTGTGTGTGTGTGTGTGTGTGTGTGTGTGTGTATTCTCCAGAACTTTTACTGTGCCTTGGGGATAAGAATAAGAATAAGGAAAAAGAATCCAAGTATTTTAAATTACAATAAGAGATATTGGCAAATCCTCCAGCAGCTGTTTATCATGTAAAATAAGTTATGGTGGCTATTCTCTGGTAATATATATTGAAAAATTTTGAAATTACACATCGATAAATTATGTCCAAGATGCATACAACTTAACACAAAAACTCTTGAAGGCCGCCTTTCCATACCCAAAGACTTTGACATGTTCCCAATAAGTGATTTTAAGGCTGCTTAGACATTTCCTCAGGGCATTTAAAACTTCTTTTGTGACTCTTCATCGGCTGCTCTACAGACAGCAGCGATCGCTATAATATACATTTTCACTTTCTGCACGCTTCAAGGAGTTCATGTGCTATATCCAATTTTAAGGTAGAGTGTAAGATTACATTTCTGGAATATAGAGAGCCATAGCCATTGAGATGGCACCATTGCTGTTTATAGTAATTCGTACTATTTACTGTTTGACAGACATTTGCGAATTGTAGAGAAGATGGTGCCAAGATGATCATCAGGCCACTGTAATAACTGGCAGTGCACGCTGTCAGCTGTCAATGGGCCTGAACTAGCAAGCAGCTGGGAACTCCATGCTCTGCAGTGAGCAGCTTCTTTGCTTCCCGGGACGGAACTGACTTTGAAGACTATGTTACAGGAATGTATGAGATACCACTCTGGCTGACTTTCTCTGTCTTTCTGAAGCCTTCACGTTGCATACATGTGAGAGTTGGTGTTTTCCCATTGCAGAAAATTTTATCGAAGTGGAAGTTTTACAAACTACCCTCCCTCTAATTCCAACAACCTGGCCATGGATTTTACAAAGGACTCTAATGTACTTTCAAGTGGAATGTCTAGGATAGGCAGAATAATGGAATGGTCATGAGCTTGAGGTTTCGATGACGCTGACCTGAGATATAATCTTAATTGGTCTTCGATAACTTACTCTGTTTCTCTGAGATTCAATTTCTGAGCTTTAGTTTCCTCACCTTTAAAATGGGATCATTCTTTTTAAAAATATATATGTATATATATTTTATTGATTTTTTACAGAGATGAAGGAAAGGGATAGAGAGAGCTAGAAACATCCATGAGAGAGAAACATCGACCAGATGCCTCTTGCACACCCCCTACTGGGGATGTGCAGCAACCAATGTACATACCCTTAACCAGAATCAAACCTGGGACCTTTCAGTCCCCAGACCTATGCTCTATCCACTGAGCCAAACCGGTTTCGGCTAAAGTGAGATCATTCTATCTCCCAGGGATATAATATGAAATCATACACATGAAACAGGTAATAGAGTTTCAAGAGAATAGAAAACTCTCAGATTTGTTAGCTAGTATAATTATGAACTGACATACATACATCGGCCTTTTCTGTAAACTATTATTCAGCTTATAGACTGATTTTCTAGTAAGGGTTTCTGTGAATGGTGATGTATGTCCCGAATGCCCAGGGATTAAAGATATAGTGCAATTTTCTAGCCAAAATATTATGCTAGCATAATTTTCCAATTCTAAAGAGAAACCTCCACATCTGATCCTGACGCTGCTTTCGCCTGCCAACAAAAAGACCACGAGATGAAAAGACAGACAGAGGTAGAGCTGCTATCAAAACATCACAAGGCGAATTTCTTTGGCAGAGGTATGTTTTCAGGAAGCATAATTTTCCCATGCCTATAGCAGACTCTGAGGACAGGCAGCTGTTCACCTGCGCTACCTGTGGGTGTGTCTACCTCCCTGGTTACAGGGTGCCAAGCGTGAGGAATGGAGATGTCTTATGGGGAATTAGGCTTCGGTGAATGTTTGGAAAGTCTGATTGTGGAGGTGGATTTTTATACTAACTCAGTTCCTGTTCTGCAGCCAATCCTTTTTTATTTGAAATCCAAGTGTGTTCCTTTCCAAGCTCAGCCTCTCAGGTTGGATGCAGGATTCTTAGATTCTTAGCTTCTTTTATTGTTCTCCCTGCTCAGAGACCTGGGTGAGGGATATGGTGGAATGTAATACTTCGAGGGCTCTTCAAAACATTATTACTTGGCAAATTTGTAAACCAAAGTTGGGAACAAGAGAAGCATCAAAAATATAGGCAAAATGTCGACTCTTCCTTTTTTCTTAAATGTTTATTGTAAATTTTATAACATTGTGCTCTTCCACTCAAGGGAGACTGGTTAGAGTTATACCAATGTTTGCACCATAAAACTGCTTGTACCCAGGCACTGTAAGCTACTACAAAAATATAGATGGAGATAGAACACACTATTCTAAATACCGTTATCTTAGGGTATTTTTAAAATGCACTTAAAGGCCGAAACCGGTTTGGCTCAGTGGATAGAGCATCGGCCTGCTGACTGAAAGGTCCCAGGTTCAATTTCAGTCAAGGGCATGTGCCTTGGTTGCGGGCATATCCCCAGCGGGGGGTGTGCAGGAGGCAGCTGATCAATGATTCTCTCTTGTCGATGTTTCTGGCTCTCTATCTCTCTCTCTTCCTCTCTGTGGTAAGTCAATAAAATATATTTTAAAAAGTAAAAAAATAA
Organism: Vespertilio murinus; assembly: GCA_963924515.1. NCBI lineage: Eukaryota > Metazoa > Chordata > Mammalia > Chiroptera > Vespertilionidae > Vespertilio > Vespertilio murinus. Next base: position 160,628,466 of record OZ004704.1, on the reverse strand, counting down.
AATGCACTTAGAGTATTTCCAGAGATTTAAAAATGCCTAAAAGAAACAAAGCCACATTCAAGTTGTTAAATAATTTTCAAAACTTCTTTCTATGTTGGTTGGAAAGGTATGAAAATGCAGACGGGGCTGTGTAAAGAGATATGCCCAGTGAAGCTCCCGGCTGAAGAGCAGATGTCGGAGAGCTGGACGAGCACTTCCCACAGTTTCCTCAGAAATGGAATGTGTGTGTTCCTCCCTCATGGACTGGAAAGGGGAGAGAACTTTTAAAGTACTAACCATGGTTTTATTTTCTTGCTCTTTTTTTTTGGCAAGGAATTGTAGAGATAATTCTATATTTCAATACTGTGGCTCCATGGGACCTTATGTAGAATATGCCTCCCCCATCCTAATTTCAGTCAAATTTAGATTTACCTGATTTTTAAGTCAAATTTGCAACAGTCTTTGCAGTGGACATTTCTAATTAGGATCCTCCTATGCTTCATGGCCAAAATTATGTATGTGTTTTCTTATGTTAAGATGACCAGCCTTAACTAGTCATAAACAAAACCGGGAAGTTATCATGCTTTTGAATTTCCACATTTTGCATTTCATGAGTGCATCTACACCTCTGAAGCCTAATACCCTGCACTTGTGATCGAGACCCACCACTCTGTACAAATCTAATAACTCTCACACCACCTGTCCACCACCACCCTTTACAGGCCAGTATCCTTGGTGAATATAGACTCCAAGATCCTCAAAAAATATTAGCAAATCAGATCCAGCAATATTAGTACATTAAAAAGATCATATACCATAGCCAAATGGGATTTATCCTGTGAATGCAAGGCCAGTATAATATTTGCAAATCAATATGTGTGATACATTACATAAACAGATTGCAAGACAGAAATCACATGATCATATCATACGCAGAAAAAGCATTTGACAAAAATCCAACACTCTTTTTTGATAAAAACTCAGCAAAGTGGGAAAGAGGATCATACATCAACATAATAAAAGCCACATATAACAAACCTACAGCCAATATCATACTCAATGAGCAAAAACTAAAACCATTTGCTCTATACATCTAAATAATACAAATCTGTGCTAATTAAAACAGTGTGCTTGGAAAAAGATAGATATATCTTTATTGTGCTTAAAAAAAGATTATATATATATATATATATATATATATATATATATATATAATGCAATTGTTTATAAAAATAAGTTCTAACTATATACATTGATATGAAAAGATCTCCAAAAGCATTAAGTGACAAAAAATTTGAAATCATATATATATATATATATATATATATATATATATATATATATCACATGATCCTATCTGTATTAAAAACAAAACCAGATATAACTGCAGAGCTTCATGTATATATGGAAACACATGAGGAAACTAAAATAATATCTACCACTTGTTGACAGTTGGGAGCAGGGCAGGGGAGTAATGAGGGATAGAAAGGTTCTTTCATGTTTTCTTTCAATATTTCTGTACTCTTCCAACCATGTGCAAGGAAAATAGTATGTATCGCTTGGGTAAAAAATAATAGTAGTGACAGGAACAAAAATAAGTAAAAAAGAAAATATTAACTCAGGAATGTACAAACAGATCAACAGAGTAGAATAAAATCAGAGGTTTCATGTTTGGTAGAGATGGTCTTTCAAATCAGCCATGAACAGATCAGCTCTCTCTTCAATAAATGGCATTGAGGCAAGAGGCTGGCAATTGGTGAAAGGGCTGGGAGAGGCATAAAATAGACCCCTGCCTCTCACCACTCACCAAAACTCAGATGAAGGAAAGAGCTAAATATAATTATTACAAATATTGCAAGCATAAGCAAGATGATGTTTTGTAATACAGTCATGTACCACTTAATAACAGAAATATGTTCTGACAAATACACTGTTAAGGGATTTTGCCATTGTGCAAACGTCATAGAGTGCACTTATACAAACATAGATGGCATGCCCTGTTACATACCTAGGTTATATAGTATAACCCTATTGCTTCTAGGCTGAAAAACTGTACAGCATGGTATTATACTGAATAATATAGGCAACTATAATAGAGTGGTAAGTATTTGTATATCTAACCATAGAAAAGGTAAAGTAAAAATATGTTACAAAATACAAAAGAAGGTACATCTGTCTAGGGCAGTTAGCATGAATGGAGCTTGAAGGACTGGGTGGTGCTCTGGGTGATTCAGGAAATGACAGGGTTAATTAAGTGCAAAGTATACAGGGGACAAATTATAAAGGGATTTTAAGCCATGCAATATACTCATAATCAAGGATAATATAGATTTAACATTAGTGTCATCAATTAAATTTCTATTTCAAACGCTCCCTATGAAAATGTACACCCTGGTTCAGTGATTAGAACATTGACCATGCACCGAAGGGTCTCATGTTTGATTCCTGGACAAGGGCATGTACTTATGTTGCAGGTTCATTTCCCAGGCTAATGTGGGAGGCAACCAATTGATATGTCTTCTTTCTTCTCCTCCCCTCCCCTCCCCTTCCTTTTCCTTCTCTCTCTCCTAACCATGCACTCCTACCTGGCCCTGCTGCCCTATTTCAGTTCACTACAAAGCCATTTTAATTTTATTATTTTTTGACAACCTTGTCTTTTTGTTATCTATACAAACACAGTCCAGTAATGTGGATTTGAAACAAATAGTGTTGTTGGTCTGGTGGACTGAATCTCCCTGGCTCCTTTTGGAAAACAATACTGTCTTCTCTCATGCTAGCTCACTCTCACTCTCTCACTCTCGTTCTCACTCTCTCTTTCACCCTCACTCCCACTCTCTCACCCCTTCCCTCCCTTCCACTCTATCAAAAGCTATGAAAAAAATATCCTCAAGTGAGGATTTTAAAAATGTACAAATTCAGTTAAAGAGTTCTAATGTGCAGAATTCACATTAAAATGTAATCGTACTCTCTCCTTTCTTTGGCCACCTGGAGAAGCTGTTTTCAACAGGGTGCATATGAGGCCAAGACAACAGATGTGGTTGTTTGGTGGGCCTGTTTTCTTTTCGTCATTGCAATGCACGTCCAGCTGTCTGGCAACCTTGCCCTGGTGCCCACAATGGAAATGGGTAAGAGAGTGCTTAATGGTTGATGCAGATCCATGAGAAAGAACTCAAAACATTTTTTGGGTTTTGGGGCTACATCCACATCTCCATCTTCCTTGAGAGAAGACAACTTTACAAATAGGAGACCTCTTCCTGCTGTGCCCTCTCACTAGCAGAAACAACAGCTAGAGTGCAGTTTTCATAAAAATCTATGTAGGGCTTTCATTGTTCCTGCTTGTGGTGCACATCTGTTTGTTTTCTTGACTTAACAAATTCACTCAGTACATGGATGGAAAATATTAGCAGGAACATTGACTGCAGCTGTCCTTTTCATAGTCTGATATTGCTAGCAACTCTGCCTTGTATATTTTTTTTATGCTTTAACTAAAAAAGAGTTCTTATGCCTGGTCACTAAGTATCAAAAATTCCATTTTCTCAGCAGTCATAACTATGGACTTCAGCAGACTCTTATTTTTATTTCTCCTAACCATACCCCCCTACCTGGCCCTGCTGCCCTATTTCAGTTCACTACAAAGCTTTTTTTTATTTGCTTTTTTTGGCAATCTTGTCCTTTTATTATCAACACAAACACAGTCCAGTAATGTGAACTTGAAACAAACAGTGTTGTTGGTCTGCTGGACTGAATGTTTCTGGCTCCTTTTGGAAAACAATATTGTCTTCTCCTCTCATGCCAGCTCTGGCTAGTGAAAGAGCTCACCAAGTCGGGGGCACTGTAGAGACTGTGCCACACCGCCAGGCCATATGAAATATGGTGTGGACTGAATTATGATGCTGCAGAGGCTCAGTGCTATGCCTATCTGCCAGTCTTATGAAAGATTTACAGACTAGCTTGCTTCAGTCTCCTGCTTTGTTTCTCTCCGTGTGTCATGAGTTCTGCACAGTGGTCAGCCTAATCCAACTTAAGGACATCATTCTAGAAAGCTGGATATATAACATAATGAAGTCTGACATAATGCTCTTCAGGTTAATTGTTGTATGACTCTCTTTGGTATAGATTTAATTACAATTAAACCGGAGTGTTTCACAGTCTCTACAAAGTGTTTTAATGTATTTGTTCCTAGTGATCTTCACTTTGATATTATTTGAGGGGTGGGGGTTATTATGGAATTGTGGTCATTTTGTGTTTATTCCTTCTTCCAAGGTATTAACCACTTCTCTAAAAGTAAACCATGCTGCATACCTTGAGGAACATAAATGTGACGCTCAGTAATGCTGGTTGGTTCCATTCATTGTGCCCATTGTCTTAACATGGACCTAGAAATATTGGTCTCTCTCATGCTTGCTGTGCTGGTCAGAGGGGTTCAGGTTTTGAGCGCATAGTTTATCATATTCAATTTCATCACAAAGATGTAGCAGTTATGGCATATAATCTATGTCTTATCTAGCCTAAATGACCCATCCATACCAATTTCAATTTGCATATAGGTTGAACATTCATAAGTACCCACAAATCACTGCATTATTCTCAGATATATTTGTCCAGGGTGACGTGTTACAACCATGCTTGTGTAGCCTTTGAAGAATAAATAGGAAATGCCCAATAAACAAACTTTAAAAGCAGTCAGGATTTATTCACAGGAAATCACATGGCATTCTCTTCTCCCAGCCTCATAACTGTACAATTTGAAACCACTTTTTGAATCAACTACTCCTAGCAACAATATGGTTTAGACTGTAATTTTTTTATTGTTTATGTTTAAAGAGTGAAGAACAAAGTAAAAAAAAACACTCAGGATACATGTGATATAAAGATTTTCTTATTTCTTGAATGATATTATAAATTCAGAGGGGCCTTAACTCTGATTAAATTCCACAATTGCCATGCCTGAGTATTCGTGGCTTGAGTGACTCTGACAAGAGAATAAAATATTAGCTTCATCAATTAACTAGTATTAGTGTTTTCTGTGCTTGTGAGAACTTCAACAATGTTGGAAATGAAATCAATATTAAGTTTCCCAGGCTGCTGTGCGGCTACTGCAACAAAATATTTAATCAAAACCAAAAGTATCCCTGCACTCCTCCTCTTGGTGTAAGAATTGTAATGAGGTTACATAGGGAACGTCCCAAAATACTACAGAAGTGCCCTTGTACCATTACCGACGGGAAAGAGTTTCAATAGTGCTACATAGAAAATGTCCCTGAAGGGCTTTTGACAGAATGGTGATATTTAATGATGCTGCACAGGAACTGCCTCTACACTGCTACTGCTGAGACAATGTCAAAGCCCTTCACCATGGGGAATGTTTTCAAGTTAGTGCCAGGCAAAAGATGACTCTTACTGCCAAAAAAGAGACCAAAAATACCCTTCCTGCTGCCAGAGTATGCTTAGAGTGCTACAAAACTCAGAGAAAGTGCCAATTGTGCCAAAAAGAATGGAGAGAGGAGGAAGCCCTCCTGTGTGAGCGGAGTTGCAGGGCCTAGAAGCAGACCAAAGTCGTTTATGAGGCTAGCATATAAAGCAGGCAGCCATCATTTTGGGGAGCTAAACAAAATCTCTATAAAGATTTAATGTAAAGTGAATTTGAAGCTTTTTCAGATAGGAATCCTGTGGACCCAGAAATCAGAAACTCACATCCCAGTACGAAAGAAACAAGGCAGGGCATTTGCAGGAAACCAGAGGCTCCAAGAAGCAGGACCAACTGAAAAGGAGAAAGTTCAGAATGAGCCAGTATAGATACCATTCCTCTTCCCTGAGAACTAAGACACTATTTTTATATATGTTTTTTAATTGATTTCAGAGAGAGGAAAGGAGAGGGACAGAAACATCAATGATGACAGAGAATCATTGATCAGCTGCCTCTGCAGGTCCACTACTGGATCAAGCCCACAACCTGAGCATGTGCCCTGACCAGGAATTGAACTCTGCTCAAGGACTGATGCTCAACCACAGAGCCCCACTAACTAGGCAAAGTTGAGAGGTTTTCTTGTGTGTTTTTTTGTTTGTTTGTTTGTTTGTTTGTTTATTTGTTTGTTTGTTTGTTTTTAACAAATCCTTACTAAGAAGGGCATGAAGATGAGTCAGAACACTGAGTGATATTTGTGGTTATTCAATAGTCAAGGTAGTCCCACTGGATAGTAAATTCCACTTAATTCTCATTCCAGAGACCAGGTGCAACAAAACAACAAATCCTTCCATAGTATTCATAAAGTCCTGACTTATAATCTTCTCCAGGTATAGTAATTGGTAGAAATTCAGATAAACTGTACTTGACTATTGCAGTAAAGACTCTGGTATTCCGATTGGGCAAAATTAATCAATCTGTTCTCCCCATTCTTTGGAGCACAGATTGATCTATAAAAGCAACATGGAAAATCCGATAGGTTCAGATGTTCCATTCTATTTAACCACTTGAGGTTACATGAACATTTCTTTCCTTTCCTGGAAGGCAACAAGATCAGTGTAAGAGTCAGATAATTACTCTCTGGTCTCCTAAAAAGTCCTAAGCACACACCCACACCTCTGTATAATGAAGGGTTTATGGCCAGTGAATCTCTGCGATCAGAGGTAAGAAAATTAATTAACATTTCTTACATTGTATGGAGTTGACCTAGCAAATTTTCTGATGTTAGTTAAAGTGGTGAGGAGCTATAAATGAATGACTCTTTTTAAAAAAATATATTTTATTGATTTTTTACAGAGAGGAAGATAGAGGGATAGAGAGCTAGAACCATCGATGAGAGAGAATCATCAATTAGCAGCCTCTTGCACACCACCTACTGGGGATATGCCCGCAACCAAGGTACATGCCTTGACCAGAATCGAACCCAGGACCTTTCAGTCCGAAGGCTGACGCTCTATCCACTGAGCCAAACCAGTCTCGGCAAATGAATGACTCTTAATATCCTTCACAACACCTGAATTCTTAACGATTCTTAGTCTACTCTACATCTTTCTTTCTTTTACTGTACTTATCTTCTAACAAACTATGTGATTATTTATTGAATCGGTTGTTGGGTGTCTGTATCCTCTTATTGCCGACATTCATGCCACAGGCTTGTTCACTGGTGTATCCCAGGCACCCAAAAACAAGTACCACGTACAGAAAAATTGCCCCAAATATATTTGTTAAAAGTGTTGAATGAATACATTTATAGTCCCAATATTATATCTCATCATCTCTCTAAACCATTTCTTTTAAACATTTAAAAATATATATTTTTATTGATTTCAGAGGGGAAGGCAGAGGAAGAGAGAGATAGAAACATCAATGATGAGAGGGAATCACTGATTGGTTGCCTCCTGCATGCCCCATACTGGGGACAGAGCCTGCAAGCTAGGCATGTACCCTTGACTAGAATAAAATCCTGGACCTTGGAGTCCACAAGCCCATGCTCTCTATACATTGATCCAATCCCCATGGGTGCTAAGCCATTTTTCTATAGTTAATCCTATTCATCTGGACCTAAACCTAATGGATTAATAAAAAACTCATTTTCTTATCAAAACAAGATTTCCTCCCTTATTTTTCTTTTACATTCTTGGAACAACTCTTTAGGTTTCTATATTTTCAGTTATTTCCTATTCCTCATTTTTCCTTATCTTCTGTGTCCATGTAATCCTATTATTATGCCCTACATAAGACTTCTACATAACTGCCCTGCTATGTTATTTCCACATGTTAGACCTGTCTAAAACAGGAATAGCATCTAGGCATTACCTAGCTTTCCAGCTCAAGTTGTTTACTAGAGGGTTGTGTTCCCAGAAGGTTGTGTTCAGAAGGATTCTGATGCCATCCTGAAAGCACCCTGTATTTGAATAGGGATACCTGTCATGGAACAGGTGATGATGGCATGGCAACCTTGGTCTAAGCCCTCATCAACTCATACATTTAAAGTAGAAAACTCCTTCACAGTGTCCAAGTTTTAGTTCTTTTCTCTTTAATATGTTTAATATATTTAAAACATTTGTCCTCAAAACTATTTTATCGTGCTCTTTCCCCTCACTCAATAATTTATAATGGCTCCTGATTGTCATCATATGTTTAAATCTGAATTCTAGACTGGTCATTACTTAACACACCATTCCCATACATTTAATCATTTATTATATCCTTACCCAGAATCCTTGCTGTAGCTACAGGACCTGCCTGCTTTCCTTGTATGTCTTGCTTGATACTATCCAAGTCTTACACTGTGCTGCATCTTGCACCTAAAATGTTGGCCCTCCTTCTCCTTTTCAAATACTTCCCTTATACTTCAGAGAAATTATTTCTTCTATTTTTATAATTAATTAAACCTGACACAGGTCACACTGCCACTCTGGCTCTCCTCAGGACTCCCTAGCATGATGGTCTGGGTTTAGGAGAGGGAAACAGACCTCAGTGATAGCCACACCACTTTCCCCTCCTATTCAAAGCAAAGCAGGCGATGGAGGTTGGCAGGGGCCCAACTTCAGGGCTATGTGTCTGAAAACTGCAGTGGCCATGAGTTAAAACAGGCTTGTATCCATCAATCTTAATTCTCAGAAACAAAGTGGGTTCAAGAAGAACCAAGGGAAATATCTCATTGCAAATAATCGGAGCTCAGGTGTCTAAAACAGCTTAAGAGTTTAAAACATTTGCTATTTTATAGAATCTATCCAAACTCTTTAAAAATCTTCCAAAGCTATTTGTCCTCTTCACCCACTTAAGCACAAAGCTACTTTGCAACTGTAAATGAGGGTGGTTGTGGAGTTCAGGATGACAAAGCTCAGGTGAACATAATTTTAGAACCTGAAAAACGTAGATGCTCATCTCAAAAAGGGCTCTCTGCCTTGGTCTACTGTCTCCAGCCTTATCAGAAAATGTTCATGGATTTCAGCTCTTAAAGAGTCCTTCAGAATACACTGAGCACCTACAACATGGTAGCTGTGAATCAAGGCTCAGGAATTTAACAGGAAATTATTCATCGGGGAGATAAATGTTGAGTCGAATAGTGAAGACAAGCTATAATTAGATAATTTCATTATAATGACATAGATTCAAGGTGATAGTCTGAACAAAAAACAATGAGAAATCACAAAGATGCAGTTAATCTAGACCTGGAAGGTTAAGAAGGACTCACTGCAAAAGGTGATATTCAAAGTGGCTCTTCATATTTAAATAAGAGTTCACCAAGCAAAGGTAGATAGAGAGTTGAGGGAAGCATGTGGTGTGTATTTAAAGTATTATGCTTTCATTATGAAAATACAAAAAGTAGGACAAAGTTCATCTCTACAAAAATGTTACAGTGTTCATGTGGAAATGAGCGAGATCTATGAATAAATAAATGCAAGTTAAAATGGTATCAATAAGAACTTTTGAAGTTCAAAGGCAGAAGCTGAGGGCAGGGAGATAAATTAAGTAAGAGTGTATCATTAATGTCACAAGTGAGGTAGGTCTTTATATATATATTTTTTTTTTGAGAGAAAGAAAGAGGGAGAAAGAGATAGAAGCATCAGTGATGAGAGACAAGCATTGATTGGCTGCCTCCTGTACACCCACTACTGGGGATGGAGCCTGCAACCTGAGCAGGTGCCATTGACTGAAATCAAATCCACAAACCCTCCAGTTTGTAGGCTGATGTTTTCTATTCATTGAGCCAAACCATCTAGGGCTGTGAGGTAGGTCTTGAAATAAAGGCTGGATTTCAGTGTGGAAAAATAGAGGGACAGCATAAGCCAGGAAACGGAGGCAAAAAAGCCTAAGAAATGTATGTGGCTGGAGGAGTGCTATTTAAATGTAAATATAGAATGTTTGAAGGAGAGTATAATGGAGGGTGGTTTCAATAGGCAAATTGGGCCCAGCTTGTGGGTATTTGTGACTGTCAGGGTAAGGCGATTGGACTTCGTTCCCGGTAGACCATGGAGAACCACTGAAGGTTTTCGAGTGGGACAATAACATGATGAGTTACCCATTAGATAGGAGAAGTACATAAAACACACTGGAGAGAGGGATAGATGGAATTGAAGAAGTTGCTTTAAAAGTATTGTTTTTGTCTAGGTGAGGCACAGGCAGTGAAATAACAATGATAAGAAAATAATGAATATAAGGAATGTTCCAGAGTAAGATTTAAAAGAATTGGAAACCACTTGCATTTGTTTTTAGGTGTGGTTTTCATTTGTAAATGACCCCTAGACCTGGTACATTGTAGTCATTCCATTCGTAATAAAGGAACATCCAATTTCTTCATCCCAAAGGTCGGTTTCCAAGTTTATACTCTAGAACTTTAACTTATTTTTACAAAGGCATACCATAAATCAGACTCCCCCCTTATAATATAACCTCAGAAAGTTGTTCCAGTGAGATAAGAATAAAGTGTGTACTGCATAAAATATGATTGGCACACATACATTTATTAGCATTATTGGGAGAGTTCTTGTGCATTAGTAACTGTGTATAAGATTCAGAAAAGGTCAATCTCAATAGCTGAGATAGGATTTAGCATTATGTGTGCCCCTCACTGAACTTGACACACAGATACAGGTTGGGGATGGGATGCTGGATGAAGCAATTCAGGAGACTCCTACTCATTCAATGATGCTCAGCTCTGTCCTGAACATGGCAGAACACATGGAAGATTCCAGAAATGAATGTTGTGTCCCCTAAGAACTTCTCACCCACTTAGTCATATAAAATTAATATACGCATATAGTGGATTTTGACCAAGACCAAGTAGTGTTGAAGAATGTGATTCATACTTGAAGCACATAGAATAATGGGAAGGAAAGACTTACACGCTCATCACTTTGTTTGCATCTGCTGTAGCTAACTAACCCTTGTCAAAGTTCTGAGTAAGCCGCCATCTTTCATGAAGCCTGTGTACATTTCTAGCTCCCTTACTTCTATCCCACACCATCCTAGCATGTTGCCTTTGACCCTTTGCTTTCCCCTTCCAGACTTCACGGTTGCTTCATAAATGTCTATTAGCCTGACCCTGCTGGTTAGCATCACTCTTTCTTTACGATATTTGGGGAACTTAAAGATGAACCAGAGAGGCAAGAACTTTAAACTCTGCTACTGCCCTTCCTTGACACTTTCAACAAGTTAATTGTCTGTTTGCCTTCCTGTAATTACTTTAATTACATGCCATTAGTGACCATTAATAAATGCAAGGGTGTTTGATTTTCACAAACCTTACTTTTCTTACTCTCTGCAGAACTCCATCAAAGCTTTCACATGTGGTCAAAATAGAAAGGGAGGCAAGTAAGTACATACACCTTTAACCTTTGGGGCTAGAGTGAAAAGTGAAAGATAATTCATGAATGGACCAATTGTTTTTCCCTGCTTCTGACACTGGCCAGCATTCTCTCTATCGTGGTTACATACATATGCTGCGTGCTCATTTAAAAGACAGCAAAGTTAAAAGGGGTTGAGAAATAAAAGCTGCCTAATTGCTGCTATTATCTCAACTCAAGGAGAGAATTGCTGTGTGATATTATAAAGATCGAAAAACCATTGAAGATTTTATTGATGGAACACTTTTGCTCTAACTTTAAGCCACAGAAAATGAAGGTCATCATTTAAGTTTTTATGAGCACCCGATTGAGCATTTACATAGAAAGATCTTGAACTATGAGGAGACTAAGCCAATATTCTCTCTGCCACAGTTTACTACATTACATCACAATATCTGGCTCAAAGATAGGCTATCGAGTCATGTCTTTGGTCAGCTTTACCAAGGGAGTCAACAGCAAGTTTGACAAAAATTGTGTAAAGAATGGTTAGTTAGATTCTCCCCACTGCATCACTGTACACACACACACACACACACACACACACACACACACACACACTAAAAACAAAAAACAAAAATGGTAAAAATGGTGAGTTCTGTGGCTGTTTAGATAGTTCCAGAACACTTTTCTTGCTTATTAGAACATTAAATGAAATATATGTATTTGTAATGATACAATGTGCTCTTCTCAAAATATCAAGTGATGATGTTAATCCCTAATTACTACAATTTATGATTTGAGTTATCTCTTATGGTTTAATAGATTTTTTCAGGTCATTCATGATTCTTCCCTACTATAGACTAATGGCAAAACTTGAGCAAAAGTTAGCCAGGACTGAGATTGTGGACTCTTAGCAGCTATGAGAAGGCAATTTAAATGTGTTACTTTATCCAGATAAGCCCAACAAGGTGGCATCAGTAGTACCCAGCTGTTCCTCATTGCATACTCTACCCAGGTTATTAGGTTGAGATGGATAACAATCTACATGCATTTCTTATAGGAGTTTTTTTTAGTATTTGAAAAACCTAATATTTTTGGAGGAATAAAAACCCAAATACTGTAATTAATTCTAAGGAAAGAATATTGTCCCCAAATGTTTAAAATATCTAGTTTGTGAAAACAGTTAATAAATTTTGGTTAAAAGAATTAATATTCTAGAGAAAATAAAATATATTCCACATTATAAAATGTCAGTTTTCTGACTCATCCACATTGTTCCTATACCATGAAACTTTAATCATACAATATGATCTTTTTTTCTTTTTTTCTTTATTGATGAAGGTATTACATATGTGTCTTTATCCCCCCCATTGCTACCCATACTGCCCCACTCATACCCTCATCCCCTGGTATCTGTGTCCATTGGTTAGGCTTATATGCATGTATACAAGTCCTTTGGTTGATCTCCCCCTATACCCCCAACCTCCCCTATCTTCCCTCCAAGGTCCAATGGTCTGATCAATGCTTCTCTATCTCTGGATCCGTTTTTGACCATATATATGGTCATAAATATTACTGTCTCCTCCTTCTTCAAATACAAACATATTTTTGGATGGAAGATAAATTTGTACTTAAAGATATCATTTGCCCAAGGCCTCTTGGTAAAGAAGGGAGGTAAAGGTGTAGTATTAAAGTGAATGACTCAGAATCAAGAAAAACATTTGAGAAGGAAAAAGAATCATCTCAGGATGAGTGAAAGGAGGAGTCCATGGTCAAGATATAAAAAAAAAAAACTGACTGAATTAAACCAGAGAGCATGCTTGTGGCATGTTACCTCTGGTCTCTATCCATGCTTAGCCACTCCCCATTTTCAGTGTTTGTTTCTAAAATGACTTTAGGGATGCTTTGTTTTATTATGTTTTTAAGAGACATGAACACAGGAGAGGTTGTAGACTGAGCAATAGATAGGTAGAAAAATAGCACATAATTCTAAGCTGTTTTTAAGCTTCACCACTGACTTATGTTTACTTGAACCTGAGAATAATATACACTAAATTCTCAGATTCTGCACATACAAAAAATGAATACAATAAAGTTTATCTCCTTTCATCACATTAAAGCATATATTTTAAAATTATGAAGGTCATTTAAAGCTCTTTTTCAATAAAATAATATAAACAAAACATTTCCCAACACTCAATCCTAAGTAATTTTGCATTCATTTCTCTACCAATACTCCATGAAATCTATTTTGCAACTAATCAATAGTGTCAAAAGTAGAGCTGAATAAATGAATGAATGAATGAATGAAGCATCATGCTTCTGCTTAGAATGCTCTATCTGCTCTGCTTGGAACATATCCCATGTCTTTACTTCAGGTTCTAGAAAAAGTATTGCTTCCCCTGTGGTACAAGCCTTGAGCACAATTATCTTTGTTCTAACCACACTCTGTGCTGTCTCCCACTATAACCCTCTCCCCTCCATTTAGCAGCATTATTATAAGCCACTTGATGGAAGTGCTCTCTACTTGCTTGGCATTTGTATTAGGATAAGTTCTACTATGCAAGTCATAAATTTACCCCAAAATCCCGATGATTTAATATGACAAAGCTATTCTTGCTCATACTTTATGTCCAAAAGTGAAGAACTCTGCTTCACTAAATAATGTAAGTTGGTGAAGATTCCATTAATGTATAGCTATGTTATCTAGAATACACGCCTGCTTGACTGCCACAAAATCATTCCATGAAATCATACCATAAAATCATGAAAAACTGCCTATGGGCTTTGACTCACTCAGTCTTAAAGCGGCACACTCATCCTCCCACTCACATGTCATTGTTCAGAATTGGCCACATTACCCTGCCTAATTGCTAAGGGGACAAAAATATAGGAAAACAATAAAAATATTTATTAAACATTACCATCTTTGCCTTAATACACTATTAAAATACTGTTAAATGGTCCATACTCCCCAAAGCAATATCAGATTAAAGTTATTGTAATTAAACTACAAATGCTATTTTTTACAGAAATAGAAAAAGCAACCCTAAAACAGTTTCACTAAAAATCCAGAATGTACAAAGCAATCTTGAAAGAAAACAACAACAAAACAAAGCTGCAGGTATCATATGTCCTGACTTTAAGATATATTACAAAGCTACAGTAATTAAAACAACATGGTACTGGAAACAATATAGATGTAAACATTAATGGAACAAACTGGAGAGCCCAGAAATAAAGTTAACTGATTGTTAATAAAGGTGCCAAGAAAACACAATGGGGAAAGAATGATCTTTTCAACAAATTGTGTTGTGTATATACAGGTACAAAAGGATAAAATCTAACCCCTATCTTACACCATACATAAATGTCAAATCAAAATTGATTAAAAACTTAAACGTATCACATAATCTACAAAATTCCTAAGAAAACATAGAATAAAAACTTCGTGACTTGGTCTTGGCAATAAATTTTGGATATGACACTGAAAATATAGGCAACAAAAGCAAAACTAAGTAACTGGGGCTACATCAAACTAAAGAGCTTCTACACAGAAAATGAAATACCTAACAGAGTAAAAAGGCAACACACACACACAAAAAAAATATAACATACAACATACAAAATGTAATTATATCTCATATATCATATATTGTATATCGTATATTGTATATCATATATCATATATCATGCTACTATATATATATATATATATATATATATATATATATATATATATAGCAACCTATGGAATAGGAGAAAATAATTTCAAGTCATATATGTAACAAAAGATTGATTTTCAAAATTGATAAGGAACTCTAGAACTCAATAGCTAAGTAACCCAAATAGCCCAATTAAAAAAACAGGGGGGGGGCATTTCTTCAAAGAAGACACAGAAATAGCCAACAGGTATATGAAAAATACTTAATATCACTAATGATCAGGGAACTGCAAATCAAAACCATGATGATATATTACCTTACACCTGTTAGGGTGATTCTCATAAAATAAACAACAGCAATAAGTGTTATTGAGGTTTTAGAGAAATTGAAACCCTGTATATTGTTGATGGGGATGGTATAATTGTTCTGGAAAATAGTATGGAGTTCTCTCTAAAAGAAATAGAACTATAGTATAATCCAACCATCCCCCCACTGGGTATACATAAAAATAATTGAAATAAGGGTCTCAAAGAGGTATCTTCACACCTACATTCAGCATTATTAACAATAGTCATGATATGTTAAAGCCTAAATATCCATAGATTGATGACTGTGAAAAGCAAATGTGATATATACATTTAGGTAATACCATTCATCCCTATAAAAGAAGGAAATCCTATTTGCAACATCAAGAATTATTCTGGAAAACATTATTCTAAGTGAAATAGACTGTTACAGAAGGATAAATAGTGTATAATTCCACTTATATGAGGGATCTAAATAAGTCAAAGAGAAAAAAAGAATGGTGGTTGCCAGGAGATTAGGGGAAGGGAAAATAAAAAGTTGTTCATGGATATAAGGTTACAGTTATGCAAGACGAGTAAGTTCTAGAGATCTGCTATACAACATCATGCCTATTGTTAGCAATACAATATTGTGCACTTAAAAATTTAAAAGGTTAAATCTCATGCTAATTGTTATTATTGCAAACAATAGCAAAAACAAAACAAAGGAACACAAGGAACTCTGGGAGGTGATGGATACGTTGATAGCCTTGAAGGTGGTGATGCTATCATGAATGTAGGCATATGTCCAAACTCATCAAATGTTCAGTTTCTATCTATCAAGTATATTTCAATAAAACTGCAAAGAAACTCCAGTAAGCACTGGGGAAACAACAATGATTAAGACTTGCTGTCTTCATGTATGTATCTTGTTACATAGATATTGTATGGTTTTAATAAAGCTAGTCCTATTAGAATGATGCTGCATAAATAAGCATTTCATTGAGGTCAAACAAGTCTCTTTGAGAAGAATCAGATTTTAGGATGACTCTTTGGAGTCATGAAACATTTGCTGTGAAAAAATATAGTTGTGGCCTAAACCGGTTTGGTTCAGTGGATAGAGCATTGGTCTGCGGACTGAGAGGTCCCAGGTTCGATTGGGGTCAAGTGCACATACGTTGGTTGCGGGCACATTCCTGGTGGGGGTTCTGCAGGAGGCAGCTGGTCGATGTTTCTCTCTCATTAATGTTTTTAGCTCTCTATCCCTCTCCCTTACTCTCTGTAAAAATCAATTATATATATATATATATATATATATATATATATATATATATATATATATAGTTGTAAGTTTAAGACTTAATGCCATGTACTCCTTGATGAGTGCAGCAAGCTTTGGGATGCTTAGAAATAAAAGCTGTTTTAGTTTATGTTTATGGTAATTTCATGGGAAAGTAGAAAAGATCCCCAATGTATTGAGCGAACATTCTACAACTATTAGGCCATTTACTCATCAATCCATTTCTTTAAACACAAAGGAGCGAGGCTGTTGGCTAAGAGATTCTGACCCCACTGGCGACAGGGAGGGTCTGTCTTCCTTCAGGCTCCGTTATAAGCCTTTCTCAGGCAGTCCTCGGGCTTCTTCCGGACTCAGCTCACTCCACAGACCTACAAACAAGGCGACAAGCTGACAGGAACTAAGCCAGGATTCTTGGCCTTTCATTCTGGTTCCTGAGCCAAAGGGAAAGGAGGCCACCTTCTGAGGCCAGCCAGCTAGGAATTAAGCCTCCCCCTCCTCCTCCTCTTCCTTTTCCCTGGCCAGACAGCCTGTGGACAGCCCCCTCGGGCTTCCGGCTGTCCTGGCCAGCTGGGGCAGGCAGGGCCTTTCCAGATCCCTGTGAGCTCACCAGTACGCCTTTATGTTCCCCCACTCCAGAGCCAGAATTGGGAGATTACAAAGCTACCATCACAAAACGGTCACTAATAGAGGTCTTAAGAGACTAAGGGGGAAAGAAAGAGTTTATGGGTCAAATAAAAGAAAGTGGTGAGTTTCTAGCAGTGAAGTCATGGTTTTCCAAAGTTTGCTAATAATCAGAGAAAACCATTTCTTTCCCAGAGACCCCAGGCAGGCTGGAAGCCATGTTTCTGAAATCTGTTCAGAGCTGCACTTCATTAGTTTTATTTTATGAGAAGCTTTCGTTTTGAGTATTAACCCCAGTTCTCTAATGCATGAAAAATTTAACTTCGTGTTTTATGAAGAGGTGTAAACACTGGTACCAGGACTCTGCTTCCCATACAAACTTCTTGGGGACTTGTAAGAAAGCAGCGAAAGACACTCATTCTTTCAGACGGTATTAGTGTGCTCCAGGAGACTCAAGCATGATCGCTGAATTCAGCCTGTGGTGGAGAGCTGTCCCAAGACCGGCCTTGCTTCTCTCGGCCCAGGAGCCTTCCAGACCCATCCACAGACCTCTCAAGTGGTCTGATTCTCTGACTTCTCCGGATCTCACCAGAGTCCACTGGGCTCCACAAGTCACATATCCTCTCTGAGACAGTTTGCAGCTGGCACCAAAGCTGCTTCTGCAGCAGCTGAGGGGGAAGATCCAGTGCGGCCAGTGTGGAGCCACATACCTTTCCACTGAGGACTGGCTGGCTCCTCATCACACCCTTGTCCCAAGGTCACCAACAGTATTATAAAGTATTTGTTGTTGTTAATTCTCAGCTGAGGATATTTTCCATTGATTTTTAGAGTGGGAGAGAGGAAGGGAAGGGGAAAGAGTTGCCTCCCAAACCGAACCCACCCCAACTGGGGAGGGGATCCAGCTTCCAACCCAGATAAGTGCTCTTGACTAGGAATCAAATCTGTCACCCTTTAGTGCAAGGGCCAACACTCTAACCACTGAGAAATACCAGCCATTCCTGTAAAGTATTTGTTTCTCAGGTTTAATTCCTTTAAGGTACTCTGTGAATCCTTTTTCCCCCCTTCCTTTTATTCTAGGAAGTTCCCATGACACTGTGGGCATAGCACTGTCTAACTTCATTTACTTACAGTTTCTCATGCCGGCTCCGAGGCAAGGCAAAATGTACTCTTAAGCTCTTTCTCCAGAAAAATGGATCTCTATGTATTCTATGTCTACATAACTACCAGCAATCAGGCAAGAAGTTCTTGACAGAACAAAAGCACATTTAACTCAAAGTGAATCAACCCTCCAACTTAGACTGAAGAATCCAGTTCCAATGATCAAACCCATGTTTCCAAGCAATAACAATTTTAAGATCCAGTCTTCACCCAGCACTCCTTTGCATATATGTGTTTCATTTAATCATCAACACAACTTTATTACATCAATGCCATTCAGATTTTTAGGTGAGAAAACTAAAGTTCAGAGGATATTAAGTAAGAAGATCAATATCACACAGACTATAAAAGATGGAGGCAAGATTTGACTCCAGCTGTCTTTGACTACAAATCTCTTTTACTTCTACAACATCAAGGCACGTACATTCTTCCAGTATAGTCCTAGGCCATTTGGATGGACAGGGATAGCATGGGTGGTAAGCAGGTAAGATTCTACTATCCTTATATCCTTATTATCTCTTCCAATTTTTCATAAATGATTTCCCTTGAATATAAAAAAAAGTTGAAACACAAAACACTATACAGTTTGTCCTCCTGTTTCTGACTGCTGAGGTATCCTCTAATGATAAAATTTCTGAGGGATCCTTTGACACATTAATTGATTACAAAGTTAACTTACTAGACAATCAGATATGACATTACAAACTCCCTATGGCCCAATTTTGTCTCATAGATCAAAATATTATTTATGAATAATTAGAATGGCTAAGCTTCAGACTCTCTTAATATACTTTCTGTTTGGAATAAAATAACAAATTTACCCACTCTTGTGTTTTAGAAAATAATGGCTATTGATAATTAGGACTAGTGAACTTCTAATCTTAACACTGTCACTAGTTAACTAAGTAACCTTGGGCAAACATGTTACCTTCAGAAATGAGACATGGAAGTTTTTTAAAATGCTATCCATATTTGAAAATTTCTGATTTCTCTGTAAAACAGGGGATATTTAAAATATGCAGATATTAGAACCTATCCTACTTTGGCCGCTTTAAGGATGGATGATGCAATGCCAAGATATGTGGTCTCAGACTCAGCATTCCTAAGTGTCTCCCCATCAGTAACAATTGACTTCTGGCTTCTTTCTGAACTCTCTTAGCCTTGCTTTAATGTTCTCTTCTCTCTTCCTTTCTTTCTTCCCTCTCAATCAATCTCTCTCTCACTGTGTGTGTCTGTATGTGTTAGTGTGTGTGTGATTACTAGGCAGGACTCAGATCACCTGAGGTTGGTACATTTCAGGAATTATCCCCTTTTTCTTGATTTATAAACCTCAGATATTATTATCAGGAAATTTCCTTAACTGTTATGCCTACCTCCTTCTCGGAAAGGCACTCACAGATAAACAACAAAATCAAAAGCAGCTTACCTTGGTCACTTAGCTCTTCCCAATAAGTCTAGCCCCTAGTTTGGCTCAAAAACCAAGAATGTAATACAGGCCATGTGACAGGCTCCGCCGCCTCTCTACTGCTGCTCTCTCACAGGGAACCGGGCTTTTCTGAGAACTAACCTTTTGGTACGGAAACGCACAGATGAAGTAGACATAAATATGAAGGGCCCTGTTCACCAGAACAGCCCGCTGTCTTTATAACAGATTGTTTATGACATGAAGGTTGAAAATAACTGGAGAGTTACTGCATGAGTTATAGTTTAAATCGGGAGTATATCAGCACTTGATTCAAGAAATAAAAAAGTGACTTAGGAGAAAGAGGAATCCTGAGTCAGAAATCTCACCACTTTTTCAGGGAAGCAGAACTTTTAAAAATACTAGACTCTTACAGAAACATTTATAGAGACTATCAGACTTGAAACTTCCCTGAGAGTCAGCAATCATCTCAACACAGTGGCTGATCGCCTCTTGGTACTCACACAGTCTTACAGGTGTTCATGGTCACCGTGATCTTCACTGATTCACCCCACATCACTGTCATTGTGTGAACAGAGCTGCTTTCCACCCTGACCTTGCTTCTTCACCTATTGATGAGACTAACTGGTCACATGTCCCAGGCAATTAGCAGTCTCGCTTGGTACTCAGTTGATTCTATTCTTAATACTTGTTGAAAATCAAGAGTATTTTCCTCTATATACTCTACACAGCTTACCCTGTTCCAAAGACTGCCTGCCAGGCATGGCCAGTACAGTGCACATATTTAGTTACTGAAACAATACATTTTACATTAATTAAAATTTGGAAGCACCTCCATAAAGCTTTTTCAGAATATGGAAAGCAGCAAACTGACCTAAATTGTTATCCAAATGGTAAGTTCCATGCAGTGCTTCTGTTATTTATCTTTATTCTCATCCTATTGTGTTTTTCTAAACTGGCAAAGAGGATTTAAAAATTATAATGAAACCTGAATTTTGATCTATACTAAATCAAGAATACAATCTGGAAAGCTAATGTAACTGGACCACTTAGTTAAGCATGTCTAGTGCTAGTATGAGGCAAAAATCCAAATGATATGATATAAATTCCCCCAAAGAAGAATGAATCTCCCAAGTTCAAATTTCAATCAAACAGTATTATCATTCCATGTGGAAGAGACCCATGCCTTACCGTTAGAAGTCCTTGTCTTTAGGATTTCAGGTTGTCAATCTGTGGTCAAGAAACTCAGGACTCCACATTCTACAGAAAAGAGAAAAGAAAATGAACAAGAAGACATTAGGACAGCTACACATGCAGTGACAAAGCACTGCCTACACATGACTAAAGAAAGATAAAAATAAATGAAGTTAGATTCACAATCTCTTATTAACTAAATATTCCTGGCCTTCAATAAAAAATATTTCTCTACACAAAACCAGTAAGTGAGGCAACAGCCTCCGGTAGGGGCTTAGAAAGCGTAGTGGTTATTGTAGGTAATAAAACAATGAAACAAGGCACATCATAATGCTGTTTTCTTCTCAATAATTTCGATGACTTTAAGGGAAAAAGTCTTATATAAGTTAATGTGTGTCCTTATCTTTGCCAATCTCTCTTTTAAAAAACTGAGGTCTTGCCGAAACCGGTTTGACTCAGTGGATAGAGCATAGGCCTGCGGACTGAAGGGTCCGCAATATATAAAATCAATAAAATATATATATATATATATATATATATATATATATATATATATATATATATATTTTTTTTTTTTTAAAGAGTTGCTTTGCAATATTGCCAGTTGTAACCTACAAAGTGGAAAGGTCCCTGACTTTATGTTATAAACCCAGGGAAAGATCTTGCCAAATCTATAGTAATATTTACCTGGTGGTTTTCTCCAGGGAAAAACTTGCTTTTTTGACATAATTTAAAAAAAATACTTGTTATATGCCAAAATATTTGCACAGAGAAAAAAAAATAAATATGGGATTTTTGATCCTTGTTTTAGAGATGGAAAGCTAAAGACCTAGAAAATCATAATTTTCTCACATCAACATAAAGGCCTTGAGCCTTCCCTGATTCAAAGTTGGATAACTTCAGAAGCAGTGTGCCAAGTTTCAAGCATTTATTGTGATTTATGTTTCATGGATCAATAATCAGCTCTTACCCCTAAAATCATTCTGGATTGACACACTTTAGATCTGGTTGGGGCCAAGGGAATTAAAGTAATTATAATATAAACATATTGGTATTTATGCTAATGCTTCCTAGAAAATGCAATCTAGAGAATGTGGATTGCCATAAAACCCTAAACCCATCAAACCTTTAAAGATTACCAAGGAAAAGTCTTGCTTTAGTGCCTGCAGTCTATCAGCTGTGAATAGTATAACATCAGGGGTTGAGATAAGCAGGTAGTCTTAGGAAAAGTTCCCTCTTTGCTCTGCACTTGTCACCCATAGCACAGCTCACTTCAATCTAATATAATCTCTCCCAGGTTTTTCTTCTTGGCTGATAACAGGTCTTTGACTTTCTCCCTCCTCAGATGCCAGAGATCATTCTGTTAAACTACGGCTATGAATCTGATGATTTTTGCTTCTCATTGCCAGTTTCCTGGCTGAAATAGTACTCAAAGTTTAAACGACTGTCTCCAGACCATTTTATGCCCTGTTCAATCACAATGATTGAGATAGTCTCCATTTCTACTAAAGCTGACAACCCCAGCCAAATCTGCTATTGTGAGAAAACTCTGATAATGGAAATCACTGTCAGTACCTTGATTTTTCAACAATGAAGAATAATAGATATGAAAAAAATATGTATATATACATTTATATACACACATTTTTGGTATAGGTATATACATAAACATATATAACTAGGGGCCCAGTGCACAAATTTGTGGACCTTGAAAGGAACTGTGGGCCATGAGGCTACAATGGGGACAAGGGTGGGTCTCGGCCCATCCTCCATGCCTCTGCTTGGCCCCTCCCACCGTAGCCCCTAGTCCCCTGTCTGCCATCAGCCCTGCTCCCTCCACCACCGTTTGCACACACTGAAGGCACATGTCCTGCTAAGATCACCCCTTAGGAGTAGGGGGAGGTAGAGAAGCCTTCTGGAGCAATTGGGGCTGGCAGCCGCCACTTGCACCCTCTGATGGTGCTGAGAGATCAGGACCAGCTGCCAGGCACCAGCAGTGGGTGCTAGTGGGGCCATCACTAGCAGCAGGTGTGAGAGGTGGCTGCCAGCAGCCACTGATCTTACCCACTGATGCAGCAGGTGCAAGTGGGGCTGGCGCTGGCAACAAGTGCAAGCACCAGGCAGGAGGAAAGAATTTCCAGTAACTACCAGAGGCTCACCCCAATTACAGCAACCATCACTCCACCTTGGTCTGGCATCCCTGCTCACCTCCTCCACTATCCTGTCACTGCCGACACCCACCATGTTTCATGTATGCTCCTTGGTGGTCAGTGTACATCACAGCGATTGGTTGTTTGGTTGTTTGGTTGTTGCAACATTTGGTCTATTTGCATATTAGCCTTTTATTATATAGGATACAGCATATAATTTTATCCCTTAAATATATTTTTATTGATTTCAAAGAGGAAGGGAAAAGGATAGAAAAATAGGCACATCAATGATGAGAATCATTGATCTGCTGCCTCTTGCAATTCCTACTGGGGACTGAGCCTGCAACCTGGGCACGTGTCCTAACTGGGAATCAAACCATGACCTTCTGGTTCATAGGTCAATGCTCAACAATTGAGCCACTCTGGCTGGGCATATAATTTCAAAGTAGAAAGGAGGTTGAAGCTATTGATTTACTTGATTGGAATAGTATATTTCCAACAAAAATATCAGTTTTTGCACAATAAGTGATAAACAGTAGCACCGTTCATTATTTATATAACATGTGTACCAGCCAAGCACTGTTCCATAACTGTGTCATCTGAACTTCATAACAAACCTGTCAATATTATTACTGTCCATGGACCCCAACAAAATCTTTCCAGATCACATTGCTAGTAGAGAAGGGATTCAGATTTGTCTTTTTTCTATTTGCTGCTCTACCAGACACATCGAGTCTACTAAATAGCACCAACACAGTCTGGTTAGGCCCTACAGAAACCCAAAATGCTAAAGAATTATATAAGGTGTTTTTTTTTCCCTTAGCATTCTGTCAGAAAAAAGAAAAGAGACAATGCCCCAAGTGAAATGCTATAATGTGTAAAAGGGATGTGATGGAGGTAGAGAAACCATCCTATACCTATTCCCTATGTATCTAGATAAACTCTTACAAGTTTTCCTCTAATTAAATAGCCTGTTACATTCTTCCATCGCTTACTCTACTTCTAAAGCTACCATTTAGCTAACATTTTTGAGTTGTTTTTCCTCAACAAAGTTTTCAGCTTTCTTGTGTTTTCATTCTTCAAATGTTTGATGGGTTTAGGGTTTTATGGCAATCCACATTCTCTAGATTGCATTTTCTAGGAAGCATTAGCATAAATACCAATATGTTTACATTATAATTACTTTAATTCCCTTGTCCCCAACCAGATCTAAAGTGTGTCAATCCAGAATGATTTTAGGGGTAAGAGCTGATTATTGATCCATGAAACATAAATCACAATAAATGCTTGAAACTTGGCACACTGCTTCTGAAATCATCCAACTTTGAATCAGGGAAGGCTCAAGGCCTTTATGTTGATGTGAGAAAATTATGATTTTCTAGGTCTTTAGCTTTCCATCTCTAAAACAAGGATCAAAAATCCCATATTTATTTTTTTTTCCTCTGTGCAAATATTTTGGCATATAACAAGTATTTTTTTTTAAAAAAAAGTATGTCAAAAAAGCAAGTTTTTCCCTGGAGAAAACCATCAGGTAAATATTACTATAGATTTGGCAAGATCTTTCCCTGGGTTTATAACATAAAGTCAGTGACCTT
Source organism: Vespertilio murinus (assembly GCA_963924515.1). Classification (NCBI taxonomy): domain Eukaryota; kingdom Metazoa; phylum Chordata; class Mammalia; order Chiroptera; family Vespertilionidae; genus Vespertilio; species Vespertilio murinus. The sequence goes on along the minus strand of OZ004704.1, from coordinate 160,603,841 downwards.
TCCACTTTGTAGGTTACAACTGGCAATATTGCAAAGCAACTCTTTTTAAAAAATATATATATATTTTATTGATTTTTCACAGAGAGGAAGGGAGAGGGAATAGAGAGTTAGAAACATCGATGAGAGAGAAACATCGACCAGCTGCCTCTTGCACACCCCCTACTGGGGATGTGCCCACAACCAAGGTACATGCCCTTGACCGGAATCAAACCTGGGACCTTTCAGCCCACAGGCAGACGCTCTGAGCCAAACCGGTTTTGGCCAAAGCAACTCTTTAGGAAAGGAGAACTTTAAATAGCGTAGGGAAAATTATTTACACACATGTCAATTTATAAATGTATATGTTAAGGGGCTTAATTCTAATAACCAGATGTTTAGCAATGGTCAAGATTGGTATTAATTAGAAGCCAAGCTTAAGTGACTATAATTTTATGAGAGATATTTCCATTTTTCTTGTATAATAAAGATCTACCTACTGCTATTCACTGGTAAAAACATATTTATTGACTACTGAATGTGTGTAAAGTCCTGTGAGTACATACAGAAGAAGGTCTTGCCAAAACCGGTTTGGCTCAGTGGATAGAGCGTCGGCCTGTGGACTGAAAGGTCCCGGGTTCGATTCCGGTCAAGGGCATGTACATTGGTTGCGGGCACATCCCCAGTAGGAGGTGTGCAGAAGGCAGCTGGTCGATGTTTCTATCTCATCGACGTCTCTAGCTCTCTATCCCTCTCCCTTCCTCTCTGTAAGAAATCAATAAAATATATATATTTAAAAAAAAAAAACAAGAAGGTCTTGCATTTATTGGGCACCTACTATATTAGGTGCTGCACAAGGTATATTTACTGTGCATTTGTGAGTTGTGGGGGTGGGGTGTCAGGGAGGGAGAGAAAATGTAGGAGAGAGGGCAATCGAGTATTCCAGTTTGAATCCCATCTCTAGGTATTACAGTAATTCATTCATATTTGTCAAAATTGTGGACTTATCTATTTGCCCAAGAATCTTAAGAACCTCTTAAGAGAGTACTACTTCAGACAAACCCACATGGCCCATGACAGTCCCTCATTTGTTAATGGGGTAGGATGCTCTATGAAACTGTAACTCTGATTTGTGTTCTGACCAAATTGTGCATGGACTAATATATGGTACTTAAATGCCCAGGTTGAGGGTTCTGTCCCCAACAGAATCCCCAATTCTCTCTCTTCATTGATGTTTCTCTCTTTCATTCCCTCTCTGAAATTAATATAATTACACACACACACACACACACACACACACACACACGCACACGCGCACACACACACACACACACACACACACACACACACATCCTATATAATAAAGAGGTAATATGCAAATTGGCCATCACTTCAACACGCTAGATGGCCACCCCCATGCGGACACAAGATGGCCACCACAAGATGACCAGGGGAGGGCAGTTGTGGGCAATCAGGCCATCAGGGGAAGGAAGGCAGTTGAGAGGAACCAGGCTTACAGGGGAGGACAGTTAGGGGCACCCAGGCTGGCAGGGAGGGCAGTTATAAGTGACCAGGCCAGCAAAGGAGGGTAGTTGGGGTAGACCAGGCCTGCAGAAGAGGGCAGTTGTTGGGGATCAGGCCTACAGGGGAGGGTAGTTGGGGGGGACCAGGCTGGCAAGGGATGGCAGTTAAGTGTGACCAGGCTGGCAGGGGAGAGCGGTTATGGGCAATCAGGCCAGCAGGGGAGCAGTTAGGCATTGATCGGTCTGGCAGGAGAATGGTTAGGGGGTGATCAGGCTGGCAGGCAGGCCAGTTGTTGAGAGCCAACAGTCCTGGATTGTGAGAGGGATGTCCTACTGCCCATTTAGGCCCAGGCCTAAACAGGCAGTCGGACATCCCTTGAGGGGTCCCAGATTGGAGAGGGTGTGGGCTGGGCTGAGGAATCTCCTCTCCTGTGCACAAATTTTGTGCACCAGGCATCTAGTATATATATATATATATATATATATATATATATATATATATATATATATAATTTTTTAATTTTTTTAAAAAAATCTGTCTCTTTAGGCCCCACTGGCATGGCTCTCCTATGCCCTTGATGTACGCTGTGGCCATACAGCTCTTGAGTTTTGAAAGATACCATTTGTTCTGGTCAGCACCACCTTCCATTTGACAATAAACTAAGAACTACTAGATAGGTTAAGATTTAAATGAGATGTACATGCAGTAAGGGCTATAGGAGTTGGATCAAGAGAACTTGTTATGGGCAGAGATGACAGGGAAAGAGTTTATGGAGGAGAAGACTTTGCATTTCAAGGGAAAGGATGCATGTAATTAGGTAATTGTGAAACACCAGGTAGAACACTGTAGGGCCTCTGAAGAACAGCTTGAGCAATATTTCAAGGGGAAAATTAGAAGCCCCATGCAGAGTACACTTGTGTAACCCAGTTTGCAATGGAAAACCTCATACAAAAATGAAAAACTAATTACATTTAGAACTTGGTTGTTTCTGTGATTGCTGTGGCAGATCATTACTAACCCTTCTGGAATCTGAGGGATTATTATTTACTTACTGAAAATCCTTTTCTGAAAAATATTATCTTTCCCGCATACATATGTATTGTTGAATTGGTCTTGTACTGCATCTCTTCGTGGTCAGGCAGTTTCTTTCTGCCCATGTGCTTCTGTCAATGCCATCTGTTTTGCTAAGGGGTTTAATGAATTATAAGCCAGACCAGTAACATACAGGGCTGAGTTATTTAAGAACAGGTTTTAGCTTTACTCTGCTCTTCCCCCTCTCCACTAAAGGTGAGGGAATATTTATAAGAGATAGCGTACCTGCATTCTTGTCTAACCTTAATAATGAAAAAAAAGAAGGCCTTTTATCTATCCACTGTGAACAGAGTAATCACAATTTGTTATGGCTCACAGAAACAGGAAAAAAAAAAACAGTAGCAATAAAACATCACAACTAATGTGGTTTTTGTTTTATCTGAAACCACAAAGAACTTGGCTGTCTTAATTTTAGTTCATGACAGACAAGGATTTAATCTCTGATGTCAGAAAGGCAAGGAATATATTTACGTCTGGAGTAGCCACAGTGCAGCTCCAGGGCAGTACTCACAGCCACTGTTGGAAGTTCAATTGTCTCAAAACACCCATGTATTTTCCCCTTGAGAAAAGGGGCTGAGATGGGACACGGGGGATGGTGATGAAGTATTCACGCTCTAGCGTTGCCAGTCAAGCAACATCTATATTGTTTTCCTGCTATGTAAGGCACAAGTGCTGGGGTCTGTGAGGAATAAAAATGGTTTAAAGTGTCACCTCTACATCAAAAATCCAGTTAGGGAGATGAGACATAATGTCTGAAGTTTTAAATAATAGTTCCAAACAATCAAAACAAAAAGAATCCTAAGTAAAAGTTTAAGACACCAAAAATGGCATAAGACAACACATTTAATCATCAATAACTTATACATAATGTCAGAGCAATGAAGAGAACATAACATATTGAAGTAGTCTGGAAAAGCTCCATGGCAGCACCAAGATTTGAAATGAATCACACTGGATGGATGTAAAAGGCAAAAAATAGTAAATAAATAAATCAATATCTAGAATCACCAAATGGTGCCTTTCAATATCCTTGCAGATTGCACAAGCACTGTGTTGCCCAAGTAGCAGGATCAAATCTGGTATCTACCAACATGAGCCAATGCACACCTTTAGCCCTTTTCTTCCAATATATACTAATAAAAGTTTAATATGCTAATTAGACCAGGAGACTTCTGGACGTCCTTCCAGACAAAGCCATGATGGTGGGGCCTAGGTAGAGGGGGTTAAGGGTGATCAGGCCAGAAGGGGAGGGCACTTGTTGGGGGTTCTCAGACCGACTAGGTGAGAAGTTGGAGGTGAGCAGGCCAGAGGGGTGTGGGGAGCAGTTGGAAGCGATCAGGCTGGCAGGGGTCATTTGGGAGCAAGCGGGCTGGCATGGGGGGCAGTTGGGGGTGAGAGGCTGGTGGGGAGTAGTTGGGGGCAAGAAGAGCAGCAGACAGAGTTGTTAGGGTCAATCAGGCAGGCAGGCAGATGAGCAGTTAGGAGCCAGTGGTCCTGGATTGTGAGAGAAATGTCCAACTGTCGGTTTAAACCATCAGTCGGACATCCCTCAAGGGGTCCCAGATTGGAGAGGGTGTAGGCCAGGCTGAGGGACATCCTCTCCATGCACGAATTTCATGCACCAGGCCACTAGTATGTTATAAATGTGATTGTGCAAACAGAAACATGTACATCCCTCACATATTTTACAGCTGCTGAAAAATGTTCTCAGAAAAGTTCTGCCTATAGAACTATCTACAAAAGTTCTAATCTTATGGGTTTTATCTCTTTTGGATTGTGTGTGTGTGTGTGTGTGTGTGTGTGTGTGTGTGTGTGTATGTGACTAAAGATGACCTTAGCTAATTCTTTTTTAAAAAAATATATTTTAATGATATTTTACAGAGAGGAAGGGAGAGAGGTAGAGAACTAGAAACGTCAATGAGAGAGAAACATCGACCAGCTGCCTCTTGCACACCCCCTACTGGGGATGTGCCCGCAACCAATGTACGTGCCCTTAACTGGAATCGAACCCTGGACCTTTCAGTCCGCAGACCGAAGCTCTACCACTGAGCCAAACCGGTTTTGGCAACCTTAGCTAATTCTTAAATTAACATCTGAGGACTAGATTTTCTATTTCAAAATAGAATGATTCATCCAATGACAAAAAGTGATTAAATTTCCAAGAAGAAGCTCTTTCTGATATTCCACTCTATCCATAAGAAGTAATTAGAGAAGTTATGATAACAATTATTATTATTATTATTATTATTATTATTACTAATGCCAGCCATAATACTGTCATTTGATTATCAAATTTGACAGACAAAACTCAGATTCTTGTTCTACCATATTCAACTTAACTACATATCCAACAAATTTTAGAGAATGCCTGCTTTATGCTAATGATGTTTTAGGTACTGCTAATATAAAGGTGAGGGGTGAGGGGAGGTTCAAGATTTGTGTGTTCATGGAGTTTACATCTATGTGTGTGTACACATGCATGTGTGTTGAGGGGACACAGGCAATAAACAAGTAACCCAATGAATAAAGCTAATTCAAAGATTGTGAGGTATCTGCTACTTTGAAATATTGATGGGATGATGAGATGGAGAGTGGCTGTTTCGAGGGTAGAAATGGGAGTGCGGTAATATTAGATGGTGTGTGGGCCACGAAGGCCTCTCGGAGATGGTCACATTTAAACTAAGAATTGCATGGAGGCAGCAATGAATTGAATGGAGACCAAGGGGAAAATGGTTCAGGCAGAGAGAAGAGCACATATAAAAAGATACGAGGATGGAAATAAGTTTGTTCAAGAAGAAGCAAGAAGACCACTAGGGCTGGAGAGAGTGAGAGAGGAGTGGTTTGCAAGAAACAGGAAGAGGAAGTAGGCAAAACTTAGACCACACTGGACACTTGTGGGCCAAGGAAAGGACTTGATATGCTTACTGAGGGAAAATATTAATAGTGATTGAATAAGATCAAAGCAAATTTGATTGAATCAGTCTCTAGATCATTATATCTTCTCCACTATGTTAAGACAATTATTGGTACCAAACATTTAAGATAGTTATTTGCAACATCTACTATAAATACAATAATCGCCCAAATTGAGATTTGTTGTTTGCACAGTTTGGTGATTCTATTTCGGTTTAAATAAAAATTATGGGATTTTTGCAATACATTTCAATGCTCCCCACTCCCCGCTCACAAAATTATCTACAAAAAAGATGGGAAATGAAGGGAAAAAGCCCATCATCAGGCAACATAACAGTGTCTTTGCTCCTTTATCCTGAAGCATAGAAACTCATGATGTACTTTTAATCATAGCAGATATATCATTTCCTTCAGTGCTTCCAAAGCACATTTAGAGTTGGGTACTTATTGTTTTGTAAGTTTTGGTCATTGGCAAGAACATTTCTCTGCAACTGTAAATAAGCCTGGCTAACTGGCCTTCATTGATCACTGCTCGGAACTATTTTCCTCTCGTTGACTCAAATCTTTGCTTCTTATCAAAATTGGCCTTTCAAAGTAAAAAAAAGGGACTTGAGATGAAAAGTAATTTCTGATAAGCAGTAATGAGCCTGGCTCCTTCCTACTAGACTCCCTGGGATAAAAAATTAGATTCTAAGTAATTTCTAAATAAGTTCTGAGAATTTGCAGGAGGAGAATTCCTCCTCTTAATTGAGTGTCCTTTGGTTGCAAATGAGAAAGACACAGCTTTGGGATGGCTAATTAGACAACTTTAACCTCACCTAACTAACCATGTCTTCACAAAACCTAGAAAATAGGCATTTTTCTTAGTCTCGACATAAGACTTTAAAACTCTCTGACTTGTGGATGTGAATAGGGAACTAGAGAGCTGAAAAGGTCAATAGAGGAGTTAGTGGAATTGATTTTAGGTATGGATTTTATTTCATAAATTCATGTGTTATTTAGGAAATTGAAGAAGAAGGACCAAATACTATATATTCTTCACTACTCCACATTTCCCCCAGCTAGTTATCTTTGGTATTGCCATGGGGATGAAATCCTTCTTAATAGAATTTAATAGAGTTTTCAGCAGAAATTGTTACTATGGTTTAAGTGGAAGGCTGTAAGGGGGAAAAGGAAGAAAATAAAATCTATCATTCGTTTATAGCAGGTCTCTCTCTCTCTCTCTTTTTTTTTTTACAAGCTTTACAATTTAAACATTTTTCCTTGCAGATATCATAGGTATCTCAAACTTAGTACAGTCAATAGAGAATTCTTGATTCCCTGCTCATCATCCCACTGTTAATCCATGGTCTGTCCCAGTTTAGTAAATCACCATGCGCTTAGTGTCCAATCAAGCTAGATCCTACTTGATCTGATCTTTCCCTCTCTCAGACTTTCCTTCAACTGAATCCACATCCAATCATCTGCAAGTCTTACTGAATCAATCTACAAAATATATTATAAGGTTTCAGCCAAGGAGTTGCTAGGCTGTGTTTTCATCTGCAGGCTCAACTGGAAAGAATCTGATTTCAAGCTTATTTAGGTTGTTGGCAGAATTCATTTTATTGAAGATGCTTGACCAAGGGGCATAGCTTTTTGCTGTCTATTGGCTGAAGGCTGCTCTCAGGTCATAGTGGCTATCAGAAATTCATAGAGACTGTCTATATGCCCTTGCCATGGGGATTTCTCCAACATAGCCATCGAGCCTATGATAAACAGTGTCTGGCTCAAGTCTGCTCTGATAGTTTTACATAATGTAAAATTATGTGTGTGTGTGTGTGTGTGTGTGTGTGTGCAGGAAGGAATGATGCACACTTTGTGAAGGCATTCTCAAAGACCTATCACAAAATAGCTTATTGCTTTCTTGCTAGGTAGTCTTCATGCACAGTGATCTATCTGTCTATTGCCCCAGGAATTTGCTTAGCAAAAGGTGTTCAATACACATTTGTGGAATAAAGAAATTCCTTGTACCAGGAATAAACACAGGAAACAACAAAATGACAAGTTGCAAAATTACTTAGACATTAGGCTACCCTCAGGTAAACAACAACTGCTTCACCTCAAGGATCTCTAATGAGCAAGAACTCAGTTACTATAGCATAAGCACTTTAAGTATATTAAAGTGTACTCTAAAAGTATAAGAAGGTAGGGACTTGTAGGCTTTGGTTCATATTTGATCCTAGCACAGAGCCATCAGGCTCTTCTAGATGCTCACTGAGTGAATTTACAAATCGATAATTCTTTACTGACTGTCCACAGGTCATGCCTTACTTAGAGCACTAGTTCAATAGTGGCTTTTGCTCACTTGTTCTTTAGTCTAATGAAGCAGTAGTCACCACAGTCACTGGGATGTCAGATTCTCACAGCCAAAGAGATCACCAGTAGGGACCGAGCTTTGTAAAGAGCATTGCTTTCTGGGACTCCTGTGATAAGGGCTCCTATTTCCTACAGGAGTTTGTTTGGGATCTCTCTACCTCACTGCTTCAGCTGCCATGGCGCCCATGCCGTGTACGGCATGCAGGAATTGTGGCCACAGTAAAGGACTTGCATGGACTCTTGATCCCCTCCTATGTGATCTTTTGGATTGAAAAGGAGTTGTCAGAAGTAGCTCCTATGATAAGGCAAGATGTTTTGAAATAGATCACACCAGTGACATCTAAGTGGACCTCTTTGTGGAGTGGGGCTATTTGTTTTAGTTCAGGAAATAAAACTGAAAACTTGTAGACATGCTGTTACACTTAAAACTGGCCTCTTCTCTGAGCATGAAATACAGACAGACCCTAAGTACCATTCCCAGCTCTGTTCTCTCTGTAGGATACAAAGCTTTTGTGCACATAATGAACTCAGACATTTTAATAGCTGATTTGTACCCTTCAGGCCTCTGTTGCCATAACCTCTACTGACTCACTGTGGATTATTATGTGGAGCTTAGTATTGTTGATTTACTTTTTTTTATATCTGTTCCTGAAGCAATGGAATTTGTCACTTCCGTTTAGAACACATTTGTTGAAATGGTGTTTTTTTCTAAAGGGCACTTAAGTCATTTTTATTTAAAAGAAACTAATTAAATTTATCTTTCTCATTTGCCTCAACATGACCTTTTGGGAACTTGGAAATTAAATTTTCTCCTAATATTTTACTTTCCAACTTGGCAAACATTTGACATTGTTTTAGATTCTGAACGAAGTTGAAAAAGCACAGATTTCTTTTAAAAAATCACTTCAACTTTGAAACAAGAAATGATAATGATTCTTAATACTTATCTGCTCTGGGATGAGCTTTAGTTTTTTAAAAAAAATTACAAAGGAGAAGCTGAAGATGAATGTAGGAAATAATGAGACCATAAAATTACTAACTAAAACAAACAATAAACATCCAGGAGGGTGATTTCAACTGTAAATATACTTATTTAAAAATGCAAAAGTGTTCATATTGCCATTTAATAAATATCTGGTGTTGATAAACATAATAAATTACTGAACAGAAATTAAAATATATATTCCTGAGCAGTCTGAATTAAAAATACTAATGGTAATGACAGTAAAGATCTCCAAAATATACCAAAATAAAGAAATTGATCAAAGAGAATTTGCTATTTATAACTTAAAATACTTTCCCATGATTGATTCTATAATCATGTAATAAAATTATTTAAGGAGTTTTAAGAAACTATTAAGGTTAATTTAATTAATAGGGGTTACTTTTTGTTAAAATGTCAATTTATTGAATAGAACAAATATTTTAACCTTTGAGACAGCATGAAAGGACCTAAACAGTCTTATGCTAAGTGAAATAAGTCAGTCAGAGAAAGATATGTAACACATGATATCACTTATATGTGGAACCTAATGAACAAAATAAGTTGATGAACAAAACAGATCCAGAGACATGGAAGCATGCAACAGACTGATGATTAGGGAGGGAGAGATGGGCAGGGCAGGAAGAGATTAATCAAAGAACTTATATGCATATATACATTACCCATGGACATTGAAAATATTACAGTGAAGGCCTGTGGAGGGGTAGGATCTGGCTGGAGGGGGTCAGTGGGGAAAAAACAGGGGACATCTGTAATTCTTCCAATAGTACACATAAAATTTTTAAAAAGAAATGTTTTTATTGTAAGATAATTATACCCTATAAAAATAATAATTTCATTGAGGTTTAGAATTTGTGGAGGTCTCTCCATATGTATCTCCTAAAGTCATAGGTAAGACAAATATTTCTTTATCTCCATTTAAAGATATAAAGTAGAGCTCAGAGAAGTAAAAAGATTTACCCAAATCACATAGATTAGGTGTCAAACCCCAGACCTGAACACAAGTCACCTGACTTCAAATCTACTTTTTGATTAATCAAGAACCTTACGCTTCTTCAATTCCTGCCAAAGCAATGGAGAAATTTTCTCTTGATTTAGCAAATGGAAGTGCCCCCTTTATTCACCTGCCTCATCATTAGCATCACTGCTGGGTATTTCCTTACTACAGAACTTGCTGCTTCAGGGAACTCAGAGAGGAGTGAGAAGAGCAAGTCTTGGGCCAGGCCTTCAGCTGAAAGGTCAGTAGGGGAGAAGCCGGGAAGATGGAGTGGCAGAAGGTGTGTATATTTACATAACAAGGATACCAGTTCTAAGAATTGTGGCCTTCACAAAAAGCAGGGATCATCTGGGAATTGTGGTGAACAACACACAATTCAATCTTTGGGTGATTTTTTTCTTGAGTCAACTATATTGCAATATAATTTATATACAACAAAATGTGTATATTTTCAGTATGCTGTTCAATGATCACTACAGTCAAGTCCAAGAGCATTTCCATCATCCGCCAAAGTTCTTCCCAGCTGTTTTGCGGTCCATCCATCCTCCCATCCTTGTCCTCAAACAACCACTGGCCTAGCAGGTTTTTAAAAACTTGGAGAGTGAAGATGGAAGGAAATAGTGAGAACAAAAGGAGGGCTTAAGTCAAATGCATTTCCCAATTGTTAGAATCCCAGGTTATAAATCTAAACAAAATTTCCAGGCAAGGCAGGGCAGTGAATTGGGTTTATCGGGGAGGGACAGCCAGCTGCTCTCTCTCCCTGTTCCTTCCCCATAGTCATTTCCTGGTTTCTCACTCTCTATCTCATCACAACTCCAGTCCTGTCCATGGCTTATGTTACAGAATGATAATGTCACTTTCGGAGCCTTGTCGTATTGAGACCACACTGGTAGTTTCCACCACTATCCTAGATATCCATGAGTCATAGTCACAATTTGACTCAAGTCATTCTTAAAAGTCTGGGGGAGGAAGGCTACAGACAGACCTCTTAGAGAAAGCTTTTGATGCTCTCCTAGTAACATGCAACCAGTGCGCATATAGCATTCAATTTCAGGTGTCCACAGGGAAATCCCAAACCCACTCCTGGTATCCATGGTACGTCCAAGGTACATCTTTGGTATCAGTGTCACACTTCCCATACCTTGTGGCTTGTGGTTTTCAGCTTCCTGGGCATACCAGGAAGAAATATCACATTCTGCGCAAAAGAGTTCTGGAAGGCCTCTGCTAATGTATTAGCACTTCCTCTGTAAAGGTTTTTTATTTTTTATTTTTTTTATTGTGTGTGTGTGTGTGTGTGTGTGTGTGTGTGTGTGTGTGTGTTTGCTTTTATAACACCAGATCCTTGGTTGTGTTTGAGGTGGAGACCTCTCACCACTTAACACAGAAAATAATATTCTAAACAAAGACAGGTGGTTAAGGAGTGATGTGAGGCATTTCCAAAAGCAATGCAGCAAAATGTTGAGAGAACACAAGGCCAGGGTGCCTCTTGGTCCCGTTTTCTCCCAGTGGCTGTGGGTATAATGGTTAAAAAGGAACAGGCTTCTCTGGGTATCCACTCTATGCTTGCTTATCTTTCAAAGGAGGAGGGGTTAGGTAGGCTCATGTCTTTTAGCTCAGAATTCTAGGATCCCATACCCCCTTCTCTTAAGTCAAACTACCCTTTATTTTTTTATAATTGCTCTAAATATTCTGGATGCTTGAGGTCATGTTAGAAGATATCCAGCATGCACACGCAAAACATAAAGATAATTTAAAAGCCCCCAAACTAAGAAGTGATCTGGAATGTCAATGGCCAGAAGGAGCCAGTTTCTGAGGCAAGCCCACCTCTTTCCAGCCATCCTCTCACGGACACCCCCTTTCACAGGGGTGCACAGCAAAGCAGTGCTTTGTTTTAGGGACTAACCGACTAAACACACCAACAAGGTGACACTGACAATCCCTGTGATGTCTGTGACCAGCATTCTCGGTGGGTGGGTGAGAGCTATGCCCAGGAGCAACACATCCCAAATAAATAGGTCTTGGACGAATGCATGGAAAGAGAAATTCTTACATGATCTGGGCACAGAAGGAGACACGGGAATCGGTGTGTTAGATATTTTAGCTTATGTTAACTGGGATGATTCGGTTTACTAAATTGCATTGAAGGTAAGCCTGACTCGGAAGGTCCTTTGCCTGTGCAATGGGCACTGAATTTGTTCTATTTGCTTCCCTTCTAATCCTCTTTAAAAAGAACACAATTAAATTGGTGCCAAACAGCCCCCCTGTGCCCAGGAGGTCAGCCACTTCTCAAAGTAACTTCCTCCGGCTTTATAGTTGCGGAGACTGTGATGTGTCTCTGGGAGTTTCCCTAATTCTTTGTAACATTTTAAAATAAGTACTCTAGGGCAGCTAACCATATAACTTGTCATCTAAATATGCATTTAGAGACATCTAATACATATTATAAATATGTATTTAGGGATTTTCTTACCAGGACTAAAGAGCTTTATAATAACTCCTTTGGAAGGATTGTGTCCTATTGCATTATATGTGTTCATGCTCTTAAAAAATTCATGCTATTTTCCTGATAGACCAGGATGTCTGATAACAGATGGTAATGGGACACTGTCAGTGAGGCCTAGAGAATCTCAGATTCCACACATGATGCAAAGCCCCATTCTTCATAAAGACAAGGCATGTAGTGAGAAGCTAAGGATTTTTTTTTCCTTATAAATAATGCAATAATACAATTGCTCACTTGTCAGCCCTTAAGTGGACAAACACAATCCACATGAACTGGGTCATCAGGTTCACGGTGATCAGTGAGAGGAGCCTTCACATGATGCTAGGTGGAATGGAACTGCTATTAGAGGCAGATGGCTGAATGCAGTGCATTCCTACATAGGATCCTGGGCCCTTCCCCAGGATCAGATCCTTGTGGCTCTGGGTGTGTATTGTCTAGAGCAATGGACACCAGGATTTTTGACTAAGTGCTTCATCGGTAAAATATTTTTGTAAATGTTCCTCCACTATATGCCTATTAATCAACTTGTAAGCTATTTATATTGAATATTAAGGCTTAATTTATGTTTATTTTTCAATAAAACATGAGCATAAGTGTTGATATTTTCCCCCACACTTCAGTGAGTCAGCAGGTTCCTGGATTTGGAGAAGTCAGCCCAGATAAGGAAGCATGTCTAAGACATGTATGGCTTCATTATAGTCTCTTCACTACATGCATAGCAGGGAGTCCAAGCCTGTGGCCATAGCAGCAGTTGTCTTTGGCCACAGGAGATGCTATGAATGAGGGAGAGGGGGAGTTTTCATTGTTTGTTTGTTCAAATGATTCTAAGTGAGCAAAGCACCAGGACCCCCAGAAAAGTTGGTCAGAGTGGAAAGATGAAGAAAACTGGCCACCCCCCTGCTCGAGGCAATGCCCCAGAACCAACGTGACCACTCCAGTCCTCACTCAGGGGCTTCTATAAGCAAAACAGGTGCCTTCACAAGGAGCATCCTCTTGTGCACTGGGCAGAAGTCCGAAGCAAAGCCCTTCCTTCGGCCCCATCTACTTCTCTCCGCGAGCCTTTCCCCATCTCTGGTTGTACTACATCTCCATGGTCCTCATTTCTTTCTTTCTCATCACAACAATGAGACCCTGTTACCAGGAAAACGTGATAAGCAGAGTCACCCTTCCTTTTATTTGATAAATGTTATTGAGTTCCAATAATGGGCCAGGTTGAGAAACAAGTGATTGATCAGGAATTCCTCCCCTAAGAGCTATCTTCTTAATGTGTGTCCCCTGCTGCTAAAGGTTCACAGACCACCGAAGCCTCCCAGCAGCCTGGCCAGTCAGCTGAATCCAGATCACATGGAGGCTATTTTTCTGGAAAGGAGCAGCTCTTTTCCATTTAGTTGATACACAGACATGAACAAAGACCATGGCCCAGGATTCATATACACCTGGAATAGTGCCTGGGTTGGGGATATGTCGGAAGGGATGCAGAATGAGAGGAGGTGGCAAGGTCAATGCAGAGATGCACAGCAGGACAGCATTATCAGCAGGCAGCCTGCACGAAGCTATGTTAGTGTGTCTATCGGCACGTGTAACTTCTGCGGCCCTCAGAAGCACATGTTGATTGGGTGAATGTTCTCTTAGAGGACCTTACAGCTTTACTTGCACCCCAAGAATACAACATTGAGCATATTCTTTTGTAAGTTGGAAAGGGTGGGTGTGGGGGTCATTCAGACCCAGTCATGTTGCCAGGTCATTAATTTATCAACCATTCATTGAAGGTTCTCTCTCTCTCTTTTCTCTCTCTCTCTCCCACCTTCCCTCTCTTTTAGAAAGAGGGAAAGATAAATGATGTGAGAGCAAATGATGCCTCCAACCCAGGCATGTGCACTGACTGATAATTGAGCTTCAGTGCATGGGACAATGACTAACCAACTGAGCCATACCAACCAGCCAGGGCTAAAGGCTTTCTTAACTATGAACAGTGCCAGAGGCCCAAAGCAAATAAAGCATAGGTTCAGCTTACAAAAAGCTTGCAGTGATTTAGAAGCAATAGACTTTAAATTCATAAGAGAGAGAAATGTGAAAGTGGATGTGTGCCATGTACAATAGAGGCAAATGGGAAAAAGATATCAATTATGTTTGATGGGAAGGTGGGTTATATGCATAACCCATGGACACAAACGATAGTGTGGTAAAGGACTGGGGTGAGGGAGGGAGCAGGATAGAAGGGGTCAATGGGGTCAAGGGGAGACCTGTGCAATATTTTCAATAATAAATATTTTTAAAATAAATAAAAATTAAATTAAATTTTAGAAAAAAAGGAAATCTGACAGAGCCAAGAGGATCTTTCAGGATGCGTGGCAGTGCCAGCACACATTCCCCTGGAGGAAACAGCATGCTAAGGAGTGTGGCATACATGCAGAACTGTGCAGAGCTCAGTACATTTGTGGTGTGGCTGTCTGTGGAGAAATAGCTGGAGAAAGAGGCTGTGCATGTAGGCAAGGAAAAACTCAGGGAAGGCCATGGGCCATGCTGAGATTCCTGGACTTGATCACTTCACATGTGGGAATTATTGAAGATTTCTAAGAAGGGAAATGCATTTTAGGATGGATTGAGCCTGTTGAACTCATTATCACTTTGCTGAGTATTTCAAAACAGGAGTTCTCAAATTCACTACAGCACATGACACATGATATTCCCGCATGAAGCACTGTTATACCAGTAACTGTGTTGATGATGTTCTGTTTAATTTCCTGCACTCACTGTAACTCCATGGCTTTCTCTCTTTATCTGAAAGGAGCCTGTCTGATTTCAAGCAAAGGAGGGTGGGTTTATTATAAAGATCATATTGCAACAAGTAATAAACCACTTACGAAGTTCACTACTGAATTACTGTCGTTAAACACCAGCTCTACACCGGCTTGTGACCTGCCAGAGGGTTATGATCATGAGTGACCACTACTGTTTGAAACATGTATGTGCACTGGGAGCTCCTATCTGAAAAGTCTAAACACCCAATATGTTAAGGAAGAACTGAAGTTTATGCGTAATTTCTCTATGTAGTGGGACCATTCAACTTCCCAGTACAATCACAGAACGTAAGACTATGTACACCAACACAAATATACTTACGTTCATCCCTGGGACTGCAACGGACTGAACACCCGGTGAACAGCCCAGTGGGGCAGACTGGCACCCCCTAGGGCTGGTGGCTCTTTCTCCCAGGTCACCCCCACAGTGGTCCAGGAGCCCTCACCCTTTCTCCTGGAAGTGAAGGGCGCCTCCCCGTCCTACCTGACAGGTGTTGGGAAGAGGCTGTGAGTGAGAAGCAGACCAGCTGGGATGATCACCCAGAGGCTGGTGGGGAATATGAAGAGCAGAGGGTGGGCTGAGAGTGCAGGAAAGAAAGCAGTTGTGCACAGCTATTCATTTTCTCTTACGCAGGATCACATGTTCCTTTAAGGGGAGAGGAGCAGGGGAGGGAGAAGGTGGTGATCAATGTGCATTCTTTGCGAATCCAAAATACTTGTGTGTGTACTTCCCATCCCCCAACTCTGTGTCATGTTGCCAGAATGTATTTGCTGTAACGTGTGTCACAGGTGAGCCATCTCACCTATTGCATGTGACCTTTTGAAAATGGTGCTTCGTGTCACATATACGGAGCTTGAATGAGGTACATGAACTTACGCTGAAGGGGAAGAGGATATGCCTCCATTTCTAAAATGCCATGGCTTTTTGAAGTCGGAAATTTAAACCTGAAGAGTAAAAATGTAAAAAGTGAAAATATAACTCTTTTACTAAACTGGAAACTTTCTGAACATCCTACAGAAGGAAAATGGTTCAATAATAGTAACACAGAGAAAGAGGGAATATTAGCCAGGTGCAAATTAGTACTAAGGAAATTAATACTAAGTAACTGAGTACTGTGTTAAGTCAACAAGTGTATAATATCAGCTGGTGTACACCATAAATCAGGCAGAAGCAGGTGTGGTTAAGCCCTGAGCAGGGAGGGATGTGTTACAGTGAAGAGTGGGTACAGTGCTGTGGTGGAATGATGAGAAAACTTTACTTATTTTTTATCTCCAATCTTCCACCATTTTTTTTTTACTGACAGTATCATAGCATAATCATAATAACATGGTGATAAGATAAATATGAACCTATTGTGACAAGCTGAGATACAAACAGGAATTTTGTCTGACGTGCAGTAATGTTGTACTTTTTTCAACAAAGTAACCCATATCATTCTGGATGCAGCCGACCCTTCGCCCCATTCTTTGTGTGATGACATGTCCTTCTTACACTGACTCACAGGGTTGAGGACAAAGAAGGAGCCCTCCATCAATGACAGCTTATCCTGGCAACCTGGGAGTTAGTGGAGTTCAAGGAAATGGGCTGACCCAGCACTTTCAGCTGTTCCTCACTCACTAGCTCTTTGTTGAAGACTTATATAGCCCATCTCCTTTTGACAAGACATCCTTAATCATTCTAGTACATGGGATGTTCTCCTTTTTGAATATCTGCAGCCTGTTTACCAGTATACTAGTTACCAGGGGGGAAGGGGGTTCACAATCTATTTTGTATTGTTAGTAATTCTCTCTGTATGTGTGCTGCCTACAAACTTCCATGAGACTTTGCTATACTTCTCTGAATTGCTCCTCACAGCATCCTGTGTGGAGTAAGTAGGCATAGGGGAACAAGTCCGAGATAAAACATCATGGAGAGCGATAAGGGTGTACTGAGTCACATGTCAGCCAGGTGCCGGTCACATCCAGATGGGAGTGTGGCTGACTGAAAAGGCAGTGGGCCTCTGGCGGGCATTCTGACCCCATCCCAAAGACACTGATCTCCCCCTTGTTCCTTGTCCTTATTTCCTTTCTTTGCACTTACTCTGGTCTAGAAATAGAGGGCTATTAGTCAAAGGTAAGGTTTTTAGATGTCCTGAGAAGACAACTTCCCACGGTAGGTTGCCATACTTTATTAATTACCTACAATTATCTGAAATATAAGTGCACCCCTTTATAAAAACTAACAAACAAACAAACAAACAAAAACAAAGGCACTCTGTATTTGCTAAATTTTGGTGATTATATCTTGATGGAAAACCCTCTTTGAAAGTTTTCTCTAAGGGCTTATGATGCTAATTATCTCACCCAGCAATCAATAGTAGACTAAGGAATTTGGGTTTGCAGGTGACCTCTCAATGCAGAGATGTGGGATTCTCCCCTCCGTAACTCCATCCCTCCCAAACAAAGAACCATATGTAAATCAGCCTTAGGCTACAAATGCTATTGGTGTTTTGCTCTTTGGATTAAAAGGTTATTAACAGATATTCATAATGCATCATGATTTGGAACATATTCAAATAAACCTTATTAAAAATAAAATGCATTGGCTATGATTTCATAAAACATTTCTAAGGCTAGGAATTTTGTAAAACTAGTTTTTTGTTTGTTTGTGTTTTTCAGTCAACTGATATCTGCTATTGCCAAAAATTATGCAGCAACTATGGTTGAAAAGACAGCTCTGCACTTCGAAACTCCTGCCCATAAACATTTAAAAAAGACAAATGATGGATCGAACTATTATATAGTAGTAAATGACTTTGTGTCTACATTCCTTTACAGTAATAAACATATCACTTATCCTGCCTGTTGTAACAAGAATGCTCCATTTTATCTTTGCATTGGACATTTCTCATTACACCTTGTTCCCATCTTCTCCATTTGCATTTTACATTTCTTTTTGCTTCTTTTGGCTTTTGTTCATTTCCAAATCATGTGTTCTGTATTTGCCTCCTGTGTTTAACTTGTTTTTCACTTTCCATAGGATTATTTCTCCGTTAAATGTCAATTGCAAGGTTAAAATGTTTAAAGGAATAGCAATAATAATGATATTTTGGGAGTTAGGAATGATTGCCCAAGAAACAGAGATATTTGTCTTGAAGGTTATGTGACCTACAAGTCATACATACTTAACAGAGACCCAAAGAGACTCATAAAATAGATACAAACTAGTACTATGGGAGTCAGGGTCTTAGGGCTAAGAGGACACTACATATGATTAAGCTCACAGGGCTGCCATGAAAAGGTGTCAAGCAGAGGGCTGGTGGGATAGTGGCCTTGCCAATACAAAAGGAAAAAGCAACTAGTTGATGATAAATACATGAGTGTGGTTGTAGTGTTTGGTCTTCTAAAGGTCAAGGAAATAATTATAATTTTGAGTCTTAGAAATAGGTTCTTCTGAAGATTTCACAGAAGTCACAATTCTCTCTTTTTCTACTATCCTTTTTACGAGCTAATCTATCTGAATAGACATATTCTGAATTACCTCCATGACCTTACACCACTTATGTATTTCATCTGAAGTAACCTGGCTGAAATTCTTTTTGATAAAAATAATGTCCTCTGTGGTCACCAATGACCTGACCAATTTGTCTATCTTCTGTTCTTGAGCTCAGCCTCTCCCACTTAGACATCATTCAATACCATCTCCTTGGCTTTATCTTCAGAAATCTTGCACGCTAGCTTTTCTTTCTAATTTGATGCCTGCCAGTTTTTAACACGTGGTGCTTCCATCTGCATGTGCATGGTGCTTTCATTCCAAAGCTTAGCTGGGGGTCTTGTGCTTTTGCCTAGGAGCTCCTTTCCTTTCCAATTAGCAATTCCCACAATCCCACCCAACACAGGTTTGCATCTGACTTTCCCAAGGCAATCCTCAGCCCAATCTTTCTTAGTTTGGTGTCACACAGATTTCTTGCCAATAACAAGTGAAAGATAACCACAGCCAAGTTCGTTATAAAATTCCTATTCACAGTTTACGGCAAACACCCACTTTCCTGTCATTTTGTTTGGCTTTATTGATGATAAAGATAGTCTCTTTCCGCCTTGTGTCCTTACTCATGGGAGGCTATCTTTAAGTTCTCTCTTTCGTTTCTTCATTCTGCCAAGTTGCTGTATTTATTTCTCCCTTGTATGTCTTACAGATGTTCCTCTGTTTCAAAATCCACTGTCTTCATCCAATCTCTAAACATATTCACAACTGTCCTAGCACATTTGCCAAACCCTGATTTCCATCCTTCCTTTTCTTCTCCCAAGTTCAACCTATATGTGAGTAACTAGCTTTTATGTAATCCTCCAGCCTCATCATAAAGAGAGTGCTCAATAACAGTTTGAGGATGACATTGCCCATCACTTGAGACTTTTCTTGGATGCACTGTATCACCCCCCCCCCCCCCATTTTTTTTTTTCTTACTGCCTGGAATGCTGTTTCAAATAAAACTACCATCTTTGTATTCAAATTCCTCTTGGCAATTGAGCTCTGGAAAAATTTTAACAGTATCTTGGTGAAGGATTTTTAAAGATTTAAGTGAGTCTGGTTTTGTTTTAGACCTCACAGTTACTTGTTTTCTGGTTTTTATTGTCTTCTTAACTTGGCCTCTAAACCCACAGGGCAGAAATTAGGGATAAAAAATTCAGTCATGAGCACTGCACCAGCAGTGCTTTTAGCTCTGCCTTTGCAAAATGAATGAGAAACCCCACCAGGAAAAGCTGTGATGAAAAGATACACCATGACCAAGAAGATCCTGTGTAGATCATATCGTCACTTAGGTCACATGGCAAATTCTCTCTGTGAAGGAGAGTGCACACATTCAGAGGAGAAAGTACATTCAAAATTATAGTGTTGGCCCAGATCAGGCCAAATTGTATCAGTTGTTTCTAGTAACTATAGAAACAGAAGCACAGAAATCTTGAGTGGCTTGTAATTAAAGACTTCTAGAGAACAGATCTGTATAAACACAAGGACTGTAAGTATTCATTTTATATAGGTTTTTAAAATAGCTGTGAATTGACTCACAAACATTATTAAATATGTACACAAACTACTTAGTTCTTGGTACATAGTTATTATTTGATTACAAAAAAAAACATTGCTAATGAAATAATTTCCAAAGTATGTGCTCAAATTAATTGGCACAAAGTTTCAATTAGAGCACGCAAAGAATACAAGGTGATTCCTTCTTTGATGGTATAGAAATCAGAAATTAAAAATTCACAAAAGCTCCAGTTTCAAGATGACTTTTCAGTGTCTCTCTTTAAATTGGTAGATTCAATGATGTCATTCTTTCACTTTCCACTTATTCCTAAAATACCACCCCACTATTCCAACTGCTGCTGACTGCTGGGAGAGATCGCCTTCTCAGATGCATTCACTCAGTAAATATCGATGCACAGCTGTGTTACCATTACTGTTTTAAACATGGGGTACACTAGTGAGCCAAAGCAACAAAAACCCTCTCCTGCATGAAGTTTACATTCTAGAGCAAAAATAAATAGTAAATGAAATAAAAACAAAATTAAAGGATAAGCATAATTTGAGGTACAGGGGTGAGGGCAAGGGGAAAAATGAGAATAAGCCACATTAAGAAGAGATTTGAGCAGATGTGAAGAAGGTGAGAAAATATGCTATCTGGGGGGGGGTGGGACATATATAGCTAGCAGAAGAATAGCAAGTGCAAAGGTCCCAGGGCAGAAGCATGTCAGGAAGGTTTCAGGAATGGTAAGGTGACCAGACTGGTGTGACTGGAGCACAATAAACCGGTGTGAGAAATTTTATGAGACAAGATAAGTAATAAAAGAGTCACATTTCATAAAGCTGTTATCAGAATTCTTACTTTTACTGTGAATTAGATGAAAATCTACTGTGGGCTTTTGCCTACAGGAGTGACAGGATCTTATTTACATTTTAAAAGGCCACTCTGGCTGCTTTGTTCATATAGGTCCTAGGGCAGTGGTTCTCGATCTTTCTAATGCCGTGACCCTTTCATATAGTTCCTCATGTTGTAGCGATCCCCAACCATAAAATTATTTTCTTTGCTACTTCATAACTGTAATGTTGCTACTGTTATGAACCGTAATGTAAATATCTATGTTTTTTGATGGTCATGACCCACAGGTTTAGAACATGACCCACTAGCAGGGTTGCCTAAGACCATCAGGTATTTACATTACGATTCATAACAGTAGCAAAATTACAGTTATGAAGGGTCGTGGCATTAGAAAGGTTGGGAACCACTGCTCTAGGAGATAAGAAAGGTAGCAGAGAGGAAATTTAGGAGGCTACTGCAGTCAAGAGATGATGGCAGCTTGTACCGGAAGGGCAGCAATGGAAGTGGTAAGAAACAGTGAGAATATTAATATATTTTGAATATACAGTCAACTGGGTTTTTTTCTGAAAGGTTGTATGCAAGGTGTGGGAAAGGAGCAAGGTCCAGGATAATCACAAGAATTTTTCATCTGAGCTACTCAGATGGGGAAGCCCGCAAGTTGAATACATTTTGGAGTAAAGATAAGAAATTCACTTTAGAATAGATGTAAAGTCAAATAATTCATTTACAATATCCAAATTTGTTAGCAGCTACAAATTAGAAGTCCCAGGAATTAGACTTCTTTTATAAACCTCCTCTTCACTCATCCTGGGTTTCGAGAGAAGCTTAAGTCACAGCAAGGGCACAAAATGAGAAAGAGCTCTACAGGAGACTCATGGGTGAAAGAATCGTTTGGGAGGTTATTTTTGGTGCTTTCAAAGCAAACAGCAGAATGAACATTTAGTCTATTTAGAAGAAAAGCCAGTCCCAAGATTGTTATTTTGTCTCACCTCTAGGAAAAAGAAAATTCGCAATTATAGCAAATTAGCCGAATCATTTGTATGGCCTATGACTCAGAGGAATCAGCGCTCTGCAGGTCTCCTGCAGGAGGGTCTCTCTGAGTGGACGGAAATGAATCTGATTAAGAGCCAGAAATAGAAGCTCATATCCAAGGTGAGCGATTACTTCTTTTTACTCTCAAACTAACTAGATCCTGCCTAGTTCCTTTTTCAGACTATAGAGGGTGGGGGTGGGGTGAAAAAGTAGGATTGCTATTGTGTACACAAATGTGCTGAGGGAAATGTGCACAATTTATTTTCCGTTGGCCTGGAACTGAGTACGTAAAACTTTTCTGACAATAATTTTGAATCATTGATTCATTCAACAGTAAACATTTACTGTTGCTTACTATGGATTATGGATTATATTAGTGCTGGGGGTAAAATACATAGACATGACCCTTGTCCCCAAGATCATTGTGGGCTTTCCACACCCCTAAGAAGGTTAGCTGCTCCTTACAATGCTATGAATGAGCACATTACAATGTGGAATGGCCACAACACAATGGGCTGACTAGACTTTTGACTGAAGGAAGTACTGGCAGCTTTTCTTTCAGAATACGGAAAGGAATCCTCTTTGCTGTCAGTGACAAACTGACAACCCAAAGATCCAGTTTTAATGTTGGATCCAAGTAGTCATCTTTTTTTCATAGCTTTTTTTAATATAGATATCCCAGGGTTAAAAAGATTAAATTTCCCCTTTAGACAAATATCTGTAAAAAAATGTTAATAATTTCAAGTACATTAAAGCATCATAAATAGTATTTGTATTAGTCAGGCCAGGCTAAGAATGATGTGGCAACAAACAACACCCAAATCTCAAGCCCTTACCACCAGAAGTCCAATTCCTACTTATACTATGTGTATAATATGTAGGGGGCTCTCCTCTCTAGAATTCTCAGAGACAGAGACGCAAGTGCTGGGGCACTCAGCCCCTTTAGGGGATGAGAGGCTGGTTCATTGACTGTGGGTTTCCTACCGCCTCAGCCTGAAGGACACACTTTATGGCCTATAGGCCAGAGCTGATCATATCACCCCAACTAAATGACAAGGGCACTGGAAAATATAAGAAATATTTGGTCAGTCCTTTTTCTATTCCATATTATCTTTTTGTTTAATTGTAAGAAAATAAAGCCACAATAATATGACTGGAGAATAGGATCTTAGTGGCCCAAAGTATGACTCTTATTTAAAATGTGTACAGAATTTTGTGGAAAACTATTTTTAAAAAAAACTTTCTAAATTCGTAATAAAAGTCAGACAAAAGGATCAAATTGTTCCAGTCAACTGTGCTTTTACCCAGAGAGAGCCCAGTATGAATGTTTCCTCCCTCAGGAGCCAGATCCCAATAAGCCAAACTGAGTGGAGCACTCAGAGCACCTGGCAGCCCCAGTACCTTCCTTAGCTACGGTGCCAGAGGATATGAATCTAGCCCAACTGGATAGGGAGCCACACAGGCTCAGACTTGCCACATGCAGTTCATTGCTTGTCATCGGGGTCTTTAGAGTGCATATTTTAAGACACGAGGTATATCTGGAAAAACAGAGTTTCCACCAATCCAGGAAGCCAATGTTTCATGGAAGATGGAGACTGAACAAAGGGAGAACATATTCTATTTTGCTAATAGTTTGAAGGATTATGGGATCAAAAACAGGGACTGTTCGCTGACAAACCAGGCTGCGTCTACTGCAGTGACCTCATAGAAATTTCAGACTGTTGTTTAGAGTATTTCCTTCTTCATTCAGGAAAACCATCTTTTCAAGTTTGACCTTCCAAGAAAAGCCCAGCTTCTCCACCACCAACTGCTAGCTAACCACAAAACCCAAAAAGAATAAGACAAAGTATAAAAAGGGACTGAAACATGAACACGATATTTCCAACAAGGCTAAGTTTAAAACCTGGCCTTCCTCTTCTACCTCGCAATCCAGGGATTTATTTTTAACATTTATTATCTTCCTTTGGGATCAAAATAAAGCTGTCTAATAATTACGGTCTGTTCATGTGCATGTGTGCGTGAGTGTGTGTGCGCGAGTGTGTGTGTGTGTGTGTGTGTGTGTGTGTGTGTGTGTGTGTTTTGATTCTGATGACCAGCTGTGTTTAGTCCCTTATAAAGGTCAGAGGGAGGCCCCTTTTTTCTCTCCATCTGGCGTATTTCTTACCAAAAAACACATTGATATAAACATACATATTCCTCTTGTGGACTCTGCACTCGGTCTTGTCCTTAGATTGATTCTGGGTAGGTCAATGGGCCCTCACATATGATTCAGAGGGAAGTATGCCATGGGGACCACACATTATCCATTTACAGAATAAATTCTATATACCAGACACTCTTTATGGGCTGTGTAGGATGCAAAGTTGGATCAAAGACAGATTTGACTCACGAAGTAGCTTCAGTCCAACAGTCTATCATCTGACTTTAATCAGTCATTATGAAGAACGAGGGAGTGAGAAAGTCATATTTATTTACCACCGCTCCTGGGGGTATCCAAAATGAGGAAACTGAAGAGAATAGTCAAGAAGAGATACAGAGATGGGAGGTGGAAGAAAGAAAACATATCAGCTTTGATTCTATTTATTTCTTTAAAGCCAGCAGCCTCCTGCCTCAAATTCAGTTCCACATCGCCATCAGCCTGCTGAACATTCAGTCTGGATGGTCCAGAAAGCACTCATTTCTAAAGGATTCAGCCCCTATTTCTCCAAACTGCTTCCTACAAACTTGCCTCTTCTGTCAATCTTTTCAATAATTTATCCCCAGTCGAAACCGGTTTGGCTCAGTGGATAGAGCATAGGCCTGCAGACTGAAAGGTCCCAGGTTCGATTCTGGTCAAGGGCACATTGGTTGGGGGTGTGAAAGAGGCAGCTGATCGATGATTCTCTCTCATTGATGTTTCTAACTCTCTATCCCTCTCTCTTCCTCTCTGTAAGAAATCAATTTAAAAATTAAAAAAAATAATAATTTATCCCCAGATCCGAGACCACAGTTATTTTGTTTTCTCCTTCTCCTTTAGCCCCCAAATCTAATTACTCTGCCCAACTTTTTCACACATCATTTCTCATTTTCTACTAACAATGACACCATCTTAATTGAGGCCTCATCATTTCATATCTACAGGGCTGACATTGTTTCATACTTGGCTATCTCACTTTTATTCTGCCACCTTCACATCTTCATTTATGTTTTTAGCCGACTTTGTTGGAATGCCAAGTTTAATGGGATGAGGAAAATTTAGTTTATTTGTTAAAACTCTTAACATTCAGAATTTTGATGACATTGCTGAATGTCCATTTCATGGTTTGCATTTTCAAAAGCTTGAGGGGGTCTCTGGACAGAATGTGATTCTCACAGTACTAATGATTTCTTTCCCTTAGTCTTTCCCACATCTTATAGTCGAATTGATTTTCACATCTAAGCCATATTTTATGTTTACCCCATTATGCTTTGGAAAGAGACTAAGAGTTATCTGGGGATTTCAAGCTTGTGATGGTGTGCTTCTATCTATGTAAATCAGACACCTCCCATACACAACTTCAGTGGGTTCTTGCTCTAATTGATCATTAACCTCAAAGCCAGAATGTGATTCATGAAATACTGAATCGCAATGTTTTATAAAAAAGATTACAGTAAAATAAAGCAAAAGATACATGACATGCAATAATCACACACATATCTATACAATGAGGCTCTTTTTATTAAAACATAAACCCTGGCATTTTGTGGCAAAATCATTATTTATTTTTGCTGGAGAAGTTTACTGAGTAATAAAAAGCCATGGTAATCTCCACTGTTGCATTTACTCATGTTCGTCTGCATGACAAGTTGTTGTTTAGAGACACATTTTATTTATTTATTTTTAAATATATTTTATTGATTTTATTACAGAGAGGAAGGGAGAGAGCTAGAGAGCTAGAAATATCGATGAGAGAGAAACATCGACCAGCTGCCTCCTGCACACCCCCCATCGGGGAGGTGCCCGCAGCCAATGTACATGCCCCTGACCGGAATCGAACCCGGGACCTTCCAGTCCGCAGACCGATGCTCTACCACTGAGCCAAACCGGTTTTGGCGACACATTTTATAATAAGATACTTGGGTATATGTCTAAGAATCATGAAATGTAAAATATCTTATTAATATTTCAATAATACAGATAGCTCAATGGTCTGATTCGAACTTATATGTGCACTGTCTGTGAAAAAAGCATAGCAAAAGATAGTAAGAGTGTAATTAAGAAAGAAGTGATACTATCTAAAATACTGAAGAAACAATAGTATGATCACAATTAGTACATTATAGATGATAGTTTATTTATAGCTTATAAAGAGCAATTTAGCACTGTATCTCAGCACTCAACCCAGTGTCTGGTACAAAGGCTCAGAGCATTTTTGTGAAATGAGTCCATTGGAAGGATCCGTTCACAAAGAACAAGTGAATCATGTTACCCTCTTTTTATAAATAGCTCATTAAGTTTTTGATAAATCACTTATGACCTAGTTTTAAAAATAATTTTTTACATCTTAAATATTCACACTTCTCACCAAAGCAAAAAGGACTTGCATTTGATCATTCAGATTTTTGGCTTTTTTAAACTGAATTGTTTTAATTTGGAAAGCACAGTTTTCCCAAGAGATGCTCGGACCAACTCATAATTTAAAGTGGTTAGTTTTAGAGATGCTTCTTTATCTCAAGTGAGGTCACATCTTTTCAGCAAAGTTGCCTATTATGCTTCCTCTCAGACAAAGTCAAGTCACTTCACCTTTTCTTTGGGGGTGGGGAGAGCTGCTCACTTATACATATACATACTAGTGAGTCAGTGCATGAAATTCATGCACGGGGTCAGGGGGGAATCCCTCAGCCCAGCCTGCACCCTCTACAATCAGGACCCCTTGGGGGATGTCCAACTGTGATTTAGGCCCTGTGGGGTCAATCTTAAACTGGAAGTTGGACATCCCTCTTGCAATCTGGGACCACTGGCTCCTAACTGCTCACCTGTCTGCCTGCCTGAACACCCCTAACTGCCTCTGCCTGTCTGCCTGATTACACCTAACCACTCTGCCTGCCTGCCTGATGGCCCCTAACTGACCTCCTCTGCCGGCCTGATCTCACCCCAAAGTGCTCTCCCCTGCTGGCCTGATCGCCCCTAACTGCCTCTGCCTGCCTGATCACTCCTAATTGCTCTTCCCTGCCAGCCTGATATCACCCCCATCATCCTTGCCCTGCCGGCCTGATCTCACCTCTAACTGCCCTCTCCTGCTGGCCTGATTGCTCCTAACCCCCTGCCAACCTGATCTCACTCCCAACTGCCCTCCCCTGCCAGACTGATCACCCTTAACTGCCTCTACATTGGCCCCCACCACGATAGCTTTGTCCAGAAGGAAGTTAGACATCTGGAAGATGGCCAGTCAACCTGGTTCAATTAGCATATTACCCTCTTATTAGTATATATAGATTATATAGCATAGGATTGTTTAAATGGGGTTGGGGGAAAGCCTTTTTTCAGCTCTTGGCAGACAAAAATACATAATCCCTGTATCTGGACTGATAGCCAGCCATAGCATTATATTACCAAATTGGTCATTAAAAAATTGAACTGCTTTCTTACACCTTACACCAAACAGCTGTTGCCCTTAAAACCCCTCCTCAGCCCCCACCTTAGGTTCTGCCTTCATAGTTCACCAGATTAAGTTCTAATTCGTCAGTTTCTATGCCAGTCAGTGTCAAAACCTCTGCCTCCTAAGAAGCCACTGGCTCCTTGCATTTCACACAGATATGGTTTTGATTGGTCAGTTGCTATTGCTATTGCAATCAGCTTCTCTGGACCTATCTCTGGGACTGATCAGAGAGGTGAGGCTGATCAGCAGTCCCTGCAGCTGCTGGCAAGGTCAGGAGAGAAAGAGAGTCAAGGGCTGGTCAACAGCTGCCATGGAGGCTATGGATCAGACCCTGGTTCTTTTTCCATGTCTCTTTCTGGGCCTGATCTGCAGCCCTCTCAGTAGTCAGTGCTGGGTCACAGGACTGCAGGACTGACTTCCAGTGTTTAGTCATCCATTCAGTCATTTTGGACATTATAGACCTTGGTTTTGTGTGTGTGTGTGTGTGTGTGTGTGTGTGTGTGTGTGTGTGTGTTTGATATATGTGTTTTATATCTATACTAATAAAGGGGTAATATGCTAATTAGACCTGGCCAACTGGACATTTTCCAGATGTCTGGAAGGAAGTTAGGGGCATCAGGCTGGCAGGCAGGCAGGTGAGTAGTTAGGAGCTAGAGATCCCAGATTGCAAGAGGGATATCCACATGGATCAGGCCTAAACTGGCAGCTAGACATCCCTTGAGGAGTCCCAGATTGGAAAGGGTGCAGGCTGGGCTGAGGGACATCCCCATGCATAAATTTTGTGCACCTAGCCTCTAGTATAAAACAAAAAAAGGGGGAGGAGAGACTGAATCAGAAAACTGTCAGCTCTTAATGAAACTTATCCCCCCCTTCTAAAAATCACCAGCCTAAACATAAATTGCTTTTTATTTTCTATTGATCTATATTAATAAACCATATTTGCTCAAAAAATAGTTTTTCTCCCTACCCTTTCTGCTCATCTCTACATTGTAAAGATAGAGGATGTAAGAATCAAATCCATATAGTTTATGGAGTGGACATTGGCTATTCTGCCAGTTGTGATCATTAAGAACATAAACTAGTCTGAAATTGTTATTGGATCTTTTGGATTTATTAATCATTTTGAGTATACATAGCTATCCTCTTAAAGGAGAAAACATCTTTTAGGGCTCAGTCATCTCATGCATTGCTCAATTCACTGGAGCATCCCCCCAGCTGAGCCATGAATCATTGCTGGTGGCTGGAGTGGTTATTTAAAAGAATAAAAAGAAGCCATTGATACTTTTTCACACCTTTCAAGATTGTCTCAATGAATGCAATGTCTTGTGCTTACAGTGAAGATTTATGAATAAATTATAAAGTTAATTATAATTATAATCTTTGCTTCAACAGAAACACTGAGACACACTTTAGTCACATAAAACATATCTTGCCAAAACCAGTTTGGCTCAGTAGATAGAGCATCAGTCTGTGGACTGAAAAGTCCCAGGTTCAATTCCAATCAAGGTCATGTACCTTGGTTGTAGGCACATCCCCAGTGGGAGGTGTGCAGGAGGCAGCTGATCGATGTTTCTCTCTCATTAACCCTCTCAATTCTTCTCTGTAGAAAACCAATAAAATATATATATATATATATATATATTTTAAAAAGACATATCTTGATGGTAGAGGCATTTTCAACTGTAATGAATCTGAAGACTAAGCTATTCATCTCTTTTGTGCATGTGACTCAACAGAGCTCATTGGAAACAGGTCACACAGGAAGCATTTTTGTGGGTGGCCTTGGAATAGGGGCCAGCATGATTCACTCACATCCACATGCTGGACCTTAAGGGGAAATGACAAAACTATCCCAATGGCAACGTTGCCAGCCATCCTTGTATCTAGCCCACACTTCCAGCCATCACAACAGAAAGATGTGGTTAGTGAGAAATCTGGGACCACTGTGTCAGGATACATGTCTGTTGAATTGCTCTACAGCAGTGGTTCTCAACCTGCCATGACCCACAGGTTGAGAACCTCTAGCAGGGTCGCCTAAGACCATCAGAAAACACAGATATTTACATAATGATTCACAAATAGTAGCAAGAAGTAGCAAGATGACAGTTATGAAGTAGCAACAAAAAAAATTTTTATGGTTGGGGGTCACCACAACATGAGGAACTGTATTAAAGGGTCACAGCATTAGAAAGGTTGAGAACCACTGAGAGTCTAAGCAATGTTAGAAGGGGAGGCAGATTGTGTTTCAACTGGTATTATGTTCAAATTGTGCTTGGAAATCTTAATTTGAAGGATATCTTTTAAAATAAATTTTTAGTTTATTTTTTATTTTATTAAATTAAATTTAATATAATAAAGTAATATCTAGTTATATGATAAAAACCTTTGAAATTAAAGGTTTTTAAGAGGAAATTTAAGACTCACATTACAAAATGACTCATACATAAATAGAACTATCCATCCTCAAAAGAGAGGCCTAGAATGAAATCGTGGCATGGCTGTCTCTTCAGACTAGCAAGTTACCATTGCCAGGTATTCACATCACAGAGCCTCTCACTTTCAGATACAGTTATATGGGCTCCAAGCCAACATACAAGACGTTTTGACTGTGTTATAGCATTTAAAGGTGCAAAAAAGTAAGAAGAACTTTCCTACAATTTTCATCTATGCTTTTCAAGAAAAATAAGTTAAAATTTGGTTCAACCAAGATTGGGGGTGGGGGGGTATCATAATTTGAGCCCCAAACAGAGTCTAATCCACTTAGAGGTCATTGTTTCTGTAATGGCTGTAGGAGCGACCACTGTCAGTGATCCAGGAGATTGGCAGCTGTGACTGACCTCAAAAAAGGATTCAATGGATGGGGCTTCCACTGCAAGTCTGCTGGCTCCTGCAATTCGGTATCCCTACCCACACTCCATCCACTGCTGAACTATCAGGGGCATGATGAAGAGTGGGAGAGGTGGTAGATTTGACAATGCTCAATAGTCCTCCAAGGGATGATTCACATTTCTAAGCTTCTTTTTTTTCTCTGTCTTCAAATGTCTGCATTTTTTTTTATAGACAGTAAACAAGGAGAGCACATCCATATGTTTCAGAAAGTATGTAGCTGTCTTCACATCTTGCCAATGTTCATCTGTTTTTTTAAGACATTACCTATGGCCTATGGGGGTTGGGGTAGGAACAGAGATTAGGGGAGCAAATTATAACCTTGAGAGAAAATGCATGTTCTTTCATTCCCAGCATCTTACACACTGTCTTCCTGTCTCTCTGCTCTGCCTTAGCATTTCCCGGCACAGACACACGGAACACATTGACCTGCCGCGTGGGAGACACAGCTCCCTGGGTCTCTGTCTCAGTCTTTCTGCCCTTCCATCTGCCTTATTAAAGAAGCATACATATTTTACATCGAGGGAGGCATAATTAACTTGCTTTTCCCAGAGGAGTCCCTAGGCTGATGAGATGCCAAAGAAAGAAAAATACTTTCTGGATGACCACAAACAACAAGCAAATGAATACAGTCCAAGGAAGTGATAGTTCATGGTAATAAGTGCAAGTAAACACGCCCCCCCCCCAAAGCACACGGTGAGTGCCCCCTCCTCTTTTGCTGTAGGTTCCTGTGCCAGCAGGGAGGAATTCTCTCTATAGCAGGGGAAATGGTTTGGCCTACCTAGAAGGAGGTCTCTTGGAGAATGGAGTAAAGTGGGAAAGGAGGTAGAAGGAGGATTCAATGCAAAAATCCAGACTAGCTGGCACACTGCACTTTTTATTACTTTTCCTCACGCTGATAAACACCTGGCACTGAGGGTACTCATGGGAATGGTTGCTAAATCAGGTAGGGAGCACATTCGCTCACCATAGGAGTCTCTCACTTTCACATAGAGCTGTATGGGTCCCTTATAGCCATGGGCTCCAAGCCAACATATAAGGTGCTTTGGCTGTATTATATCATTTGAAGGTACAAAAAGTAAGAGAAGCTTTCTGTGGATGTCCGTTCGGTTACCACAAAGACCCCAAGACTGTTTGCATTATCTAACCATTAGGAAGGTCAACCTGCTTGGGGTCAAAAACCTGAGAGCTTTAAAACTCCAATGGACAAGAATAGAAACGTTTTTAAAAATAATTCCCTTAAAAGCACTTTCGAACCATTTTAGTTACTGATGGACATTGACAAGACCGAGCTCAGGGGCCTTGACCACACAATAGGACAAACGTTGATTCAGAAGTGCACCATCTGCCCCATTGTATTCCTTCCCAGGCAGTTGTGTCCTGTAGAGCCAAGTGCTTATGGTCAATACACAATTGGTAGTGTTCTGTTGCCTCACCGAGAAATGTGCTCCTCACAGAGGGGTGGGAAGCAAGTTTAGAAAACCACAAAGGGCTCCAGTAAGGATAAGGAAAAGTTTCTTTATTACTTCGGAGGCCCAGCTCTCAGAGTTAATAATAATAATGATGACCCTGCTGCTGATGGTAATAATAATGACATAAATGAGTGTTTCATTAACTAATAATACTATAAAGGAGAGAATCTGGATCCAATAGTCCCCTGTAAGTTAGATATAACACTATTCCCATTTCACAGCAAGGTTAAATGATACCCCAAGGCCATATTCTTTAGCAAAGAGCACGCAGGAATCCAATATAGGTTTTCTAATGTCACATCGAGCATCTTTTCTCAGTTGTATAGTTCTCCTGTTTTTAAAAATAAATTCATTCATGATACATAAAGGACAATACTACTGAGACAAATGTTTTATACAGAATCATAATTCTAGAGCATGTCATAAAATGTGAGAGAAATAAAAGGAATCCAATAAGTTTGAGAAATACTAGGTTAAAATATGTTAAGCTGCAATACTTCTTAGAGCAGTGGTTCTCAACCTTCCTAATGCCTCGGCCCTTTAATACAGTTCCTCATGTTATGGTGACCCCCGACCATGAAATTACTTGTTGCTACTTCATAACTGTAATTTTGCTACTGTTATGAACCGTAATGTAAATATCTGTGTTTTCCAATGGTCGTAGGTTCTACAGCAGCGGTTCTTAACCTGTGGGTCACAACAAACAGGTTGAGAACTACTAGCAGGGTCGCCTAAAATCGTTGGAAAATACAGATATTTACATTATGATTCATAACAATAGCAAAATTATAGTTATGAAGTAGCAACGAAAATAATTTTATGGCCGAAACCGGTTTGGCTCAGTGGATAGAGCGTCGGCCTGTGGACCGAAGGGTCCCAGGTTCGATTCTGGTCAAGGGCATGTACCTTAGTTGTGGGCACATCCCCAGTAGGGGGTGTGCAAGAGGCAGCTGATTGATGATTCTCTCTCATCGATGTTTCTAACTCTCTCTTTCTCTCTCTCTCTCTCTCTCTCTCTCTCTCCCTCTATCTTTTCCTCTCTGTAAGAAATCAATAAAATATATTTAAAAAAGAAAAGAAAAAGAAAATAATTTTATGGTTGGGGGTCACCACCACATGAGGAGTTGTATTAAAGGGCCGTGGCATTAAGAAAGGTTGAGAACCACTGTCGTAGAGGGTCGAGCCTGCCACTGTGCATAGCTGTGCACTGTGATTCCACATGAGCGTGCAGTACTTCCCAGATGCACTAGCCTGTGGGAGCATGCAAAACACAACAGGTGTGTGCGCCGTGTTTTCTCAAACCATATATGACCAAGGGATCATTATGTTGACCAGCATCTCCTGAGAGCTGTGTCCCAGGACATTCACTGGGGGCAATGCTGATCTCCACCCATGCCTTGTCTCCCTGGTGAAGTATTTCATACTGTAGATACTGGCAATGGCATGCCTTTAAATTGAAGGAAATGATGCTACCACTGAAAATGGATCTCACTTAAATGAGATCACACAGAAAACAACAACAACAACAACAACAACAACAAACGCAACTGGTCTTATTACACTTTTTGGCATTGGAGATCACATTTGGTACCTGATTTACTAATCTCTTTTTGCAATAGCTTAACCCATATAAAGAAGTATGTGATTTCTACCATTTAAACCCCATTAGTAAAATGATCATTATGTCTTTTTAACAGAAAAATATTTCCTTCAGATTTATGACTTGCATCTGGCAGGGAAGAAAAAAAAAACTATGTAATTTACACATTTCGTTACCACAATGGTAACGAGAATAGGAATCACAGCAGCCCTTAGGATATTACAAAACGAATTTGAAACTAGTCCTTGCAAGCATTGGGCTCCACTTGGCAAAAAAAAAAAATTTGGTATTATATATGTGTGTGAAAGAAATAATTTGAGTCTCTGTACCCTGTAGGAATCACACACCAGGGATGTGCTTTTATTTGTTAAAGAAAATGCTGAGAAAGGACAAAAATCTATCTTCAAATATTTCCTTCTGTATTTCCATGCCTTTTAACTAGAAACCCTTGGGAAAAAAGATTTTGCCAGCAGTGGTCCTAAGGCTCTATCTTTCTGGACATAAAGACCACATCCTCATGTGTTCCACATGACAGGATCGGAATAGAATTGATTCAATTACTCCAAATACTTCCATGCTGGGTACTGATGATCAAGACTGAATCCATTGTATTTTCCTCTGCATTAGAGGCTCTGCAGATTTGTGTGTAAAAATGGGGCACCATTAAACGGAAATATCAAATAAGACAGAAAAAAATAACAATTAGGAGCCTTTCACTAAGGTATCTTAGGTCCTAGGTAACACAAAATTGGTGTGTTTATTTTTCTGGAATTTGGGGCCCTAGCAAAAAAAAAAAAAGTTGCAGAAAGGCCATCAAGGGGTGAGGCAAGTAGGTAAAGTAGCATTTATTAGTACCTAATAGCACACATAAGGAGTCTCTAATAGGTTATTTCCCCCAATTATTAGGGAACACCTGCCCATAGCCAGTAGCACACAGAAATCTCCAGCAGAGACTGATTAGCAGTAATTAGAACAGGTGTTTATTGGGCTGGGAAATTAGAAGGGAGACTTTAGGTTATACACTGAAGAGAAGCCCCCAAATTGTCCTTGGATTCTATGGAAACTTGGAAGTGGAAGCAAAAGGTTGCTTTACTACATAGGTCCAGTGAAATAAACTTCTGCTACATTCAAGGAGAGATTGAGGAATATCACACCACAACAGCAGTATTCCAAGGAGTAAAAGGACTAAAATACAGTACAAAGAATTAACATTCGTTTTAAGGGAGTCTTCTAATAATAGCCTATTAGTCTGATAAGCCAGTTTGGATGTTAAAGGTAGAATCCATACATCATATTACGATTGCTCCTACCAATATAATATAGCATTGGTGCCAATTTTCTGAAGTGTGAGAAGGCTTAACATTGACCAATATTGTTGTAGAACATCTCTTCTATGCAAATGATATTAGAAAAAACAAAACTGGTTCCTGTATTTAAAAAGTTATCTTACATTAATCTTTTTACTTAGAAAATTGGCCTTAGTAAGAATAAAGAGAGACTAACATTTCATCTTGACCTCTTCTTTAAGATTTGTCACTTCTTGTATAACTGTTTATAGACTCCTCTCTCTCTTATTCAAATGAAAGCTCCTTGCCAGTAGATCCAGCTCCGATTTTCATTTCAGGTTTCTCAAGCTCCCCCATTTGCCTTGCCCCTAGTAATATTCAATACATGATCAGTGAGTGAATAAATGAATAAATATTTTTTAAATAGAATAAAGAGATAGTGTCATAGAGATGTGCTCTGAATATATTTTCCAAGTAATTATCAACTGATAGGTTCTAATTTAAGCAAGACTTATGGTAGATAAAGCTTTTATTTCATTAACATTTGTTTTATTTCTTCATGAATAATCTATAGGAGCAATTGAAAGCACATTGCATTTTTTAAAACTAATTTTCCTTTTTTCCAAAGTATGTGCTTATTTATTTCAGAGAAAATAGGAGAGGGAAAGATAGATAGAAACATCAATGATGAGAGAGAATCATTGATTGGCTGCCTCCTACATGCTCCCTACTGGGGATCAAGCCCCCATCCCAGGCTTGATCTGTGACTTTGTGGTTCATAGGTCGATGCTCAACCATTGAGCAACACCAACTGGGCTCCTTTTTTTCTATTACTTAAAATGCATGATTTATTTTATTCTTTAAATTATTATTTATTGATTGATTTTAAAATGAGAGGAAGGGGTTGTTGAGTGGGGAGAGGGAGAGAGAGAGAGAGAGAGAGAGAACGAACATTGAATTTTGTTGTTCCATTTATTTGTGCATTCATTGGTTGATTCTTGTTTGTGTCCCGACTGTGATCAAACTCACAACCTTAGTGTATCTGGATGATGTTCTAACCAACTAAATTCCCTGACCAGGGCAATGCATACCTATTTTAAGCTGCATGTATATTCTAAATTTATTTATATTTCCATGGAAAATATATATTTTTAATTCCCAGCAAGAATTAAAGATATTGGCAAGTGGTCACTAAGCACACTTCATAGGATATTTTCAGTGTACCTTCCTAGTTAGTATAGTACTCTCTAAACACATACATTGAGTAACATCACAATTTAATAATAATCTACCAATACTCTGTCATTTGCTGCTTCAGATATTTTTCCCTTTCTAGGCCTTCATAATTTTCTATTTAAATTTTAGTAAAGTTGAAAAATTCTCTGAATCATAGAATCATTCGATGAGCTTGTTTTGTTTTAATAGAAACCAGGAGAGACTGTGAGTTCCTTGCCTTTCAATTATGGACATACCACTTTTGTCCAATTGGTGTTATTTTCAAAAAATATTTTAGTCTTATTTAGTACTCAAAACAACAAAATGCATAGAAACAGTAATGTCATACTCTGGCCATTTTTACACAACTGTCTTCTTGAAAGTACACACAAATACTTGTCCTGGCAAAGCAAGACTGTGAAAGAACAAAGTCAGAGCTTACTTGCTGAATCCCTTAAGTCTGGGGGGGAAATCACGGCATAATTGGTTTACTGCAGTGGTGACTATTTCATATGCATCAAGACACACTATAGTATATCAAACACATGAAATATAATTTTCTCACTTGAGGAAAAAAATGGATTCCTTTATCCTGTGGATTTATAGTTGCTATTTTTCTTTAGCATGTCATCTAAGGGTTTAGTTGTTGTACTATATGTTATTTTGATGAAGACTAGGAATTTCATTAGACAAGGCCCCAGGTGAGCTATCAAGTATGTTATTAGATGCGCTTTGCCTAAGAAAACAAGAAGTCAGATTCAGAAAGATGTTAAGCATTCAAATAATTCTTGTGACAAGAACGGCTAATTAGAAGTAATCTTTTTTTGTTGTTGTTGTTTTAAGAACGCCTGACAGGAGGCGATGGTAAGATAGTTTATCAATAGAGTGAGAGTGAGTTCTAGGCCCCAAGGTAGCTATATGTTTCTTAAATACACAAACACTCTTAGGAGAACCTCCATCTTGGCTCTCCTACAAAGTAGGAGCTGCTTGGGTGGTTCTCCTTTATGAGTTCTATCACCGAAAGCCAGATTTCAATGTTCCCCAAGCACAACAGGTATGGCCCATCATTCTCTAATATACACAGTACAACACACACACACACACACACACACACACACACACACACATTGCAGTGATGCAGAGTCAGTCAGAAGGAACAGGAACTATAGTTACAGCTCTTATTTTAGCAAAAAAACCAATCCTCACCTTTCATTTACATGTCTTTGTTAAAAGGAATTTTTTTGGTTCAATAGTCTTTTCTTTTTACTCTTATGGATTTCCTTTGGGGGCTGGCCTTCCGTTTCAACTGTTATTTTGATGACAATATTTCTTTGAAGATGATTATTTGTTTAAAGTTCAAGTTAATAAAAGTAGCTTATCCCATTAAAAATATTCTGGGGAACAGAACAACATTGTAGGATGCTAATTGCTCAAGTTACCAGTCATCCATGAAACATATGCCTGAAATGCTCTAAAAGGTTCCACAATGTATCCTGCGGCTATAAATCTTCTACAGGTACAATTATGGGGGGAAAGAAACAAGAACAAGTGCATCCAACATCTGGAGTCAGATGGTTTACTGAAGTAAAATTACAAAATTAAATTCAAATGAACTTAGCTAAAAAGGGAAGGGGAATCTAATTTGATATGGACATTCATCATGTCCTTGTTTAAGTTTCTCCAAGCACCAGAAAAAAATATAATGAAGTCTGAACACAAAAGTTGGATAAAGCCTCTAATGGAGAGTGAAAAGATGACCAGCGACACACAGTTCTCTTTTTCTCCCTGTTATTTTAATGACATGGGATACCCAATTGTTTCAAAAATACAGTATCAGTCAAGAAACTGAGCTTGGAAACATATCTGTTCAACAGTCTCTTCTGTTTCTTCGCACATTATGGATGGTGATTACTAGGGTTGGTTTTTAATTCAGTGAT
Source organism: Vespertilio murinus (assembly GCA_963924515.1). Taxonomy (NCBI): domain Eukaryota; kingdom Metazoa; phylum Chordata; class Mammalia; order Chiroptera; family Vespertilionidae; genus Vespertilio; species Vespertilio murinus. The sequence continues at coordinate 160,565,773 of OZ004704.1, read as the reverse complement.
GCATGATTGAAGAGTCTAACAATATGCAGGGCAAAAAAGTCAAAATAGGAAACTATTCAATTCAAATCACATGCCTTTTGTGTTTCATTCTCTATGGAAATGGTCAAAATACTGACCCCCTTCAATATTGTGGTGCTGAGTTCTATCTGCTCATTGATCCATTTTTAACTTCCTAGTCCTTTAACATTCTTAATTAGTCTTCTTAATTCTATGCTAGGCCTACATGCTAAAGAAATGTTAGAAAATAAAATAAATACCATAAAATTACATATCTACACTATATAGTAAAAGCCTAATATGTAGATCAACCAACCAGTGGAACAACCTATCCTTATAATGCACACTGACCACCAGGGGGCAGATCTCAATGCAGAATCTTCCCCTTGGTGGTCAGGTGCTCCCACAGGGGGAGCACTGCTCAGCCAGAAACTGGGCTGATGGTTGGCGAGTGCAGTGGCAATGGTGGGAGCCTCTCCTGCCTTTGCAGCAGCGCTAAAGAGCAGCAAGCTGAGAAGTAAGGAGCAGCAAGGTGAGCAGTAAGGAGCTGCGAGCGGGTGGAATGTAAGGAGCGAGGGCTCCCAGACTGCAAGAGGGATGTCCGACTGTCAGCTTAGGCCCCAGCAGTTGGACATCCCCCGAGGGGTCCTGAACTTGAGAGGACACAGGCCATGCTGAGGGATCCCCCCTCCTGAATTTCATGCACTGGGCCTCTAGTAATTATATAAAATAATGTAATTTTATTTTATTAAATTGAGGGATTAACAGATTCTAGAAAAGATAGTTAATTTTCTTTGGCAGGTTTGCACCTCATGGTAGTTCTACATACTGTGGGCATTGCTAGAAGCTTGACTTATGAAAATTTTATAGCATCAGCTGACACTCAGATTCCCATGATGCTATCTTTCCCTTCCTCCCCATAAATATGTGTCATTAGCACCTTTCCTTCAGATCCTCCTTATCTAAAAGAGAGATTCCAAACACCTCCCCTCCCCAGCCACAAAGATAATCTACAGGGCACACACTCACAGGTCAAGTGGAGGGCAAAGGCAAAAATGCTTAAGCATAAAGAGGAGTGAACAACAGAGAAGGCCAGAGAAACACAAAACAGGAAAACTAACCAACCACCTGAGGCTTAACCAAGACTGAGATGATAAACAAAGCATGGTCAATGCATATTTATTAAGCACCTATTATTTTTAAGTTGTAGTGTGCTGAGCACTTTCAAATACCTTAGAGCAGTTAACACCACAACCCTGTGATAATAAAACAGAATAATAGCACTCATACAACTTCTTCATCATTGTACAACTGGTAAGTAGCAAAGCCAGAATTTAAATACTAGCCCTTTTATGCCACATCCCATGCTCTTTCCTCTATCATGCTGCCTCAGAAAGTGCAGGTGGTGGGAAGCATTAAGCGAGATTGAGGAATATAACATGAAGATTGAGTTTTATATTGGAGTGGGAAATACAGAAATAACCAGCAATACAGGTGAGAATGAATAACAAATAATTATAGCTGCTAAGAAAAGTTAATTCATCTAAATCATGTGTTCTTCACTGTCACATAGCATTGGCTTCCCATGAAAAGTACAAAAATATTACAGTTTAAAATCCTTGCAATATCTCCACATTGTAGGAAAAAAAAGAGAAATGAGCAATTTTGTAATTCATAAAAACCCCAATGGTACTGAGCGTCTGTGTCTCAAATTGTGTATGTATATGCTTTATAATTTCAGAGAATTGAGTAGCTGCTCCTAAATTTGCAAGCAGAAAACAGCTTAACTTTTCACAGGTATTGGGCCTGAGGATTTAAATTTAACTGAAACTTGCATTTTAGCCCCATAAAGTGACTGGCCATCTACAGCGCCTCTAAAACCTGTATGATACTACCATACTTCCCAGAACGATGTTGGTGATAGAAGTGTTTTCGATGGAAAGATGAAAAAGTTGAGTCATTTATGAATCAGCTGTAGTTCACAAGTCAGTTCTGCAAAGACAGAAGGTCAGGACAAAGGAGAGGGGCACTAGACGTGCAAGGCACAACCTTCCCTTAGTTCAGAATGCATGACACCCAAGAGAAGCAAAACTGTGAGGGAACCAGTATTTCAGAGAATGCACAGAATAAGAGAAATCAGTACTTAAAAAAAAAGTGGAGGACACAGTGTTGTGGACAGATATTCATTTACCTAATGTATCAAAAAATGGAATGGGTCAGGAGAGAAGAACAGGGCAAGGAAGAAGGGTTCATAGCAGGTTGGTGGGAATTAGAGCAAAGAGCACAGAAGGCTGCTAAAGTGCATGAGTTCCACAGTTAGCCTATCTCTCTGCATCAGATAGGCCAAATAGAACGATGCTCTGCTGATACACAATTTTTTGGGGGGTGTGTCTTAAAGATGAACCACTGGGTTCTAAAATGATGAGCTCATAGGGAACCATCCCACTCAGTATAAGAGCACCTTGCTAAAGGCCACTGTTTGGATCATATCAAGAGAGTGTCCGTGTGTTCTGAATCATACCACTCTTCCAAGGGACAACTGTCTCCTCAGCAGTAGTCAAGTAGGAGCCTCAGAACTCTTCAGGTTCTTAGAAAGGTCTCCCTCACCTCACGCCGACCCTTGATTCTTGCACTCATTACTCTCCTTGCTCACAACACTCACAGCCTCACCACTGCCACCTGCAGGATGAGCAGGATAGGGTTCTGCATGTCACTGTCATCTCCTATCTATTCTTCTCTAATAACCACAGGAATTCGTTAATGACTTATTCTGACCCTGGCACCATGCTCGCTGAAACCATTTGTCTGAACCCTCTGACACTGTAGATCAGTTACCAGAAAGTTCATTCAACTTCCTTTGGAAGCTTAACCTTCACTTTTTGCATTACTTGAAACCTGGCTCTGCATGATAACACAGATTCTACAAAAGCCTTTCCAGCAGGTAGCTTTCCTCTCATAGACCCCTATTACCAAGGAGCCTGAAAGTACAGTAGATATCCTTCTTGCCCCTCATTACTGTGCCCAGTCTTTTCTTCCTCCTTCCTCTACAAAAATCACAGCTTTTACCTCTATGTTATCAGGCTATACCACTCTCTACCCCTGTATTGCTTCTTCTATCATTCTCCAGTTCAGTGCCCTCCATTAATTGGAGATTCTCATAACCACTTTCTCTAATACTACTCCTATTTAATGTTTAGTCATTTCCATACCCAATGGGATGATCCTCCCAATATCTAAGCCTCGCAGTTCCTGGACTTCCTCTCTTTCATATATTTCACCAGGCATCATTTCTGAGTCACTCACATCCATAGTTGCTCTTTAGACCCTCTTGTTACCAATAACCTCAGTCGCTGCAGAATCTCAATTCCATCTTCTTTTCTTTGGTCATGAGTTTTTATCTTTCCTATCTGTTTCTTCTAACCCCAAATTATACAATTATATAACCCCACCAGGACTTAAAATCCACTCTTTCAGTGTCCCTCAGATATCTCCCCCATGATATCCTCTCTTGCCTTATTTCCACCTAGTAAGTCCCATAGATAATCTTAACAATACTATCCTAACTCCTGTTTTGCTTTGGTGTACTTTCCTTGTGAAACCATAGTCCTCACTAAAGTCAAACAAACAACCATTCAATACCTATACTCATGTTGCCTGATATAATCAAAAGAGAACTCCCACATGATCTCACTATCATATCTGCCCACCTGTACCTCTCTCTCCTGTTACTATGAATAAGTTCTCTATGCTCATAGTCAAGGTCAGCCTCTCCATTTAGGCATAAGACTTTATTCTCTCCTCTCTTACCAGAATTATTTTGGCATGTCCCTAAGTGGTCTTTCTATTTATGCCTTTCCTTCCCTCCCTGTACATGATCTCCAGAGTCCATTCTGAACATAACAGCCAGAATAATCCCTGAGTAAGAGCCAAGCTTCCTATGGCATCCGGGATCTACGTGATCTGGCTCCACATTGTCTCTCTGACCTCATGTCCTACTCCTCTCCTACTGTTCTCACAACCTAGAAAACTCTTCCCCAGGTATATCTGCATGGCTTGCTGACTCATTTCCTTAAAAGTTTTTGACATAAAAAAGCTTTACTAGGCTACTATCTAAAATCCAACACCCCCAAACCTGTGAAATTTCATAACTCTTTATTTTTTTCTCTTTAGCACTCATCTATATATAAAATACACATAGGTATATAAAGCATACAAACACTAAATCCTTTAGATTTTTGTCTTGTTCATTACTCATCTCCTCCACTAGAAGGTAATCCATGAAAGCAAGAATTTTTATCTGTCGGGTTTACTTTTGTATCCACCAGTACACAAAATAATGCCTAGCAATGCCTAATAGGCAATCAATAAACATTTGTTCAACGAATTAGTAAAAAAGGTAAATGAGTATATAAATGACCAGAAGGAGAAGACAGAAAGTTTTATTTTTCAGATGGAAAAATAATATTTAGACATGTCTATTTTTACTATGAGATCTCATGTTTATTAAATCAGGATTTCAGAGGAATCCTAATATACAATCATAGTCATGGTGGTGCTATAACAACAGAACAATATAGCTCACTGAGCAACACAAAAACATCAAGAATTAAAGCAAATCCTTGAACAATTCTAAAATAAATATATTTAATCTTAGCAATAATTGTCACACCTTGAAGAAAAAGATATTTGGTTGATCATGCCTTTATTGGTAACTTGTAAAAAAATCATTTTAAATTATATTTAATTCATACTTTCTCAGACATTCATCCTCCTTCCCCCAATCACACATACTCTATAAGCACCTAGAGTCTAAAAGCTGACATGCATAACCAAAGGATGGGCTGTCAGAACACGTCTTTCTTTTTGCCTATATTAAGATGAATTCACAGTATACTGACACAACTTATGTTTCTAATCTCTCCTTGACCTCTACACTTCCCCCAAAACAATATTTTTCCAGGATATTTGTGTGTTTATAATGTATTTTTATAACATATATATTTACATAGTTAATTATAATTTTTTGCAGATGGTTTATAAGACACCAGAGAATACATTATTAAAAACTATTTCTTTCCTCCCAACTCAATTCAGTAAAATCCTTCAGTGATGTAGTAAACATTGTCTTTTATCAGAGGCTTTTGATCTATCCCAATTTTCTATAAGTCACTGCACTCTAATGACATTTTGTTAGATGCAAAACTTGAAAATAACAGATGAAAATTCACTTTTGATTTTATGACACCAAAAATGTCTGAGTGATAGATGGGACCATTGCTGATATGGTGGTTCTCTGGTTCCTGTTATTAGTCATGGGTTATTTTGATCAGCTACAGTGTGATAGTGGGTGACTGGAATACAAAATACTTTCAGTTTTCTGAAGTTTCAGTGAAATGCTATTGAAAGTAGCTGAGAGTTTAGAGGCCCTACTTGAGTTCCCATCAATTTCCATCATTTCATGGTCTCACCACTGGGAAGGATTCTAAGGAGCCCTCTTTGCTAATTATGTCTCACCTCTATTTTGACTTTGAGAGAAGTTGAGACCAATTATTAAAAAGAGAAGATATCTTTTGAGTTTGGAACACTGGAAATAATAGAAGTATCCAGATCAGACAGAGCCCAAGAAAATTGGCTCATTGATTGTTAATAGTATGGTCTGCTATGATGATTTAAAGCTATAATTTTCAGGCTATTTGGGTCAGTTAAAAACATGTGGGGATCTGGATGGAATATTCTAGGATAATATTTTCTATATTTAAATTCATTCCTATATCTAAATTTTATTTGGTTACTCTCCCAGAGACATTTCAGAATATTGTGGCCTGAAGATTTCAGCTAGGTTCTAACTTGAGGACAGAATGAATCAGACTTTGGTTTGAAGAGACCATTAGTTACTTTTGTTCTCTTAAGAGAATAAATGGATAGAAATGAGGGCGGGTTTTATTAGTCAGAAAAAGTACAAGTGATGCTTCCATGGAGCTGGGGATCTTGGGACCAGGGAAGAGGATATAGGGTGCGTAGGTAAGCATCTCTATAATGGTGAGCTTTGGATGGTGTTCAGATTTTATCCCTAAAGAAACCCAAATGATGATACTTTTGGTTGCTATTTCATTTATCAGCCAATTTATCTGACCCATACTCATTATGTTAACATTCTTCTCTAACACTCTGAATAAAAATTTGGACTGCTATGTTTAACTTCATCCATTATTCATAGTCCTTGATTGCTTTTAGCATTAGTATATGAACTAGGAGCTCTGGAAGATTTTCTATGACATGTATTAAAATTTCCTGCTTATTATCTAAGTAATGTTTTCCAACAATTATGGCTTTATTCTTAAAGGACATGTGATCCACAGTTCTTCGCAAAGACAAGGACTAAGGTATGTTCATGAAAATTGTGTTTTTTTGACCCAAGACATCCCACCCTCATTCAAATCCATATTGATTGCCTACAAAATTTGTAACGAAACAGAGTTAGAGAGTAAACTCAGGGCTGTGGGGGAGGGGGGTGTATTTGTCTTAGAGATCAAACACTTAAAGCAGGATTTATGGAAGCAGAGGGCTGTGGGTCAATAGCTAGAAAAAAAAAAGGACTGTAAACAAGTAAAGGACTGTCTGAGGTGTGAAGGAGAGGAGAAAGGAGAGTAGAGGGGGTGGAGAGGAAGATAAGAATTAGAGGGAAGGAGGGAAGTCTGAGAAAGGATGATTCACTCCAAGGATCAACCTCAGAGACATCACTGTGATTTTTAAGTTCCTCAAAGTGTTTCCTGTTTATTGCTTTATCTTTGGAGAAGACTCAGAGGGGTACAGTGACTATTAACATCCTTTTACAGATTGTAAACTAATATAGAATATCAGAGGGAAGATGGGGGAGGGTGGGTGGGTGACTCCAAAATTCTTGTGTGTGTGTGTGTGTGTGTGTGTGTGTGTGTGTGTGTGTGTATGTATCCCATGGACACAGACAATAGGGTGGTAAAGGCCTGGGGTGGAGGCAGAGGCAGGCTAGAATGGGTCAGTGGGAAGAAAGGAGACATATGTAATACTTTTAACAATAAAGATTTTAAAAAATTAAAAATAAAGGCCCAGTTGTTAACTGACTAAGACCTCAGAGGTAAAAAAGAAAAAGAAAAAAAAAGGCTTCTCTAGCTAAAACAGCTATGTTGTTAGGATTAAGATTTTGGTACCCCGACTCCTAAATCATCTCTCTTTCTCTTATGCCACTAGCATCAACGTATTATTTCTCAAACAAGCCTATCTGGTCAAGGGAGTATTTCATATTGCAGAAGTGGCAAAAAAAAAAAAAATCAGTGTTGTCTGATTCTCTAGAGATTAGGAGCTCCGAGGCTAGTTTCAGGAAAATCTCTTCATATCTCAAATGATACAAATCAGTTTGAGCTTTTTTGGGAGGGTTTCACTCTTGATAACAAAAAGTATAATTTAATATAGAGAGTTCAGATGAAACTATGACTTCTGTGTCCAGAGTGTGTTATTAGAGCGCCCACTTACACAGAGGTTTGTAGTTTTATTAAGGCCAATTGCATGCATGTTCCTTTTACTTTTATTTTTTCATCCTCAAATTGCTCAGCCTTGAAGTTTTCAAAAAGCCCTATTCAGTTTAATGGTGGCCCTTATGATATCTGAGATTTAATGACTCTCTAATTAGGATGTTATCTTGAATTCCATGCACATATGAAAAACCATGACTTATGTATGGGAACTAGAGTTTAGTGGTAGTTCCTAGAAAGCACATCTAAAGCACGAAATAAAACTCAAGTGCAAAGCAATTTAATTTTTAAGAGGAATGTACTATTGAGATAAAAGAAAACATAATGGTTCATTCATTTACTTTTATATGTACCAAAGTGTGAAGTTGTACTGTCAGCTGCAGGCATTGGTTTAAGTAATGCATCTTCCAGGCTATTTCACAATCATTCTTCCATTGTTCCATAAATAGATTATGTGACTACAAGCTGTAAAACTAAAAGTTACCACAATAATATAACAGGATAAAGCAGCTGGGTGATTTGAAAGGAATATATTTAGAAGACCAAATATGAATGCTGAGTTGCCAAAAAGATATCCTTTGAAAATTCACAGATATGAAGCCATTTCCAGTATACAAAAATGGACATTTATGTTGGCTAACAGTCACATTTTGTGAAGCATGAATGTGCTACCAGGTCCCTGAAAATGGGGACCAAAGCATATGTAAAAAATATCCTGAAATGGTAGTCCTTAGAGAACTGAATGTGCTGAAAAGTCTCACCCTATCAAGATATGGTCCAACTTGAAGTTGGGAATGGGGTTGATATTATTAGTGAACTAGAGGCCAGTGCATGAATTCGTGCATGGGGGGTGTCCTTAAGCCCAGCCTGCACCCTCTCCAATCAGGGACCCTTCAAGGGATATCCAACTGCCTGTTTAGGCCCAATCCCAGTTGGGCCTAAATGGGCAGTCGGACATCCCTCTCACAATCTAGGACTGTTTGACTCCCAACTACTTGTCTGCCTGCCTTCCTGATTGGTTGGCTCCCAACTGCTCGCCTGCCTACCTTCCCGATTTCCCCTAACTGCTTCTGCCTGCCAGCCTAATCACCTCCTATCCACTCCCCTGCCAGCCTGATTGATGCCTAATTCTCCCCTTCCAGCCTGATTGCCCCTAACTGCCCTCCTCTATAGGACTGGTCACCCCTAACTGCCCTCTCCTACAGGCCTGGTCACCACTAACTGCCCTCCCCTGCAGGCCTGGTCCCCCTCAACTGTTCTCCCCTGCATTTCTAGGTCCCACCCAACTGCCCTTCCCTACAGGCCTAGTTGTTTCCAACTTCTCTCTTCTGCTGGCCTGGTCACCCCTAACTGTCCTCCCCTGCTGGCTTGATTGCCCCCAACTGCCCTCTCTTGCAAGCCATCTGTGGTGGCCATCTTGTGTCCACATGGGGGCAGCCATCTTTGACTACACGGGAGCAGCATCTTGTGTATAGGAGTGACAGTTAATTTGCATATCACTCTTTTATTAGATAAGATTAGATAGGATAGAGGTGTGGTGCAATGGTGGTGGCTGCCTGGTTTGACCTGAAAGGTGTCCTGGATCAGGGTGGGGTTTCCTTGGGGCATGGAACAACCTGTGCAAGGGCATTGTGTTGGTTTGCAGGCTGGCCATATGCCCTGGTGAACCAAGTGGAAGCTCTCTTATCTGGGATTTATTTGTCTTCTATAATTGAAACTTTGTAGCCTTGAGCAGAGGCCAGGGCCAGCCAGGGCAGGTGGGAATTTTGGCTTCCTCCATTATTGAGGGCAACCCAAGCCCCCTGCTTGCTCCAGATATGTGGCTGCTGCCATATTTGTTGGGTTAATTTGCATACTTGCCCCTGATTGGCTGGAGGGCATGGCTTGTGGGTATAACAGGGATATGGTCAATTTGCATGTTTCTCTTTTATTAGATAGGATTTAATCTATTAAGTTCAAAAATTCAGGGGCTAAAGATCTACCCAAAGCCTAGGTGCCCTAGTTAACCATATCATGGCTCATTTTCTATTTCATATTGAGAATGTGTTCAGTGACTCTGTTCTCTTCCAGAAGAAACAGAATGATAATAATTACATTTTCAGTAATAGATCTTGGTCTCAGATCTAAGAGAAGTGTGTGTGTGTGTGTGTGTGTGTGTGTGCGTACATGCATATAAGGTGGGGCAAAAGTAGGTTCATAGTTGTTCCTATGGAAAATAATACAATAGTTAAAAAATAATAATGCAAGAATAAACTGTGTTTTGTGTACTAACAATGGTAAACCTACTTTGGCCCCTCCCTGTGTATGTAAATAAATACACACACATATAGGGGAAAACTTTTCTTTTCAAAACAGTCTTCCAGGAGCACAATTTGCTATCCATCTGCTACCATCTTCACCATTATGACTCTTTTTTAAGAAACATCATATGGTGTGCCTCTGATAGCTGCAAGGGTCCAGTGTATCACCACACCTTAAGCATCTGGCAGTCTTCATTTTCATTTAATCTCTTAATTGACTACAGATTTGCTTCATTTAGAAACCCAATCTCTGGGTCCACGTTAAGAGCATGACTGCCCCTTAGCATATTGAAAACAGAACTGCTTCCCTTCTTTTCTCCCCATTGATCTTAAATTTTGTGCCTTTTCTTGGTTCTAATATTTACCTCTCTTCTGAAGAGAAACAATTTCCCCCACTTGGTCCAATCGTGCAGAAATATAGAAATCTTGATATTACTTAGTTTTCCTATTTTCACCGATCCCAACAATACTAAATTCAATTTTTATGAATTATAGATTTCTCTTGTGTTTACTGTAGCTTTGCAAAATAATTGAATAGAGACCTATATGGGTCAAAAAATATTATGCCTAAACAGCTTCAGTTTCATATCTACTGCAAAAAGCTAGAACCCAATAATATTCAATGCCCTTCATTGTTATATCTTTAAATCTTACCACTGCAAGAATGTGAAAATCCTTAAATTGCTGGCCTCAGTGTTCCCATGTCAACTGGCATACGTTCAGGTTGGAGATCCTGCCAAAAGTCAAAGGAAAGCATTCATGAGACAGAGCCTGATGGACGATTGTTTTAATCCTGCATGCCCAGCCCTGCCGGCAAGCGTGGTTTATGAATACCTGCTGCTGCTTTAATGATAAGACCTCTTAAACACAGCTGAATGCATCAATGGATTTTTCCCCCTGCCCTAACTAAGAGACTGATTATTGATCTCCACCTGAATGTTCCTATTGAGAACAAGCCATTCATGAATACAAGCTGGATGAATAATGGTGCACTGCACGGGCACTTTTAATAAACTGCAATAGGGACATAGTCTCTGTGGATAAAAAGGAACAAATCCAATCCTAATGAAGCATTACTTACATGACTGGAAAGTCTGTGGGCGTTCTATAAGCCAAGCATCGGTCAGCCCAGGACACCTGGGCTCTGACTGAATGTCACATCTGAGTTAGTACAGAACCCCAAGGATACCCTACACTCCTCAAGGGAAGCTTCCTAGTTCTCTCTGTTCCTTGTGCAATCAATCTTTGAGACCGAAATGGACTGATCCTGCTCGAGAGGGATCTCACCCCAGAAGCATCGGAACAGACACAGAAGGGATGTGAGCCAAATGAGAAACTCAAGACTTCAAAATCTGAAGATAGGGTACTGAAACGTAGCTCAATGGTTATCCCCAGGAGCTCCCTGAAGGTGCCTAGAAAACAGCCAGAGAAGCCTAAGATCAGGAATAGACAGTCCATGAGGCCTCACCAGACCTGCAACACCTCGCCCCCTCAGCATTATTCTGACGCGCACTGGGGTCCTAGGTCATTCGCAGGGAGGAGGGTGCCAGGGGCAGCCATTTCCAAAAGCATCTGAGTAACTCCATAGCTTGGCCCAAGTAACAGATGTCCATTCACCTGTTCATTTATTTATTCATTTCAGGTCTAAGGTGTTTTAAAATTAGAAAATGTCAGACTTACTAATTCTTATATGGGTTTTCGTTCTACATGTATATGAATGTGTGCGTTGGCTTCTTTGATGCTAAAGAGGAGATATGTTTTATAGTCACCATTTGCTAAAATACTTATTCAAATAATACACTTGATACTTTTATATTAAAAAAAACACACACACGAAACTGACTGATGAGAATAGTTCTTCAATGGCAAGAATACATGCAATTGTAAATAAAAAAATAAGAAAATATTTACTAAAGACACTCCTTAAAACAAAAGCCACAGGGAAGGAGTCTATGTACCATACACAGTGCCTACCTTTAGCATAGCACAGTTAGGTTATTTAAGCATGTCTTCTGAACTATGCATTGCCTTAACATTAAAAGGGAAAAGAGTCATTCGGGACAGAGTTCTTATTAGATTAGTATCATTAAAGGCTGAAAATATTTTGGCACATAATAATGAAACCAACTCTCAAATGTGAGTGTCCAAAAGTATTTGGAGAGTTAGTAAAAATAAAACAAATTCTTTTTTACAGATTCTTCCTACTTCCTAAAGATTCTAAATGAGTAGAACTGGGATGGCGGTCCTGGCTATACATAAGTAGAGCAGAGCATTCATTCTAATGCACCTAGCCCAAAGAGTCAAGTCGGGAACTAAATTAGTAAAGGTCACCTTCAGACTCAGTTAATGAGAAATCGTTTTCTGTTTAGCCTGCCCCTGCTTGTGTTTTCTGGCTTACAGGCGACATAAGTCAATCACTGAATTTAGCAGAGTACATAGAGGAACAGCAGCTGTGATATTTAAGGGATAACTTGCTTTTAAAAAAAACGAAAACTGCCATCAACAAAACAGGTGAGTAAGACTTATTTGGAACGACAGTTAGACTAGTAAACCCAAACTTGTTCCAGTTGTATTGAGATGCTTTCTATACAAATGAAGCTGTTAAACCAAAATAACATTGGAATTTGGCAGCACATATTCCATCACATAAAACTGTTTCTTTTTAAGTTCTTAATATTCTTCCACTTCTAAAATCCTAGGAAATGCCAATAACCTGGAAGCATCGAGTTAGAAGGTATATCTCCATGCCCATTGGCCTAGTCCTTGTTTATGGGGGAGAAGATGAAGCCGAGAGAGCTTATGATACAATATTCATGATGAGAGAGCAAAAACCGAACAGAAGATTTCTGACTCATACATTAGCCCACTCTCTACTCCAACACACAAAAAGTTTGTAAAGCTCTATTCTCAGCCTACAGTTTTACTCATTGACCGAGGGAGTTTTTCACACGAAATTTTCCTTTTTTGGCTGGGAGAGGGGTACAATGTGTCCTCTGGGGTTCTCTCCCAGATTTTCTCAGGGAGAAAACATATGCTCAGGTCCCCAGAGATCTGCGCTCCCACACTCACAGCTGTACGACAGGCAAGAAAAAGCTGTCTGAAGCTTAAAAAAAAATAATCAGCATTTGCTAAAGCACTCTGGGGTATCTTGGGAAAGTGTTCCAAGAGAATTGCTATTATAAAACAATCACTAGGTTCTCTTCTCCTGGATCCCACTCCACACTCAGACATGAATATTTTAGGTGCAAGCAGTGATACTCACTTACTCATCCGAAGTTCAACATTCAGCAAGCACGCCTGGCAACAATGGGCCATTCCTTGCTCTCCTGAAGGTTGCTGTCCAGGGGGAATAAGGGCTTCCTGGAAAGCCTCCTGCATCCCTGCCTGTGTGCACGGAAGGGGCTGGGCACTAGGCCCACCACTTCCCCAAGAGAGGAAGGAGATCATGCTTCCTTTGCTTCGCTCTCTTTCCAATTTGCAAACACAGCTCACAAATCTCTATTATCTTAGTGCGAATCAGTTTATCCAAACAACTTGCATTAAACCTAATAAAGCATTAGACTCGGTATATCTTTCCTCATCCCAGCCATACTTACTTATCAAAATCCCTTCTTGTCCAATAAGAGCTAGGTCAAATCCTCTCTTCCCAATCTCCCTTTAAGACTTTATCCCACTGACCTAAGAGTGTGCAGAGCAACCTATTTATTCCTGTCAGATAGCACTTGAAATGCAGGGATTCTAGACCTTCTAAATCATTGAGTTTAACTTTACTCTTTAGATAAGGAAAGAATGGGCTAGAAAGTTGCACAGTAATTGTTAATGAATTATTACAAATCAAAGGGATAAATAAGGAAAGTACAGTTGTGTTTAAATTTTGTTCTTTGCTAGGTTCCTCATCAGATATTTTAAATACATTATTTAAATGTAACTTGCAGACAAATTTTGCACCATGGATATATCGTTATTCCCATTTTACAGATGTGGTAAGCAAGTGTCAGAAGAGATAAATAATTTAAACCACGCCAAATAGCTACACAGGGTGATCAGTAGGAATAGAGTTCTAACACAACTCTGTCTGAGGATGCCAGACTATGCCAAGGGCAGCTCTTATCCCCTATCCCTCTCTACTTTCATATGGGAAAGTGTTGAAATTTATTGAGAAAGGAGACTTGGGCAACCCCAAGGATTAATAGTAGGCCCCAGATAACTTGGTCAAGTGCTAATCCACTGTCTGCTTCTGAGACCCATAATCCCGTCCATCTTTTTAAAAATATATATTTTATTGATATTTTATAGAGAGGAGGGGAGAGAGATAGAGAGCTAGAAACGTCGATGAGAGAGAAACATCAACCAGCTGCCTCTTGCACACCCCCTACCGGGGATGTGCTCGCAACCAATGTACATGCCCTTGACCTGAATCGAACCCAGGACCTTTCAGTCCGCAGACCGACGCTTTACCACTGAGCCAAACCGGTTTCGGCAATCCCGCCCATTTTAAGGGGCAGAAAGGATGGTGACAGGTCTGAGAGTGCCTGATTGGGGGGATGAAAATGATGAAGACTGACAGAACCTGCAAGAATCTAAGCTTCACCAAACCGGTTAGGCTCAGCAGTAGAGAGTCAGTCTGCGGACTGAAAGGTTCCGGGTTCGATTCTGGTCAAGGGCATGTACATTGGTTGCAGGCACATCCCTGGTAGGTGGTGTGCAAGAGGCAGCTGGTCGATGTTTCTCTCTCATCGACGTTTCTAGCTCTCTATCTCTCTCCCTTCCTCTCTGTAAAATATCAATAAAATATATATATTTTAAAAGAATCTAAGCTTTGGTTGGTTTTTAGTCAGAGGGGTTTTAGCAAACATGTTACATCTTTAAGCTCCAGGCATAAGAACAAAGCAGTAGTTGTAAACTGTAAAAAAACTGCAGGTCCCCACCACCTTGTGCACACCACTACTGAAGAGAAGATAGGACCTCCCATTCTTTATTTCCAAATACTATCCACCTCCTGCACATATGAGACATTTCCAAGCTTTCACACCAAAAAAGGGCACAGGGGTTGGGCTTGGTGGGTGAAGGCATCTGTTGTGCCTCTGCAGGTGGATTTCTCCCAAATATTCCCGTAACCATGACAGCCCAAGTGCCTCCAAAATAATGACAATAACCACACTTTTTGACTACTTGTAATTTTTCACTTTACAAAGCATATTTGCATGCACTATTTAATGTCCACACACACAAAAAATATAAAGTGAACAAAACAGCTTATTATTAGTCCGATTTGGAATAGACTGTCAAATCTCAGAGGGAAGGTGGGAGTAGTGGGTGGATAGAAAGAGATCAACTGAAGAACCTGTATGCATATATGCATAACCCATGGGCAGAGACAATAGGGTGGTGAAGGCCTGGGAAGGGGGGCCAAAGTGGGCTAGAAGAGGTCAATGGGGGAAAAGGGGATCTAAAAATACTTTCAACAATAAGATTTTTCAAAAGAAAAAAATATGGAAAATGGAGCTAAATGAAGTACTCAAGATGATGTATAACCATATAAAAACAATATAATTTGTATTTAATGAGGGCTTGCTGTTGGTCTCACAACATTGCAAAGGTTGTATGTTTGCTCACGTAATCCTTATAACCGCTCCATAAAATAGATACCATCATCTTCATACAAATCTATAATAATAAAACTGTAATATGCTCATTAGACTGGAAAGCCAAATGATCTTCCAGATGTCATTCCGGATGTCCTCCTGGATGAGCCACCATGGTGGGGGCCAAGGCAGAGGCGATTAGGGATGATCAGGCAGGCAGGTGAGCAGTTAGGAGCCAGCAGTCCCAGATTATGAGAGGGTTGTCCGACTGCTGGTTTATCCTTGCGGGATCGGGCCTAAACCGGCAGTCAGACATTCCCCTGAGGGGTTCCAGATTGCAAGAGGGTGCAGGCCAGGCTGAGAGACATCATCCCCTCCTCGCCCTCCATGCACAAATTTCATGCACTAGGCCTCTTGTGTGGAATATAATTTCCTCTTAAGGATAAAATGAGTAACATACAATCACACAAAATAATACCAAAGCTAGGATTCCCATTCAGGTTTATTAAAAGTCAGAGCCCAGATTCCCAACCAAAATTTGA
This sequence comes from Vespertilio murinus, assembly GCA_963924515.1. NCBI lineage: Eukaryota > Metazoa > Chordata > Mammalia > Chiroptera > Vespertilionidae > Vespertilio > Vespertilio murinus. The sequence continues at coordinate 160,549,841 of OZ004704.1, read as the reverse complement.
TCTTGAAACTAAATAAGGTGACAGAATTTCCAGAGGTGTCCCCTTTGCCTGAGCCTCCAGACTCTTTCACCAGCCATGCTTGTTTCTCTTTGACATTCTGTGCCCTCTCTATCACACTTCAAAATAGAGAAAAATTCAAGTTATTAGAAATTTCCCGTCAAAATTATTTGCTTTTACTCTCCACAATCACGACTATTCAGGCAAAAAGATCTATGTCAGAGTAATATAGTACCGGATGGATTTTGTATTCCTCTTAGGGTTCATGTAAGCTGGGCTTTGTTGCTTTTCTCACTTTCTCCTGTAACTATTGCTGGTTACCTGCCTACATAAGTGCAAAGCTGTGTATCTCAGATACTGTAAACAGAGACAGACACCTTTCTTTACTCCTTCTGTAGCTTCACCAAAAGAAAATAGAAGAATCATGAAGAGCAAAGGTTAAAGCACTTTTCCTTTCAAAGGGCAGTTCTCAATCCCATTGCATATGGGCCCTGTGAGCGAAAATGTGGCAAGTACTTAGGAGACAGGGTCAGCACGTGTCTCTGTGTGCATGTGCATAATGTCCTTTTCACACTTTGGAGTTACCAGATGCCTGGCTCTGCTTGGAAGGGGCTTGGTAAGCCACTTGAAATCATGAGGATTCATAACTCACTTATGCAAAGCACAGAACCCATCCAGATGGCATCTGCTCTGAAGAGTGATTGAGGGAAAGATGTAGCGGAGCCGGGGATGACAATGGCAGTTTATATGAGGCCCCGCTGGATGGGGGAATTATGCATGTCAAAAGAAGAAGCTTCAGGCAACATAAGAAGCAAAATAAAGGAAGCAAGAACCTTGTAGGTATCAAGGACTGATTGTGTTGCTATGGGGAAAGGCCCTGAGTTTTTTATTCATTTTATAGGTAGGCGTGCAGCTCCCAATCTTGAACTCTCTAAGCTGACAAGTGCTGGACAAAACTGCTCCTCCATCCCCACTTGGCCTCAGAAGTTACTTAGCTCTCTCTCTCTCTCTCTCTCTCTCTCTCTCTCTCTCTCTCTCTTTCTCTCTGTGTGTGTGTGTGTGTGTGTGTGTGTGTGTGTGTGTGTGTGTGTAGAGTGATAAGGGGATGGTTAGGATGGTCTCAGGCTATGTCTCATGGTCCTTAAGGTCTAATCCTGCTTTTCTGATCCTCCTCTAAACAAATGTCTCCCCATTAGTGTTCATTTTTTTTAACACAAAGCTCATGCCACCTTCCTCTACTCCCCTACACTCCCTCCCAAACACCACCAACAACACCCCACTCAGGGATGAGATCCCCATACCTTAGAAGATGAAGCAAAGCTCGTTATAGTCATCTCATCCTTTTTTACATGGAATGTCTTGCATCTCCTAAAATATTTTCAGTTCCCTGAGCCTTTGCCTTGCTCTCCCTTCCTCTTGGAATGCCTTGCTCACTTTCCACTGGACAAATATCCTATTAATATTTTAAGAACCAGCTGCCACATAACTTACTAGGAGAAGACCTTCTCAAGCTCTAGAAAAGAGCTGGTCATTCCCTTTGCTGTACTCTCTGCCTTCATTACAGTACGGGAGACACTCCATCCGCTTCTCCCTCTTTCTATTGCTGTAACTCAGTCTGTTAGGAGCATCAGCTGAACCTGTCACTTAGAATAAGCCAGATTCCTATGCATTTCCCTTTGTGTGGCAGTGCCCACTTTCTCCCAGGAGGAAGTTTTAACAGGATGACCTAAGTTTTTTAAAGGTTATTCTTCATAGTTAATTAGCAGACCAAATTAAAAAGTATGGGCCTCCAGGAGTAGTGTGCAGATAAGGAAAAGGTGGGAACCAAGCATTGACCCTGTTCAATTAGAGATTAGGAAGATGAGAACTGAGCAAAGGGGACAGAGAAATAACAGCCAGGCAGATGAGAGAAATAATAAGAGAGCATCATGCCTCAAGAAACATAGTCAATAATATTGCAATAACTATGTATGGTGTCAGGTGGGTATTAGACTTATTGAGGGGGGTCACTTTAAAAGTTATATAAATGTCTAACCACTATGCTTTACATCTGAAGCTAATATAATATTAATGTCAACTGTACTTTCATACAACACATGTATGAAAACTCATCAAATAGTACACTTGAGATCTGTGCATTTCACTGTATGCAAAGTATACTTTGATTACAAAATACATTCTATTTTTTATTGATTTTAGAGACTGAGGAAGGGAAAGGGAAAGAGAGAAAGGGAGATAGGGTGGAGTTGAAGGAGGGAGGAAAAGAGGGAGGGAGGGAAGGAGGAAGGGCGAGGCACATGCTCTGACCAATAATCACACCCATGATCTTTCAGTGCACTGAAGGAGTTCCACCCAACTGAGCATGTTGGCAAAAAAAAACACTGGCAAGGGCAAAAAAAATAAATTATATTTTCCACACACAAAAATTGTGTGGTTATTGGGGGAAAAAAACCATTAGGGAAAATGCACACATCTCTTCTAGACCACTTAGTATACTTCACTAAAATTATATGCCTTAATCTGCACAAAACTATGAATTTCTGGAAGGCAGGAGCAATGCCTATAAATATACCTTTAATCCTTTATACTTATCAAACTACTTGACACATATTAGCCAATACATATGTATCGGTTGCCAGGGGTGGTGGGGAATGACTGAATGGCTGCCTCATTTCCCTCCCATATACTTTTACAAATTAGCATATGATCCTTCATCATTCTTTGATACATTCTAGTATTGATATTGGAGGGGGGGAGTTAGCTCTTGAAGGCAGCAAATAAGAGTACTGGCTAAACATCCTTGTCCTGAGACCTATTTCATTTGGCAATTTCTTTACTGTCAGTGACATCCTTCTGTTATGATGGTAGGGTTTTTCTCATGTCAGAGCACTAAAACTCCCAGAGATAGGCAGTATTGTGGGCTACAAAGAACTCAGGTTTTTAAATTAAATAGTCTTGGGCTCAAATCTATCCATGGCATCCAGGAGAACCAAGAGCTAGAGCACAGTGGACTTCTGCTCCCCCCCTCCCCCAGGTAAAATGAGGATGCTAATACCTACCCTCTAGGACTGTTGTGAGAAGATCAAATTAAATCATGGCTCCCAACAGCCATGGTGCATTGTAGTTCTCAATAAATGCTAACATTTATTTCTTACATCTTCAGCCTCAATCTCTCCCACTTCCTTGACCTAATAAGGTTCTGCTCTTCTTTAAAATAAGAACAATCCTTGGTGGAGGATTGGAATGTGGTTTGTAGAGCAGAATCAACTTGGGTGATTTTCCAAATTATATTCCCATTTTCTTTTATGGAAACACTTCCATTGTGCACTATCCCTGTTGCTGATGGATGCATGCTTTATTTCTCAGGAGGTGCCAGAGAGAAAAGAGATTGAGAATGATTTCTGTAGAATATACTTGGAAAGCCTTGCTCTTTATATTCACAGCCATAATTCTAGATGGGACCCTAAACTTCTCACTCTAATTTTGTTATAATAGCTTCCTAGCTGGTCTTTTTTCTTTAGAGATCTTCCTCTTGTCCATCCATCTTATAAATGATAGCAAGAATCATCTCACAAACTTCAGAGAGGCAGAGAAATCTTCTGATGAAGTCAACATCTCAGGAGACTCCCACTGGGCAAGTTACCCACATTTTCCCCAATTCCCCCTAGAGCAGTGTTCTCAAGCTATCTAATGCCAAGGCCATTTATTATAGTTCCTCATGTTGTCACAACCCACAGGTTGAGAACCGCTGCTACAGAGCCCAAGACCATTGGAAAACACAGATATTTACATTACAATTCATAACAGTAGCAAAATTATAGTTATTAAGTAGCAATGAAAATAATTTTATGGTTGGGGGTCATCACAACACAATGAACTGTATTAAAGGTTAGAAGCATTAGAAAGGTTGAGAACCACTGCCCTATAGGCCTGCCGTACATTTTTATCTTTGCCTGTGCTCCTGCTTCTAATTAGAGGGTCCATTCCATTCCTTCCCAAACCCATGTAGCTAAAGAATTTCCGCACTGTTCATGACAGGGAAAAGTAGAGTGCACTGCGCCATCCTTTGTGCCACCACTGGACCTTGCACACCTCTATAATTGCATTCATCACATTGTGTTACAAGTTATTCATTTACAATCCTTACTGCTCTCCTAGGTAGTGAATTTTTTCAAGGAAGAAACTGTGTCTTAATTATCCATGTATCTCCCCCATAAAAAGTAGATACTAAATTTTTATTGAACTGAATTAAACTGAATTGAAATGAACCCCTGTTCATGCTCCATTTAAGAATTTGACTTGCTGCTGCCTCCTCCTAGGATGTATGTGGTTGTGTGCATGCTCGGTATGCATTTCTGAGTTTTCTTCTCATCGCTTTCACATGTTCTCCCAGGGCCTTTTCAGACAAAGGCCGTACAAGAAGGGAGTTGCACATCTACTGGGCAAGTTCATTTTAGAACATAGGGAGGTTGGGCAAGCTCTCCAGCTAACAGAGAGATTATGAAAAAAAGTCTTTTGTTAAAACATCTTGTTGCTTCCTATTCACTAAATCCGAATTCCCTCAGGTGGACTGCAAGATGGTGCTGCCAACTCTACTGAAACTCCACTCAATCGAACTGCCTGGACAGGCCTAGAATGCACAATTGCTCTCCTCGGTAATTGTCCTGCAAACAGGACATGGCTCTGTTCCCACAGGTCTCCCGCTCTAGTGGGCGACACTGCTGCAGGCTCTATCCTTCTGGTTTATTCATTCTCCTGTGATGGATGGTTAGCTTTTGTGGAGTCCCAGGAGTGGTTGACTTATTCCTTGATTCAGTGTTCATTCATTCATTCATCAAACAATTATCGACCCTCTTCCTGATGTCAAGAGTTATGGCAAGTCCTAGGGAAATAAGGATGCATAGGAAAAAGAGTGGGGCTGTCAGGAAGGCCCCCTAGGACAGGGAGAAAACAGAACATGAACAAATAATGACAGTATGCTAAGACAAATGGAAAACAGATATGTGTGCATAATGCCAGAGGGGCCCAGGGAAAGCAGATAAAAAGAGGCGGATGTCTTTTCCCACTGGTTAGCTCTGTAGAGAACCTGAAGGCATTTAACACTGACATCTTGCTCGGGCCCTGAATATCTCCCATGAACCCAAAGACTGTGGATACTGCTAACCCTGTTACAGTGATTACTGTTGTAGCGATGTGGGTGGCTCTAAAAGCCCACATTTCCCCTCTGAAGAGCCATTATCCCATCAGCAGAGAGAGTTGTATGTTCTAAAAGAAAAGGGTTGCTGTCTCACTGCAGCATCTTAGAATCTCTGTTCTCCAGCGTATGTATTAGTAGCTTCCTGACTTCCACCCAGTAAAAGGTACAGTATATAACTGAAGAGTATGTATAGGGAGTATTCATGAGGAATCTTCAACAAAATCCTGCCCTGCTCTAACCCTACAACTGTGCTGCCCACTAGCCACTAGCCACTAGCCGCACACAGTTATTTGAATTTAGATTACTTAAAGCTAAACAGAAGTGATATTACAGTTCTGCAGTTGCATCAGCCACACTTCATGATTTCACCAGGCCCAGATGACTCACAGCTGCCATACTGAACAGACATTTCCATACTTAGAGAAAGTACTATTGGACAGTGCTGCTCTGGAAAATACCTGAATTTTAATTCATCAATCCATTTAGTTTACAATTTTATAACCTGCTTACTTTGTAAAAGACTCAATTTTAGGTTGTGTGTGTGGGGAAATAGAGATCAAAAGTAAACATAGGCAGGGGTGGGTAGGAAGTGATCAACCAAAGAATTTGTATGCATATATGCATAACCCAAGGACACAGAATATAGGGTGGTGAAGGCTCCAGCAGGTCACGGGGCAGGCTAGAAGGGGTCACTGGGGGGAAAGGGTGACATGGGTACCACTTTCAACAATAAAGATTTACTGAAAGGAAAAGTTTTCTGTTTTCAAAAGGCTCATAGTCCAGTGGGGAAAACAGATGTTTGTAAAAAGGAAGAAAGCCAGGTGTTGTGCAATGGCTGATGTGAGTGTAGGCAGACACAATAGCTTAATCTTGTGTTAAATAAAGAAGACCTCAAACAAGAGGTGACATGAGGTGATTCTTGAGGAATGAGAAGCTACTCTCCTAATTGACAAAGCAGAGAGGGCACTGGAGTGGGTGAGGACAGCACATGCAGTGGCCGGGCAGAGCTCAGAATGCTGCAGGCATTTATATTCCTGGAAGGCAGGGTAAGACACTGGGGAGTTGGGTGAGAACAGGCTGGCAAAGTCGATGCCATAATGACTGAAGGACATGGGTGAACAGGTGGTGGGAGGAAGGAAGGTTACAAATTACAACCCAGTGATTAAGAGCATTAAAGTGATGCAAAAAACACACACACACACAAAAAAAAAACCTGAGTTTATACTCAATAATTGTCTCTGCTAGCTTTCTTACCTTTGGTGCATTTTGAAATCTCTTTGAATTCCATTTTTCTCATTTATAAATGATGCAAATAACACTGCCAACCTCGTATGATTGTCTGGAGTAAATGAGACCATGTGCTGTGCATGGCATAAGTTAAATAATCAAATTGAAAACTATAGTAATTTATTCTACATGGAATGTGGAATTATGAAAGGATTTTGAGCAGAAAATAAAATGATTATATTGCATAGAAGAATACGACACATGGCAATTATCTATGTCAACAATAAAAACAATGGCTAACATTTAGAGTATTTACTACATAGCAGGCATGATTCCAAGGGTTTAAAGAAACTAATTCATTTAATCCTTTCAATTCTATGAGGTAGGCTATGGCTACTATCTCCCTTTTACAGATGAGAAAACAAAGGCATAGAGAAGTTAAATAATTTGTCAAACTGCTAATAAGTAACAAAATGGGATTCAAACCCAGACATCTGGCTCTTGAATCTATACCCTTAACCATTAAGCTGTTCTGCCTCTGTTAGAAGTTTTTTGATAAAAGTCTGCCTGATTTTATACTGAATTATTTCCCACCGCAGCATGACTTCAAAATAATTTTATTTAAGTGCAGATCTTCAAAACAACGTTCTCACACCATAAAAGCCAGTTATCCAGTATGTGTGCTCTAGAAATACTCCATAGAAGGTCATCTGGATAGAAAGGGGCAGGTGCTTGATCTATTATGTATCATTACAAAGAGAAGTTCAAAATCTCCTTGGATAATCATGCCATGACTATCACTCCAGAGGATCATCAGCAACAGTGAGCCTGTAACAACCTCTCATAAAAGTCAGCTTCTTATGAAAACGGGGCCAATGAGTGCTTCAGAGGTTAGCAAGAAATACTAAATAAGAGAAAGTGCAGAAAGGAGTTTGCACTGCGTGTGGCACACTGAAGGTGTTTATTGGGAAAGAGCTCTTGCTGCTACGCCATTTTGTTCTTTTCATTAAAGCATCGTCTTCTAATCTGGGGTTTCGCAAGTCCTGGGGCACCTTTCCTGGGACTGACATGAACTCTTTTAAACATCTAAGGATGGAGACTTGGGGATCAAAGATGAAATTCTTTGAAACAAACACATTCCAGTCTATGATCTAAACCTCCAGTTCTTCCTATTTAAAACCTTCTCTGACTCAGTTTCAACAACACTGTCTAGTCTGTCCCTGTGTTTACCCGTCTCTGAGCCCAGGTGAGCCCAACGCGCTGGTGTTTGCATTGACTGACCCCACTAAAAGCCTCATCTCTCAGGAAAGTTCTTCCAAATGGCTTTACTTCTGATACTCTATCCTGTGGTCTGACGTTCATGCTCACATAATTCCACTTTAATGAGCGAGGTAATATAATTATCCTTCAAATTTGTTTCACTCCTTCAGAGCGCAGCCTCTCCCCATGGGGCCTTGGCTGGCTGGCAGCACAGTGCTCTCCCCGGCAAAACACACTGGCCCGGTGGCAGTGCTGGTCAAGGGGACATGTGCGTCCCTGCTGATAATGGCAAGCGCATATTGGAAGCACATATTCTCAGACCACCAAAACAAACTTCCCTTATCTTCCCCTTAAAAAAATATTTTGAATATAGTACCATGTCAAAATAAAACAAAAAGAGAAATAGCCAAATGTTGCAGATAAAACAAAAACAAAAACAAACATGCACAGATCTGCTCCAGGTTTTCTCCTAACCACACCAGGAGCCGCACCCACTCTAAAAGGGAGCCCCAATCCATGGAAGACGTGAGAATGGCTGGAAAATGACACCACAGGTGAACAAAAACAAATCCTTTTTGTTGGCCCTATGAGTTAGTAAAACCAGAAAGCAGACACAGGGCATCAGCCAGGTTGCCAGGGAAGTTGAGGTCTAGAAGGCCAGGAATCGGGAAGAGAAGGTGGTCAGATGGCCGGTGTACAGTTTCCAAACCGAATCTAGGGAAATAGTTCTAGGATTCGGCAGGATGGTGTCTGGCGGCAGAATCAGGATGTTGAGCATCGCTTTGGCACTTGATTAAAAGCAGATTGCTGGGAGCGGGGTTGTCATAGGGATCTCACTGGACCAGAAATCTCCCTGTGGGTTAGTGGCCTGGAATTACCAGCTAGGCGACCTTGAGCAAATCACTTAACCTCCGTTATGCTCTGAGGGTTTATTCATCACTAAAATGCAAATAATAATTTAAAGCAATTAAAACTACAAAGAGGTTTTATTGTTGTTGTTGTTTAATTGAGGAATTATATAATCATTTACATTTTTAAAGTGTCTTTGAACTTACAAACTATTCTTATGTAGAGAATTTATGTGAGAGGGGTTGGCAAGACTAGTGGCTCAAAAATGTTGACTAAAGGATATTCACTCTGATCTTTCAGTGATGGATTCTGATGGCCATTTTAAGGCACAGACTCTTAGTCAAGATTGTGCTGTTCGGCAGGGCGGCTCCCGAGCCAGTGCTCCTAATCCTTGCAGTGAGGGGCTAGCAGAGGGCCTTACCGTCACTGTGGCTTATCTGCGTGCCAAAGACAAGGGCCTGTTTTGTTCCCAAGAGGTTGGTGGCAGCTTCACAGAGCTGTTGCCTCACTCCAGGACCTCGTTGTAATATCACGTTTCAATATCACACTCTGCTTTTACTTCTGAGTCTTCACATATGCCTTTCCCTGTGTCTTCCCTTTAAAACTCCCAGATGAAGCCTCAGGGGCATGGGAAATAGGAACTGGGATGTTTTTCCTCAGCATTTCAGATTATTAAAGAAAACACAAACAACAACAATGAAAGTCTCCGTTCATTTTATTGGCAGAGACTCAGACTCTGGATGCTGGGTCCTACTCTGAAGACTCCCCCAAGACAAGCAAGAGTCCAGGGATTTATAGCATTGAAAGTGAGGCACTCATGACTTTAGATGGTTTAAAAGGGTATCTTATTTGATAGCAGCCAATAAAGCAGAAGAGAATGCCAGATCAGATAAGAAGAGAGAACATCTCTGGCCAGAATTAAAAAGGCTATTTTGGGATATGTCAAAGGAAGCAAGGCTAGATTGGAAATGACTGCAAAACGATTAAATAGGTGCGAACAAAAAGAACACTTCCTGAGTTCCGGCTATGAAGGAAAACGTTCTTAATCATCTTTTAATTTTACTTCATAATTAGCCAAGTTACAAATGCCATGGCTGGGATTAAAAGATATTTTTTCATAAGACAGAAATGGCTATCGATTTTTGCTAGGGGTGGGAGTTCGAGTGAATGCTAAAGCCCTTTCACTTTGGGTAACAGTGTGAGATACCAGGTTTATAAGCATACTTGTTCATAAAGCACATTTTGAAAAAATACTGTTGTTCTGTTTTTACTTTTTTCACTTTCCAAAGGAATTGGGAAACAGTGATGGCAATGTTTTCCAGAGGAATAAAATCTCAACAGCAAAGCAAAGAGCCGCTGGAAATTGCTTATGATCCTCCCAGAGATGATGGGTATGATATCATAGTTATGTTACAAAGTCTTCAATGACAGTGGTAAAAAATAAGGAAATGCTGAAATTATATCTGAGTTATTCCATACTAAATATTCTTAATTAGTATCACAGGAGACATGGGAAACAGGCTGATTACTTACAGAAGTAAAACAATAGTATTACCTCTAATAAGCATGCATAAAATATATTAATGTATACTTTCTACTGGAAAAGTAAACCCTCTCCAAATTACAGGAAGTTAAGGAAAAGTCTGTGAGTTATGGTAGTCTTATACTACCTTGGAATAACTTTTTGCTTAACTCTTTATTCATTCTCTGGACACTTATCCAGCACCTATAATGTGTGAGGCTCTTTGCTCATTGCTCAAATTGAAAAAAAAAATTTTAAACATATGATCCATCCTTGTGAAGCTTGCAAATATTTGTTTCTCACGTACACTCTTTTTTCTCTATATATCTATGTGATTACATTTGGTTTATAACTTTGAATAAGCTGTACATGCAGACTAATCTCTAAATGACACATTTAGCCTTGTGCCTACTAAGAGTATGAGACCCATGTACCTAACTAAACCTAAATAGGCCCACTGGTTGTCTACACAGAGCTCTAAGAGTTCTATCCAAACAAATGTGTTCCAGCCATTTCTCCCATTCCTTCCTCAGTCCTATACCAACCTCAGTTGTTTAAGGCCATCAGGAAAAACACACACACACACACACACACAAAACAACACAAACTGGTGTGGCAGAGAAATAGAGGGGACACAGAAACAGACCCCAAAGGGCCCTACACTCTCATTACTATATTGAAATTCTTAATAATTTTATCTTTAAATCTGTGTTTTGTATGAGAGGTCCAATGAGGCAATGATGCATATATAGGAGAAAAGGGGATATACAAAAGAAGAAAAAATCTTGGTAGTTTAGTACCTTTAGTGGTAATTTTCTCCTGCTTTTTGAACAAGAGACCCAGATGTTCATTTTACATTGGGACCTGAACATTCAGGAGCCATTTCTATGTATGAACATCACACAAATTTGATTCAGGGAGTGTGGTCCTTCCCCCATATTTGCACTCTATGCACTAACCTACCACATTTATTTCTCCTGGCTGCTTGCTGTGTGTTTTAAGTTGACCTGAGCATTGGCATCTGGTCTTTCTGTTCCATGACCCCTGGGGTAGCCTGCCTGGCATGGACTTGGAGATACCATCGTATCAAAGCTTTTCCACCGGAACAGCAAGTGCCTCCTGGACACACCTTTTCTAGCCCCGTGCCTTCTCCAGAGGAGCAGGTGCTGATACCTAAATAATTTCTCATTCTTTCAAAAGAATGCTTTCTTTTTGTACCATGTGACAATCCACCCATTATCTTTCTAATAATACATGGAAAGACTAAAACATAAAAAAGATATACAGTGCACCTCTTTTCACAGAATCTTAGTTTGAAAAACAGGGTTCGCTTCCTAGGATCTGACTACTCCATTTGATTTCTCCACTGTCAAAGCCAGTGAAGATTTTGCATCTTAAACTTCACACCTTTCCGATGACATTTTAAAACTTTCACTCCTCCGAAGCAGAAATGCTTTTGAAATCCCAAGAGTACTTTTTGAAGAAAAACTCTTCCCCCTCACAGTGCTTAGTGGAACAATGTCATATAATATTTTTTTCAAAGTACAACTAATTGAAGCACTTTGTCTTTCTTAGTTTCCAGCATCTCAAAAATAGATACTATGTCTGTAATTTTATAAATCAGATATACTGTAATACCTTTTCTTTATGTCTTTGGGAATTTCACCCTTTTTTCAGTTTTTAAAAAATGTCCAGGAAAGCCGTACATTTGGGGGTATGGCAACTCAGGAAAACGTACTGGTAAGATCACAGCGGTCTTCAGGAGGTTTGTTCTGGTATAAAACTGCAACAGAGAAGGAGTCAAGGACTGTACTTTTCTTCACTTAAGAAAAAAAATTGGCATCATAGGTTGCCACTTCACAGTAATGTCTTAATATTCTTCCATTTAATTATGTAAATCATCAAAGAAGGCTGCTGTTTATGGTAATTTGCACGTGCAGAGAGCTGCTTCCCAAGGTAAGCTAATTTAAATCAAATTATAACTAAGGGAGATTTACCACTTGTTGATTTAGACAGACAATCATCAAACCTCTAGCAAAGAAGGCAGGATTTCCAAAGTGAGGGGAAACGGTGGTGATCCCGCTGTGAAAGGAATCAGCTGAAATGCTATGGTAGGATTTAGTATTCCTATTGATGTCAGCAAGACCCCAAGGCAGCCTCTTTTGTGAGGGGAGTGATTAGTGAACACCATTGACCCGTACTACCTCCACATTGAAGCCTTCCTTTACACATGAAATTAAAGGCTGTTCTCCCTAACTCATTCACCGCTCCCTTTTGATACAAACCCAGCTCTCTTCAGAAACTGCCCTCATTCTAGCTGCATACTTGTACCCAGGGCTGAATGTAACTGAGAAAAGGCCATTGTAAACTGCTGAAGTGTTCTGAAGTGTTCCTGTGTCTCCAGCTCCTTTCTTTTTTTTCTTTTCTTTCATTTTTTCTAAGCTATTAAACATACTCCATTTGAGTTTGAGAAACTAAGCATGTTCAAATTCATCCTTTGTTTTATAGGCACATTTGTTACACAGCGAATGCCCTCCTTAGCTAATGAAAAGGACATGTGGGTCTCTGGTAGCGTGCACAGGTCTTCCTGAGTGCCGACACAGGTGTCTGTGCCAATGGCCACAACTTGAACCTGGCAACAAGTAGGACGCAAGCTGATTAATAAATGTCCTTGCCTGGCCAGTGTGGCTCATAGGTTGAGCATTGACCTATGAACCAAGAGGTCAGGGTTCCATTCCCTGTCAGGGAACATGCCTGAGTTATGGGCTTGATCACTGGGGATCATGCAGGAGGTAGCCAATCCATGATTCTCTCTCATCATTGATATTTCTATCTCTCTCTCCCTCATCCTTCCCCTTTGAAATCAATAAAAATATATATTTTAACAAAGAAATTTTCTAAACCTTCTGAATGTCAGGGTTCTTATGAAAAGATACCGTTGATTACACCTTCCTTAAAAGGCTCATATGATGGCTGAACAAGCTGATGCTTATCAAGCACAAAGCTCTATACAACTATTAATCTTCAAAAACTGCAGCTATGAATAACAACGATGATGATGGTGATGATGATGATGATTGTGCCTGTTATACATGGAAAATGGACCATTTCCAACATATCTGTGGGTAAAGAGTTAACACAACCTTTTCTATTCTACATAAGAATTTTACCAGCCTTAAACTAAACCTTGGCTAATCGGTGAAGGTTAATATGTCAGCTATGTTGCTCACTAATGTTGTTTATGGTAAGATGAGGCCTAGAAGTGATAAATTGAATCTGGATTGAGAGCTGCATATATGAGTAAAATACATGCTATGAGGTAAAACTTCGGGCTTCCCTGAATGTACTAAATTTGTCACTGACTTGTCCCATGTGGGGATCTTAGAAATTGTGCCTATATGGTTGTTTTTACAAGAGATATTGGCTCTTGGTGGTATAAGGCTTTGGAGCAACCTGCCCAACATAGAACGTGTCTCCTTGCAGCTGGACTGTGCTGCACAGAATTCTGCGAAGAAAGAAACACCTGGGGACTGTCCCGCTGGGATGCTAGGTTTCCCACCCACGTCCTTCTAAGTAAATATGATGTTGCACATCAACTAACGTAATCTTGTGCATCTGACTGGTTAGCTGAGTCCAAGCAAACACTCTATTAATATTGCAAAATATCTATATTTAGTGTTTTGGACATCAAAGCATGTGCTTGAAGTCTAGGAGTATGATAATATCAGAATATAAGTTCTGAATCAACTATGAATATGTATAAAATGCCAGAATTCTTCCCTACCTATATAAGTTTTCCCATTTCCTTGAGGGAGACATTTATATTTCTCCTATTGACCAGTATAGGGACTTGTGAAGCCATCTGTGGAGGTCAATCAAATATTTCTTCATTACAGTCAATTAACAAAAGCAGTCTTCTCAATGTGCCACATGAATTGGTCAAGTAAAATTAAAACGCAGACCTGCCAGGAAGAAGTTTCTCTCCAGAGACACATTCAGTGGCAGTTGATGACAACAAGAGAGGTCCCTTATTTTCATCATAAGCCTGATGGCCACCTTTCTTAACTGGGTTTTCTGGAGATAATTAAGCTCTAATATCCTAATGCATCTATATTAGTTTCTTGTTGTTGCTGTAACAAATTATCATAGAATTAGTGGCTTACAACAACATAAATGTATAATCTTATAATCTTGGAAGTCAGAGTTTGAAATAAGTCACTGGGCTAAAAATCAAAGTATCAGCAGGGCTGTATTTTTTTTGGAGGCTCCAGGGTGGAATCTATCTCCATCTTTTCTATCATCTACAGGCTGCCTGCATTCCTTGGCTCATGGTCCCTTCTTCCATCTTCAAAGCCAACAGCATAGTGTCTTCATATCTGTGTCTTACTCTGACCCTCCTGCTGTCTTCTTTGATTGATAGGGACCCTTGTGATTACTGGCTCATCCAGGTCATCTAGGATAACCCCACTTCCTCCCCCATCTCAAGATCCTTAACTTAATCACACCTGCAGAGTCCCTTTTCCCATGTACAGTAACAGATTTCGGAGATCAGGAAGTGGATATCTTTGGGCGGGGCCATTGCTCTGACATCCTTGTTTGTAAAACATTCATTTCTCTCTTGCGCAACTAGAATGGTACTAATTAAGTAACATTCTAGGGAGAATTAAGAAAACTGTTACTCAAAACATTTTCTGTGCCCTGTAATTCAGATGAGGAACTTCAGTTATAAAAGTATGCTTGGTGGGAACAGTCCCTTAAATGAACAGGGATAAGACATGTTTAATGATAGTAGTTTTACAAATTCTTTTAAAAATTGAATGAAGTAGGGCTAGCAGGTAAGTATTAAAAATGTAGTGTGAGCCCAGAAAGCATATGGTAGTGATTTTAAGATGCATGGTTGGGGTAAACACATCTCTGGAGAGAGGGCTATGTGGGCAACAAGGAGTGGGAGAGAGAATACATATACATTGTTGGTGCCCTCAAATTCCATATTTCCTAAGAATGTTCCAGCTATCAAAGTTGTCTTTCTTTCTTTAAAAATAAATCTAGCCTTTATTCTAATGACCCTTGCATACTTCAGTGGATATTCCCACAAGAAATATTTAGCAAAAAATGCATGCGTGTAGAAACCATACAATAGCTAGTTTCACTCCTCTGACAAAGAAAAAAAAATCAATAGTTGTTTCTTTCCCCCAGATTTCATCTTGGGCCTCTTTGTGAAATGTGCAGTTCAATTTAGTGTTGATAGGTCATTCCCGTCAGTGTGAGTCTGTATATAATTCAGCCAACTGGAAACACAAGCACTCCAGTTAGACAGTCACCTCGCCCCAGTCTGCTTGACATTGTCTTTTAACAAGTAATAGAGCCATTGTCTGATGGATTGATTCTTACAACCACCACATAAGATCCAGTGAGAACACGGGGAGATTCATTATTATCGGCGCTGCACTTATTTAGAGCTGAGTGAAGTCTCTGTTGTACACTTCAGGCTTCCTAACCTAGCATCTAGCATGTTTTCCATCATAAGAAAGAGTTCCATCATGGTCAACTGCAGACCGGCAGACCTGGCTGTGTGGTTGTGGCTCTGCCGGTACCCAATGAGTGTGCCATGGAGAGCAGGTCAGAGCAGAGGACAGCCAGTTGGCTGAGTGGGGTTAGCTGCTGTCTAGTTGAGCACTTGGAGTATCTCACAACTTAAGAAGAAATACATTCACAAGAGAAAGCAGAGCAAAAGGGGTTAATTTGTCAGGCTGTGCTAAACTGAAGAAGCAAGGGCCTCATTCAGGACGGAAAGCTCATACCACAGCCCGGAACCCTCCTGAGAAAGGGTGAATAAGAACAGAATTGGGCTACAGCAGAATGTGAGCCACATGTGCTTCTGAATCACCTTCCCACTCCCCACCTCTCGGTTATTAATTATAAAGGAAAGTTAACATTTGAGACAATGCATAAATGGGAGGAAAAACTCTGGTAGGGAGGAAAGATCTCAAAGTTGGTAAAATAGAAAAGAAAAGAAAAGAAAAGAAAAGAAAAGAAAAGAAAAGAAAAGAAAAGAAAAGAAAAAGAAAAGAAAAAAAGAAAAGAAAAAGAAAAGAAAAGAAAAGAAAAAGATACATTAATATAAATGCTATGGTGGGAGAAGGATACTTGAGAGGATCACAGATGACCTCCTACTTATGTCTTCAGGAAAGACCTTCCTGAGAATTGATATTTAAGCTAAAATTAAAATAAGAGCCCCGTGAAGACTTAGAGCTCTAGGGAATGACATCTGAAAATGTCTTGAGGCAGGAAAAAGCCTGTCTTGTGTGAAGAGGTGGTTAAAAAAAAACCATGAGGCTAGTTTCAGGTGAGTAACGGAAGTGGGGTTAGAAAGGCATATATGGTGGACTACTTTTAGGCAAGTATTCACTTCCTCCCTGCTACTCACTGCCCCGTATAAATGTGCTTGCCCATTTCATTGTTGTTGAACTTGGACATGTGACTTGTTTTGCCTTCCTGGTGGCTCAGTGTATTCTACTTAGCCTTAGGGATTCATTTCTCTAGTCAAGGGGCATTCAAAAAGAGGTTTAAAATCCACTTGCATAGTTAGGCTTGCTCTTTTACAATGCTGTCATTGTGTCAAAAGAACACGTCTTGCGTATCCCATTGGTAGCAGAAGGATGAGAGACATGTGTAGCAGACATGGATCATACAAGCAGCTGGCAGTCAAGGCCACCTGAGCCCACCAGTGTCAGCCAATTTCCAGTGGATCTGTAGATGCTTGAATAAGATTAAATAATAACGTGTTTTAAGCCACTGAGCTATAGGGTACCATTGTTGTGGAAATAGCAGACAGAGAAGGATATATAAGGATCATTTTACAGAGCTGGTGGGAAAATAATAGATTCTTATGTAGGGAGTTATATGATAGGAATTATGTTTATTGAAGATCATTCTGGCTGCTTTGAGAGGCTGGCCAGCAAGGAGGAAGCAATTGGAATGGTCCTTTTGGAGATAATGGTAGCAGTAGAGTAAAAGGAAATTGGAGATATTTGGAATAAATCTTGGACTCAGAACCAATAATACTTGCTACTGAGTCACAGACAGAGAGAAAGGAAAGTGAAGAACTAAAGAGTGACTCTCAGGTTCCCAGAATAGACATTTGGGTAGAGAGTAAAACACTTGATTTGTAATGTTGTTATTTTTCTCATTAATAGTTTAAATGCTGTATAGCCAGTTAGCGTAGCATGTTATTTAATCATTACTTATTATGTTGGACATTGATTTGTTTCCATTTTATTGTTTTACCCAAAACTCAATAATTAACCTCTAAGTACATTTCATTTTCTTATATATTTTAGATTGGGGAGGGAGCTAGATTCTTAGAAATGGGATAACTGGGTCAAAGAATTACAGTGATGTCTTGGCTTGTTTTTATCCAGGGATTCCATTCCTTCACTTAAGAAGGAAGTGAAGTGTAGAGTTTGGAAGATGTGCAGATTCACAGAGAGCAATGCCTTTTGCTTTGGTGAAATGTCACAGCCTCCTCAAGCTTCCTAATAATAGCAACAGCAATAGCCACCCTTTATAGAATGTTCTCTATGTGCCACCTACTGTGCTAGGCACTTCGTGTATACATTAAATGACCTAATCCTCAAAGGATGTACTAATATATTCCCATTTTATAGAAAGGAATCTGAGGCAGAGATGCAAAATAACTTGCCTGTAAGAACATAAAAAAAATGACTGTAGAAGTTTCTGTGTCTGTGGTAAGGATGATGCTGAAACACTTGTTAGTTTCACCACAGGTACCTTATTTGAACGTGTAGATGAAACTGCTTCTCACTTTTGTATCAAAAATCTCTGTGTCTATTCTAAGGAAATAGGTTTTTCACCTGATGGGTTTTGCATAATTGTGTTTCTTCTAAGCAAATGGCAGATCTCCATTGGACAGATTTTGGAACTAATTAAGTTCTACCTAAAAAGTTTGGAACCAAATGTTTAGCCCATTTGTGGCATGTATCTAAATCTTTTCTCTTTGCCTGTTTATCCTCTCTCCTGGGTCCCTGATATGCTTCCACCTTTTCCACTTTTCTCATTTACTTCTAATTTTTACCATGGTGGATTTAATGTATCTTGTAAAAGTCCTTAAATTATTTTGAAACAAAGATAAATAGTAAGTAAGCAAATCTTAAGAAATATCAACATAAAAATAAAGTATGTCTATAAATTTCACTGGTACATATTTATTCTCTTTGGTTTTAACATTCTCTGGCTTCCAATTTTTAAAAGTGCTATATTTAATAAACTTGATTGGAAAATGGCACTTGGAAGTCTTCCCCTTCTAACCCTCTATTCTGCTTTGTTTCCAGAGTGCCCTTTGCAACCACATAAAATAACAACCCTTAAATTAATAACACAAACATTTAAATAATGATAATGACATGTATGGGCTGCTTACTACTGTTCTAAGTAGGGGAACTTAGGCAGGCGCGGTTCTAAGTACTTTATAACAAATTATCTTACTCCTTACAACTACTCCGTGAGGATTGCACTCTCATTCTGTCCACACTACAGAGGAGACAGGTTTCAGGACGTTGAATTTCTCGCCCAATGCCGCAGGGCTACCAAATGGCAGATCTACAGACTCACTGAGGTCTCTTCCTGCCTCTATACCCAAATCCAGCTGCCCTGTAGGATAGTTTAATTCTAGATCAAACAACCCAGGATTTCTAGCCTCTGAGCTATCGGTGATGACTTAGCCGTGAGAACATACCTGACAGACCTCCAACTACTGATAGTGGAACTGACCATGGCCCTCAACTACTTCCCCTGAAATCCAGCCCCAGGGATGCCCACTGGCTACTGCCTATCCATGTCTGAGCAGGCAGGGCTCCTGTGGTGGGTCCCCTCCCAGGAGACACAGACTCCTCTAGCTGCCACCTTCGGCTGTAGCACTCCCTGAAGGTCCTGCTGGGCTTTTATTAGCCTGCACAACAGTCTAGGACCTCCCTCCTGCTCTCCTTCCCTCGGGCCGGTCTTGGATTAAGGTCTGACATTTTATTCAGCCTCCCACTTTCTCTCTGCATTTTCACTCACAGGCATTTCCTTTAATAAAACCCTCATATGTTTAATCTCATATTGGCCAATGCTTCTGGAAGGACCAATTTATAATGTTTCTTGCTGCTTAGCTTTCACTTAAGTCTACCCTTCAGACCTTTCCCATGGAGCAATAATTGATTCCCCCAAACCCTTATTCCCAGCTGGAAGCTCTTCCTGCTGCCTCTTATTTTTTACCTCTTTGGGGATACGCAAGTTAGTTTACCATAAATGATGGTTATCTATGCAGATATTTTTATCTGCTCCACCAGATGTTGAGCCCCTTGAACATAATGGCGCCAATACTTATTGATTTCATTATATCACCCTATGCCAGGCATTGTACTGTAGGCTTTACCTGTGTTACATATCTGTTTAATTCTTATCAACCCTGGCGAGGTATACATTATCCATTCCACTTTCCAGAGAAGAAAACTGATGGATGCCCAGGGAAATTTAATGACTTCCCAACGCTGCACAACTAGTTAGCAGTAGGCCTTCCTTTGAATTTGGGCTTGTAGACTAAATCCTCTCCTCCAATTATTATTCAATCCTTGCCCAAAGCATTGCTGAGATACTAAGTGCTCATCCTATTTCTTCCCTCATCTCCCAGGAAGCAGAGGGCTGAATGTATGCCCTATGGCAGCACATGTCCTTCTCTTTGAGATTCAGGATGCTTCCCAGCCTCCACCTTCATTGTCCAGTTCTTGCTCCTTTTAAAAAGTGGTTGCTGCCCAGCTGGTGTTGCTCAGCGGTTGAGTGTCGATCTCTGAATCAGGAGGTCACGGTTCTATTCCTGGCCAGGGCACATGCGCGTGATGTGGGCTCAATCCCCAGTGTGGGGTGTGCAGGAGGCAGACGACCAATGGTTCTCTCTCACCATTGATGTTTCTATCTCTCTCTGAAATCAATAAAAATATTTTTTCTAAAATAGGAATTGCTGTAGTTCTAACATACAGGAATCTTTCCCTTTGGGGGAGTGGCAGATAGAGAGAGGCAGCAAGAACCTCTGGATCTGGATGCTTTGAGCTCAGAGGCATAGGAGCACAGGTGCATTTCTCTGACAAAGCTGAAGCAGGCTATAAAAATGGGTCTCAGGGAAAATAGAGGCCGGTGGAGCTTTTCTCTATTAAAAAGAAATTAATTTTTACAAATTCACAGAGCAATTTGGGTATGAAAACTAGAATGGAATTCAGTACTACCAGTTCCCAGAGCAAAGACCACATTTGTTGCCTTTAGAGCAGAGAAGAACAGTATAATGTCTACTGTGTCAAAATGTATGTTCATGTGCCTTGGAGACAAGGTTGTGTAAATGGAAACCAGGTCTATGGAGCCCCTTACTTGACTTAATGGTGCTCATTCACTCTTGAATTCTTTATTGCAATGTTCTGTTTGTAGTGCAAATTGCATTATTAAGTATTGATGAAAAAATCCTAAAAATACCCCTTTATCTATCCAAAAGTTGGATGCAATATTTGCATGAGTTATGAAAACTGTTGTATATAATGAGTCGGAACACTGCCTCATGAATTCTGCAGTAAAAAATTACAGTCCAGCTCCATGAATGTAATTATTCAGGCACCCAGTCTGATTTATCATCTTGATGAGAAACTAAGCCATGAAATATCTCTGCCAGAAATAAGCTTTCGCTCATTTCGCAAATACACGCGGGAGAAGCAGGAGGGGTGAGAAAAACAACAAATGATCTGCCAGGACTAGAAGAAACATATTTCTTTTTCTTTACTTAGGAAAAAAATGAACTTCAGTAATCAAATGTTAATTTTGAAATAGATAAATGGGAAAATAACTGTGAGCT
The DNA here is from genome assembly GCA_963924515.1 of Vespertilio murinus. Lineage (NCBI taxonomy): Eukaryota > Metazoa > Chordata > Mammalia > Chiroptera > Vespertilionidae > Vespertilio > Vespertilio murinus. Next base: position 160,528,895 of record OZ004704.1, on the reverse strand, counting down.
CCCGGGGCTAGAGACAGTTGCTGTGACACCCCTTATTCAAGATCAAAACCCAGGGGTGGGAGACTCAGAGGGAGGAGCTCCCACGCGTGGGGCGGGAGGCATGCGGAGCCCGCCACACAGGCACCCTCATGGGCCACAGCTGGCAGCTGATTAGTCCTTTGCAGTCAGTCCACAGCTTCTCTGCCGGCCTCTGCTCGCTGCTCATTGCACAAATGAGTGAAAATGAGTTTCAGCATGTGCAAGCCGGTGGGGCTGATGAAATCTGCAGAGGTCAGCTTGCTGAGAAATCATTTCAGAGGGAAACAAGAACTTCTGACAGATGAGAGAGTGGGAAGCTGATCGAGATGTTTCCAGGGAAATGTGGAATGGGAAAAGAACCTCGCTTCCCAGCTCAGAACCAGAGAGCACAATGGATAGGCACTGGGAAGGCAGCAAATACTTTGGATTTGCCCTCTTTTCCCCAAATCTGTTTAAAAGCACCTTTTATGCACTGCAAAACATGCATACCTTGTTTTGGCTTTTCTATTTTTATTTTATTTTTTTATATGCAACTGCTGTCACTGTCACTGGTGGGGGTGGGGAGGCAGGGTATATAGACCCCATGTGGAAGCTGGAAGTTGCCCATTCTGATTTGTGGGGAACACATCCTGCTACTGGAATTCTTAACATTTAGAAAGCATTTAAAGACCCAGCCAAAAATGGAATTGGGTATAAGAAATAACTAAGCTTATTATAAAGGAGACCATGGGAATATGCTTCAGCTTGTGTGTGTGTGTGTGTGTGTGTGTGTGTGTGTGTGTGTGTGTGTGTCTTTGTTTGTGCATTGTGGGAGGAGATGATTGAACTTGGATTATGAGAGAGATGCTTCTGAGAATAAAGGTAGAATATTATGAAAAAGTGAATGTGTGCAAAAATGTCTCAGTGTGCTAGAGATCATTCAAAATGGTTTGATAGTTAAGAGTTCTGCCTCCAAAGTCAGACAGAGCAAAGTTCCAGTATAAGACTTAGTCCCAGATCTGTAAACCTGATAAGTGGTTAACCTCTCTGTGCTTCAATAGTCATCCTATATGATAAAGATATAATATGCAAACTAACCTTCACCCTACAATGCCATCACAAGATGGCGGTGCACACAGCTGGGGCGGGGCCGCTCCACGCAGCTTCCGCCAGAGCTCCTGAGGTCCTGCAGGTGAGCCGCAGCCGCTGTGGGAGGCCCAGAGGCGGGCATCGGAGCAGCACTCCAGGACTCGTGGGACGCAGAGCGGACCCATGGTGTGGGCGGGGGACAGGAGGCCCTGGGTCTCCTGCGATGTTGCTCACTAGCTGTCTTATAAGATGGATATAGCTACAATATTTTAACTCCTAGGGTTCTTGTGAGGCAAAGCAAATAAAGCATTTAGCTCATTGTCTGATTCAAGGGAAGCACTCAATAACTTATTACTATAGTATTGTAAGTTCCAAGCCTCTGCCAGCGCCAGATGTGAAAATAATGAAAGCTTGATCTCAAGGAGGAAGATTATGACCCCCTTGAGAAATGTCAGCGCTGGCAGTTTTAAAAATCAACTGGTAGCCAGGGGGTAGGAGGAGTCAGAGACGGATTACACCCACCCACGGAACCCATTCAGCTCTGCGTGGGAGGCACCATTATCGGATACCCTCCCATATTTTCCACATGTGCCATCTGAGCTAATGAATAACCAAGATGAAGCAGGAACTCTGCTGGAAGCCTTTGCCCACCACCCTTCCCTGAGGTATAAATGAAGAGACTAGGACTTTGCCTTTTTGACTTCAGGGAATCATGATACTCCGTGTCCTTGAAATAGGGGGTCAGCCATGACCACTGAAGGCTGAGGAATTCCAGGGGGCTGAGAAAAATGATCTGTCCTCCTCAGAACAGGCACAGAGGGCAGTCCCCATGATCCGTTTGGAAGATAAAATTTAGAACCATGCAAAGGTCATGTCTGCACCAAATAGTACTGTGAGATTAACAAGCATGAGTTAAGCACAATCAGCCGGCCCAGCATGGCTCAGTGGTTGAGAGTCGACCTATAAACCAGGAGGTCATAGTCTGATTCCCGGTCAGGAGGTGTGCAGGAGGCAGCTGATGAATGATTCTTTCTCATCATTGATGTTTCCTCATTCCTCTCTGAAATTCATAAATATATATATTTTTCAACCAAAGAGTTAAGTACAACCAAAGAACTGGCCTGATTTTATGTCTTCCTCTTGCCCCACCTAGCAAACAGGGCTCTGTGAAGACAGAAATCATGTCTTAGTCGTGTCTGTATTATACCTGTGCATTTGAGCAGCTCTTGAAGGAGGTCTCATAACGACTCTATTAATATTTCTTGACTTGCTATGTTCTTTTAAAGAAAACAAAAACACCTCAGGGATCCCCTTGTAAAAGGTGTGATTCATCATGTAACTGTTTATTTGTAGGAGAGTTTATATAATAATGCTATTCCCGTGTCTCTTTTGCTCTGTTAATGTAATAATGTTCTATTAAAGTAAACAGCAGTAATTTGATAACTCTTCTATCATTATTTAATCAACTATTTCCTTACCAAAGAGGAACGCAATGCAAAACATTCTCAGGACATTTACAGGGTCTAAATTCTCCTTTTTCTCCTCTAAACCCAAGCACAGTCTCTGGCTCAGAACAAACATGCAACACCTCTTCAACGAATGAATGAATAAAAGAGAGCCAGGTAGGACTAAGACCATTTCTAATCAGGCATAAGAGGAGTTAGCCCATATTTTCTCCACTGATTCATTAGTCATCCTTGGGAAGGCTTGCTCATGGTGAGTACAAGTTTATTATAAATTGTTGAGGTTTACAACTCAAATTCCCCCTAATTGTATCAAAATATCATTACTTTGAATACAATTATATGCTTTATCTTTTTAAGTGTAGTCACCACCATTATTTTGTCTTTCCTCTTTAAAAGACATTTTCATTTACAATAAACGCCATGACACCCTCTTTGATAGACCACTTTGAAATATCCCAGAAAGCACCCCCCAGTCACCCTTATATGAGAAGGATCACCTTCTCAGTGACTTTTATTAGAGCATCCTCAAGGTTGCAGGTGTGGTTAGTGTACCCCAAGTCTGGGGCATAGATTTTATTGGCTTTAGGAACTATCCTACAGGTGTCCCTCCAGAGACTGATGTGGGTAAGAACGATCTTTTGGAATGAGGCCTTTGGTGAGGGTGTTCTGTGAACCAGCTCTTGCTCAACAGAAAAATGGAACTTTGGGGCTTGTTTTCAGTGATGAGTTAAAGCCGTGAATATGATACCACTTCTTTGATTGCCCAAGATTTTGGTAAACCCGTGGATTTGCTCTAAAATGATATATTTTGAAGACGGGAAAGCCACCATAATTCGCTGTGATTTTTACCATGTAGATATAGTCTAAGTACCCTGTTGCAGTAATGTTCAACCAGATGTTCAAAGTGTGAAATCTACTAAAAGCGTGTTTGGCCCTGAGCCCAGCAGGCTGGTAGCTTTAACTTGGCTTAATTCACAAGTTTGCATTTCTGCTATGTGTCTGGGCCACAGAGAGGTTTAACTTGATTTTTTACCGGAGCTGTTTTACCTTTCTCAATTTAGCATTGTATTTATCATCGCTGTGGATTAGAGTCATGGGTGATGCATGATGACCTTCAGCTATTCGACTGCAAGTTCTAGAGTCACTTTCAATTGATTTCTAAATCTAGGCTCATATGAAAGCCTGCCTTCATAGTTTTATCACAATAACTATTTCAATAGAATGTCTCTCCTTAACTGATCTTTACTTAACTGACTTAACACATCCTTCATCTCTAAACTGTACATAATGAGACCCTCTACACTGAATTCTCTCATTCAGCAGGCTATCATTACTCAGCCCGTTTTCTTCCACTCCCATAAAATAAGTGACTGCTTTCCAATAGTCACTTATATTCATTCCCAAACCCAGTAATATAGCTGCTGTTATTACATTTATATGATTGAATTAAATAAATTATCCAATTAAATATGAATATGAAAATAAAGAGAATCGTTAACTGAATTACCAAGCAAAATAGAGACAGACTCATACACAGAGAGTAGCAGAGAGTTCTGGTGGGGTAGAGGGATGGGGTAGGGTGGATGGATTGAGCAAAAAAGAAATAAAGAGAGAGAACTCATTGTGGTGATTTCAGGGGGCTGAGATGGACAGAAGAGGGCATATAGGAGATAAGTAGTGATGGAGAAAAGAAAAAAAAAGAAAAGAGGAGAGGAGAGGAGAGGAGAGGAGAGGAGAGGAGAGGAGAGGGGAGGGGAGGGGAGGGGAGGGGAGGGGAGGGGAGAAAAATTTAAAAACAGTAAAAATAAAGAGAATTGTTGTTTTTAGAGAAATTACATTGATGTTTTGGAAAGATATTTTTCAAGGTGTGTTAAAAACAAAACCCCACAGCTTTCAATTTTTGTGTAAATGGGATAATTACAAACATTTTCAGGGGGAATGAGAACCACAGCAGGAGAAGGTACTCTTACTATTTAGCAAATGTCTCAAGAATTCTGATCTAGCATCTAAGAAACTAAATCTGGAAAGAGAATACTACATATGAGTGTGGTTAATGCAAAAGTCACCAGAAAGTAAAAAGAATTGAGAGAATTTATCTCCAAGAAAACACATTGTCCTTATGTTAAAAAACAAACAAAACACACACACACACACACACACACACACACACACACCCCAAAACTGACTGAGTTAGAGGCCTTATGTTAAAATGTGTAAGGTGTAAAGTTCTATATTTTATGATTCCCTTCTTTAATGTTCTTTTTAAATTAGCCAACCATATGCTTGGCAAAAGGGCTTTACTATGTTTCTAAGTGTGGTATTTATTCATGATGAGAAAAATATATTTTTTCTTTGATCAAAACTTTTCATTTTGTGTCTCTATTGTGAAAGATTTTTATCTTAATTTATGATTCCTCTTCAATAATAGTATCTCAAAATCCTAATCAAAATTCACCTCTTCCAAGAAGGCTTCTCTGATTAATTTCACCTGTGTTTCAATTACCTTTATCTCTATTACATACTAGTGGCCCAGTGCATGAAATCCCTGCACATTAAAACGGGATTAATTAGAGGAAATATTTTAATATTGCCACTTGCCCTTTCTCTATAATAGAAGTGTCAGAGATGAAAGAAACGTAGTAAAATGTATATGAAAATCTTCCTCCTATCAGAGTCGGGCACGCCTTGGGACCGAGAGTAAAAGTCCCCCCCACCCCCCCGACCTGCAGCACCTCAAAATCGTGCGAGACCCAGATCCAGCAAGTCACACTGCTGGGTCTGGATTGGGCTAGATCCAGACCCGGCAGCCCTACTCCAGTCCTCTGACCCAGCACCTGCTGGGGGGTGCAGCCTCAGACCCCTTAACCCAGTGCCAGGTGGAGGGCACAGCCTCAGGTCTCCCAGCGCACCTCAGGTCCCTCATCCCAGCACTGGGGTGGGGGCACACCTTGAGGTCCCCTTCAAGCCCTGCTGGGTGGGGGACATGGCCCAAGATCCCCCATCAAGCCGGCTGGGTGGGGAGGCGCAGCCTCAGGTCTCCCAGCCCAGTGCCAGGAAGGGGGCAAAGCCTCAGGTCACTGCTGATTGCTTGTTAAGGTTCGTTACAGGTCGGCTTCTGCTGTGGGTGCAGCCATCTTGTCTTATTGAACCTCGCCTCCCCTGTGAGTGCCACCAGCTCTGTGATGGTGTGATGGTCAATTTGCATATTCCCTCTTTATTAGATAGGATGGGCTCACTCTACCCCATTTAAATTGTTTCTTCCTTTTATACTGCCAAGTATTAAATGTTTTTCTGATCTGGTGGGCTGTTTCCCTAAATACACATAAATTTTTTCCAGGCAAAGACTGCTTCTTCTCTGTTTTGAAATTTTATTCAGTGCCTTTGACAGCACTTTCCATAGAGTGAGGTTACTCAATATATCTGAACTGACATATCTATCCTTTATTGAATGGATTAAATAAATGATTTCATATAAGGAGGTATTTTCTTCCTTGCAAATCACAATTTAATATATATATATATATATATATATATATATATATATATATATATTTGTATTTACTTCAGAAAAGAAGGAAGAGGGGAATAACAATAGAAACATCAGTGACGAAAGGGAATCATTGATTGGTGGCCTCCTGAACACCCCACACTGGGAACTGAACCAGCAACCTGGGCATATGCTCAACCATACCCTGACCTACTGGTTCATAGGTTGACGCTCAACCCCTGAACCACACTGGCTGTGTGCAAATCCCACTTTTGAGAGAGGCCTAAAGCAGTTCCTCTAAGCACGTTCTTTGTATCCTAAAAGCTGTGGAATTTCAGTGAGAAAAAAATGTAAAAGATTTAGATAATTTATTAGTGATATAATATGAAAGAGGTCTTAATCACAGTTAACTGTGTCAGTGAAGGCTTTATAAATTTGAAGGTTCATAGCAGAATTACAAATTATATTCCAGACTACAGCAGTTATAGAGCCAGGAAGAATTTCCCAACATAGTTCACTCTCCCTGTCTCTTTTAGAACAACGTCTCCAGTTGTAGGAGGAAAGAATTCCACTAGAAAAAGCAGGGTGTCTTCCAATAGATCCCTTTTCAGAGTTAGTGTGACTTCCACAATGTTCCATTTATGTCCAGAATATATACGTCCTGGACTTGGTCCAATGGGTGGCTCATTAAATTTTGTAATGTCAGAACAGAGAGTGATACTCATAGACCTTTCTTCCATTTCTAGGAATCCCACTTCACAGATTATGGAACTGATGAAGTCAAGGCTGTATTCATTTAGCAGAATCTTATCCTCCCAAGCCATCATGCTCTATGGAGTAGATGGCAGTACCTACTGGGAAAGAATATTATTAAGCCAGTTTCGTGCAGTACCTTGTCCTAACGGAAGTAAGCAAGGCAGCAACAAGTCTCTCTCAGAAATGGGCACTGAGTTTTACACACATTGTCTATCCAAGGAAATTTTAGATTATCATAAAAGTGGTCGAGGACAATAGGGGGGTGGGGGCATGAGTGGGGGGATTGGAATGGGGGGTTGAGGACAGATATGTGACACCTTAATCAATAAAGAAACTTTTCTTTTTTTAAAAAAATCCTAGATTTGGAGGAAAGACAGGGTTCACCTGAATTTAAAAGATATGCAAATCTCATGTTCCAAAGATAACATACCCGTTGGCCAAACAAGCATTGGTTCAGGAAGATCCTTTGATCTTTAACATTGAGAACATGGGTCTGACTTTTTTCAAAGGGAGGCAGAGGATAAGCAGCATTTATTTTAAACGAGATTCTTCTGGTTGCCACCCTCGCTGGGGATGAGCTGCTTCTACAATGGAGAGGGCTGTGCTCCTATTACCACCTTATGAAGATGCTTTAAAACTGCTTTCAAGGCCCAAGTGCGTGTTTTTAAGAATTTCTCCCATTATAGACATTTCCAGTAATACATTCAATTGAAAGTGCCCAGGAGCTATCAACTTTCATCTAAACACTTTATTATAAACATGTAGGAGCCTCAGCAAGCAGGTAGGATTTTCACACATCAGTCTGTAAGGACAGTACCATCCTAACAAAACAAAACAAAAAGAAAAAAAATTAAGCCCTAGCTGATTTGTTCATTGGATAGAACATCAGCCTGCAGACTGAGGGGTCCCTGGTTCCATTCCAGCCAAGGGCACATGCCCAGGTTGCAGGCTCCATCCCCAGTAGGAAGTGTGCAGGAGGCAGCCCATCAATGGTTCTCTCTCATCATCGATGTTTCTATCTCTCTCCCCCTCTCCCTTCCTCTGTGAAATCAATAAAAATACACTTAAAAAAATTAAGAAGCAATAGCTTTGTGACTGACCTTTACTCTCTCAGACTCTTAAGGAAGGGGTTAGAGGTTACCTGTATGATTGTACGCACCTCCAAGAGTCCAGGTAACTTCCATAGTTTTATTCCCAGGTACTTTCCTGCTTCGGACTCAGCCACTCCTTCCCTGCCTGACGTTGGGATCCACTCAACACTAGTAAGGATGGTAGAGCATCTTCTGACAACTTCTGACCCTCTTGCTTATTAAGGAGTGCTTTTCACTCTGTGAGGCCATATTTCCCAGGTACCCTCTGTTACTTCCCTGCATGGACTCAGGCTCTGACCTAAGGTCTTCACAACACAGCCTTTCCTTTTTCTCTCCCTAAGCACTGCCCTCTGGGTCTCAGCCCTGCAACGACAGAGGTAAGTGACTATTTCCACCTGAATGCATTGCTAGGAATTACTGAATTTCCCATGAGGCCACAGTACCTATTTTCCAATGGTTTCAAAGGTGACAGCCAAACCCTGACATCATTTCATGTTGCTAAGACACAAATTTATTATCATTGAATAAATTACATATTTGATTCAAAATTCAGGCTAAGTGAAAAAAATTATATTATTACTATTATCCTGCATAGATTTTATTATTAATTTGTTCATTTGAAATTTAATAATCCTAGGCAGGTCAAATAAATTATTTAAAATTGCATTCTGCCCTCAGACACAAATCTAACATACCTCCAGGCATTCAATTACTCATTTCATATAGTTTCTCCAGGAGTCAAGATGTTATCTGGCAAATAATTATGGGGGAAATAGGAACACTGATCATCAGCTATTGGCATTAACACATAAGAACAGCCCTGGCCAGTTTTCTCAGTGGTTAGAGCTTTGGCCTTCCAACCTAAAGGTTAAGGGTTTGTTGCCCTGTCAAAGGCATGTACCTCAGTTGCAGGCTCAAAGCCCAGGCTGGGTCAAGGTGTGCGGTGGAGACAACCAACAGATGTGTATCTCTGTCACACTGATCTCTCTCTCTCTCTCTCTCTCTCTCTCTCTCTCTCTCTTTCTCTCTTTCTCTTTCCCTTCCATTTCCTCCTCCTCCCTACTTTCCACTCTCTCTAAAACCCAAGAAAAAATATCCTTGGGTGAGAATTAAAAAATATTGGCAAGAATTTGGTCACTCTGAAGTACAGAGAAAATAAATAAAAGCTTTCAAAAACTTAAGAATAGATTACAATATCCAAGTTATGCTGCTGATGTGATTATGGGAAAAATAAAGGGCTGATCAATTTCTGAGTAACAAAATCAGCAAAAGGTCATATAAGGGATCTTTGGAGACTGCTGATATTTAACATATTTTACCCCACAAGAAGGCAACCGGGTTTAAAACACGCCTATCTGCCATCCCCGCAGTAATATGTAACTGAGTCAAGAGCCACTGTTCGACAGCTACCCATTGTCTGGGTAGAGTTGTTTATCTTTCTGTCGCAAACTCTGCAGAAAGAAGAGCAGTTTTCCCAAACTCAGATGAACAGTCTGGCCTTACAAAATAGCATTTTGGTTTTCTCACAGTAGCAATTTTAGGCGACACTAGAGCTTGGCTAGAAAGCTGAACACAAGTTATAAACAACCATTCACATAACCACCGGGTGGACAGTCGGATGGAGCCAACTTTTGTGTTCAGCATCTCCATTGTGAAGCCGGTTTGGCATTTGGTTTTGTAAAAGTAGAAGGCCATTTGTGCAGGGGGTGCTGATGTGGGTTTCTTGCTGTGCTCAGCATCAAGCAGCAGGCTGGATTCGTTATATTCCAATGCAGGTTGTGATGAAGAAAAGAGGTTAAAAGGAATATCCCCAAAAAGAGAGATTGGCCAACGGAAGGGCAGGTGGAGATCCGAAAGGAAGAGGGACTTCAAACCAGCCAGGGTGGCACTCATCCCTCCCACTAGGTCTCTGAAAAGTCTGCCCCTGAGAAGAACTGACCAGGTGCTTGAGAAATGTCTGCTTCTAAAAAATGATTCACAACACTTTTTAAAAAAATGTCTTTATTGATTAGGGTATTACATATGTGTCCTTACCCCTCCCCCATCACTCCCTAACCCCTCCCCATTCATGCCCTTCCCCCCGCCCCTGTTGTCTGTGACCCTTGATTAGGCTTACACTTTTAAGTTCACTTGAAGAATTTGCATTCCTGGAGGACACAGTATTAGCTTCATTTAAACAAACTGCCTTCTATACATGGGTTGCCTTCTGCAATTATCAATACAAACATTAATAGAGCTTCTTCCTGGGTACAGGCAATGAGAAGGGAGTCAAATTCACTCAGAAACACACTCAGTTTTTCAGGGTTCTTTTGTACATATAAAACACTAGCCTTTGGCTCTTACTCATTTCTCCTATTAATGCAACGGTGCATAAAGTGTATATATAATGTCTACTCTCCTTTAAAGTATTTTTATTGAACTCTAAATCCTATTCCACCCAATTTATAAGTGGGATAAAATTATATTTGCTATATAACCCTGGTCATTTAATTTTAACAGACTTCTGGAAGTCTGTTCTTCCACATCCTTCTGCTTGTCTTGTACGAATTATAACAATAACTGGGTCAATAGCCCAATTCTTTGCTGAAAGTTTGGGGAACAGAATCTGTCTTTTTAAAAAATCTTCTCTGACCTGATATGAAGTCATGCTCTCTGCTCACCAGCCAGGGAAAGTAACTAAAACATGCACCATTATAATTCATCAGGCACGAGGAAGAAAAGAAATGGAAACAAGTAATTTTCTTTGAATAAAATAACAATAGTCAGAGTGTATTCAAGAAGAGAAGATAGAGACTTTGAGAAAATAAATAAAAGGACAGAGAGGCAGAAGGAGAGTGAGAGAAGAAGAGGAGCAAAGCGGAGTTGAGGAAAAGGGGATAGTCAGAGTGAGGTTCCATAGTTGACAAAGGGGCAGTTAGGAGCTTGTCTTAGAGGCTTTAGAGCTGTTCTGCACCAGAGTCATTCCTTCCTGTCCTAGACCAGGGTAGGGAACCTTTTTTCATACCAAGGGCTATTTGTTTATGAATAGCACCATTTGCTTAAAATAATCCAATTAATATAAATTTATGTTTCTATGAAAAATAGCTCCTAGATTTATTGAATTTTGAGTCCCGCCTTGTGGTTGCCTTGACTGGGCCAGACCAAATGATTTTCCGGCCTTCCTTATTCGGCCCGTGGGCTGGACGTTCCCCACCCCTGTAGGTCCTCGATTTTATACTCATGCTGCTCCCAGTCTCCTCCTGACCCATGTTTCTGGGGCCAGGTGATTTTTGCTTTTTACAGCACCTGCACCCCCTGGAGGTGTCTAATCTCCCAAATGTTCTCCTAGTATGATTAGCTAGCTTTCTCAGACATCTCACAAGGAGCAACACTGACAAGATATAGTTAAGAAATAAACAGAATGCCACAGACTACAAATAGCATATAAGCTCACAGGTGAAAAGTTGTGAGGTGCCCTATGGGGAACAGGAGAGGACAGGAAGCAGCTGCTGTTAACTGCCCACTCGGGCCTCTGTGACAGGCGTACAACAGCGCTGGAGCAACCTGCCTTGAATCTGATTGGGAGGAGAAAAGACATTGCTGCAGTCTTTACCCCCCCCTTCCACTCAGCTTCTAAGGCCCAGATCTGGCCAATGTTCCCATATCCAGTTCCTGGAGCATTGAGATGGCAGGGTAAGTAAGGCATGGGGCACAAAGATGGAATCTTTTGTATTGTGCCTCTGCTGCACGGTCCCCTCATTTCTGCACAATAACTCTGAACCTAGGACAGGCGCCAAAAGTTGTCACCAATACCTAAGACACCCTTGTGTTTGATAGAGTGTACATTATATGTTGTGGAAGCAGCCAAATCAAGCTTTAACATCTACTGACAATTGCCTTTTGGGGGGCCTCCTAGACAGAGGGGGGAAGGACTTTGCTTTGGGAGGCCCATTAGGAGGGAAGAGAGTGTAAGTATAGCAGTGTTAAGGAGGGAGGGATCTCACCAGCTTGCATTTGGTTTGCACACAAGACAGACTCATTGGCATTCTTGCTCACTAAAAAGCTCCACCAAAAGAAGGGAGAAGATCCAACCCTCAACCCCAGAAAGAGTTCTGCCATCACTTTCTACCCGGTTCATTTCTCTCTCACAGCTATGAGGTAGGGTAAGCAGAGATGAGAGGACTTCTTACCACCTCCGTCCCCGCTCCTCCAATGGGATTTCTTCCATAGCCCAATTTCCTAATTCCGATCCTATTTCTTTCCTTCCAATGAATGTTCCGATTCCTTGCACTTATTCTGGATAATATAGGGAGGTAGTCATATGTCCTTAACACTGGAAGATAGGGAATGTTTGTAGCTACAATGAATGTTTTTCTTTTTATTTGCTAGAATCCAGCATTCTTTGTCATAACATGTGTCCAAAATAAGGTTGGGTTTTGCCACTACTCTTCATATCTGTTGTGGTCCAGTCTTTAGCCATTACATTGAGTGAATTTGTGCCATGTCTCTGCTCATGGTCATGCCTAAGAATCCCAACAAAATGGGAGAAATCAATTATGCAACTAAAAGATTAGCTCTTCCACTTCAAACCTTTGTTCAAAAGTCAGGGAAACTTTTATAGTAAAGATGGGTTTTGGTAAAAATTAAAAGTACACACACATACAACTATATAAAGCAGAGCCTGGAACTTAACAGGAAACATCATGAATGATAATAGTTCAAATAACTAAGTGATAAATTAAATAATAACATATAGTCAGATGGTTGGGAAATAACTACTTTATCATATATATAGAAACCTTAAAATGTCCTTAACACTTGTACCAAGTGTATTTAAACTTGCATGTGAACAGGTTTGTCAGAGAAGAGAGGTAGGAAAATACTGTTTTGTCCCTTCTTCCCTTTCTCATCTTCTGTGAGGGATCTTCCTTCTGACACCAGGTCTCCAGTATTTAAAGGCATTAGGTTCTCTCGTCCTTCTTTAAAAAAAGGAGCTCTCAGAAAAGATGCTAATGACAGTCATGTGTGAGAATTAATATGTGTCAATGTTCTGTTTCGAATATAGGGAATATTTACATTTTAAGTTATCTCTAAGTTTGTCCATATTTCTTTTAAAAATGTAAGCATTAGAACAGATGAGGAAGAGTTGAGCGAGGAGACTTCCTGGCCCATCACAACGCCACTGCCCATGTGACAACTTGCTACAAGCACAAGTGGACAGCTGTGTCGAGAGAACCTGGGATGACATCTCAGGGCCACTTGGATCTGATGGGTGCTGTGAAGTCAGGTACAGCTGGGTTATTCGCCCCTCGACTCCTGCCAATGTCCCAGACAGTGCAGTGCACAAAGCTAGTGCTTGACACTGGGGTTGGAGGTGGAGATGAAGCCCTTTGAGGGTTAGGCAGGAAAATAGAAGCCGATATAGATTCCATGCCTGTGTGTTCCTGGTAGAATTACTGTTCTGAGATCTAAGTTTGGCATTCAGTGACCTTGTCATCAAGGAGCTGGAAGTTAGGAATTAAAGTTATGTTTCTGGTGACACACAATCTGGATTCTATTTCTTTCCTCGAGCCTGAAAATGACCCTGCCGGTCCTATGATTATCGCCTCGAATTAGCTGTGGAGGATGTTCTAGTGAAAACATAGCTCGGGTGGCAGGAGAATAACATTTAGAAGTATCCTGGAGGAAGCTTGCAGGAGTTTTAGGGGCAAAGTTTAATGCGGCTGCTTCTTTCCCTTTTGGAACCTGAGGCCACAAAATAAACAATATTGCGGTTTTATTAAAACACTAAATACGTGGTGATTTTCCACTGACATTTACCTAATCCTGGAAAAGAGGGTGCCCAGGGGGCTCCGAGGCCCCTGCAGATTTGTACTTTGTAAGCCGTGGCATCAGCAAACATTTGCAGCCCAAGCAGGGAGGTGAGCTAAATAGGGAGCTTCCCCGGTCATGTGTATTCTGAGGCTAACTAAATGTGAAGTCTGTTTTTCCTTTCCACCTCTTTCATCAAGCCCGGCTCTACCTTTGCAAATAAAGAGAAAGGAGCAGTTTCCATGTCATTCCATCCATCAGTTTGAGCACATGAAATATTAAAATTTCTTGTTTGAAGGCATAGCTTAGGCCAGTGTGTGTCTAATTTCCTCTTTGTCTATCGATTAGGAGGCCTGGAAGTGGTGCAGCCAAATGGCCTAGGGTGCCAGGCCTGCATTTGACAGGTAGTATGCATTATCTTCCAAATGCTTAGGATGTCCGTACGTGTTTTTTGTGTTTCTTTTTTTTTTCACCTGAGAATATGTTTTTATTTATGAGAGAGAGAGAGAGAGAGAGAGAGAGAGAGAGAGAGAGAGAGAGACATTGACCAGTTGCCTCCTATACATATCCTGACCAGGATGGAACCTGCCCGCTAGGTATGTGCCCTGACAGGGCATCTAACCTGTGACCCTTCAGTGCATGGGACAATGCTCCAATCAAGACACTCCAGCCAGATCTGTACAGGTTTTGTAATGGTTCACCAGTTACATGGTAATTAGTTCACCTGAGAACAATAGCACTTTTGTATCAAAGTCCTTTACAAAACTACCCTAAGTTAAGCCATTCTCTTTCCTGCCTCCTGCATTATCCCCCATTCTCTCCTCTCCATCAAAGGAACTCTCTTCGTGTAATTGTCACTGCCCTTTAATTTATGGAATTGTCACCCCATTTTCTTACCTCATGGCTCTCTAGCCCTCACTATTATTCCACTTAAAATATTCCTGAAATACCAACAGACTTTTTAAGGTATTGGGGATCAAGGGAGTGAAGCCTTGGGAATGACCCACTTGCCCTTTACCTGAAGACAGAAGCCACACTAAGCAGGTGTATGTCCTACCTATCTCCATCTCTTGGCAGCTGTATACTCTTAGATAAGCTACATGTGTGCCTTAGTTTCCTCATCTGTAAAATGAAGTTAACAAGAGACCTCTTTCATAGGGTTGATAAATGAGCTAACCCAATGCAATATGCTTAAGACAATGTCTGATATATAGTAAGCATTCAGTTAATGTAGGCTATTTTCATACGCATAATAGTGCCACAGAAAGGATGTAAAGGCTTACATCCTTGTTTGTAGGTTTTCTAGTCAGAATCACAGTGTCTCGTTATTTGAAAATTTCCCTTTGAGGTATGAACTTATTTTATTCTTATGGCAATAACATATACCAGCAGGGGCTGGTAATCCAACACAATCTGAATGTACTAGCCATATATATATGTTAAAATACATCAGTGATTACTTTAATGATCAGTAAGGTTAAAACCCATGGACACAGACAATAGTGTGGTGAAGGCCTGAGAGGGGTGCATGTGGAGTAGAAAAGGGTCAATGATAAAAATTTGTAATATTTTAAACAATAGAGTTACATTTAAAAAATAAACAAAAAAGAACTAACCACTTTCATCATAATCGGTATTACATAGTAGAGGGAAAGAAGGAGAATTATTACTTTTGGATTTCAATTTTAGCACTTAAAACCATGGCAACAGACTAGGATTCAAATGTTCACACTAAACCCAACAACCTAGTAGATGAAACATTAGCAATAATGGAAAGATACGGGGGGTGATTTTCTAAGATATATTTTCTTCCTTGAACTATTATCTTTTTTTTCCCCTCTGAAAATATTAATACATTGTGAAGGTGTCAGATAATTCAAAGAAGTTGCTTCAAAACCCTTTGAGCTCTAAGCCCAATGCAACTTTTAAAAATGTTTTTATTGAATTAGAACATACATACAGGAAAGTGCACTTATCTTAAGTACACGATTTGATGATTTGATTCGTTTTCACCAATGGAACAATTCCATATCTTAAAGCTGAATGTGCGTGGCCAGCACCCTGGAATCTCTGTGGCCCCTTTCCTCTCCTAAAAGGGAAATAACCACTTCCTTGATTTCTGACACCATCTATTTGTATTGCCTCCTTTTGGACTTTTACAAATGGGACCAAACAGTATTCATCTAGCTTCTCCTGCTGCACATGGTTTGTAACACTAACTCCTGTCGCACAGCCCCCCCCCCCCACGCTACTTACAGATTAAAGCGGGGACATCGTTCTCCTGTCAAAACCCCACGGATCATGTGGTTTGTTCAGTGGGATCCCCTAATTTTGAAGGGGACTAAGAAGCATCTTTGAGGGAGACCGCACTTCTCTCTCCAGGGGCAATTTGAAGAAATGTTACATTCTGAAATGTGGCAGAAGGTATAAGAGTTTTGATCGGATAAATCTCAACTCCGATTATTGCTCAGTTGCTCTGGAGTGAACTTCCAGCTTCCGGTTATATTTCTGTACAAATGAAAATGAAAGGGCCTGGTATTTAATGTAAAGATCAGGGTAGTATGTATGGAACCCCTTAGTAGGTTCCTGGCATTTGGTTCAATTAAAGGCTGTTAGAAGGGAAAAGGTACCCAAAAAGGCAGTCCAGGTATGCGCAGTGGGTATGCGAGGGAGGTAAAAAGAAAAAAATGATGCAAACCTATTTTTTTATAGCCGTTCAATATTCCCTTTGCCCTTACTGAACGCTATTGGAGAACGAGACTTCTGGGATGATTTCATGGCTATGAGACCGGAGGATTTCTGATCGGGAGCTGATCTCTCCACCTCCTTCCCCAGGCTGCCTCCCTGAGTCACTGACAGCCAGCTGTCTGGAGCTTGCCAAGGTGAGAGCGCCTGGCACAAGCTGTGGCTCTGTCAGATCTTAGCAGTACCTCCTGCGATGACTTTAGGATGTGGACACTGGCATATAAATAGAAGGATGCGATGCCGAGTGAACCTTTGGAAAGAGATCTGAACGCCTGGAGAAAGCCTTGTCCTTGTACCATTTCACGTTGGGCCCAAATGTTATGTCCCGGTCACACGCCAAATGTTCTTATGGAAAGAAAAAGGGAGCATTACGCTGCAGGGAGTCCTTGGTCTCTCAGAAGTGTCTTCATCTTGTCAAAGCTAAACAGGGAGTTTTTGAGTTTGAGCCAAGGCTTGTCACCAGAAAGGCAGAAAGGCTTGGTCCAACTTTGCTTCATTAAAATGTTAAAGAGAGATGCCTGTGTTGTCAGTTTAAATATAGGGGTTATAGCATTACTTAGGAAAGAAGCCAACTGTGTGTGTGTGTGTGTGTGTGTGTGTGTGTGTGTGTGTGTGTGTGTCTCCCTCTCCTCTCTAAGGCAAAGGGAAGAGTCACAGATTAACAGTTCTCCTTCCCAGAAATTCTTTTTAAAATAGCTTTAAATGACCTTTGCTAAAGTTTATAATAAAAGGAAATTGTGGTAAAGCAATGAACAGTAAACAGTGCACGTGCCACACACTTACAGTGCACATGCCCCACACATGAGTATGCCAGGAGGCAGAAGGCAGTGGAGCTGTGTTAAAAAAAAAGTGTTATGTGATGTGAGAAGGCAAAATACTTGAGGTTTTCATCTGCTTTCAGTACTGCTAATGCCAAGTAGATATTCAGATGAGCTGAGGTTTCATGTCCACTCAAAATAGACTAGCTCTTTATAAACTAGTCGGAGCAGGATTAAGGAGAAAATTTGAACAGTGGGCTCTATGAAATTTGTGGTGCTGCTGCTGCTGCTGCTGATGATGATAATTAGAAGAAGAAGAAGAAGGGAAGGCAAGGGCAGGAAGAGAAGCAGCAACAGTATAAGATGATTAACCAATAGTTATGGTGCAATTACAAAATACCAGACACTGTGGCAAAGGAATTACATTCTAGACTATCTCATGTAAAACTCACACCAACTCTGAAGCAGTTACTATTAAAAATCCCTTTTAAGGGCTAATGAAACTGAAGTTTACGGAAATTAAATAATTATGAGGGACTACGCATGCATCTCCAGTCCAGAGTTCGTGCTCTTATTGCTTTACTGCCTCCACAGGCAAGATTCCGCCTCCTTGGACCTCACTTTTCTATTTGGAGCTTTACTGACCAAGCTGTCAGCACTGAATCCATTTTTTTAAATAAATATTTATTGTTGAAAGTGTTACATATGCCCCTCCCCACTCAACCCCATTGCCCTTCCTGAATCCATTTCTTAATAAAATGTTATCCCAGATGTCCGAGCAGTGGAACAGGGTCCTTTGTGATCTGGGCCTACCCCACCTTCTGATACCGTACCGTTCGCTCCATGCCTGTGACCACCCGCATCTCCATTGTTTTCTAGCACCTGCCTTTAAAAGCTGTCCTCTTTGTTATGTCTCTTTATACAGGGATTCCTCTGCCTGAAATTCTTTATTCACTTTATATAATATCTGCTCATCCCTTAAGACTGAAGTCTAATGTCATCTCCTCTGCAAAGTCTCCCTTGATTCCTTCAAGCAGAGTTAATAACTCCCTTCTTTGTTTCCCAACAGCCCTCTCTACATACCGCGAATATGGTGTTAGGGCATTCGATGTAATTTTGCTGTCTTCGTGCGTTTGCCTTTGTCACAGTTCTTTCTGAAAGGCAGGGACGGCAAGGGGGCCGCTGCATCTTACTCTGCGGTATTGATTAGATTAATGCTTCTGTCCCTGTCGGAGAACAGACGTACCCAGAGCATATGACCATGCAGATTTTAAACTGCACCGCTTCCGAGGGTGCCATCCACAAAATTTACAAATGCGAATGGCTCCTCTGGAGTCACGCTGCGCACTCCCTGCACAATCGAACACAGCAGCCTGGCATCCACAATAAGATGTTTAAAAATGTGAATGCGCACGGAACAAATGGCGATGCTGTAGCACACGGCATCTAGACAAATAACAGATCCGAGGGACGGGATTGTGGCCTGCAGTCCAAACCTTCTTTGCCACTTGTGATCAATTATATCCCGGTTTGGATAGAACACCAGCTGCAAAGAGTGTTCAGCCCGTCACTGACCCAGGTCATAATCAGAACACCTAAACAACAACCCTCCTCCCGAAAAATCTTGGTAGATTTTGTTTCTAAGGCGATGTCTAAATTCACTGAAGCACGGGCAAGCTAGCTTCATCCTAAATATATAGAAATGTGACCCAGTTAAGGGATTAGATGCTGATGTGAGAAACCAATTACCGTCAGAGGAAGAGGTGTTCGCAGCTGCTGTATTGCCACGGCGGAGTTCTCTGGCCTTCCGTGGGGACACCCACCTACAGGAGTCATCCTAAGGCACAGGTGTGGGTGCAGAAAGGTGGAGATTATCCACACTTCACCGGGCAAAACATCAAACCCCAAGATGAGGCAGGCAGAGTGTACACTCTAAGCGGGAAAGAAAAAAATACAAACTGCGTGCGATGTCTAAATGAAATCGGCTTTCCTGATTTAACTCTGCTCAGCCAGGCTGTCATCTTAAGGCCTGATGATCAGCAGGTTGTCTATTTTGCTCGAGTCCATTCCTAATGAAGGATCTATCTGTGGGATGCCTTCCCAGAGCCTTTTAAGGCCCTACCAGGCCAGCTCCAGGGCTAATGATTGGAGGCTGCTTTTAATTTCCTCCCTGCTTCCCTTTTGTTATCTTAAGGCTTGCCATCTCTCGGATGCTTGTACTTGACGGATTCCGTGGAGATAAAGATAAGGGTAATTTCTTGCCTGGGATGCTTTTCTTTTGATCTTTTGTGGTTTTATTTTTTGCACTTTGTAGTGTGGCCCTCCCGCTGTGCAGCCAGATGTGCCCTGATCCTATTGAGATGCACAGGGACCAAGCAAGACTGCTCTGAGATGGCCGAGATCATTTGTGTCCTGTGTGGAGAACAGGAGGGGGGGTGAGGGATAGAGGGGAGCAGGAAGTAGGTGTGGGGCTTCAGGGGGTGGGAACATTGGGAGAGGGCCAATGGAGGGAGACCCTGGAGTGGAGAGATGGCCCATTGACCATTCTACACTCTGTGTTAAGCAACATATGTCAGGGCTATGGAATACATTCTCTGTTGGTTACATACAGAATAAATTACAGCTACTGTGTACAGGTCCACCTTTGCAGTGCAGGGCTATACACAGTGGTCATTAAGCTGCCCCTTCCCTGCATCCTGCCTGCTGACCCTGAGAAGGCCCCTCGGATCTAGTTTATTTGAACTAAAAAATCTCCTTTAGAACTTTTCTTCTCTGCACTCTCAAATCCTGGAGTGACCTATTGTGAGACAAACAGATGTGCGGTCTCCGGTCATTTGGAGCTGGCCTCCTGCTGCCCACGGTCTCGGCCACAGCTGGTTTGGACCCGTAGCTCCAGAAGTGTTATTTTCCTGCTTTTGGAACTATTTTTCATTCCCCACGTACCCTGCCAGCCCTCCTTAAGAAAATTTTGTTTCAGAACAAGTGTAGCTGAGTGACAGGTCAACACCACGTGCACGTGCTCGCCCTACTGACCCTGTCTCCTGCCTGGGGCATAATGTCTTCATTTTGTAACCTTCCTTCCCAGTCCGTTAGCATGACCTCCACTTTTTGGCTACATGCTGGCTTCTTCAAGGATTTCACCTTTCCCTTGACGGTTTCATAATGACTAAATCACCTCCTTTTCAGCGCTTTCATTATACTTTCTTTTTACAAATATTCTGCTACTTGCTCTATAGTCTAGGCCTGGTGTTTTTCTTTTTTCTGATTGATGGGGCAGGGCCAGCTTCCTTTACTTTCCCTCAGAAGGATCCTGTGCTTGGTTTAAGGTAGTATGGTTTAATATCACCATCTAAAAATTCTTCATAATTTTTTTTAAAAAGGAACCCACAAGTTACTTTCTTAGCCAGTCCTGAATGGAGACGTGCACTCCTCGATCCCTAACCCACCCCAGAAGGTGAATTCAGATGCATAGACCACCATAAGGCCTATTCTGTGCTAGGCCCATGATAGATGTTTCATGAATTTTCAATTTGGGGGGGATGTTCTTAATACAGTGGCTAAGAGTCCAGGCTCTGAAACCAAAAGCTTAGGTTCAAATCTCAGACTCCACCACTTACTAGCTCTGTAACCTTGAATAGGTTACTCTTGGGTACCTTAGCTTCTTCATTTCTAAAACAGAACAAGAATAATACCAATCTCCAATCTCATAAAGTTTTGTAAGGATACACTGAGTTAACACATATTAAGTGCACACGTTTTCTGGCATTGTAGTAAATAAACATTGTATGCTAGCCACTATCATGAGTGTGGCTGTTATCATTTGGAGATCTTTCCTTTCTCGTTTGATTTGGCGCGGGTGTGGAAGGGAACCAGTGTTCAGAAGGTTCTAAGGAGCCAGTCTGTTTCAGGCTTCGAAAGATCTGGGCATCGGCTTGGAGAGCATTCATTTTCCCCCAAGATCAAGTGAACAGCATGAGGTCATCACCCCTGGACGTTCCCACTGGCCCTAATTCAAGAAACTCAGCTCTGTTCCTTGACCAGTCCCCCAGGAACGAGGGCTCCTCCCCGAGGAGAGAGCATGATTGTGTATTGACAGCAGCAACTCAGAGGCTTGCTGCTGCCTCTGCCCCCGCCCTTCCTCTGACCAGCCCCAGTGGGGCTTCATTATGGCTGGCCACAGCCACTGCGCTCCTCTCCAAACTGGTGGTTAGGAGGCTCCAGTGAGGGCCACTCTGCATTCCCCCAGTGATTACCATGACCTCCGAGAAGCTCTGAGTCCAAAGCAGATTGTTTGGGAGCTGGCAAACCCACATGAGAGCCCTGAGAGGAATAGGGACTGTGAGACCAGGCCATTGGGAGCCTAGGGGGTCACAGGCACCCTGGGAAGATTCAGGATGGTTCTGTTAGGCCAACTTGTAGCATCATAAAAGCAAAGATGGCCTTCCCTGGGAAATTCCCATTCATGCTATGGAATAATGAGGTTCCTTCTTTATACTGCACCCCTCAGCATTCTATTTGTTCAGTCCTCTCTCAGACTTACTATTATTATAGTGTTATTATTCTTACAGAGTTTCACCAGGGCAGGAGTGTGTCTCTTTCCCCATTGTGATTTCCAGTTGACTCTATAGCCAGCTCTGTCCCCCATTCCTCTTTATTCCTTTCCTCATCCCCACACACGCACTTCCTAGCTTTTGAAGTAGTTGTTTAACGACATTTCTCCTTGCCAATTAAAGCAGGCCACTCCGATTTCAATAATTTAGAGAAGGTGACCACAGAAATCAATGTTTTCTAGTAAAGGGGGAACACATTTATGAAGCCTAATTTACTCTAACAAGCTCGTTTCTGTTCTAATGTTTTTAAATCTCAGTAATTTGATTAAGTTGGAAGTCTTCTGGAGAGTGTTACAAGGATAATTACACAGTACAGTTTGTTTTCCAGCACCAGCTCTATGGAAAATCAGAGCTAATGCCGTAATGCCACAGAGCTTCTGGGACTCCCTTAAAAAAAGGTACTGGAAATAGTGGGTGCAAGAAGCTGTGTGGGGTGAAGATCGTGGGTGAGAGGAAAACGTACACAGGGGATGCAGGTTACCTCCATTCATTCATTCATTCATTTCTCCCATACAGATGCACTGGGCACCTACTAAATGGCTAGCACTGTGCTGAACTGTGGGAGATGTGGTAGAGAGCAGGCAGCCCGAGTCCCTGCCCTCACAGAATGGCTAGTAGAGCTGACAGGAAGTTAGTGATTCTTACTGAAGTCTGAATGGAAAGGGGCAAGAAAAGACTTTCTAGTCCAACCTTTCCATTTTATAACTGAAGAATGGCATGAGGTATAGGATTTGCAGAAATCATTGTGAGCACTGAGATATTCCAATCTCCTGATTTCTGCTTTAATGCTGTTCTACACTTTGGTAAATTTTTCCTTGTTGAAAGTATTATAGGTGTCACCCATTTCCCCCTCCCTTTGCCCTCCTCCACCCAGACCCTGCTCTTCCCTCCCTCTGGCCCTAACACATTTTTGTCTGTGACCATGGGCTTGGATTCATGTTCTCTGGCTAATCTCTTCACCTTCTTTCATCCCATGCTCCACCCCCCCCCCACTTCCCCTCTGACATCTGTCAGTCTGTTCCATGTATCCATGACTCTGTTTCTATTTTGTTTGCCATTTTATTTTGTTCCTTAGATTCCACATTTAAGTGAGATCAAATGGTATTTGTCTTTCTCTAACTGGTTTATTTCATTTAGCATGACAATCTCCAGGTCCATCCATGCTTTTACCCCTTTCAATATGACTCAAGGGATACTGAAATGTTGCCAAAACTCTCTGTCAGTGGCCTGCCATGCAGCATGAGGTTCCCCTATTGGTGTTCCTTCCTGGGGGGGTGCGCAGAAGTGACTGGTCAGGGGGATGCCACTGAAAGAGAAGAGTTTATCTCTCCAGCACAGCTAGATCCTGAAACACAGAGTAGCCATCATAGAAATGCCAGGCTCTATGACTCTAGGGTACAAGGGAGGAAGATGGAAAAGAAGACCCTCAGGAGAAGGTGAGGAAGAAGAGAGGAACTGGGAAAGGACCTCATAGTTACCAGGCACCTATACTGCACTAATGCTTCTACAAAGAATCCTCAGAACAATCCCGTAGGATAAGTTTTCCTGGTGCCACTAATTGCCCAGAGGAAACACTAGTACTCCAATCCTCGAGGACTGGTTTCAAATATAAATATATACATGGATATGTATTTCACATATATAATCTACCACCCTGATAAAAATTTCCAGCTTCATGGTTTCCTATAACTTAGGACTTCATTATAGCCTTACATTTTATTTTACTTTCTATTCATTTTATTTACTTTAAATTAAAAAAATATTTAATTATAGTTGACATTCAATATTATGTTATATTCAGGTGTATGACATAGTAGACATTTAAATAGCTTAAAGTGATTCCCCTGACAAGTCTAGTATTCACCTGGTACCATACATATCCTACCTGATAAAAGAGTAATATGCAAATCAACCATCACTCCACTATACCCGCAGGCCATGCCCACCAGCCACACCCACCAGCCAATCAGAGCGAGTATGCGAAAAAAAATACCCAAGATGGCTACAGCCACAGAGAGCACTAGGGAGGCTTGGGTTGCCCTGCCAATGGAAGGAAACCAAACTTTCCAAACACCCTGACCAGCCTAGACCTCCACTCCAGGATACAAAGTTTCAATTGTAGAAGATAAATAAATTCCAGATACCAGGGCCTCTGCTTGGGTCGCTAGGGGATGTGGCTGGTCTGCAAACCACCACAGGCCCCTTGCTCAGGCTGACCTATGCCCCAAGGGAACCCCCACCCTGATCCGGGACACCCTTCAGAGCAAACCAGCTGGCATCCACCCATGCACCAGGCATCCACCCTATCTAATAAAAGAGTAATATGCAGATTGACCATCACTCCAGCACACAAGATGGCTGCCCCCATGTGGTCAAAGATCCTGCCCCCATATGGACCAAGATGGCCAGCAGGGGAGGGTTGTTAGGCACCAGGCCTGCAAGGGAGGGCAATTGAGAGGGACCAAGTCTGTAAGGGAGGGCAGTTGGAGGTGATCAACTCTGCAGGGGAGGGCACTTAGGGGTGACCAGGCCAGCAGAGAAGGGAAGTTGGGGGCAAACAGGCTGACAGTGGAGCAGTTAGACCTCAATCAGGCTGGCATGAGAGTGATTAGGGGGTGATCAGACTGGTGGGCAGAAGCGGTTAGGGGAAATCAGGAAGGCAAGCAAGTGAGCAGCTGGGAGCCAGCAGTCCTGGATTATGAGAGGGGTGTTTGACTGCCTGTCTAAACAGGCAGTTGAATATCCCTGGAGGGGTCCCAAATTGGAGAGGGTGCAGGCTGGGCTGAGGGACACCCTCCCCCACCCCTGTGCATGAATTTTGTGCACAGGATCTCTGGTTTATTATAATACTAGGGCCTCAGTGCACAAATTTGTGCACCTTGAAAGGAACTGTATGCTGTGAGGCTATGATGGGCACAGGGGCGGGTCTCAGCCCATCCACCATGCCCCCATCCAGTCCCTCCCACCATGGTCCCTGGCTCAACTGTTTGTTGGCAGCCCCCTCCTGCTACCACTGCTCCTACACATTGATGACATCAGCCCCACTTGCATCTGCTGATGGCACCAAGCAATTGGGGCTGGCACTGGGTGCTTGCAGTGGGTGCAAGCAGCAATTCCAGCATGGGAAGCAGGCACGAGTGGGGCCAGCATCAGCAGCAAATGCAAGTGCCAGGCAGGACCTCAGCATGCAGGAGCAAAGAATTTTCAGTAACCACCAGAGGCTGGTCCCAATGACAGTGACCAGTGCTCCACCTTGCTCTGGTGCCCCATTCACCTGCTCCACCATCCCACTGTGGCTGATGTTCACCTTGTTCTGCACTCTGCCACCTGCTGCTATGCCCACAATGTTCCACACATGCCCCCTGGTGGTCAGTGCAAGTCATAGCGACCGGTTGTTTGGTTGTTCAGTTGTTTTGCCCTTCGGTCTACTTGCATAGTAGGGTTTTATATAGATAGATTATTGGCTATATTGCCTATACTGTACTTTACATCCCTGTGACTATTTTGTTTTTTGTAACTGGCAATGTGTTCTTTTGGAGGTATTGCACACTGGTGCAGTAACTATAGAACAAAGTATTTTGTTCCTTAAAATGTTAAATATAGTACTACCATATGATCCAGCAATACCATTTCTAGGTATTTATTTAAAAATATCCAACACAATAATTTGAAAAGATATATGCATCCCTATGTTTACTGAAACATTATTCACAATGGCCAATATATGTGTCCACTGATAGTTGGATAAAGATGTGGTGCATATATACAATGAAATATCACTTGGCCATAAAATAAGAATGGAATCTTACATTTGTTACAACATGGATGCACCTCAGAAAGAGAAAAACAGATACTGTATTATTTTACTATAGGTAGAATGTAAAAAAAAAATGACAATTAGTGAATAAACAAAACAGAAACAAATCCATAGAGAGAGAGAGAGCAAACTGATGGTTGCCAGATGGGAGGCAGTTTGGGTGGCTGCGTGAAAAAAGAAAAGGGATTAAAAACTATAAATTCATTGTATGTTTTGGCGGCTCTCAAAATATAATTAAAGATCTATAACCATTTAAAAATCAGTGGTAGTTGAATAGAACCTATTCTGAATTGCCACACAGAGAGAATGAACTGTTCCTAAATTATTCTTTTTGTAAGCCTGCCCGGGTTGGGTTTAAGAATAGACACTCTTGCTTTCTATTAGCAATCGGTACATTTTCTTGCCTTACACCTATAGTCTAATGTAGCACCATCCAATAGAACCTTGGTCAATAATGGATATGCCTAAAACCTGTGCTGTCCAATATGGTAGCCATTGGACATACATGAGTATGAAGCATTTGAAATGTGGCTAGTATGATGGAGGAACCAATTTTTAAATGTTGCTTTATTTTAAATGGCCACTTCATGGTTAATGGCTAAGGTATTGAAAAGCACAGGTTTAGAAGGTTCTGCAAATGTAAATTCCTCACACAGACCTACACTTATCTGTTAAGCAAGCTCAGCATGTACTGAGAGAAACTGAAGAATGCTGGCACTGTGATATGAAGACACAAATGTCAGAAGCAATCTAGGGTAATAGCCTCAGCAACATCCAGGCATCATTACTGGACTTAGGATTCATTACGTTTCAGCATCCCTCCACTGATGAGCAGGATGCACTTGTCTGATAACGCTAGCTGTGTCACAGTATTTTACGAGAAGAATGAACATTCTGGAAAATTTATGTCCTTGTTTAGAAGGCTAGGACAAAAAAAATAACCCTTGGCCCGATTGGCCATGCCAAACATAGAGCACTTCTGAAATCTCCTTTGGGCTCAAATCCCACCAAACAATCCAGCTTTGCATCATGTCTTTTAGCCCAAACACATTAGAATCTGCTTTGGAGATTTATTTTTCCTCCTCGGCTCTTTGATCCCCTGCTACGTTTCGCAGTTTTCCTAGCAAACTTGTTATAAGATTGGAGCAAATTTTGTGAAAGAATCTCTAAATGAAAAGCTATTAGAACCTAACTAAACATGTGATTATCATTTTTTCATGTTCTCTTTTTTATTGTCATTCTAGCAAGTAGGTACTAGTCCCTGGAATAATTCTTTAGTTGGTATAAACTAACTTTTAATTCTTATGACTTTCAGTAATTGAAATGTATAGTCAATATGTTATAATTGTATATCTTCTCTCAGCTTATCTCTTCATGCTCAGTCTGCTGCATTCCTGGAGAGCAATGAAAGAGGAATCTCTCCCCCACTTCTCTCTCCACACTTTCCATATTCCAGGGGAATACTGATTTCCTACTATGTACCCGGCACTGCTTTAAGAGTTGGACATGAGCCAAAATCGGTTTTGCTGAATGGATAGAGCATCAGCCTGTGGACTGAAAGGCCCCAGGTTCGATTCCAGTTAAGGGCATGTACCTTGGTTGCGGGAACGTCCCCAGTAGGGGGTGTGCAGGAGGCAGCTGATCAATGTTTCTCTCTCATCGATGTTTCTAACTTTCTATCCCTCTTCCTTCCACTCTGTAAAAAATCAATAAAATATGTATTTGTTAAAAGAGTTGGACATGTTTTAGCTCATTTAATCTTCACCACAACCCTTATGAAATGAGATGCCAAAGAGCTTGAATATATATATATATATATATATATATATATATATATATATATATATATATCAGGTGCCAGATATACACATACCTAACATTGTACTGAGTGTCACAGGGCACATGGTCTTTAGCCTCAAGAAAACTTCAGTTCAGAAAGGGAAGAAGATAAGATTCAAACAGACTCACATGTTGAGAACAAGTTGAAGGTTGCCAGAGGGGAGGGGTGGGCAAAAGTATGAAGGGATTAAGAAGTATGAATTTGTTGTTACAGAACAGTCATGGGGATGAAAAATAATATTCTAATTACCATGTTTGGTGTCAGATGTTTGTGAGATTTATCAGGACGATCACCTAGTAAGTCATGTAATGTCTAATCACTGGGGTGCACACCTGAGACTAATATATTAATGCATGTCAACTGTAACTAGAAAATAAAAATTATTTTTTAAAAAAGAAAAAAAGAAGAGATGACATAATAAATTCCATATATCATGGCAGATCAAGTATGGTCAGAACTAAGATCGTCTTTAATCTGAGGGTGAAACATCTCTGTTTTTTGAGAGCCCAAAGGTCAGAGTTAAGGCCTTCTCCCCATAAAGAGATGGACACCTTCTATTTATGTTTAAAACATGAACATCTTCTCACAAAGTACTTTACTGTTCTTATGCCTTACACAGCTGTAGCCATGCTGCCCAGTCCGGGCCTGCCTCACGCAGAGCACACAGTGCTTTCCTCTGAGGCTGATGAATTCCAGACCTCCACCCATGTGGGTGTTGAAAGAACCTCATTCGCACATTACCACTTCTGCCCCAGGAAATCAATTACAGCCGGGTGGTCTCCTGCCCACTTCAGGAACCAGGAAGGTGGAACACATAAGGCCGACTCAGAAAGCCTTCCCAGGGTAAGGGAATGGGAACCCTTATTTCTTATTACCCCGGTACATTAGGAAGCAATTTTAGCAAAAGGGTAAGCCTATACGCTGTCATTCTATTATTACTTTAAATACATTTCTTTATAAATAAACTGTGGGAGGGGAGAGACAAAAGTTACTATGCAGAAAAGGACAGATTATGAGCAACAACAACAACAACAAAAAGTCAAAAGATAAATGGTGACTATGCTGGCATTTACAGCTGGCCTCCATGGGTTCTTCACAGGGAAGTAACTACTAGTCACCCAAAGTCACTGCAACCACTTTACTCTGAGACACAGGAGGCCTTTTTTACAAGCAGTGCTGACACACCTTTGGACAGGCGTAGAAAGAGCATAATCTGCCCACAGGGAAAACTCCGAGGCTCAGCCTAGAATAAATTCTGGGACTCTAAAAAATCCCCAAAGTCTATAAAGATATGGACCTTTCTCCAAACTGAGTTTAATTGTTTTAGTCAGTTTGCAATATATTAGGAAACCTTGTTGCAGTACACCTCCTTATTAAGGAAGATATGTTTGTGGAGAGGATTCCCAACCAAAAATAACCTTCTGTATTGGATCAGCTGATGGCATTGCTAATCACTCCAGAGGGTACAAAGGTGTCTGATATTACTATCTAGACACAACAGATAGCTATATACATATTTCAGCCTTTGTCAGGTTCCTCTGGGATTCTTATTTGGTAGTACTCTTGGTGTGTGGGCTTTTTGATGGGGAGAGTTTTACCAAAATGCAAGCACTGCTCCCATCCTATATAATAAAAGGCAAATATGCAAATCGACCAAATGGCAGAATTACCAGTTGCTGTGATGCGCACTGACCACCAGGGAGCAGACACACCCACAGGGAAGTGTGGTTACACAGGGGAAGCACAACATTGGCGGGAGCCTCTTCCACCTTTGTGGCAACACTAATGATGTCTTATTGCTGACTTAGGCCAGCCTAAACCATCAGTCAGACATTTCTGAGGGCTTCCAGACTGCAAGAGGGTACAGGCTAGGCTGAGGGACCCCTCCTTCCCCCTTGAGTGCATGAATATTATGCACCAGGCCTCTAGTTTAATATAAGCATGAAAATCTGTTTTCATCCAAATAGAAAGGATTTAAAGATTATATGCCTAGCCTAAACCGGTTTGGCTCAGTGGTAGAGCGTCGGTCTGCGGACTGAAAGGTCCCCAGTTTGATTCTGTTCAAGGGCATGTACATTGGTTGTGGGCACATCCCCAGTAGGGGGTGTGCAAGAGGCAGCTGGTCGATGTTTCTCTCTCATCGACATTTCTAGCTCTCTATCTCTCTCCCTTCCTCTCTGTAAAATATCAATAAAATATATATTTTTAAAAAGATTATATGCCTATTTGACATAGTCAGCATCTCTAGTCCCCTATCCTATATAATAAAGAAGTAATATGCAAATTGACCATCACTCAAACCCACAAGATGGCCGCCCCCATGTGGTCAAAGGTGGCCACCCCTATATGGACACAAGATGGATACCACAAGATGGCCGTCAGGGGAGGGCAGTAGTGGGCAATCAGGCCTGCAGGGAAGAGCAATTAAGGGTGACCAGGCTGGCAGAGGAGACAGTTGGGGGCAACCAGGCCTGCAGGGGAGGGCAGTTGGGGGAACCAGGCCTTGCAGGAGAGGGAAGTTGGGCTGGAACCAAACCTGCAGGGAGGGCAGTTAGAGGTGACCAGGACAGCATGGGAGGGCATTTAGGGGTAATTGGCCTGACAGGGGAGTAGTTAGGCAACAATCAGGCTGGCAGGGGAGTGGTTAGGGGATGATCAGGTTGGCAGACAGAAGCAGTTAGGGGCAATCAGGCAGGCAGGCAAGCAAGCAGTTGGGAGCTTGCAGTCCTGGATTGTGAGAGGGATGTCCGCCTGCCCATTAAGGCTCGATCTCCACGGGATCAAACCTAAACTGGCAGTTGAACATCCCTGAGGTATCCCAGATTGGAGAGGATGTAGGCTGGGCTGAGGGACACCACCCCATTCATGAATTTTGTATACCAGGACTCTAGTCCTATATAATTAAACGGTAATATGCAAATAGACGGAAAGGCAGAACAATCAACCAACCAAAGTTTAATATGCTAATGATATGCTCAACTGCTTGCTATGATGTGCACTGACCACCAGGCGGCAGATGCTCCAACCACTAGGTTAGCGTGTGCTGCTAGAACCTGGTGATTAGGACTGAGCGAGATGGGCCAGCCATGCCCTGGAGCCCTCCTGCCTGTGGTCCCTCCCTGGCCTGATTGTGTACCAGTGGGGTCCCTCCACCTGGCCTGCACCCTCTCACCATCCAGGTCCCTCAGGGAATGTTGGAGAGCCTGTTTCAGCCTGATCCTGCTGGCCACTCCCCTTGGGAGGAGCCAGACTCAGGGCTCATAGCTGGTGAGCTCTGCTGCAGCAGCTAGAGCCTCTCTTGATCTGGACTGATTGGACACAAGCCTGTGGCTGGCACAGTGGGGCCAGGATGAGCAGGAACGGTAAATAGGAGCTGCAGGTAGCACTGGACTGCAGGTCTCAGCCCAATCCCTGCAGACCACCCAGAGGAACCCCACCTGTGCATGAATTCGTGCACCAGGCCTCTAGTATAACTATGAACAACTGAGGTTTAACCCTATTCTCATTCATGAATACAATGGAATAAAATGATTTGTGTCCTATAACAAATTTTCAGGGACTGATTGGGCTCTCCTATCAAACTCTGGGGCTTTCAGGAGTTGAAGGAGGACTGGACAAATTGACAGGAAGATGGGGAAATAAATGGATGTGTGTACATTCCTGACAGCCAGGTGGGTTTCCTGAACAATGGATGGCATAGGTATACAATTGCACTTGCTCAGTGTTTCTTTACTCTTCTGTGAAATGACAGGCATGTGGGCATGGTCCAGCTCTCAAATCCTATGACCACACCTTTGTAAAACTATTTTTCCCCTCTCTACTCACTCCTCCTTACCTCTCCACAGCATGTACTCTGGTGAACTGATCCCTCAAATCTAGGCTCAAAATTTCCTGATTTTCCCAATGATTATTTATGTTCTCAAGTGTGTTCCTGTGTGACTTTTGAGTCACTTATCATACTTCACAGTGTTCAATAGATAATCATAGAGTTTTCCATATAGTGGCGTTCTTCTCTGTTCTTCTTTGGGGGGCAGGGGTGTCTAATTTATCTGGGTAGAAACCTAGTAGGTACTTAATGACATTTGTTGGAATATGTTTTCCTTGTATTCTAAGGTTTTAAGGTTTATTTGTTTATTGTTTTCCCAAATTTTACCCTTCTCTCCTTGCCTCTCTCAAATGAGCATTAAAAGGTGGAGAGAGGAGAAAAGGAGAGAGAGGCAGGGGGGAGATTGATTTAGTACAATGAGAATAAATAATTAACCAAGGATCAAAGAGGCTGTCAGCTCTCACTCATAGTTTTTCAGAATTGCTCCCTGGATTAGACTGTCCCCATTTGGAGATCTGAAATTCTGACATTCTAAGGCTTGCATTTCTTCAAGGTCCTATCCAGAGTAGAATGTCTTATTTAACTAGAAGCACTGTAAACATAAACTTGAAAGAGTAATTTAAAGCAGCAGAATGTTGCCCCTGAAATTGTTTTTGGTAATTATAATCTCTGCATTGGGAAAACATAGCCTTCGAATTTACATGCCCTCCCAGCGTGCAGGTCCAATCCATGATGATCTGCAATGTAAATCAGGAGGACACTGTGGCTGCTAGATTTATGAGCAGTTCTCTAAATCCATAGTCAAGTGTTTTTAGTTTGTTTACTTTTCCTTTTCAGAGCTGGTTTAAAGCCATTTAAGCAGGTAAGAATAGACTTGAGAGGAAACGCAAATGGAAAGGAGGGTTATAGGCCATAGCAAAACTGAGGAGCTAGGGCATATATCTGTCTCTTAAAAGACTACAATCAATGGCAAATGCATTTTTGACACTTTCTCTTTCACACACATATAGGCACCTGCAGCCTTTATGCTGACAGTTATTTAATCTAAATAATTTCCCACCTCTGATCTTTTATTCCTGAATAGTTTTCTTAGGCAACATCAGTTGCAAACAAAACATAAAGACAAAAGAAAAACCAACAGCTAGTATGGGAAGTTTTTGAGGGGGTACAGTTATCAGCATCTGTTATTTTCTTTTAAATTTTTGGTTTAATATTTAAGTATCATAGTTAACTTAATCAGATTTTTACAATCATTCTTACAATCTACAATTTGCATTCTACAACTATATTCTCCATCCTCCTTTCCTCCTAACCCCCACTTTCCTCTCCAGCCCCCTCAACACTTTACTCTTGAAAACCAAGAGAAAACTTGAAAACCAAGTCCCCCAACTTGGAAACCAAATCACTCAACTGGCCGGCATGGCTCAGTGGTGTCAACCTATGAACCAGGAGGTCACAATTTGATTCCTGGTCAGGGCACACGGCTGAGTTAAGGGCTCAATCCCCAGTGTGAGGTGTGTAGAAGGCATCCAATCAATCAATGATTCTCTCTCTCCCTCTCCTTTCCTCTCTGAAATCAATGAAAACATATTGAAAAAGAAAACCAAGTGACCTCTGTGAGAGGGAAAAGGTTTGAAAACATGGAACGTTGGTACACATGGTCACAATTTGATACCCGGATGTAAAATCCTAAACTTATGCCATCTTTAATCACCTGAATTCCTGGCCTCTTAAACTTCCTCATATGTTGGTTTTTAGAAATTACTGAGTGAGTTTGTCCCTTAAGGTTGGGCACTTATATTTTAGGCAACTTAAAGCTGTTAAATAAATGCACTTTGTCCCTTTTTTTTTTTTCTTCCTGTACTTATGCTGCCCGCAATTGAGACACAATATGGGCTGCAAGGCCTTTCGCTAACCACACAAGCCTCCTCTATGCAGAATGGCAAGCAGCCATTCTAACCATAACCATTTTGTGCCCGTATCATCGCTGGCACCATCCTGCTGATTCATCTGACCCCTCTTCATCAGAAGGGTGACACACTAACTGAAAAGTTGCAGGGAAGCAACTTAACCTGGTTCAATGGTAAATCTCATATTGCTTCTCCTCTGCCAAATAACAGTAGACTCCTGATCTTAAATTTCAAACTCAAAAAATCGGAGGGTAGGATGGAGGGAGGAGGGGATGGCCCACTGGGTTTGGGGTGATCAGCTAGCCACAAGAATAATTCATTGTGATTTGTAAAAATTAAACACAAAATATAAAATTGAAAACAAAGGGGGGAAATGGCAACCAATTAATTGATGGCAAAACAAAAACAAACAAACAAAAAAATCGTTTCCCCCTATTTTTTTCATGTGAAGGACTAAAGGAACTGAGAATGCTTACCTTGGAAAAGAAAATTATAGGAAGGCTTGGGGTGTGGGGACAAGGAAACCTCAGTTGTCTCTGAAGAGCTAAAGGACTGCGTGGCTGGAAAGAAGGGGCAGGTTCAAGGCATGTGGCCCCAAGGAGGAGAACCAGGTATGATGAGGGGAGGATACTAGAAACTAGGTTTTGAGCCCAGCTCAAATCAGGACCCGGGTAAAAGGCAGAGACTTGGCTGACAGAAGCTGCCCTCGCACTACAACAAGACTTGTTTGAGTTGTCTTGTAAACATGGTGTGGGGAAGTGGGTTTTTGATATCTAAATCCAGCCTACACCAGGAATACTTAGGGCCTACTCAAGAAGGCATATAATCTAATATTTACATGGTAAAATAAGATTATTTTAGAGCAGCCATGGGCAAACTAAGGCCCGAGGGCCGGATCCGGCCCATTCAGCTGTTCTATCTGGCCCCCGGAGCCAAAAGAGCGGAGGGTTCTCTTGCTCTCCCCTCCGCTCCTTCACCAGCAGCCCAAGATGAGGGTGCCAGCATGGTCAGGTTGCTTTTGTTCCAGCCCTCTGGTCCAGTTTAAGAACCCATTGTGGCCCTCGAGTCAAAAAGTTTGCCCATCCCTGTTTTAGAGTAATAAATTTGACAGTAAAATAGCAGACAAGTTTTCAGGCTAATTTAAATTGGCTAATTGAAATAAGCGAATATCCTAGAAAAACTAATTGCACTGGACAAAATGCTGTTCTTAAAGTGTTAACTAAAATTTTTATTGGTAGTTCATCTCAGGATAAAATATCACAATAGGAAATGAATCTAAAGCAGTCATATTATAGTGCAAAAAAGTAAAATTTAAAACCTATTAGCTGAAACCGGTTTGGCTCAGTGGATAGAGCATTGGTCGGCTGACTGAAGGGTTCCAGGTTCGATTCCGATCAAGGGCATGTAAATTGGTTGCCGGCACATCCCCAGTAGGGGTGTACAAGAGGCACTGGCCCACGTTTCTCTCTCATTGATGTTTCTAACTCTCTATCCCTCTCCCTTCCTCTCTGAGGAAAATCAATAAAATATATATTTTTTTAAAAAGCTATCAAGACTAAATTATAAAATTTTCAAAAGCCTCCTAATATTTAAATCATAAAAGGGGGAAAGTAGAAGAATATCATGTAAGGAAAAATATCCTGAAAGTAAATTACATCTAGAAAATTTGTACTTTAGAAAATTAATTGTAATGATATCAGCAAGACACCTGTGAAAAATACACATGATGTCAAAACAAGCCAGAGGAAAATCACCTGGGCAAAAAATGAAAAAGGATCCCAAATCAAATTTATAGAAAATATTCCTTTATTAACTTTTGGTCGAGAATATGTTT
Organism: Vespertilio murinus; assembly: GCA_963924515.1. Taxonomy (NCBI): domain Eukaryota; kingdom Metazoa; phylum Chordata; class Mammalia; order Chiroptera; family Vespertilionidae; genus Vespertilio; species Vespertilio murinus. Next base: position 160,493,879 of record OZ004704.1, on the reverse strand, counting down.
GTATATTTTCAGAAAAAAACTCCGAGACCATGTGGATTCTGGCAACAGAGAAGAATTGATAGGACTACTCCAACCATGAAGACAGAAGAGAAGCAGTCCAGAGATGGAAGATGCTGACAATATCTTGCCATAATAGCAGTCAGCAGCTGTCTATCACTGCAGGTTGCTCAGGACCAAACCAGAGAGGGTTGGGCCTGCATTACTATTTGTCCACCATCCAGAACTGAAATATCCTTGCTGACATGTACATATAAGGAACTGTTTGACATTGAAATTGGGTCTCAAAAGAACTGGTGGCCCAAAAAGAAACTCTCTACTGACTGATTCATATGACTTTCAGCATAACGATTGTTGCTTGTCTCATTTTTTATTCTTATAAGTATATTTCCAGTAGGACATGATCTCACTCATCTAGGGAAAATGGTGAACAGCATAGACTGATGAACAAGAACAGACCCAGAGATAAGGATCCATGAGTCAGACTGTTGGACCTCAAAGTGAGGGTGGGGATAAAAGGGAGAGGCCAACCAAAGGACTTATGTGCATACATATGAGCCTAACCAGTGGTTGAGGACAATAGGGGTAGGGACAATGGGGTGGGGGATTGGAATTGGGGTGGGAGAGGGTGGGGAATTGGAATTGGGGGTTGAGGACAAATATGTGATTTAATCAATAAAGAAATTTTGAAAAGATAAAAAAAAGAAAAGTAAAAGAAAAGAAAAGAAAAGAAAAGAAAAGAAAAGAAAAGAAAAGAAAAGAAAAGAAAAGAAAAGAAAAAAGAAACTAGATTTTGAGAATGTTAAGAACATTCGGTAAAAGTTCATAATATCAGACCTACCCAAAGATGGAATGAGGCATCTTGGTGGATGACAAGCTAGAGTTTAAAGCCTCTCAGATTGTTCAGGAAAAGGCTGAATGAACACTAGATAATTCAATTCTTCTCATCTTCAAAATGAGAGAATTAGATGTGCTTTTCTCTATAGTCCTTCCACCTTCAATAGCATCCTATTATGTCTTTACTTTTTTTTAGTAGTTATTCACAAAATTGATGACATAAGTATCATGTAGACACAAGTTGGTCATACTATGTGGATGTACATTGCCCAAATATTACTCTCACCATACAGAATTCCTAAAAGCCTTACCTTAAAGCATACTAGTGAAAAATCCTTGTAACCAGAGGTGATTGAGGACATTGGCCAACCTCTTTCTTGCAAACATATGGCTAAATTTTTTCTCAAGGAGAAGATGTAAGTAATTGAGAAGGGGAACAATGTGTTATATCCAATTAGGATTAGAGCTTTCTGGTCTCATTGGTGATGCATTCTGCCGTGTGTTGTTCAAAGGAAAATAGAGAACCATAAAGAAGACCCAGGCTATACTCAATTCTTAGAAGAAGCAAGATAAAGGTTCAATGAAGCACAGTAGTATTTTTTCTTTTCCTAAGATTGAGAAACTGCAAGGTTGCATATTGGAAAATACTTTGCTACCACAATAAAAATCTCAGTTATTGCTTTATGACTATCTCTGAACTCTCATATTCATCTCATTATTTGCATTTCCTCACCACCCCACCCAACTTACACACCTGGATCAAATAATTCAAAAAACATAACATTAAAATGCATTATAATGAGATTTATTATTAAATTTAAAGGGACAGTTTTATGACTCTTATTTCTATCCTGGAAAAGTAAGAATTGGAATCACTAGAATCATGAGCAAGCAACTCACCTTTCTATCAAAAGCCACTATGACTTTCAATGGAGATTGTGCACTTGTTTTCATCTCCTTCTATTTTTAAATCACAAAATGGTGTACACTAAAAAAGGGCTTACTGAGAAAAATATCAGCACACCAAAGGCCATGGAATGATGCAAGAAATCAAAAGTTACCTTAGAAACAGAAGGGGGTAGGGGTGGGGATGCTTTTGTCAATGGAGATGATTTAAGAATCACACACACACACACACACACACACACACACACACACACACACACAAAGAACTAAATGATATTTTAAACTTTGATTCTTTATAAAACATATTTTTCAAAATCTTGAAAATATTTCCAACCACTTATCTTAAGATATATCCTTCATAATTCTCAGCAAATACCTTTTCTCTCTTTCAATGGCTTCAATTAGAAAAAAGAAAAATTCCTCATGCAACAATCTTGACAACTTTACCCAATATTTTATACAAATGGTCCAAAATGGGCTACATTATTTGTCCTTAGGAAAAGGAAAAATTTACTTCTTCTTTCCTGACAAGTTTTTACTCTCTGCCTTTTTTAAGCATTGTCCTTGGAGCTGTGGTGGACTCAGAGATGAGGTTAGCATGTTCCCCAACCTCAAGTAATTTATTCTCAAGTTGGGAAAATCAAATTTGTATAAAATTTAAAATAATACGATGAAGGAAGTATAAGTTTAGAGGTTGGACAGATCAGTTCTGCTGGACAAAATCATAGAGCTCTTCTTGGAGAAGGTAATGTATGACCTGGGTGTGATACATTCCAATGAGAACAGCATGTGGAAAGGCACCAAGACCAAGAGGGAAAGCCCTGAAGGTATGCCTCCCTTTTAGAAGCAGAAGGTACAGGGACACGAGGAAGGAAAATCATGACCTACCATTTATGCCCAGAAAGGGAATTTCATTTTTAGTTGATTGGTTCTAGGAAACCCTTGAAGTTGTTCATTGTGGTTAAGGGGCTCCTAAGTGGAATGCATCTCTAAAACAATCTAAGGACTCCATTATAAAAACAGAACACAGAACTTTAGGAAGTACCAGTGTAATCCGCCATCATAAAATTAAGCCTCTTTTTATGAAGCCCTTGGGGTAGCTTGGAAAGTTTAAATCATAAAGACTGAACAGAATTTGACTGAAAGTAGGACATATAGAATAAACTTGCAATAGAAAATAAAAGCAGCAAATCAAGACTCCAACAGTTCCCCTGCAACCTCTGTAGAGAGCTAAATAAACCTTTGTATGGAAGATTGCTAGCTAGAGATAGTGATATCCACTATCCCAACAGCACACAGGGTGGGGCAAAAGCAGGTTGGCAGTCCTGAGTATGCAAAACACAGAGTTTACTCTTGTATTATTATTATTATTATTATTATTATTATTTATTGTATTATTTTCCATACTAACAAATGGAAATCTACTTTTGCCCATCGATATGCATCCAACAACTATTTTATAAAAATTTTATCAGCCTGGTTGTGTGTGCATAACCCTATGTATAGGCAGAAAGTAATCAGAATAAATTATTGTTGGTGACTGAGTTTTTATAGCACAATATATTCAATCTGGAAATATACTTAATGTTCAGGGAGCTTTGTAGGACACACAATTCAATTAGACCCTTGAGAATAAAATAAAAACAACTGTCAATCAACTAAGCCTTTATATTTATCTCTATTTTTACCTCATGAGCAAGAGATGGCTTGAGAAGGCCTAACCAACTCTCAGCATTTCAGTGTACAATTGGAGACTGAGTTAGATGATTGAGATAAAGGATCTGAACTTGCAAGTTCATCAGCATAAAAAGGAGCTCCTCATAGTTCTAACTGCCACCTCATAAGCCTGAGCTACATTCCTGATAGGACATTTCCTCTCTGAATCAGGCTCAGGTCAAGATGATGAAAAGGGCAGAGTGTTTACCCAAACTTGCCCTCTCTTGACCTTCTTAAGCAGAGCAGTAAAGATAAGATAGCTAATAAAAGACAAAAAAGTTATTAATCCACAGGTAAGATACCTTATCTTCAACAGTTCCTTCTACTTAAATATTGAGGCTCTGTCAATTCAATGACAAGCAACTTGATAAAAATCAGCCAATTATTCGTTTGTCTGATATAAATATAAATAGAAAAAATGTTATTATTCACACCGATTTATATTAAAATAGCATTATTATCAGCCATTATTTTGATATTATTTATTTAGTCAAGCATAACCTCTTTTGTTTCAGTGAGATATAAATTTCTAGCTTCCACATTTATATATATTAATATATATATATATATGTATGTATATATATTTTTTACACATATTTTGAGTTTTATTTATATATAAACTCTGACTATGAGTTTAAAGACATTTTACTCCTTCAATCAGGGGACTGTCCTTACTTTCAGATTGACTCAATAATGGATTTTAAAATCCTGCTTTAATTGTATTCTTTTGGAACATGTCATTTCTTTTGGTCAAAGCTATATTTTCCATTTTATTTTGATGACAGTTAAACATAGTACTTTCCTCTCTTAAGAAATCTTCCATGTCAAAGCTATAAAAGAACACATGAAAGGTTCTAAATTTTTCAGTTGTTGACCAAATAGTTTTAGACCACCCTTACTTTTGTGTGAGACACTGAGCTGAGTCATATTTAAAATAGCAGGAAGAATCAAATATAAATTTAGCCTTCAAGGAACAACAACTATAGTAATCTATTCACAGGTAATTAATTACCCAACAAAGGAGAATGTGATACACCACAAGCAAAAAGAGGTGTAAGCTGTGAGGCGCAGTCTTGAGTGTTGGTTAAGGACAAGGCCTATAAATTAGAAATCCAGGTCTAAAGCCACGCACTTGACCTTGTATAACTGTTTGACTTCTTTAACAATTTCTTCTTAGGTGAATTACGAATAATCATAGCATCTACCCAACAGGGTTGTTTTGCGGATCAAAATGGTATAATACATATACGTAATGTCTTTATATTATACGGCAGCATTTAGTATTTATATTATTATTGCTATTGGTAAAGTAGGGGGAAAAAAGCAACCCAAAAGAAAATGTAATATATGAGAGATTTTATAAATGACAAAGAGGAAGAAAAAAATCATGTCTAACTTAAGAATCAGGAAATTCTTCAATGAATTTTCACAATAGAGTTGAATGTTTCAGGAGAGATAAGATATAAACACACGGAAATAGGTCGAAAGAACATTTTATTTAGAAGGAAGAGGATGCACTAAGAGACAGAACTAAGAAAGCATGATGTATCCATAGGAGTCACAGGCTGTTCAGCCTGACAGTTGGGCAGGGGTTTGAAAAGAAAAGCCAAAGGGGGCTGCTACTATTCATCCAGCACAGAAATCTGACCTGGACTCTGTAGAAAATCTAGAACATTTCACAAGTTTAGATGATGAATATTATCATAGAACCAAAAAAACGTATGTTGTAGATGTGATATGATTCCACCTCCTGCTTGGGACAGAAAACCTTATTAACAGAATGCCTTTTTATATAAGATGCAATATAAATAAGACAACACATTTTCATTAAAATTTATATTTACACTAAAGTACAATTTGGATCCACAAATTATGTCCCTAAGCTCAATAGCAAAAACCAACACATCTACAGTTTTTATTTTGAAATATTAACTGCCCACATCTTTTCAGATATCTTAATAATAAAAATGCAGATAAAGCTTTACTGTCCTAACCAATAGAGGGAACATGCAAATTGACCATCATGCCATAACAAGATGGCTGCACCCACAGCAGAAGCAGGAATCCTGTAACACAAGATGACTGTGACCACAGTGGAAGCCAAGTTCCTATAATGAGCCTTAACAAGCAATCAGCAGGGACCTGAGGCTGCATGGCACTGGGCCCACGGAAGGGGACGTGAGGCTGCGCTCCCTCCTAGTGGGGCTTGATAGGGGACTTCAGGCAGCACCTCCCCACACTGGCATTGGGCCAGGCAATGTGAGGCCATGCCCCCCACCTGGCATGGCTTGATGAGGGTGGGGCCTGCTGGGGCTGGACTGGTCTAGGTCTCTCACAATTTTGAGGTGCACATGGGTGGGAACTTGACTTGACTCTGGTTCCCATGGCGTGCCCCAGACTCTGACAGGAGGAAGATTTTCATATACATTTTACTAATTTTCTTTCATCTCTGACACTTCTATCATAGAGAAAGGGCAGATAGCAATATTAAAATATTTTGTCTAATTAATTCCCTTTTACGTGCATGAATTCCCTGCACTGGTTCACTAGTCCTATATAATAAAAGCCTAATAGGCTAAATGTCCAGTTGATCAGTCAGCTGCTCAACCAATCAAAATGTAATATGTTAATGATATGCTAAGGCCACTGAACCACTCACTATAACGTGCACTGATCACCAGGGGGCAGATACGCCGACTGGTAGGTAAGCTTGATGCTGGGGTCCATCTGATCAGGACTGAGTGAGATGGGCCACAGATGCCTTGGAACCCTCCTGTGGTCCCACCCCAGTTGGCCAGCCTCCCACATCCCTCCCCAGTCCCAATCATACAATGGTGGAGTCCTTGAGCATGGCAATCGGGGACCTCTTAGGGGATGTCAGAGAGCCGGTTTCAACCTGATCCTGCAGGCCAGGCTGAGGAACCCCACTGGAGCATGAATTCATGCACCAGGTCTCTAGTTATTAATAATAAAGATGAGCACAAGCTTTTTCATTGGAAATATATGAATATTTGTCTTTTTTCTCTTACCCCTGCCACTTTTTATGAAATTGAAATGGAAAAGCAAACACCCAAAATTGCATGTAAATGGAAGGGCCAGGTCTCTGGACATAGCTGGTGAAAAGGAGAGAGAAATGACTCAGGAAGGGCTGAGGTTTGCTTCTGACTCTTGAAATAATGAGACCATATGAAAATGAGCTCTTGCTAATAGAATACTTCAATCCCTAAGGTATCCAGAATGTTGACACCATCTTCAAGTTTACTGTTTGAAATTCAATGTTCCAACATTTATTTAGTAGATGCTTTATATATAAAGTATGTATATTTAAGAATCTAGCAAACTTAAATAATTGTGTATTTAAGCCCCTGATACTGGTTTAGTTTCTCCCCTAGTAACTGTTCTGGTTTAGGGGTCCAGGGCAGGTTTTATAACAATAAAGGACCATTCTATTAAAAGCCTACTTTTCCTAATCTAATCTCTAGTCATTGTTTTTGATATCTATCCTATGATATTATATAATTTTTATAAAGATAAATTAAATTACAAACTTGATTTGTGATAAAGCAATATGACTGGGTTATCCTGACACATATTTTTGTGAGAATACACACACACACACACACACACACACACACACACACACACACAAATTTCCTTAGGGATGTTGAAAAATAAAATGCTATTTTACTACACAGACTTCTAAAATGAGTAAACTGCTCTGAAGCTGACATAAAATCATTCTCCAACAACAGACCTACTTTGTTAATATGTTGTGGTTGTGTTGTTGTGCATTACACAGTAATGGCATGAAGCCTTCAAGGGTTATTTCATCTTCCATGGATGAGAAATTTATCTCTAAGGAGTGATAACCATGATCACGCCGGTATTTTATTCTTGAATGTATTCAATAACATTACCATTGAGTCCAAATTTCAATTTACTCCAGGCAGTTACCAAAATTTGTTTTTATATTAGGTCTTATCTCTAGATCAATTTTTTTTACAATAATGATCTCAATTCTACTTCTTTCCCCTTATTTCTAGTAGTTTGTAATCCCTGTTTAAATGCAGTTAAAATTCATTCTAACACCTTATTTGTACTACAGTCCCACAGAGTAGTTTTTATGAAAATAGTCTTCACATTTGAAAACAATCAGGCAAAGGCTTTGTGAGCAGAAGAACCACCGGATAATGAGTATTTCCCTGTCTTTACTATCCAAGAGTCTTGGCATGCTGATGGAGTGGTGAGGCTGACTCCTGCCAATGTCTCTTGTATGGGGTTAACCAGATGTACACCAACATGCCCTGTAGAGTCATTAAGGGTGAACAAATAAAAAAAAATGCCTCCGCTTCATAGAGATGATAGGCTGCACCTGCAAAACCTCCAATGGCATTGCCTGACAAGGGAACCCAATCAAAGCCACAAAAAAGAGCCTTCCACTTTCCAGAAGAAAGCCATTACCAATATGCCTGGCAGTGCTGCTCCTAAGGAATATGATCTCCCTCTGTGCGATGGAAGCTGACTTAGATAAATGACTACAGGCTGAACCACTCTGCCTTCCCACCATGGAGAGAAAAATGCAAAGTGCTTCCCCCAGGGTCTGTTCTGAGATTGCTGGGCTGGGAAGAATGGAGCTTGGTAGGTCCCGCCATTAGTGGCCTGGTCCTTTTCCCCAGCTGTCCCATCCATATCCGTGAAGAGCAGAGGTACAGTACCTACTTGGCTAAGAACAAAGCCAGCCATCCAAAGTTTCTAATTTTTATAATCCTATTGTTGCCTTCATCACAAATGCCTCTTCTTCCACTCTCTCCGGGATAACTCTCATGCTTCCTTCAAGACACTGCCTAAACACCACCTCCTCTAAAAGTAGTTTCCTGAGTCCTTCCACAGAATTAGTTATTGGTGGTATGGCACAGCAGGAAAAAAAATAACGCATGTGTGCGCATGCGAACGTGCGCGCTCTTAAGTCACAGAGGCCTGGTTTTGAAAACTGGCATAGGCAATTTCTAGCTGAATGGTCTGGGGCACATTATCTAAAAACTCAGAAATTATATTCTCTTATCTATAAAATTATACTTTTTTGTAGATTGATTTGAAATATAATGAGATTACATATTGTTATGGACTCACAGCCCCAAATATCATATGTTGAAATTCTAATCCCTGATGCAATGATATTTGGAAGTAAGGCCTTTGAGAGGTGGTGAAGTCATGAAGGTGGCACCCTCGTGAATAGAGTTAGTGCCCTGAAAAAGAGACAGCAGGACTAGTTACTGCTCATGGCCACAATTCTTATGTGTGTGGTGCTGTTCTAAGATATTTACATTATCTTGTCATTGATTCTCATACCTGCTCTATGAAGCACCAATATCTCCATTTTACAGATGAAGAAACACAGATGTCAGATAATTTCCAAAGTTTCACTGCCAGTAACCAATACAGGCTCTGCTTAAACCCAGCTCAGGGCATGCAATGTGTTTGTCAAATGAAGTAAAGAGCATATAACAGCTTTAAGCTAAATATGTGCACTAGGTGTGTTCTTTACAATATCTTATTAGAAAGATTATTGACCTACAGCAAAATAACTAGATTTTTATGGTGGGAAAGGAGCACAGAACAGAAACTGCCAGGAAATGGAGCATCGAGGTACATAGGAAGCAAGCAGAAGAACCGCAGAAACCCCCCTGCCCAAAGCCTTTCCCCCACAAAACCACGGACTTTTGATTTCTGCCATAGGGGCCTGGCTGAATTTCTGGAAATAACCCACCAAATTCATTGACACCAAACATTAGTGCTTTAGTCGGTGTACTAGTAGTAGATCCAATTTCTTTGGAGAAACACATGGAATGCGTGACCACTGCTTTTCCAAGGACAAATTTGGTGAAGGGGAAAAGAGATTATGGAGGAATTGGAACTATATAGAAGTGACTCTATATCTCCTATCTAGCTCTTAAGATTAGGCAAGCGCTCAACCTTCTGGAAGAAGGAGCATACTTCTCACTGGCTTTAGAGAAGAAAACACACAGAGGAAAGTACTTACTTTGGGCACTCTTATTGTCACCTATAAATTTTTAAGTATCTCTAGTTCATTGCAGCTCCCTAGGGCTTGCACTGTGATTATGGATGCCCAGCAGGTCACAGAAACAAGTGTTGCAGTCTGAAGCAACCAGAGATTTTGATCAATATTCTCAATTGTTATTTGGAGGGGAAAAGCTACTTTCTGTCAGAAGAAACTGCTCCATTTACATTTCAATACTGGCCGTAGATAGGTCTCCATTTGTTGGAAGAAATACCAATAAATGGACTTTCATTTGGGTTGGGCTTTCATTTAGGTGTTACCTTTTTACCATTGCGAGGTAAATTGGCTTTATGTTGAGAAATACGTTTCAGTGGAATCATAAAAGCTATGGTGGGACTGCAGGCTGTCATCAATGATACAAACACCAGTTCTGCTAGAGTTACATAGGACTCTGGCAGCATTAACTTATTTTTTAATGTTGTAAGAAAAAAAAAATCACTGAAGACAGAAATCTGGCATCTTTCCTAGATGAGAAGATTGTACTTTTAAAAACTATTTTTATAAAAAATGGAGAAAGAAATGAGCAAATCTTACTATGTCACCATAGAATATCACTATAATTACTTTGTTTCTAAATTTAAATGGCCTCTATTTGATTTTCATTTAAAGTCATATAACTCATTTCTCCCTACCTTGAGTTTTCATCTGGTGGTTGAACTTGCAGTCACCTCAGCCCTGTTGAATGCAGCTACAACCTGGGGCAAAACCACAATTATGGAAGGACTTTTAGGGATTAGACTTAAGCTCCTTGTTTTCCACATGTGGCCCAGAGACATTAAGTGACTGTCTTTGACACAGGGAACAAACAGAGGCAAGGATCCAAGTGGGACTAGGCCAAAAACCTTGGTCTTCTGATGTTATTGCACTTCCTTCCAAAACTCCACTTTGCCTTTGAAAGGAAAACCCTAAGCAACATGACAATCTATTACCCCATAATCCTTCTACTGTACTTATTAGGAGAGATAGGCAGCTGCCAACCAGAACTCACTTATGCAATATGGTTGGCAAATTGAAATGATTAAAGCAAGTATTTGTTCTATCCCCACTCTGGGAACCTTAAATTCTGACAACAGGGTTTCCTAAAGGTAGTATATATACTTTGAGAATGTATGTCCTTGGGTGATAAGTGAATCGACATTTTGTACTGGTTATATATTTAATATTTTTAATAGCTGTATAAGATATATTCCACATAATGAAATGCTCATATTGAAACTGTACAAACTGATAAGTTTAAACTATATATATATATATATATATATATATATATATATATATATGTGTGTGTGTGTGTGTGTGTGTGTGTGTGATATATATTATATATCACTATATATAATATATATAACATGTATATTAATATACAATATATATTATATATTATATATTATATATTATATATTATATATTATATATTATATATTATATATTATATAAACAATATAAAAAAGCAGATTAAAAAACAAGAAAGTTTCAGTTTTCCAAATCCTTGTCAACACTTGGCATTATCAGCCCTTTTGTTTTAGTTATCCTAAAAGGTATGTAGAGGTAACTCACTATGATTTTAATTTGCATTTATTTAATGACTAATGGTTTTAAGCATCTTTTATATGCTTATTTCCAAACTTGTATATCTTCTTTGATGAAGTATCTGTTCAATCTTTACCCCAATTTTTTATTGAATTTTTGTTTCCTTATAATTGAGTTTGAGAGTTCTTTTAAATTCTGGATATATGATCTTTATCGGATAAATGTCTTATCTGTGTATTGTCTTTTCATTCCATTAACAGTGTCTACTGAAGAGTTGAAGTTCATAATTTTGATAAAATGCACTTTATCAATTTTTTCCTTCTATAGATCATGTGTTTGGTTTGATATTTAAGAAATCTTTGACAAACTCAGGAAAAGATTTTCTTTTTGAAGTTTTGTATTGTTAGTTATCACATTTAAGTCTGTAATCCAAAATCAAGTTAATTTTTTGTATATAGTTTAGTATTATTTTTTTGTCTATAGCATAGACAAAAGATCTTATTTTCCTTTTTGCATCTATTTATTTTTCTACCATCATCTGTTGAAAACACTCTACTTTCTCTGTGGAGTTACATTTGATCCTATGTTGAAAATCAAGTGTCCACATATGAGAGGGTCTAGTTCTACCCTTTCTATTCTGTCCCACTGACCTATTTGTCTCACCTTACTCCAATATCATACTGCAGCGTTATGACTCTCACAGGCTTGTAGTGTTAGTCTTCTAAATTTACCTTTTTTAAATGTCATATTAAAATTTTAGAACATTTGCATTTCCATATGAAGTTTAGAATCAGTTTTTAATTTTTACAAGAAATGCCTGCTGCAAGTTGATTTGGAATTGTGTTATACCTGTAAAACAATGTGGACAGAATTAGCATCCTAACAATACCATGTCTTCTAGCCAAAAAACACAGTATATCAATCCACTTATTTAGGTTTTCTTTAATTTCCTTTAGTGATGTTTTACAGTTTTCAGTGAATAGTTCATGTGTATTTTATTTGGGGGGGGGGATTTATCCCTAAGTACTTTATCTTTTTGTGTTATTTTAAATAGCTATGATGTTTAATTTCTATTAACAAATATTCACTGTTAATATATAAAGATATGACGGATTTTTGTATACTGATCTTATATCCTATAAACTCGCTAAACTCACTTTTTAGCTTAAGCAGTTTTTTAAAATAGATTTCACTAGATTTTGTTCAGAGGTATTCAAGTGATCGGCACATAAGTTTTACTTCATTTTCTTACCTAGATGACATTTTTCTTGTCACACTTTGCCGCCTAAATTTCCAGTACAATCTGCACTAATCAGTACTTTACTGAAAATAAGACCTTTTATCTCTGTGCAATCGTCTCTTCTCAGGATCTCTATCCTGAGAACTATAGCCTTGACCTCTATGTTCTTTCAGCTTTGGATCCTCAACTCACGGAGTGTATCCTGCTCCCCCTTGGTTTCCCTTCTTGTACTGTGACCTGGAACCTCTCCAAACAGAGCAAGTTGGGACAATGATAGGCTCTGCTTGTTTTTTCCCCATTTCTCAAGAATCACTGCTTTTCATTGCCTGGCATACAGTGTTTGAAAACTGTTATTACATATGTTTTGTCCATTTTTTGTTGTTGTTTCAAGCAGGAGTGTAAATCCATCCTTTATTATTTCATCTTGGTTAGAAGTGGATGTATGAATGTATATACTAGAGGCCCAGTGCACAAAATTTGTGTATCGGGTAGGGTCCCTAGATTCTGCCGGCTGCCAGCTGGGCCTTGCTTTGTTCCACACCACCCCTTGGTGGGCAGCATACATTATAGTGAGTGATTGAACTCCTGGTCAATCAAACTCCCGAGGGAATAATTTGCATATTAGGCTTTCATATATATATATATATATATATATATATATATATATATACATATGTAATATATATATATTATCCCTCAGCCCAGCCTGCACCCTCTCCAATCTGGGACACCTCGAGGGATGTCCGACTGCTGGTTTAGCCCACAGGGATTGGGCCTAAACTGACAGTCGGACATCCCCCTTGCAATCTGGGATCACTGGCTCCTAACCAGTCAACTGCCTGCTCGCTTGATCACCCCTAATCACTCTGCCTATGGCCTGATTGCCCACAACTGCCCCCACTTGTGGTCTGATCACCCCATAATGTTCCCTCCCTCCCCCCACGTTGGTCTGCTCACCCCAACCACACTTCCCTGCTGGCATGCTCGCCCCTAACTGCCTCTGCCTTGGCCGTGCCACCATGGCTTTATCCTGGAAGGACATCTAGAAGGTCACCCGGACAATTAGCATATTACACATTTATTAGTATAGATAGGTGTGTGTGTGTGTGTGTGTGTGTGTGTGTGTCTAGTACACTAAAATATAACTGAAAATTATACTGGTAATAGAGTATTGACATATTTCCTTTTTAAACTATTTTAAGTAAAACAGTAGTCTACTTATTTTAAAAATAATTACATATATAATATTACAGGTGAAAATGACATGGCAAAAACCCTGAAGGTAGTGCTAAAAGTGCTGCATTTACTAATATGGAGTACTACAATAGGAAATGAATTAAAAGCTGAGGTGAGCTGAGGCTGGTTTGGCTCAGTGGATTGAGCGTCGGCCTGAGGACTAAAGGGTCCCAGGTTCAATTCTGGTCAAGGGCATGTACGTTGGTTGCAGCACAACCAAGTGGAGGGTGTGCAGGAGGCAGCTGATCAATGATTCTCTCTCATTGATGTTTCTAATTCTCTATCCCTCTATCTTCCTCTCTGTAAAAAATCAATAAAATGTATTTAAAAGCTGAGGTGGGTGAGGGCTTACACTGACAGGAGATCAACCAGGACAATCCAGGTGACTCTAAGCAAGGAAATAAAAAACCTTGATACGTTAGGAGTAATTTGGGCCTATTCGGCGTAGGGATAAGAATGCTGTACCCAGCAAAAGTTATTTTAGTAATCACTGTACTCAAGTACACTATAACTTTAGCTCCTAATGGTAATTTTAGATCAATAAAAGGTTAAACTGCCTTCAGAATACTATGCTAACATAAGTAATCACAATACATTTCAGGGACAATTCAATAAACCTTTGTTACAACTTCTTGCTTAACGAGATAAGACTTAGAGATTTGTAGAACTTATGTGAACATCTTAATAGTGTTTCCTGAAAACTACAGAACACTATGATCCTGTTCATTACTTTTCAGATGATTAAGGGCAAAGCAATTTGGTGTTCCAGGTAAACAAGGAGCAATGTTATTGAAAGCCCTGCGTGAGAGCACTCCAAAGTGTTCAGGTACTGCCACAATCTTTCTGATCTGCAGATGGAAGGAGGAAGGAAAGGAGAAAAACATGAACTCACCATTAGGGACACTTAGCTTCCCAGATGTATGAGCCTAAAAGCAGTGCCCTCTGAAGTCCCATATTAGATTTGATTTTGTGTAACTACTTCTGGAATAACAGGTGCCTCGTGCACGGTAGTGCATGAGAATCATTGCAGAGTGATTCTTTAAATTCTATAAAGTCATTTAATACAGAAGTAAATATTTTTTAATAATTTTACATTTTAAAAAGTACTTTATCACATCTTTTTTTTAATTGACTTCAGAGAGGAAGAGAGAGGGAGAGAGAGATGAATATGTCAACGATGAGAGAGAATCATTAATTGGCAGTCTCCTGCATGTCCTCCACTGGGGATCGAGCCCACAACCCAGGCATGTGCCCTGACCGGGAATCAACCCATAACCTCCTGGTCCATAGGTAGCCACTCAACCCACTGAGTCATGCCAGCTGGGCCTTTATCACATTTTATCTCAACTTTAATACTCAGAAGAATATACAGTTATAATTATCCCTACATTATTGACAAGAAGGTTCTGAGAGAATGTGACCCATCTATAGTCATGCAGTTAAAGTGGCAGATTTGGAGATGAGCCCAGACCTTTCTCTCCCAGGCTGCTGCTATTTCCGACATGTAGAAGTAAGTTTGGGTCTCATTTCTAATTCCATTTTTTATTCCCTAGTAGGGTTAAAAACTTAACCTGAATCCATTGCCAGACTTAAAAGGCCTCTGAATCTCCTAAAATGATTTCATATATAAGAATTTTTTTTTAAATAAGTGAAAGGTCCAAGACTTAAGACCTAAAAATGAGTTCCAAAGTTCTACTTGCTCTAGATAGTTTTGCAATGATCATTTAAGCTGGAGTTACAAATCTCTTAGCTCTCGACACTCTTAATAGTTCCTTCCATTCTATATCCATATCTATAATATTAGGATGAGATGTTGGCTATCACCTCAGTGAACACCAGGAACCTAAGGGAGGCAGAGTGGTGCTTCAACTTCTGCTTGAGTCCGTTTTCGTGCTGCCCACTTCTCTTTAGCAAAGGACAGTTATTTTGTGCTAGAGCCTATGGCCCCAGCAATCTGATTTAACTCCTCACGCAGTTTCTATCAGCCAACTGAACCAACTCTAGGGATTCAGCTGATAGCTTCCAGATCTGAACCCTGAAAAAAAAAGTAAATGTTTTCTAGAAAGAGTGATTTTGACCAGAAATAGAACACCATGGACATATATTATTTTCTCCTGACAGAAAGAGTTTATCATTTTTCTAAATGGGAAGCAGCAAGTAGATAGCATCATGTGACTAACTGGAAAGGGGCCAGGGTCCTCTCTTCTCCCTGGAGAGGTTTGCAGGAGAATGATCCCTCCAGCTGTGCATTCTCCCAAGTAAATTTCTCTTAGACTTTTTTTTTTAAATTATTAGTAGAAATAAGACAGCCACACCATGAGGACAGTGCTGGCTGGACACAAGGCCGGGTTAACAGAGAGCCTTGTCTCATGTAGAGAAAACTGAATTCAGTTTAATAGTGAGGCACTGTGGGGAGACAAGAATACGATATGTCTCTGCTTTGTAAGAAGAGGCTGCTTTGCCTGATCCACAGACCAGGCTGGTTCTGTGGAGCAATTTCTTTGGCTCCCTTGCCCTCTTCTCCAACACTCTCCTCTCTTCAATTTCCAGGCAAGTCCTTCTCCAGCAGTGGCCTGCCACTCATCAGCTGGCTCCCACCCAGCTCCGTGACCCCACTTCCTCCTATTATTTCCTCTGCCCCTCTGTTTCATCCATACAATCCGATCCTCTTTCAAAACTGCCAAGCCTTTGGCAACTCGGGGTCTTTGTACCCCGAAGTACAAATGCTATCTTTCCCTCAGAGAGCCACATGGCTTGCTTCTTCACTTCATTTAGGCCTTTGCCCAAATGGCTCCCTATTACAGCCCACCCTGTGAAGGAATAGTGACCTCCCTCATCCCGATTTGATCCCACTTATCCTGTTTCATTTTTCCCTAGCGTACTTCACAATGTCTGGAATGTTGGGCATTTACTTATCTTCTTTGTTTGCCTTTCTCCAATTAGAAAGTGACTTCTGTGACAGGAGGGTTTTTGTCTGTCTTGTTTCTCCATGATCTACAACAACTAGAGTAATAGCTGGAAAAAAAACACGAGGTATTCAATAAATCTTGGCTGACTGAGTGAATGAATGATGTGTGCCATCAAATTAACTTCCTAATTTTCCATTACATGTTATGACACTTGCCATCTAATTTTAGGTAGTACTTCTGGGTCCAATACTAGTGAGACTTTTGCCATCTGGATTCTTGAATAAGCTGTTATAAAGTGGATAATGAAGTCTTGTCTACAGCTTTTTTTATCTGAACGACTGCACCTGAACTATGTGTCACTAAAAGGGAAATACATTAACCAGCCTTAGCTCTCACAGTTTATACATTATTTCTTAAAGCTTTTCACCATTCTATTTTGCAATTCTGATAGACACTTAACAATAATGTGGACTACTATAAACGAAAGTATTTACTCACTAAATCATGAAACCATAGCTTAATGTAACTGGAGTAAGCCCTATAGATCTGAAGAAAGCTTATTTTGAACTCATGGACTTTTAAATGCATAAGGAAGAATCAGACTCACCCAACCCACTCTCCCACCCCACTCAGGAATTTCTTCCAATGAAAATAATAAACAATAACCACCAAAGTGACAGCTTCCATGTATAGAGTCCTTATCTTACTGTTGTCTAATTATCTTGGGTTACAATAAATGTTTGTTGAACTTTGTGACTGTCACGGGCTCCCTCCAGTAACGCAGCTAAATAGATAGGCCATGGTCATTGGAGTGACATCGCGTGTAAATGATGGGTAACTTGTGCACACGGCTGAGTGGTGCCTATGTTTCAGGGTATGATACCACACATGCAGATCTGTTGTATGATTCAGGACCCATCCCACTTAGGACCTTACTCTGCTGTCACAATCTTTCACCCAAGAAGCATGGCTTTCTTGTGGGCATCCCTGGGGCCTCATCGGGCAGACTAAGGCTTTTAAAGCTGTGTACACTCACGTCTTTCTCACCCACATCACTCCTGAAGAATGAATGACCCCACAGCCACAGCTAGATTCCAGATGGTGAGCTCTGCTCTTGATTTAAAGCTTAAGTGGACTCAGAAAGTCATCTCGAGTTGAATCCCAAGGCTGGGGGAGGGGGAGAGAAACACAGCTTGAGTGGTAAGAGAAAAATTGCCATCTCCCCGTTTGGGTGCCACTCAGGATCAGGTCCCCGAGTTCTTCCTGGGGATGTTTAACTACAGCAGCAATGTCAACAACAGACAATTACATGGAAGCCTGGAGCTTAAAAATAAGCTGTCAGGGCTGGAACCCATTTCCTTCATGGACTCACTGCTCAGATTCAGTGTGTCAGTGGCCTGCCTTCCTGCAGTGCCCTTCCCAGGCTGACAGGGCCTGAGCTGGGAGAGGACCCAAGAGCTCCTTCTATCTTAGGAGCATTTCTTTATCTCCACTCAAGGTCACATAAATATGCACAAACCAATTAAAGCCCCATTAACATGTAAACACGGGGGGCAGTGTTTGTTGGCAAGGCAGCAGGTTGTGGTGCTGTTAGTTAAGGAAAAGCAGAATTACCAAAGATGCCTTGTGAGGTGCATTAATGCCATTTACACTCATTCTTCAGAGAAGTAAGCTAATTAGAAACAGACTTTCGTTTCAGCACTTCTCATTCAAAACCCTAACACATTGGGGGAGTGAGCGATAATAAAAAGGAGAGGTGATGTTCTTGCCAAAGAGGTGCTGTGGTTTCAGGGCCAAGGCAGGGCTGTTTCACTGAGCTCCTGGCGCCAAGACTTTCACTGATCCAGCCCTCCCCACACCAGGCTGCTCCTGCTGCAGTGTGAGAGCTGGAAGTGTGTTAAGTGACTAACCAGAGGTTATTGCTGTTAACGTGTTTTCCTATGTTGTCTCTTCTCAGAATGGTGAGGCACAGAAACATTTATTCCAGATCTATTTTTTTACTTCTGCTTTATTTATCCTTCAGTGTTTTTATTTTTAAATACTATTTTAATTATAGAAAATTGGATAATATAGAAAAATATAGAGAGGATAATAAAAGTCACCTATGATTACACCATCAAAAGCTACTATTGTTATTTTGCTTTGTGCCATTTAGTTATATATTCCTGCCTCCACTTTCATATGTTTATACATATGTCCATGATTTTTATTTTTTACAAAAACTAGGTATAATAAGATATATTTAGTTTTCTGTGTTTCTTTCCAAGGTATACAATAAACCCATATAATTAAGATGATAATATGATTTATAGACTGCATCACAGTCTATCATATACATGTACAATATTTGCCTAAATAACTTGTTTGAAATTTAACTAGTTTCCAATTTTTCACTATTACAAGTAATCCTGCATCAAGTATCATTTTTGTATGTATCTTGGGATGCATGTGACATTATTTCCCTCTAGCCTGTGCTTTTAAAGCACAGAAAAATACATGACTGTTGTTAAGGTCAAAGCTCATGAGTGTTCACTCGATGAAATTAAAATACAAAAATAATGAGACCAAGGGTTGGACTATTTCAAGACACACCCACATGTTCATACGGTGTCCTTTTCTCACTGTTGCCTAGAACACGGTAGAGTGCGTTATGAAATTAAGGGCAAGTAGAATTGGTCAGTGACATTTGGGATTGGATCAGAAATTAAACGTATGACTTAGACTATTCTGATCCCAATGCTCTTGCCATAGCTTAAGGACTGAAATCGGGCAACATAATCAAGAATAAAGCTGTGCAACATGAAAGAGGGGGGTCACAGGTTTAAATACTATAGATACTCTTTCATGTCCATAATTAAGCATGTGTGCTTGAGACACATGTGTATCTTGATACATGTGCCCTTGCATGTGTCCACATCGAATTTTATAATATGCCCATCAAAACCCACCTTTAAAGTCATTTCTTCTGAGAAGCTGTCCCTGATCTTTCCAGAAAACTATGGCTAGCTCTGTTCCACAATATTCTGTGTACTCCATTACTCCATGAAGACAGAGACCATGTCTTACTTATCTTTGTAGGTCCACAGATCCTGGTATAGTAGGGATTTCATAAATGTTGGCTGAAATAAGGAATAATAATAGGGACTGATATTAATACCATGAACTATGGCTCACCCACCTATATACAAGCCCGACAGGCTCCTCAGCCAGGTTTAGGACATGGGAAATATGAAAACAGTGATTGCTGTTTTAGTGCCTGGTCTCTCAGTTATGCTAGTCTCACCCATCCATCAGCGACTCTGGTATTTATCACCATTGGTATCCAACACCTTAGGTCTCTGACCTACTTAATGACCATTTTCATGAGATAGTACCTTTCTCTGAATGCCTTATGTCAGGCAGAAAAACAATGTAGTGCTTGGTTACCAATGGACTGTCAGTCACCTGCATCATGCACACACAAACACACACACGTGCACGCATGTGGGCACACACAAATACACAGAGACATCACTCATTTCTATAGTTGGATGCAAAATACATATGCCCAGTCCCAGGCAAGGTCAAAAGGAAGAAAAAGAATAAAATGGGTAAAGCAGAGTGTAAAATGAAAAACATAACAAGAAACCATGAATGTTTTGTGTGAGAGAGATGGGTCCCTGGGTGGGTGAGAGGAGGGGGGATGTTTCATCAGCCACGGGCCACTAGTTGCTGTTGTAAATAGAGGTGGCATAGGATGAGCAGCTTCGCTCTATTTTCTTTTACCGCCTTCTGAAGTAGGGAGCCTGGAGGCATAAGGACAGTCACAAAGGCATTGTACAGCTCTTAAATAGCATCTGTATCAGCTAGTGAGGCAACAGTGACTACAGTAACGAGACAACCATAGAAAGATGTGACTCTAAAGTATTGTTTCTCAAACGTTAACGTGCAGAAGAAATGTCTTGGGATCTTGTTAAAAATGCAGATAACATAGTCCCTATCCTAAATATGTTGGGTTCTATATGTCTATGGAAAAGATCAAGAAACTGCATTTTTAGCAATCACTTGGGTGAATTCTGAGATAGGTCTAAGGACTACTCTTAAAGGAAACACTGCTATAAAGAGAATGAAAAGAGATACAGAAGAAGGAAGAGGCAGAGGGGTAAATTACCTAAAGTCACCAAACAATGCCCACTTTCATATATCCCAATCGTTCTCTGAATGCCTTACATCAAGCATATATATTTGCCACCACGAAAAATATGATGCCTTTGTTACAACTTCACGCTGTTAGTTACATGGCTTATTACTGAGGAGGTTAAGAAAACAACAAGATGATATTTTTCAATTCACTTTAAACACCCCTTCCACTAACTTCTCCTGACCCCTCTGTTTGCTCCCCATTTGGAAAGCTTCATGAGGACAGAATCTCATCTGTCTCGTTCAACAGAGTAGGGCCAGCATTGAGAACAGTGCCTGGCATATTTTAGGTTCTCAATTTTTCTTTCCCCAGAAAGAATGAATAAACTTTATCTTGAATGATGATCTGGAAAGGAGAATCAAAAAATAAAAAGTTTAGATTTTCTAAAAGAATAAATGAACTATATCTTGATTAATAAAATTACACTGAGATGACTTGACTGAACCGAGAATAATTAAATGACAAGATACCAGGGATTGGCATGATAAAACTGGCATAGAACTATTTCCCTTGATACAGAATCCATTGCCACATCATTGATGGATCACTTCTTTCCTTCCTATTCAGCACCAAGTTGGTGAGAGGGTAAGGTCTCCAACAAGTGAGGGGTGCATCATCCCTCCTCATTGGAGGAAGACAGAGGTTGGCTAGCAGCATCAAGGTGGTTCATATACACGGGTAAGATCTAAGCTTAAGGTCCGATCAGAGGAGCTGCACATCAAACTTTGGTCACCTACCTGAAGGAATACTGACAGATGCTCTTATGATGGTCTAAAAAGCAAATGCTGCACTTCAACCAACAACAGATCTGGCGTTCTCCATTGTTTCTGCCTTCAGATGAACCTTGTATGGCCTCAAGGCCCAATCAAGACCTCAATCTGCCTTGAAGGAGACTTCCTCCTCTCAGGAATCTCTGGTCCATGGCCCAGCAACACATTTGTTTCTGGGTGGGATAACCCGAAGTTTCAAAGACAGTTCAGTCTTTAGGGGACTGAGAAAACTTCCTCAAGTACTGTGATATACTCTCTTGGTCAGGAGTTTAGAATTCATGTCAGCTTGTCATCAAAGAGCCTTCATACTCTTGCTAGTTATGGAGTTATTCTGAGAAAAATCATGTTTCCTCTCTTCTTTGTTCCATCTAAGGCATATAGAATCAAGAATCAAGATCGGTTTTTGTCTTTGTGCCAGAATGATCAGATTTTCACAATTTGTTTTGCAACTTCCCTCAGATCTACAAGCTAAGACCTATCCTCTTGAGAAGTGTGCATTTGAAAGCTAGCACACCTGCATTCAAACCCTGGTTCTGCTATTTACTTGCTATATAGATCCATGAACAAATTAGTCAACCTCATTTTCCACATTTGAAAAATAGAGATAATGGTAACAGACATCACAGGAATAATTCTGTGAAAATTAAATGAGAAAAGGATTAAAAGTACCTTGACTCTGGCATTCAGTAAGTGTTCTATAAATATTACTTCCCTCTCTTCCCTGGTCTCTCGGAAAAGGTCTTAGTTTGCCTTCAAAGACCTCCTGAGCATCTCAACATTGAGACTTCTTCATCCTCCTCTCACCGACAGAAGCACTCTCCCAGCATTTCCCAGCTCAAAATATTATACATCGCCTTTCCTTCATTAGGAAAAATTTTCTTAGCTAAGTGAATAATTTTTTTTTAATTATAGCTCGCCTCTACTGTTTACTACTATTATTTTCCTTGTATTTATATTTTTTACTTATACGTCATAATTTAAGGGACAAAATATAGTATCCGAATAGGCAAGTATGTAAGTACAAAGATGCATTTTCTACTAACATAGTTTTAAAAATTCTGAAATATTTAAACAGAAACATAAAATGCACCACAACCTTCAACACAATCACAGATGTGTCTAGTCTTAACTAAATATGGTTACCATAGTGGAGTGATCCCTCACCCATTGATTTTAACAAAAAAGTTAGAAATATAAGGATCAGGTTATTAATGTAATGAGAATAACTACTATTTATATTGTGCTTATCAAGTGCCTGGACTCAGCTGAGTAGTTTACATATATTATCTGATTTGACTCATAATAATTCTATGAGTTAGATGTGGTTATCAGTATTTTATAGGTGAGAAAACTTCAGAAAAAAATGGCTAAATAACTTACTCAAAGTTATCTAGCTACCAGTAGTAAGTGTGGAATCAGGATGCAAATCCAGTACCAATGGACACCAAGGCACATACACAGTATCTAAGCAGAATCTGCCTCTCAAAGGCATAAGCATCATTGACATAAGGAACACCTGATCACCGAAGGGCCGTGATCTCCCCACTAGACAGCAAGAACCTGACTCTGGGATGGCTCTTACAGTCATGGGATGAACTGGCGTGAAACTCTTGCTGTTACCCTGACTGGCCTGGCTCCATGGATAGAGTGTTGGCCTGCGGACGGAAAGGTCCCAGGTTCAATTCCCATCAAGGGAATGTACCTTGGTTTTGGGCATATCCCCATTGGAAGGTGTGCAGGAGGCAGCTGATCAATGTTTCTCTCCCATCGAGGTTTCTGACGACTCTCTATTCCTCTCCCTTCCTCTCTGTAAAAAAAGTCAATTAAATATATTAAAAACAAAACAAAACTTTTGCTGTTGAAGCCTGTCTCATAGAAATATTGCCTTCTCTCCTGGCCTGTGTCACTCATTGGTTGATTGTCAGCCCATGAACCTGGAGGTAACCAGCTGGATTACCAATCAGGGTACATGCCCAGGTTGTGGGCTCTATCCCCAGAAGGGGCATGCAGGAGGCAGCTGATCTTTGTTTCTCTCTAATTAATGTCTCAATCTCTCTATCCCTTTCTCTCCCTCTCTAAAAAATCAATAAAAAACATATATTTTTTAAAAAAATTATAAGAAACGAAAGAAATGGCGCTTCCAAATGTTCAGGGTGTAGGCCCAGAATCTGGGATATGTATTTAGACTTTTCCAGAGAGGTATCAGTGGCCTACCTACTGCAAGTACGTGAATAGGCAGTCTTGTGGCTTTGGAAGGGGTGGGTGGAGTGGAGCAAAGGGAATTAATCTGTTATGGGGGAAATCTCTTTCTCCTCTGACAAATGACAAACCTCAATCACTAAAACACAAACACACGCTAAGGAAGTCACTGATATTCCTTCAACAGCCAGAGCCTAACAAGCAACATGTTACAAACCTCAATCCCACATTCCGAGCTTCAGATTGGCACTTTGAAAATTCCCTGTCAGATCCACTTTCAAGGTTCACATGGCAACACTGCTTGTAAACGACTCAACCCCTACTAACAAAAATGTAAATGTAAACCAGCTTGCAGACAGTAAAGCCCATTTTATAAGAATGGGGAAGAGAAAGATGTACTTCTCACTTGACCTATTTGCAATTCTGATCTTCACACACTAAGTGAATGCATTAGAAAAGCAATACTGCTTGGACAAGCATGGTATGACAAATGCTTTCAACAGGCCAGGACAGATGGGAAGGAATGATCCTTTTGCTTTCTGTTTGGGAGGAGTAACAGGACTGCAGCACTGGTAAACAACAGTGAGATTACTGGCCTAAATAAAATGAAATAGCGTTTATTATAACATTTCTGTAACTCCCTTGTCAATTACTCTGACTTGAGATTTTAAGCATGACTGTGAGAAAATTCAGTTCCTGTTGTTTTCATGCCCTGCAGCAAAGAAACTAATGAAAATTGCATTAGAGAATCTAATGATTTCTCATGCGGTGCTGTCCTCTGACTCAGCACCACTTAAGAAGTTTGCACAAGGACCAGCAGACAACAGCTTGGTCTGGACCCCTAAAGTTAAAAGTAATGTTTTTTTCTGGAAAATTTTCTTAATTTCCTATAAATCTAAATCCAATTACCTGTGCTGGATCTAATAACTAGTGACATGTTTCTCTCTCTCTCTCTCTCTCTCTCTCTCTCTCTCTCTCTCTCTCTGTGTGTGTGTGTGTGATTTTTGTTGTTTGTTTTTCTGGTACCTGAACAAATGCTTGAGGCTGCCGATTCATGTCTCTCATAAGCAACTATCAGATTTTATTTTGGGCTATACAAGAAGCCCTAAAGATAAAATAACAATCACAAGTGAAATATCAAGATGTGAATCAGTCCTTTCATTAATGACTTGGCAACTCCTGGCACAGAGTAGGTGCAGGAGAGGAAAGAGCAAGGTGAATGGGAAGAGTGGACATTCAGAGCCAAGCACCATGGAATGAAGCAGGTACACTAAGAAATGGACTGCTAGCTCTGGGAGCATCATAAAGGTCGTTTAAATGGGAAAGAGGTCTTAAGGTTGTTTTTACCTTTGGGGAAGAGGCCTTGGTAGGTAATCCATTTTAAAGGGTAAGCATCCCTCACTCACAGTTCATTAGAATTTGTAAAAGGAAATAATACTAACAGATCTTGGATCTGAAAACCTCGACCTTATTGTGAAAGAGTGTGTAAAAGTTAAGGACTGTGAATAATTGAGTGTTGCTTATTCTAGATAAAAACAATGAATTGAGTACGTTGGGGAAGTGATACAAGGTTGGGTTCAAAGTTTCTGCTATGAGGAAATTTTCTGACAGATCGATTTAGAGAATAAATACTTTCCCCCCCTGCATAATTATAATGAAAAATTGAGCAAATGAATTCAGAGAGTATATAAAAATGGTCAAGAAACAGAAAAAGAATATTCCAACAAACTACAAAACAGAGAAGTTTTTTGTTGTTGTTGTTGCTGTTGTTGTTGTTGTTTTTTTTTTTTTTTTTAATGAGCTACTATTCTTTTTCCTAGCAAAGAGACGAAAAGGGTGAAGATACAGTACCTGGAGAAGGTGTGGTGTGTCTGCCAGCAGGTGTGCTCATACTGCTGGCTGGAGTGTAAATCAGTGCCAACTTTCTAGTGTGATTTTAGAAATCTGCATGAAAATGGGCATGCATTTTGACTCAACAGCTTCACAAATACACATTCATCAAATGATTGTCTAGCAAACACTAGAGGCAAAAATCAAATGCTAATGCGTGGAATGTTTTTTTAAGTAAATTAATGAACCTCATTACAATGGAATAATAACAACCTTTAAAAATAAGTTTGAATTATATTCACTGGCATGGAAAGATGCACATAATGTATTTCTAACTGAAAAAAAGCAGATTAAAAAACACTACAGCCTACATTTACTACATCCATTTATTTGTAATATATTATATAAATACACACACAAACTTATGCATATTTATAATGAATATATGATATATAGTACATAATTTAAATAGCATGTATTTATATAACATAATACTATATATATCATATACTAGTTGGTTTCCCCATGTTTGCAGAAGAAAATCATTAACCACTGTTAAATAAATAAATCCCTGCTGCTACCCATCTTAGAAATGCAGTAACATTTTCTATATAGATAGCAGCTGATTATGAAGTTTTGAAATCTGCAGTTTTGAGATCAGATTTTAAGTATTTTTATTGGCTGATTATATTTGAAAAGACAATATACACCTTGGCTTCTTAATGCACATATACCTCTAAGTTAGATAAACACAGGCCAAATCATTTTTTTGATGTGTAAAAGACAACACCAATTTTATTTTTTATAGATTTATAAATTTATATTTATCAAATAAAAAATTTAAGTAAATACCTAGACACAAAAGAATGTTAATGTTTATCTCAGAATTTTGAAAAATTGTGTGAACTTGTTATATATTTATTTATTGATTGTCTTATGCTTACTTTGATCTTTAAATTTGTTTCTTTTGGTCTTCTAGTCTACGTACTTTAACAAACGAAGAAAGAAAAATCAGAATAATCTACTCAAAATGTCTCTAACTTTAGATGTGTGCTTTCTACTCGTTCTACGGTACCAAAATAAACTTGGAGGACTCCTGTACTTCCATTGGAAATCTCTTTTCTTTGGCCACTTGTAGTTATTCTTTGTGCCTAAAACAAGATCATCAATAGCATTTCTTAACTCAGAAAGTCTTTTGAAGGTACAAACTTCCAGTTGCAAAATAAGTATTAGTTATGTAATGTACAACATGATGGCTATAGTTAACACTGATATATCATATATAGGAACATTATTTAGATAGTAAATTCTAAGTGTTCTCACCATGTGGATAATTTTTTTCCATTTTTTTCTTCTCTTTTTATTGTATCTATATGAGATGATGGACATTAGCTGAACATATTGTGGCAAATATATATATATATATATATATATATATATATATATATATATATAAAACCATCATGCTATAGACCTTAAACTTGTACAGTGACATATATCAATTATTTCTCAATAAAATTGGGTAAAAAGAGAACACACAAAAAGAAGTTTGGTTCTTCATATAACAAAATGAAAGGGTGATGATTTTAGGGGACAAAAAAGAGGAATGGTTTAGTTCACTTCTTTTCTTTTTTTCTCTTTGTATTGACTTCCAAGACTCTGATTAGTCTTTAAGGTACAACTCTATGCCACATCTTTTCCAGAAAATATAAAATGATGAAAAAAATATACTTACTAGCTAAGTAAATTAGACATTGTTTGATTAATTTAGCCTTCTATAATAATGCATTTCTTACATGAATGTAAAAATAGATAAAACGGATGGTTAGATGAATGAATGGGTAGATAGATAAAGAATAATACAGACTAATATGAATAAGTTTTAAAACTTCAGTGCTCTAACCAATTCTGCAAATATATCAACTTTTGAATTATACTCTTCTCTTGGAGCCTCAGAAAATATAGCAATATATCCTCTTAGGGAGGAAAGATAGAAAAAATAATTACCATCTGAGGGAAAAACAAAATCACCATTAGGTAAACACCACAGTTTCAGGCAACATCCACCAATGGATGTTAAAACTAAGTACAAATGTTTGAGGAGAAACAGAACATTAGCACTTACTAAAAATATCTCCTTCAAGATATTTATCAATTAGAGAGTGAATATTAGTCATCTTACAGTGGAGATATCCAGCAGATATTACCTTAACCAAGTGTCAAGGCTAATATAAAGAGTATGACGTAAAACAGTATGCTATATGCTTTATATCTCTCCTGTTTACCATTCGCTATATATTTTGGTGGTGCCAGATTTACTGTGGGAGAATGGGGGGGGGGGTTCCTTGCAAGTTATGGCTGGCGAGCAGCTCCCTGTGTGTGTTTGGGGTGGTGTCCAAGGCCAGTCTGGGTGTTGATATAGCTGTGTCCCTATCCTCCCCTGCTTCCCCCGTCAAGATGGCATGGTTTATTTCCTTCCTTTTACTAACTCTGGGCTTTTCTTGTTGTTCTCTTTCTAGTTCTTTAAGTTGTAGGGTTAAATAGTTTATTGCTGAAGTTTCTTGTTTTTTGAGGTATGCTTGTAGTGCTATGAACTTTCCTCTCAAGACTGCTTTTGCTGTGTCCCAGAGATTTGGGGTTATTGTGTGTTCATTTTCATTTGCTTCCAGGAAACTTTTTATTTCTTTATTGATCTTGTTGGTAATCCATTCATTGTTAAATAACATGCTAATCAGCCTCCATGTGTTTGAATGTTTCTTGGTGTTTTTATTGTAGTTTATTTCTAATTGCATTTCACTGTAATCTGAGAAGATGCTTGATATGATTTCAATCTTCTTGAACTTGAAGAGAATTGTTTTGTGTCCTAACATGTCATCTATCTTTGTGAATGATCCAGGTGCACTTGAAAAGAATGTATATTCTGTTGCATTGGGGTGAAATGTTCTATAAATGTCTATTAAATCCATCTGATCCAGTGTGTCCTTTAGAGTCTCTGTTTCCTTGTTAAGTTTTTGCCTGGAAGATCTGTCCAGTGAAGTCAGCGAAATGTTCAAGTCCCCTACTATAACTGTATTATTGTCAATCTCTTAATTAAAGTCCTCTAGAGGGGTGTGTGTGTGTGTGTGTGTGTGTGTGTGTGTGTGTATCTCCAGCTTTTTAAAAATTATTTTCAATTTGCATGGAAAATGTTTTTCCATCCCTTCACTTTCATCCAGTGTGTCTTTTGCTTTGAGGTAGTCTCATGTAAACAGCATGTAGTTGGGTCATATTTTATATCCATTCAGCTACCCTACACCTCTTGATTACAGCATTTAATCCATTTACATTTAGGGTTATTATTGAGAGGTACTTATTTATAGCCATTTTAATTCTGTATGGCTAGGTTTCCTCTATTTCTTCTTCTCAGCAATCCCTTAGAGTAATCCCTTTAGCATTTCTTGTAATTCTGGCTTGAGGTTGATAAGTTTCTTTAGCCTTTTTTTTTGTTGTTGTTGTTGTTTGGGAAGCTCTTAATTTGACATCTATTTTGAATATAGCTTTGCTGGATATAATAATCTTTGTCTCAGATCCTTGCTCTCCATTACCTTGAGTACTTTATGCCATTATTTCTGGCCTGTAGAGTTTTTGATGAAGAATCAGTTGTCAGCATTATGGGAACTCCTTTGTAGGTAACATGTTTTGTTTTGTTTTGTTTTTCTCTTGCTGCCTTTAATATTGTCTTTTTGTCTTTAATTTTTGGCATTTTAATTATGATGTTTCTGGCCATGGGTCTGTTTGAGTTCTTCTTGATTGGGATTCTCTGTGCCTCCTGAACTTGTGTGACTTTTTCTTTTATCAAGTTAGGGAAATTTTCTGCCATTATTTCTTCCAACATCTTCTCTATTCCTTTCTCCCTTTCTGCCTCTTCTGGCACACCTGCTATTCTAATATTGTTAGGTTTCATGCTGTCCCACAGCTCCTATATGCTGTCTTCCTGTTTTTTAATTATTTTTTCCCCTTTGATTCTCTGATTGAGTGATACTTTCAATTTTGTCTTCTAATGTACTGGTTCGATCCTCAGCTTCCCCCAATTAGCTGTGTATTCCTTCCAATGTGTTCTTTATTTTTGTTATGTCAATTTTTATCTAAGACTATTCTTTTTTCATAGTTACTATATCTTTTTTTCATGCTGTTAAGTATTTTTAATGTCATTACTCTAAAGAATTCTCCAGTTCTTTCATTTGGGGGTTGTTTCTCTGTCTCCTTATTTTGGTTGTCTGTTTGGGTTTGTGATTATTATTCTAGGTAGATCCTCTACACCTCTCAATCTCTAGGTACAGGGCAGTGTTAAAGGCTGGTTCTGAAAAACTGGATCAGGCAAAAACTCAAAGCCTCTGGAGACCACCTTTGACTATAGATTAATAGGATTCTGACTTGAATTGACCCCAGGCAATTGTCCTCAGGTGTAGGGAGAGTTTTCAACTGTGGGGTAGTAGCTTCTGCTTGGAGGCTAATTATTACTTTTAATCTCTTAAGTGGTCTTAGGGCAAGGTGTCGGCCAATAGGGTATGTGGACTGTCTTCTCTCTAGGCCAGGCAAAATTCTATATGAGAAATCCATCCTCCACTGTGTGAGGGAGTGACTCAGCCCAGGAAATTTTGGCTGTCTGTCTTCTGAGCTTTAGCCCCCTCAGTCCCCAGTCTTGGCTTCTGCTCTCACAGTTCCAGCCCATTTCACCCTCCCTCTGCCAGAGTGGCTCCACAAAGGATTTTTGTGCACTAGTCCTTTAAGAGGGTGCCCAAACTTTCAGCTGCCATGCTCTGGCAGACAAGACCCTGCTGCTTTTCGCAGCTAGATGTTATGTGGGTACCCTCAAATTTGCTGCTCTGTTTTAGGGAGCCCATCTTGGGGTTTAGATCATTCTCAGTGGCACTCCCTCCTCCACAGCTGAGTAATCTATCCAGGACTTCAGTTTCTGTCTGTGGGAGCCTGGCCAGACCTTTCACACATCCACCCCTACTATCAATCTATGTGATCTCTATCTTTGGCCCTCAGGGTTCTCTCTTGTGAGTTTACTATTAATTATTTAGGAAGCCTTTCCATATTTAAGTTGCAATTCCAGTTTGTTCCTGGGAGCATGTCTGTGTAGCATCCACCTACTCTACCACTTTTAATCTCCTAAAGTGGCATGGTTTCCATGCCCGAGTCTTGCCCTTTCCAGGAGTACCTGTCTACAATGTATTTTTATTGTATAATTTTCTCTTGCCCTTGATTTAATCTCATGTTGATTTGTACAGTAAGATGCTAGACAATCTTGTAGCCTAGGAGGCAACAGCCTATACCATACAGCTTAGGTATGGAGTAAGCTAAACCATTTAGGTTTGTGTAAGTACACTCTGAAATGTTCACACACAACAAAATCACCTAACAATAAATTTATCAAACATATCTCTATAATTAAGCTGCACATGATAGTAAGTACTTATATATCTTTATACTGAAAAGGTAAAAATGATTTTTCCTGATAAAGAACTAACACTTCTTCACATGTATGTTCATTATACAATGGGATCATTTTTTTTATGAGGAACATATATATATATATATATATGATGTTAGTAAAACATAATTTATAAAAGATGTTCTTCATGGAGAGTGAAAAATGGAAATAGACATAGACATTATATTTTTTACTCTGAGATTGTGGTTAATAACCACTTTTTTTCACTCAATAAGTATTGTTGAATAATGACTGATGAAATACTAGCAAATGTATTCCATTATCTACCCCTAAAGTGTCTGGGGGGAAAACTCTTGGCTGTTATTCTTTGCATTCCCTTTTCAGGAAGCTCCAAAATCTGCAAGTTGGATGACACCAGTTCTGTCTTATTTAAATTAGTGAGAAACAGAGCTAAGGAGTGAGTCCTTGAGACAATAGCAGACTCTCCTTACCAGGAAGAAGAAATTTTCCTGGTTGCACTAAGTTAATGATACCTTGAATGCACACACACACACACACACACACATATACACATGTAAATATACATGTATATATAAGTATATATATGTGATATATATATATATATATATATACACATATATACCTATATATGTATTATAGTTGTGTGTGTGTGTGTGTACACACACATACATGCATATACCAGTAGATATATACACACACATAAATAACTTAATAATTTTAAAAAATATATATTTTATTGATGTTTTACAGAGAGGAAGGGAGAGAGATAGAGAGCCAGAAATGTCTATGAGAGAGCAACATCAACCAGCTGCCTCCTGCACGCCCCCTTCTGGGGATGTGCCCGCAACCAATGTACATGCCCTTGACCGGAATCGAATCCGGGACCCTTCAGTCCGCAGACCGACGCTCTACCACTGAGCCAAACCAGTTTCGGCTAAATAACTTAATAATTTAAGATTCAGTATGAAGGCTAAAAATATTTTTTCTAAAGTAATCACAGACTGTATAAATATCGAGCCATGTAGTGAGGTAAATATACCATTCAACATCACAGCAAACATCCATATATTGAATCACTGTGTTCTCTGTCACAGGCACTGCTTGGTGTTAGGGATATAAAAATAAACACACACACTCTACCCTCAAGGAATTCACAAGCCTAAAGGAAAAGTAAGATAAATGTTTTTATGAAGTAATACAGGTGGTGAAATATAAAACAAAAGAGAAGACATTTAAACTCTATAGGAAGAAGGAAGACTCTGAAGTGGAAGTGATGTTTGAGCTCACACTTAATGGATGAATGGTGATGTTTAAGGAAAGAACATAGGTTGAGAGAAAGGGTCTGCTAGGCATAAAGAATGGCATTTGTTAAGTCAGAAAAGCCTACAAGTAAGTAAGTGTGAGGAGTTATGAAACCTGTAGATACCTGTAGCATATGGTACAAAAGGAGAAGGGAGAGGGAGTTACAGCTGGATGGGGCAGACAGAGAAAGGCAAAGGACCTTTATGACACATTGGAGAGCCCAAGGTTGATAAGGTGGATAATGAGGAATCACTGAATATCAAGTGAAATTATGAGATATAACTTTCACTGCTGCAAAGGTAAAATATGAAATGGGGCAGTATAGGAAAGAAGACAAGTCATGACATTATTGTATATTATTAACAACAGAGCCCTTGGCGGTGAAGAAAGATGATTTCAACAATGACTGGAAGGTTTCTGGCCAGGGCTTTTGTCTAGATGGTGCTGGGATGAAGAATGTAGAAGAGAAGTTCATGAGGTCTCCTTGGATGTGTTGAGCTGAAGGAGCTTGAGAAGTATCCCTCCAGACATAGTCAGTTGGTAGTCATTAAAGCAGAGGCAACAGAAAAGTGGAGGAAAAGAAAAAAGTATGGCCTAAAAAGTTCTAAAGCTGTTCTGCCCAATATGGAAGCCACTAACCCCATGGGGCAACTGAGCACCTGAGAAGTTATTAGACTAACTAATATGTGCTGATTCCAAGGATTTCACTTAAAAAGGTAAAACATGTTGATTATGAATGCAAGTAAAAATAATATTTTAAATATACAGGATTAAATTAAAATATTATTAAATTTGTACCTGTTTATATTTACCATTTTCAGATTTAGTTCAGTGGATAGAGCATCGGCCTGCAGAATGAAGGGTCCCCGGTTTGATCAAGGGCACATGCCCAGGGTTGCTGGCTTGATCCCCAGTGGGGGGCTTGTAAGCGGGGGCCAATCAATGATTCTCTCTCATCATTGATGTTTCTATCTCTCTCTCCCTATGTTTACCTCTCTAAAATCAATAAAAATATATAAAAATAAATAATTAAATATATAAAATGTTAAAAGTACACATGAAGCTAGCATTATATTTCTATTGGACAGTGTTGGTCTAAAGGCTCCAGCCTTAACAATGAGGTAGCGTTTAAGGAGGCAAGAGCAGTCCAGGCATGTGTTTTGAGATAGAAGCTATTCAAGGACTGAGACAGGAAACAGAAAATAGGGAGGCACTCAAGACATGATCAGTTATTATCCTGACAGGTCATCATGAGGAAAGTGGCCTGACTGCAGCAGATGTGCACAAAAAAACATGTAAAAAAAAGAACTTGTTTTTGGATGATCATGGCCAAATATATATATATATATATATATATATATATATATATATATATATATAATGTAAAATAGCAAATGGAAAGAGCAGTGTCTTGATGAGAATATTATTTTAGAAAGAGCATGAATCATTGATATACACATGATAAAGCAGAGAAAGGGAGAGACTGGAGCCATAAATGCAGAGGGAGCTATGGCTGTTGTCTAGCATGAAATGATGTGTTTTAAGATGAAGGTGAAGGTAAAGAGAAGAGGAAAATAAAACCCTAAAAAAGATGCCTGAGCAAGAATGAAGGCTGTTAATTGCTATTGTAATTTAAGCCTCAGCCCATGGTTGAAATAATCAAGTCAACATCACACTTAGAGCTGAGACTCCAGAGATGCGAGGCCACACCAGTTCCCCTGCTTAGCGAACACCTGCAAGGTGCTTTATTGGATCAAAACTGCTGAAGATGGCCAATTGGAATGTTTCCTCATGGAAGCTGCAGGAAATGCCAAGGTCACAGAAGATAGCACCATAATTAAGACCCACTGCCGGGTCTGTCTCCTGAGGCTTTTAGCTGCTGCAGACATTTAGTTTGCCTCATGTAGATACAGGATAAAATTCACCGAGCGCGATTTCTCACAGGCAACCATGAAATGCAAACGGCTTAGAGTACTTCTTGACTTTTGTTGCTAACTGCTGTGTGAAAGAAAAAGCTATATATAGACGTGTGTTTTTTCATTCCTGTTTCTGAAATTTTAATGAGACCAAAAGTTAAAGTAAAAAGATTCACATTTTCAAATACAAAAGATAATTTTTAATTTGTAAAAAGAGATGGAAACACATAATTTAATTCATTGTAAATAGCACTCTGCTGATCTGCAAGACAGACTGATTCTAGAACTGAATATATAAAAAAAATGTATGTAAAAAAAATCTATGTAACCACTCCTGCAGCTTACATTTAATGTCCACACATGATCCCCTGTTGGCTCCAAAGTTGATTACCTATATTCAAGAATCAAGAAGTGAAAATTCTTGACAAATAAAGATATTAAAATGACTGCTAAGACAGCAATTGCGTTACTGACTTCTCCTGAATCTTCAAAAATCAAGTTAATTCTCACAAAGGGCGTCAAATTGAGGGCACAGGCAACTGAATCCTATTTTACCTTTATAAACTTCTTAATGCAATGTATCCTCTTGTTGACGAAACCAGCAGATCAAATCTTACTACAAAGGGAAAAGTACATAGGTGATGTAATAAATAATAAAGGTCAAGCTCTTTGGGCCAATTCTTCCCATGCAGTGCTGATCAGAAACCCAGAACAGGCAGCAGTAAGACATTTTTGTCTTTAATTATTTGTTCTCAGTTGAAATTCCAAGATAAAGTGCTATCACACTTTGAAACTTTACCTCCCAAGTATGCATTGTATTGCACCTTTGATCAGGGTTTCAGCCAAGAAATTAGGCGATATGTGATATAATTAATTCTAATTAATCTAGAAATGTTGTGCTTAACTATGGCCATGAACTCATAGTAAGAACACTTATATGAATTTTTTAAGAAAAGAAATGGAGGAACTAGAATTTATATGTCTGTTTTCTACTCTTGCAAATTACACTCAGATACTTCTTTCCTTCTGATTTTACAAGGAAAGAAATAGACTGTGATCCAATGTAACATTTGGAAAGTAGCTTTGTGATCTTAAGCCTCAGTTTCCTCATAGGTAATATATGGAAAATACCATTTCCTCTCATGTGATTGTTATAAAGATTAAGTGAGATGAAAGTCTCCAGTAGATAGCTGATTCTTCATAACAATTCACAATAATAATAATAATAATAATAATAATAGTTATTATTATTATTATTCAAAGGGCACATAAGTTTTGGTTGAAAAAATCAAGAATGATATTTGTTTATATTTAGAGCATTAATTCCACTCCCACCCATAGACAATACCTTCAGAACTTTAAAAACTCCTTCCAAGTAGTCTACACATTGATTATACCATGTTAACAAATGAGAAAGAAACAGTTGGTCCATTTTGAATAAGTAATGTAAAGAGAGAGAGAGAGAGAGAGAGAGAGAGAGAGAGAGAGAGAGAGAAAGAGAGAGAGAGCTACTCAACTGAATGTAGACACCAACTTAAACAAAACTTAGACCAAGATTTTAGCATTCTTTTCATCAGCCTCCACAGCTTCTGCCTTACCCTACAGCCCTTTGTGACTGGCAGCTTTTATTTCATTTTCCAATTCATAATTATGTCTAAGTATATAGTTTATACATGTAAGCTGAGCTTATAGTCCTTCCTTCTCTAAGTCAGTGTTGGGCATATGGTTTTGTCAGTACTGAGCAAACACTTGTCACATGAAAAGGATGCACTTAATCTATCTTTTTACTTGACACAGACCTGAAAGGATGTGTTCACACAGCTCTCTCCAGCACCACACACATACCAGAAATTTAGAAGACTGCAGGAAGGAAACAGAAAATAAGTTATGAAGATAAAACATATTTCCGTATTTACAATATAGTCAGTCAGGAGTTCTTCTGAGAAGCATGACCTTATCTTACAATTTATAATTTTATATGTGCGCATCTTAAAGTAAATGTCAACCATGTAGTCAAGCTAGAGGGCCAGCATGAGTGCTATGCTTGAAAGACATTAAGGGATTTGGCAAGCAGATGTGTCTTTTAACTGACCACATCCATATCGTGTCACACCAATAAATGACAGAAAAGAGAATAACAATTTTCAAGTGGGTTAGTTATAGACTTTATAAACAATGAGAGCAGACTCAGTTGCATGATTTCAGTGTCTGTCCAAACTAGTTCCAATCTAACGGAGAAGAATTAGCACTTACATCATTTTCCCCATGAACACTCTTTCTACAGTTACAGGAGAAAAAAGGGAAAATAATTTGACTTTGATTTTCTGTCAATGATCACTGTGGTCTTTTGAAAGAGATGCATGAAGAGCCTGCCCCATTATTCTGATGTCACTGCCAACCCTGTTATGTCAGAGCATCTGGGTCATTTGCCCAAAGGTCACACTCTGAGAGACGATTACATAACTGATCTGCCAATGAGCCTCTGTGCCTCACTTAGGGGGCTGGCTCTAAATATTCCAAGGCAATTTTCTTGGCTTGCTCAATTAAGAAGATGGGCAATTAAAATAAATCTTCATTTATTTTAGAGATCACAGGTAAAGAAGAAATGCTTAAAATTCAACAGGCAAGAAAGGGTAAAGTCTTAATATTTACTAAGTGTATACTACATGCCAGATACAATAAGTATCATTCTCATTTAACTCCAAAATAGCACATTCCCATTTGACACAGAAGGAAACGGCAGCCTGAAAAGAATGGTATTTATCCAAAAGTATATGACAACTATGTGGTAGGGCTGGGATTTGAACAAAGGGTTTTCTCAACTATATAGGAAGCATATGCAAGGGAGAAAAGACTACAGTTAGATCAGTACTTAAATATTGGGAGATTGTTCTTTTGTTTGTTTACTTTTTTTATAAATTATGCCCTAAAATGTATACTAGCAAAGTTAATGTCAAATTTCTTACACCTAAACCATCTTAAAAAAAATATTCAGGTCAAGTCTGACATAGTTTTACAGGCAGCAAATATGCAAAAACTCATCAGAACTTTTTTCTCACCAACATATTTCTGGTTAAAGAGGTAAATAAACAATAGCCTAGCCTGCATGGCTCAGTGGTTGAGCATTGACCTATGAACCTGAAGTTTCCAGTTTGATTCCCCATCAAGACACGTGCCTGGGTTGCAGGTTTGATCTCCAGTAGAGGGCATGCAGGAGGCAGCTGATCAATGATTCTCTCTCATCATTGATATTTCTATCTCTCCCTCTCCCTTCTGCTCTGAAATCAATAAAAAAAATTTTTAAAAGAAGTAAACAATATCTGCTTTTATCAGAATGTCATCACATATAGATCTTTTGTAATTCTTGTAAGTCATCTTTGAGAAGATGACTTTTAAGTAGTGAAGCATAATTAGTATAATTGCCATATTGCAATAAAGAGTCAGTTACTGTCTTTTATTTAGTCATTTGCAATCACTCAAATATATTCAACAACAATATTCATTTTTGCTGAATTATTAAGTAAATGTAAAAGATTTCCCCGGACCATCTCTATTCACACTTAGATAAGAATCTATAAGGCAAACATGAATTATCCTATGTTGTTATATTCATATCTGTGTTTCATTTTAAGAAAATGAAAAACATTTTAGAGATTAAGAGGAGTAATTGACAAAAACTATTAGAATTGCTTTATTTTCCTTTTAATACCTCGTTTACATAACTGATAGGCACATATATCGAACGGCTAGGCTTAAATGAACATTCTGTTCATAGTGATAGCCACAACCTTTCCTGCTTTATGTTCTGAAGTTTGGGCATTTAGAATTTTAATTTAAACTCTGTTAGTTTCCTAGAGACCCTAGGGGGAAAACCTCATAATAATTGAGCTGAGAAAGTTCATAATACTTTTCCCTCAGTCTGGGATAAAACAGAAGTTGGCAATGAATACTGTGAAGAAAAATTCTGATAGTTCCCACAGATTTCATCAACACCTATCTCTCAAATGTATCTCACTTTTATTTTTCTTCTAGGTTCCCTTGACACTTGGTCTTCAGTGGTAGCAAAAAAGTGACAACATAAGGGATTAATTCAAGAGGTTCTATTTGCCCAAATTATATCATACATTTTCAATTAACAAACTATTTTAGTCTAAATGTGAAATAACAGGGAATTAATAATAACAGCTAACATCTATTGACTATTCCCTATGTGTAGAACATTTTTCTAAGTGATTAACATATAATTTTCTCATTAACCCTCACAACAGTCCAATGAGATAGATGCTATTATTAATTATCCCATTATACAGATAAGAAAATGAAAGCACAGGGACTCTAAATTGCCACTTAAGGTCATACATCTATTTAATGGTAAAATCCATTTTAAATGCAAAAAAATTGCCTCAAGTGCTTGGGTTTTTAAATATTACAATGTATTGCTACCAGCAAATATGCTCATACACAAGTTTTTTTTTTGTCAAAAATATCCATATGTTGTTGAAATTGTAGATATATCTAGCTACACTGCCTTGAATAGCCACATATATTCTATAAATTATACTATAGAAGGATATGCATATAATTTGTTTAAAGGAAAATGCTACCAAGTACCTCTAGTTGAGACTGAGCTCTACTTTAAAAAAATATATTTTATTTGATTACAGGGAGAGGAAAGGAGAGGAAGAGAAAACATCAATGATGAGAAAGAATCATGGATAGCCTGCTGGGGATTGAGTTCTACTTTTATTTGCATATGCATACATTTATTTGTTATTGTACTATTTCTTTTCACAATGAATATGTTATTCTTGCACAATTAAAACAAATTTAGAAAGGAAAAGCAGAATTTCTAGGGGAGCCCTCTCATACCAAAGGCAGCTGGAAGGTGAATTACCACTGAACCCTGACTTGCTTCCCATTGGCAGTCCAATCTACTTCTCATTTTACATAGCACTTCAGAGTTTATAGAAAGTTTGCAAATGTTATCTAAAAATTATCCATTAGAAGTTTTAGTTACATTCAGCCTTCTTTCTGACACAAAGATCAGAAGAAGGTCCAAAGCAAGTGCTAGTACAAAGAACATGGAATAATATGTGTTGGCATGGACAGGATATATATGTCTGGGATCTATATGGAAAAAAATCATGGCTGTCTTGGAGGTAACTTAACTCTCATACAAACATCCTGGCCTCCAGTCCCAAACCCAGAACTTCTGTGTAGTCAGGGAAGGTCAGAGTATGCAATGCTTCTTCAAAAGAGAATTGTTTTGATGGTGGCAACAAAATTGGCAAGTTGGGAACATTCTTTAATAAAATGTTGTTTATAAGAGAAAAATAATCAGCATTGAATTACAGCATGCTGCCACATAACAGCTTTCCCATTATTAAAATAATCTAGTCACTGAGATAAGGGGTAATCTTTTTTCCCTTTTTTATCAGATGACGCAGGTGACTACTGATATATCATGATTTTTTTTTCACAATGGAGTTTGGTACAGCCCAAAGAAGTATAGCTAAGAAAACATTGGTAAGCTTCCCTAGAGATATTTCCAACAGCTTTACTATCATCAGGTCATCCCATGGGCCACCCATGGAAATCTACATGGCAGTACCACATCAATCCACCTAGTCACTGGAAAGGTTGCACTATATTCTAACCCAGTGAACCAAACTTTAAAACTTGGAGTAAAATCTGTGGAGCTTGTTTAAAAATCAGACTACCTGCCCAGCCAGTGTGGCTCAGTGGTTGAGCATCAACCTATGAACCAGGAGGTCATGGTTTGATTGATCAGAGCACATGTTCGGATTTCAGGTTTGATCCCCAGTGTGGGGCATGTAGGAGGCAGGTGATCAATGATTCTCTCTCATCATTGAGGTCTCTCCCTCTCCTTCTCCCTACCTCTCTGAAATCAATTAAAAAATAAAATATAGATTATCTAAGTCCCTACTCTTGTAGAATTTGATTAATTTGGCATGGGGAAAGGACTATACATGAAAAACAGGTGCCAATATAGCAACACAGAATCCGTTTTTGTTTACCTTATAGATTTTCATCTAAGTCTGAATAGAGATAGTGAGGGCAAATCTTTCGCATTTGCTTAATTAATAATTCAGCAGGAATGAATACTGTTGTTGAATATATTTGAGTGTTGGCAGATCCTGTAGGCAAATTTCCTCTCATATTTCACATCTTCAGAACAGCCTTAGTCATTGGCACTATAGCAGACTGTACATTCATGGGAGGGCGATGAGGTGTGAGGTTGTAGTTCAGATAAAAATTTTGTCCACACTTTCAGCTCAAACAAAACTGAGAAAAGAAAAGTATGCATCCATCCTCACAAAAGAATATATAGCAATTTGAAACTTGCACATAATAAGTAACTAAGAAATATTAAATTGTGTAGAAGTTCAAGGTAAAATTTGAGCATTTTGGACTCTTGGGAAAATGCCTAATATGGACAAGACCTGGAGTAATTATGTCAAAATCAATGTATTATTATCCATGTTTTTATTAGTTTGTCTCT
The DNA here is from genome assembly GCA_963924515.1 of Vespertilio murinus. Lineage (NCBI taxonomy): Eukaryota > Metazoa > Chordata > Mammalia > Chiroptera > Vespertilionidae > Vespertilio > Vespertilio murinus. The sequence continues at coordinate 160,453,251 of OZ004704.1, read as the reverse complement.
GGTTTTGGGTCCCTTTTCATGGGAGAAGAATATGTGCCTTTACAGTGAGCAGAACAGTCCAGATGTGGCGTAATCAATTCAAATCAAGATGAGAATAAATACCAGGCAACCCTATAGACTCTAACATAAGCTTATATGCATAAATTCCCAGAGGTGCTATTTATAGTATAACTGAGATAACATGACAACTTCATTCTGGAGAAAGAAAGTGATTTACACATAATGGTGTAAAACCTGTGTTAAAACGTTGTAACTAGCCTGAATCCCTCAGGCGGTGTGTTTAAATGTGATATCCTCCACACTCAATCAAACCTGCATACTATTAATCCTCCATGTGATCTGACCCGTCAGAGAGTGATGTGGGGGTAAGGGATAGATGGATGTGGGTGGGAAAGCTTATTTTGACATCAAAGGAGGTGGCAGAAACCAGCTTGAGCTCTCAGACCAAAGCAGTTCAGGATCCCACCACCTGATTGATTGTTCCTGGAACTGAGAAAACAGTGCCATCACCAACACTGGGCTTGAACTTGAATAGCGAGTGACATCATTCAGAGGGGAAGGGTTATGATTCTTCATCAACACCTCCCCACCACCACCACGACCACATACATACAAAAGTCTAATAATTCTACATTCACTCAATACATATTTATTATATGCTAAGTGCCAGGCAATGCTGGGTGGGAATGCATAGATGAACCAAACAGATAAAATTCTGCCCTTATGAAGCATATATTTTAAGGGGTGGAGAGAAAAAGTAAAAAAAAAAAATGTCAGACATAGTATATCAAGTGGTGACAAGGGCCATGGGAAAAGAATGAGAAAGGGGTAGAGAGTCCAAAGGTGAAGGATGGAGACATAATTTTAAATATATCAGTTTGAAGAGAGTCTCACTAGGTTGACATTTAGGCAAACAAAACAACAACAACAAAAACTAAAATGTGGAAGTCATTTGGGATAACATTCCAGGAGATCGGAATAGCAAGTTAAAGAAACACAGCAATCACAAGAGATTTCAGTATCTGAATTAGTGGTGTGGCTTCATAATATAGGCAACACCTAACCTGAAGTTCAAATCTATGCATAATATCAGATGTTCTTAGTAATTATACAAGTTCATCAGTTGCCTTAGACTTATGGAAAGCAAAAGGTGGTGAAGTTTGGTTTGTGCATATCTTGGGGAATTTGTCAGGTGTACTTTTGTTCCTTTCCCAAGAAAGGACAATTTTCTCACATAAATCTGAAGAAGTAAGATGAATTAAGTCAGAATCTTTAATTTATCCCAAAAAGAACAGCATAAACCCTGGACCAGCTCGATTTCCAGAATAAAAATGAATCCTCGAAGTGAATATTTCTGGTAAATTTACAATGCTTACTACCGGTTAGCACATTTGCTTTTCATGGTTACTGTAACCAATCACCACTAACTATGAGGCTTAAAACAACATACATTCATTATCAGACAGTTCGGTAGGTCAGCAGTCTAACATGGGACTCTCCAGGTTTACCTCAAGGTACTGGTGAGACTGCATTCCTTCCTGTAGAATAGGATCCATTTCTTTTTCTTTTCCCTTTTCTAGATGCTGATGGCCTAGGTGCAAAGAGTCTCTTGCTGTATCTTCAAAGCTGGCAAAGATGGGCTGAGTTATTCTCATATCCCTCTCATTGTTTCTGCAATCACATCTCCTGTGACTCTCAGATAGCTCTCATCTTCTACTTCTAAAGATTCCTGTGATTACATTGGATTCACTCAGAAATCTAGGATATACTCTAAATTCTAACTTAATATATCTGCAAAGTCCTTGTTGCCATGCAAAACAGTGTTTTCATAGATCCTAAGGACCAAGACTTTGACATATCGGGGGTCATTATTCTGCCGACCACATTAAGTATACTTCTATTTTCTTTATTTTTTTCAGATTTCAGGAGCTGATCAAAATGTTATAAAAAATGTTTGCACCGAAACCGGTTTGGCTCAGTGGATAGAGCATCCGCCTGAGGACTGAAAGGTCCCAGGTTTGATTCCGGTCAAGGGCATGTACCTTGGTTTCTGAGGCATCTCCAGTAGGGAGTGTGCAAGAGACAGCTGATCTATGATTCTCTCTCATTGATGTTTCTAACTCTCTATCCCTCCATCTTCCTCTCTGTAAAAAGTCAATAAAATATATATTTTTAAAATGTTTGCAATAGTCACTGCAAAACTAGCAAGGGACAGAAAGGTCTTTTACATATGGGCAGCTATTTGAACAAAAACTATTTTCTAGAATAATATTTACTAAAGGGGAGAAAAAATAAGAATGAAGCAATCAAGGGAATCTTTGCCTCCTTGGATATTATACTAATGTGTAAATTGGAGCAAATTAAGTGACTATTGTGGACCTCAGTTTCCTTAATTCGACCTTTCAGGATTATGGGAATTAAAGAGGGTAAACTGTATATCACGTGGACTAATATAGCACCAACCCACACTGGCCTCTTATGTTGTCATTATTGCTTTTATTCTTGCCATCAGCATCAACATTTTTTTTTTCATTCGCTTGCTTCCTCATTCCCCTAATCTAGTTTCTGAATGAAAATTTAGATTTTAAACTATGTTCTATGTAAACTAGCCCTAGAAATTGCATTTGACCTAAATAAACATTGCTGCTTTTCTCTCCTTTTGTGTTTAGGGGACTCTGGAGCTCACTATGCAAATTAAATCCACCCAAAGGCCAAATCAGTATGCTGTGGCACGAACCCTGAAGCTATTTTTAAGAGAACTGCTCTGTGGGCACTGCCCCTCTCTTTTCTTCCCTCTCACAGCTGTTGCTGAGAGAGACAGTCACCTGGCAGAGAATGGCAGCAGCTGTCTGTCCAGGGAAACGCTGAGGCCCAGCAGCCCCGCTCCCGCCTCCTGCTGAAGGCCGCTAGCAAGCTCCGGTCAGGTGAGCAGTGATGCTGGAGACCAGGCTGCCCTTGGGGCAGCTGGACATCTGCCTGGTGACCTTCTGGGCCACTTGCCTCTTCAGAGAGGGCCCAGGGGAGGAAGAGAAGCTGCTACCTGTTGTTGCTTCTGCTCTATTTCTGATGAGTCTCATCTCTTATGTTGGAATAAAGTCCCCAATGCCTCAACATTAGATATGTAGTATGTCTAGTATCTGACATACTAGATAGTTTGGATGACATGGACCCTGCAGCGCCCTCTGGAGGAGACCCATGTCTGGACCCATGTTAGCACTGGGATTGGTGGAACTCTAGATGCTACTGTTTACACCTATTCACCTTTCTCTGACCTTTCATCTTTGTTCACATGGATGACAGAGACGTTAGATGTTTAATATGTGCTATGAGATCACTGAGGCCAACCACCTACACAAGGGACAAAGAAATGGAAGCCTAGAATGAGAGTGGTTTTTCCAAAGACAAGACTGAAATCCTGTTTGATCTGTTCCCAATTCACTTCTCTGTCTATGGCATGCCCCTCACCCACTCTTTGAATCTATACTGCTTGTTCTTATTATCTTGAGCTACGCTTGCTGCATGGAGAAAACAGGTGAGTATCCTAGTTAATTTAATAGTTTAAAATTAAATATTCTTTTCTTGCAGATGAGTGGATTGCTGGCAATAGAATGCAGTAGCCCTCTGTGGGTGGTTTAGAGAGCTGGCAAGGATGGTCAGGGACAAGAATGCATTGAAGATGCAGTACCCCAGCCTGGGCTTGGTGGCTACCTTACACACAGCAGCTGTGTTGGCCTAACCAGCTTTTGGAAACTGAAGAGAAGGCAGATAGGTGGAAGAAGGAAAAGTTGGTGAGTGATCAGAGGAAAGGCAAATAAACACATCCCTCCAATTTCTCTAAAAAACAGATTCACAATTTCCATGGTCCCAAACACCCACCTATCACTGATTAATAAAGTGAAACCCACAGGCACCAGAATGTGATCCTCAAAGGAAATAATCTCAAACGTCAAATCTATCTAGTTTATTTTTGAAAAACAACCCACCTTGCTATAAACATAGAAAAATAAGAGTTTTAGGACATTAGCTTGTGTGTGATTTAATGATGAAGGACATGTTAAAGTCAGTTTGTTTTCCTTTTGGAAAAAAAAACACAACAACAACAACAACACATCATGCCTCCCCTCCTTCCCCCAGGACTCAACACTTTGCAGCACAAGTAACAGGCACTCACAAATATTTTAACTTGATGGCATTTTTTTCTTTTTACATTCACCTAAAATAGGCAAAACTCTCAATTTTCCCTTTTCATGATTTTTCAAGTGGCCCAAGTTCACCTGGCACAACAGGCAATTCAAGAGCAATCAGCCAAGAATGAAATGCCCTAAAGAGGAGAAAAGCAGACATTAAAAATACTCGCTGGAAACAGTCCTCAGCGAGAGGAGCAGGCAAGCACTGCAGCCAAGCCATGGAGGGCACAGGCCAGGCAGAATACACCTGCTCCCGAAGAGCTCATGAGTCCATTATTCTCCATGTTTGCTCAGATTAATCAGAATCCTGAAGCCTTCTGAGGCTCCGGAACACCTAACGAACAACTATATCAAGGGTAAATATATGCTAATCTGGTAATGTGCACAGCCCCTCACCATTAGCTGAGGAGACTGGCTCCTCCATACAACTGTTATGGTTTTCTTAAATAGAGAAGTAATCGAAATGTCTTTAATGGTGCACCACCCAACTCTGTGTTGTTTTTAGTGCTTACACTCATGCATTTGCAAATTTTTTATTTATTTATAATTTTGCAAGATGGCTTCAGTAGACAGTAGCTTCTAAGAAGAAACAGCTCTATGAAGCATGTAGGGTTACTCAAGTGCATTTAATAATCTGCCATTGAGGGCAATTTGTCATCAAGAATAACAATATAAATATTATGATTTATGTCGGACTCATTAATTATATTCATCACAGTCCATATTTTGGAGTAGCTCCATGGACTAAATTCTCTTGTTATTTTCATCTTCATTTAGCTCCGAGCCCTCCTGCCGTCAGGCCTGGAACAACTGTTGTTTATTGGCCAGGCGGATCAGCCTTCCTCTCTCTGCCAGAGGTAAATACCCTAAAGGAATCCAAAATTACACGGAATGAAAATTTGGATGAGCATCATTTGTGCTTTAATTTGAGGAAAAAACAGTCTCCAAAGGTTGTGTGCTGTGAGGGAGATTTGGCTTATTAGGTAGGCCCGAGGTTCCTAAATAATTGAAGCTATCCGAAGTGGACTGGAACCCCAAACTGGTGATTTCGTGTTTACCTACACCAGCAATAAAGCAATTACTTTGAAAACAATGGTGTGTCTGGTTTGGTCTCCGAGGACCACATGGCTCAGTTACATGCTGAGTGTCAATGTGGCTAGGCTGGCCACGTGTTCGCCTGCACCCACCCAGAGAGTGGTGGCCTCAGCATCTCCCACCCCAACCTTCCTTCTGCACCAGGTGTCTTTGCTTCCTCATCTATCTCACGGGTCCCCCCTGGCCTTCAACAAGTCACAGTCTTCCTGCTACTCATTTTTTTGTTTTGTTTTTTTAATATATTTTATTGATATTTTACAGAGAGGAAGGGAGAGAGAGAGAGAGAGCTAGAAACATCGATGAGAGAGAAACATCAACCAGCTGCCTCCTGCACACCCCCTACCGGGGAATGTGCCCGCAACCAAGGTACATGCCCTTGACCGGAATCAAACCTGGGACCTTTCAGTCCGCAGACCGACGCTCTACCACTGAGCCAAACCGGTTTCAGCCCTGCTACTCAGTTTTAATGTTACAAAGGGGATAAGCTGTACCTTTTAAATTGCAGAATGCCTTTAGGAATAAATGAGATAATGCAGGCAAAGCAGCACTGTGTCTGAAACACAGTAAATATTTAATTAATGCAAGTATTTATGATTATAATCATTATCATGATTATAATTCATGATTATTATTAATCATTATCATTATCATTATCATTATCATTATCATTATCATCACATCATCATCATCCTCTTCACCAACTGGCCCAAAGTAAGGGGCATGGGATGATGATAACAGGGTGACGGAGAAGTAGGGACACAGAGCTGGGTCGGGAGGATCCTGGCATGGGAGAAGGGACCTGGGATAGAGGCCTAAAACATTACCATACCCGAACTCTCAGCAACCCTTCAGCCTATTGGAGGGCAGATGTGGAAGAGAGCTGATAGAGTACTGATGTAATGGGCCATTTCACCACTGGGCAAATATGAACACAGCTATGGCAAAGGCTTGGGGTGAGTGTTACATCCAGTGGATACATTTCAGTCCTTATGTCACACTGCTAAAAGCTCTACACGCCATCTTATTCCATATTAAACAGCTGTTTCCTTAGGTAATTTATGCTGCAAGCTGTCCTAAATGCCTTTGGTACTTTTTACTTCCCCTTTATTGACTTAGAATAAAGGTATGTGTGTCCAGTTAGAGAAAAATATGTTTTGTCTACATTAAACTAAGCTTTGAAATTTCCAAGTTGGTCAGCAACAACCACAACTAAGTGCTCCACAATGCCATGTGATGTCAGTGAATGCACAGTCCTTCCTTCAGGGCAAACCCCACCCCTCACCCTCCTGGGTCCTGGACCAGTCTCATTACCTATTCCCATTACTGTTATTGACTTCCTTATAAAACGTACCTTTTGAATGTTAGAATATAAACCAAATGATGTCACTCTGCCTACGTAAGACCATTATATTTTAGAATGAAATCCAAAGTTCCTACCCCAGGCTTGTAAGGAGCTCTGGCTCTTCTTCTTCACACCTTCAAACTCATCTGGAACTCCTCTCTCTCTCTCTCTCTCTCTCATTCCATGTCTCCACCCGTCTACCTCCCAACATGCCAACCCCTTTCCTACCTCATTTGTGTCAGCTTGTCTCTGGATGTGGAAATCTCCCCCATTCTCCCTTCTGGCTACTTGTACTCATCTCAGATGTCATCTTCTCAGGGGCCTCACTGATCAGCATTGGTATTACCTTTAGAAGCCTTTTTCACAATGGGCAGTCATTTTGTGCATTTGCTTGTTTACTTGTTCCGTAACAACTACAGTTCCTCCTGAGGAAGAGCCTCTAAACCACTGCTGTCTCCACAGCACCAGGCCACTGCCTGCAGCAGAGCTGACACATGATGCCTTGAATGAATAAAAGAATGCTTCCTCCAGGAATGTCTCATTTTATGCCAAATAGCATGATGTTTTATACTTATCCTCATTATTTCTTTATAAAAAATTTGGGGGGATAGAAATGGGATTACACAAAACAGGTTAGGATTATATAAAAAGGCCAGAGAATCACTTGATAGATGCTCACTGTTGAGTCAGTGGCACCTGATGATAGTTGCTAAAAAGTTTCAAGAACCTTGTGCGAGAAACAAAATTGAGAACTAATACATATATGTAGGTGAAATGTCTGCTTTATAAAGCCATTGAGAAATCATAAAAATATTTGTATCCTCAGGGCCTAAATACTCCCCAGACAAACATTTTTTTCAATGTTACTTATTCCTTTTAAAAGAATCTGATTCTGCATTCCACGGTGCATCTCTAATGATAAACAATCCACAACTGGCTTGCAACAGGGACTCTGGTGAGGTTTTGTGTGCCCTTGAACAAGGAGAGACACCTCCTCCCTGATGATGCACTTTGAAAAGTGGGAAGAAATTCTCAAAAAGAGCTTGAGAACTGTTTTGGCAGGAGGTGGGGAAGGTGTGTTATAATTACAGTTCTTTTTTTTTTCCTTTTTACAGAAAAAAAAATTGTAAGGATGATTTTTAGAATTCTTCCTTTTCTATCCAACCACGTGCCTACCAACTGCCCTTACTGAACACTGAGCTGTAAAGAGATGCAGGTGTTAAAGCATAGTCATATGAAAAATGTTCCTCAAACACGGTCCTAAGTCATACGTGGTGACCAATCATGTGGATATTGATGACAGGGTTTGTTCACCCATTAAAGGAGAGTATTTTTTTTTCATTATAATTCTCATATCTTGATAAAACACTCACTATTTTATATTTTGCCTTTCTAAAAGAATCCTATGTTAAAACAGTATGTCTAGTTCTTTACTTTTGCATTGTTATAAAATATGTTCAGGAACATAAACTGTCTTCCGGTTGGTAGTGTCTCTTGCCTTGTTTTGTTTCACATGCAGAGACTTCACATGAATGTATAAATCTTATCTGGACAGACCATGGGTTTTTGCGACTACTTAAGTTTTGGCCTATTATTCCAGTGATTTTCAACTGGTGTGCTGTGGCACACTGATGCGCTGTAAGAATTTTCAAAACATGCATTGCTTGGTTGGCTATTGAGTCAGTGGCACCAACTTCTGTTCCTTTAGACTGTCAAGCAAAACAGTGACAACAGCCAACACAACAATAGCAGTCTGGAGTGAATGAATCCAAATTATACCTATTTGTTTTGTCAGATCAGCAAAAACTATCTATTTTTTTGGTATGCTGCAGAATTTCACTAACTAGTTTCTGTGTGCCATGAAATGAAAAAGGTTGAAAACCACTGTGCTAGACTAAAATTGCATTTATTTTTCATTATGTCATAAAGCAACTATCTATTGAAAAAGGAGCAACATGGTGACAACTGTTATTTCCAAAGGCAGCCATACTATGGTGGAGTTAGGCTAATTGTTGTATACAAAACAAATACATCTGTATACATTCAAACAACATATCTCTAACTTTCCAAAAACTGCCATTAGATTGTTCTCTTCTACAGATTTCTGACCTCCCAAGTCTTCTACACATAAACAAGTAGGTAAGGAAAACACTGTAGAGTGGACAGGTGTAGGAATGGAGTTGAATTAGAAATGCAAGTCCTTATTTACACTAGAAATTTGACACATAGACTTCCAACTCTCATTAGCATAACTACTTTATTAAATCAGCAAAGTGACACCTGGGATGTTTGGGGTCAAGAGTAGTTCAGTGATACCAGCCCAAGAGAAAACACCACCAATTCCAGTCTCCAGGCTGGCAGGTGGGCAACAGGCTAGTCATGGAGGTATATGGAATTGGAGAATCTTTTAGGGGTGAAGCTAAAAATAGAACAGAATTGTGACAGGTGTTCCAAAGGCTAAGAAAGGCTTAGGTAATATCAGAAGAAATAATATCTTCTGGCATTTGTTTTGGCTACCAACTAAATAACTTTTAACTGTAGGACCAAGAATATAATTTTGGATTTAAATCTGATTAGATCTGCACCTCATTTCTAACTTTGTGCTTAATTCTAACATTTGACTTTTTACATTATAATTGCACAGCCCTTAACAAAAATCTTGTACCTATTATTGAATACATCATTCCTAAATCATTGTCTAAAGACCTCCATCTCTCTGCCACAGGAGCTCTCCTCATTCCTGCAACAGTGGTTATTTCAACAGATAGGTTTTGCATACTGTCCCAGTGACCTACGAATAACTCCAGAGTTTGGATCTGCAATTGGTAGTGATACTGGGCTTTAAAAAGGACCAAACTGTTTGTACCAAGTCATGTGCCTATTTAGAGAGAGGAGTAGCAGGGTAGAGGGAAAAGAGCATATTCATTCTTCAAACTGTGCAAATACTGGCTGCCACTAAAGTTGGAAAAATAAGGTCAATAATGTATATTTTAATCTATCTATCTCTAGCCAATGATTCTTTTGGGTTAATCCTCACCCAAGGAGATTTTTTCCCATTGATTTTTTTTTACAAAGAATATGAGGGAGGAGGGGAGGAGGAGAGAGAAGAGAGGAGAGAGAGAGAGAGAGAGAGAGAGAGAGAGAGAGAGAGAGAGACCAATGTGAGAATGTGAGAGAGACACATTGAGGGGTTACCTCCCCCACACACCCAGATTTGGGCTAGAGATCAAACCTGGAAGCTGGAACCCAGGTACTGCAATACAGGTACACGTTCTTGACCAGAAATCAAACCCATAACCCTTTGGTTGTGCAGGACCCATGCTCTAATCACCAAGAGCACCAGTCAGCGCTCTAAACTATGATTTTTAAAAATATTTTCTCATACATGATCTCTCTTGATATGCTCACACATGCAAAAATATAACAAAGGATTTTCGAAAACATTATATGAGATAAATAATTGCACTTATTTGCCTCTGTGTACAGTTGGCAAAACTGCTGCACGGAATATAGGCCTTCCTGCTGATACCTGCCTCCAAGGACCCTCTTTGCAGCCCTGTGGATTTTTTACTTCTCTTGGCTCCCCCTGCTCTGTTAACAGCCGGGGGCTAGGCTAAGGCTGCAAGTGTCTTAATGATTCCTTTCAAAACCAAGTCAGCAGAGGCAGGAAATATTGCAGAAGAGAATTAAATGTTTCAGGTTTTGTTCCAAAGAGAATAAGAGGTATAAACATTCTCAAGCACTGAGATCGTGTTTCCCATCTCTGTCTTTGTTAATTGTTGGCAATAGCTGAGAAGAAAAAGAATAAAAATTTAGGCAGTATACCCATTCCACCTCACACTGACCCTTCAGCTAGAAGTAGGAAAAGGAAAGGTCTGTGCAAAGTACAGAGGTAAACTATTGCAGGAAGAGACCCAGAGACATTTTGCCAAAAGAGTATAATTGGGCTGTTTTAAGGGTTGTTATTTTTTCTGCTTAAGACAGATTTGCCTCATCCTATCTAGTAAAGAGGGAATGTACTAATTTATCCTCATACAGTTGCAAAGATGGCAGCACCCACACCCAATAAGGAGAGAATATGCTAATTGACTGCCCAACCCTCAAAGATGGCGGCACCCACAGCCACAAGATGGTGGAGGCCAGTCTACTGAGCCCTGCTGCAGTTGCAGGCATGCAGCCTTGCCACCTGCTTGCCTCCAAAGTGCCTCAGTCTCCTCAGCCCCCTAGCTGCCCAAGGCCAGCCCAGCCTTGTAAGGGAAGTTGCCCAGTTGCCCAGAGCTGCCAGAGGCTCAAGTAAACAGGGCTGGCCAAGGCTTGTGCTGCTGGCAGTGGCAGCAGCAGAGGTGTGATGGGGGCATAGCCTTCCCCTGATCACCAGGTTGCCTCCTGCCCCTGAGGACTCCTGGACTGTGGGAGGACGCAGGTCAGGCTGAGGGATGCCCCCTCAGTGCATGAATTTTCATGCACCAGGCCTCTAGTTATTTATAAGAAGAGTTGTCTTCTTCCAACTCCAAGAAGAAGCAAGAAACTGAGAAACCACACAGAAGTTCTTTTTGTAATATTTTAAATTTTATGTTGTTTTTAAAAGAGATTTAAAATGAACTAGCATTGTCACTAAGTCTGGGAAAAAAGAGAAGTTCCCACAGTCTTTTTCTTCCTCCACAGAACTACAAGGTTCTTAGCTTCTCCTGTAATTCAGGGCTCTCAAAAGTACTTTCAGAACACAGTTCCAACTTTTTTTTTTCAGACAGTTTTTTTTAAACATATTTTTATTTATTTCAGAGGGGAAAGGAGAGGGCAAGAGATAGAAATATCAATGATGAGAGAGAATCATTGATTGGCTGCCTTCTGCATGTCTACCCCCCCACTGGGGATCGAGCCTGCAACCTGGGAATGTGCATTTGACCGGGATCGAACCCGGGACTCTTCAGGCCAATACTGTATTCACTCAACCAAACCAGCTATGGGCAGGCAGTTTTGAGAATGTTGGAAAGTGAACAACAACAACAACAACAAAATGTTGCTTCAACTGCAGCCTTCACTCTGCTTTTGGCCCCCAAGCACCGCTGACGTTGCAGAACAAATACCAGCAACACCACATGCAACTTGGAAAAAAAAATTTTTTTGGACAAAGTGCATATTATACAAGACTTAATTGAGTACACTTTTCACATAGAAATAGTACAATGTTCACAGGGTAAAGACTAACCAATTGAATATACCAGGCATATTAATTATAGAAAACATGGTGTTTTTACCATAATTGTTTATAATAACCACATCCATGTGCATCAAAACCAAACCGGTTCTGATTTTACAACTTAAGTAAATGAGAACCAAACACACAGACTGATCGCCAACTCCCTGTTGCCACTGTAGACTAAACAACTATTGCTCGTTAATAAAACATCAAGGTAAGATATAAATATACACGTCACGCTTTCCAAGGTATCACAGCTAAGGCCCTTATGCATAATGAAACTTCTTAGTGCATTTCTCCTGGAAAAATACAAAGTTCAACCAGCTGTATCCATCTTGGACCTAGAAACCCAGCTTTCACTAATCCAACACTCAGGTCCTTCAGTTGCCCATCAGCGGCAGGGAAGAGTGGGGAACTCAGGAGGAATTCTGACCAAAAAGGCAAGAATGCACAATTGTAAGGACAGATACCCCAGCAAGGATTTGTCGGGGTGCATAGGAATTAAGACCAAGAAAGTTCAGTATATATATATACTGAGAGGAAGGGAGAGGGACAGAGAGTCAGAAACATCAATGAGAGAGAAACACGGATCAGCTGCCTCCTGCACACCCCCTACTGGCACATGCCCCTGACCGGAATTGAACCTGGGACCCTTCATTCTGCAGGCCAACACTCTATCCACTGAGCCAAACTGGCCAGGGCTGAGTTCAGGTAATTTTAGAATAGTAAGAGAGTGAAAAGCTACATCCAAGCAGGATGCTTCCTAGGGTGAGAAGAGGGGGCTCAGAGACCAGTGGGAGGAAGGGCATTGCTGGCAGAGGCTGCATGGTTCATGAGGGGAAGGACCCAGCCGGCCAGGAGACGCGGACTCTGCCCCTGCTACTGTTATTCTGCTAGTCAAACTAATGCTGTGAGAGAAAAAAATAAGATAAAATAAAAACAACCACCACCAGTCTCACAAATTAGACTTTTTTTTTCTCTCTCTCCCAAGAATTGAGTTATTCTACTCCAAGATTGGATTCAGTAATCTCAGGAAGAGATGCAAGGAAATCAATTTCCTGATAAGAAAAAATTTCTCATCAAGAGCACTCTTGGGAGACGGACAGGAAGAAAAGACTGCCGAGCAACATGAAATGAATAGCAAATATTTAAATCGGTGTGCCCATCCACTCAGGAAATGGGGTTTCAATGAAATAGCTATCAAAACTAATAATAAATGTTTTCTCCATCTGAGTCCGGTCACCCTCGTTGCTCACCCTGTGCACAGGGCCCACACCCCGGCTTGACATGCCAGTCTTCAGTGGAGCTAAAAAATAAGTCCCGCGGTTTGTAGCTCAGATAGTGCAAGGCTAATGTTTGCCCTTATCGTGTCTGCTTGTCTATCTACGTTCTTGCAAATACCAGACCTCCTAGGCCCTGCTATGTGTGCCTCGCTCGCAGTTCAGATCTCAGAACCCAACCCACCAAATCCATGGTTTACAAGCTCTCTTCAAGATTCTAAATGCAATCATTGTTTTAAAAACTCATCTGCTTAAAATAAAAAGAAAGCATTGCCAGGAACTGCCGAAAGGCAAACAGAAAGGCCATTTAAGTTTTTTAACTTTGCCCATCTGCTGCCAAGGAAACCTATTAAGTCTTTGTTTTATGAGGAATCATGAAACATGTCCAAAAGCAATTTTTTTTGTAGCCAGTAGGTAACAACCACACATACTGCCACTCACTCTCACAGGTTTTTCTCTGATCCCCACTGTAAATCTCTCATAAAAAAGGTATGTCTTTTGGACACTCCTTTATTTTCTGCGGTCACAGTTCCCTGAACACAGTGGCCTCCCGATCAGTGTTCACCTTGGCCTTACCACCAACGCCCAATGTTCAATCAGTGTTTCAAGGAGAGAAGCAGTGCATTTTCCAATCACACATTTGTTTTTCTATTTCCTAAAACTAACATGAATTATTTATCCATTTTAATGTGCTCTTCCTCCATCAAAGATTTCCTGATAAAGAATATAAATTCTGTATGATGTGTGCAAACACACAAGATTTCTTTTACATAAAAGGTATTGACAACCCAGCCGCAGTGGCTCAGTAGTTGAGCAGTGACTTATGAACCAGGTCATGGTTCGATTCCCAGTCAGGGCGCATGCCTGTGTTGTGTGCTCAACCCCTAATCATGCAGGAGGCAGCCGATCAATGAAT